>CM052062.1:6930398-7548260 GCA_028476895.1 Tetranychus truncatus
AACTTCTCTAGAAGCAAAGTTTTCTTCATGTGATTAGTTAACTGTTCAAGCTTATATGTTAAGGTGAAATTTAACAATCTTGTAACCTGGTTTTATCCCTAAAACGGAGTCACTGATTTTTTTACCTTAATCTTAAATCTGACCCTTTACACCATCTAATTGACCAATTTTTGGTTTCTTTTATTTCATTTTCTCAACTTTTTCTCGTTTTTATTCCCCAATTTTTTGTTTACATCTTTAACCGTGAAGTGGTTTAAGTGAAATGCAATGTATACCTGCGATGCAAGCAAATCTACTAAAGGAGCTTCCAAACAGAGACGAGACTCCATTAATGCCGAAATTGCCAATCTTCGTGATTTACTGCCATTGCCATCATCAACTCGACAACGTTTATCCCAATTACAATTAATGGCATTGGTTTGTGTTTATGTAAGGAAATCAAATTACTTTCAAAATGGTAAGTAAACCTCTTCCTATTTTCACCATTTCCCACCATTAGGCCTAACACTAGCCTGTTAATATCATCTCTTGTTTAAACCATTCAATTAACAATTATCGAATTATCTATTTAACACATTAATAGTGTTCAATCAATTGTTGATATAAATTCCAGTAAATCTTGACTGTTAGTTAAATTCAACAAGTGATCATTTGTAACACTTTGTATACTTACAAGTGACTTGTTAGGTTGTCACATTTTCACCCATTTATACATTACATTAAATTTAATTTTGCGGTTAAATGGATTAGTTAATGTTTAATAAAAGCGTAGGAAGGAATCGTAATGATAATATTGCTAAATGATAAATATTGCCCATTGATTTTTGAGCACAATCAAGAACAGTTGGTGGCATTTGAATGCAACTTTTGCATTGTTAATGGAAACGTTTGAATACATGCGAGATGATAGGAATAAAAAGAGAGACCAATTAACAATGATGAAGATATGATGTTAAGTGGTTTACTAGAAGAGAGATGAGGATGAAAATGATGATGAAAACCAAGACATGTCAATCAATGTTTAAGGTAATTAAATTAATATCATTGTTATCATTATTGTTCAATGACAGCTCCAAACTAACCGTTTATAAAGACAACAAAAAAAAAGCTGATGAATCTTATGTTACCTTTTTGCTGAACCTGAGAAAAATATGAATAACATTCAATATGAGAAAAGTGTTTTGTTTAAAAGTACCTTTAAGTGTAAATTGATGAAGATAGTGTTGATGAAGATGATGACGAAAGATGATTCAAAAAAAAAGTTATGAAAAAAAAAGATTCATTGAGTGGTTACACAAAGAGAAAGAATTGTTGATCTGATTCATTACGAATTGACATATTCAGAGTTCCCACAATAATCAATTGATTCTGTTCACACAGCACAACAGGTGATCCTCTTATCATCATTTAATTTCTCCTCCTTCATCCCATCATTAGAATAATTTTTAATCAAAAAAATTCCAAACTTCAAAAAATGTAATTCAATTTCCTAGACTTGATAAACAAGACCAATAATGTTGAGCAAAATGAAATTTGGCAGAAAAATGAAGCAAAAAAAAACACACACACAAAACGGAAAGAGGAGGAGGACAATGATGATAATGATGAATAAGATGAGGATGAAAATTGGATCAAGATTTGTGATTAATTTTGTTGTTACATTTTCATATAAATTTAATGGTAAATTGGTTAACCTTTCTCCTCCTTCTGGAATCAACCATTGATCATTATCATGTTCATTGAACAATATGTTGATCATCATTTTAAACCTACCAAACGCCCTCTAATACACCAAATAGGTTGATATATCAACCGTTTATAGTTACTTCAACATTTAACCTGAAAGTTAAACCTGTAATTAGTTGGTCACTAGTCACTTGGAACCCTCTAATTAAAGTTAAATTAACTGATAGACTGGATAAGGTTAGAGATTGAAGACGATCAAGGTTGATAATAATCATTAAGCAAAAGATGAACATTTTTCAATATTTCATTTGTTTCGTATTTTTTTATATGAAACTGATTCTTGAGTCGATACCACACATAAGACCACATCAAGTACCACAGGAACACATCCTCTAAACCTCATCCCCTTCAACATGATCGGTTCACATTTAACTATTAGATGCGTGAGAATAATGAAATACAGTTTAAGACAAAATAAACATTCATTTATGGGATGATCGAGACTCTTGCTTAAGGCAAGACATTTTGTCTTCAACGTTTACCTCCTCCTCATCATCCAATCTAAAACCATTTGCCATCATCTTCATCAACATCATTTAATGTCCATTAATTCAATATCAAAAATATTTCAATCAATTATCAACATCATTTGAATGGCAAATTTTGTCCATTTCATTGTAAATCACCCTCACTTCAATCAAAGTTCAACATTGAATTTACCATTTTTAATTGTCTCAAACTCTATTACTGATTAACATCATTTTACATGATTGAATAAATTCAGTTAAAACCCGCATTATTATAATATTTCGAGATAATCACTTTTTTTTCTGTGGTTAGCTTACAATTTACATAATTACAGGTTCAATCTAAATTTAAGTCTAACATTGAAACATGTTCAACTTGTTATTTATCACTTTAAACCATCTTAATTATATACATTAGCCAAGTAAATCAAACAAGTAAAATATCCAATTGTGAATAATTAATTTGCTAATTTGATTACATTTAGTGAAATGTGTAAAAGTGCATTTGTTTATCGATATGAAGAAAAAAAAAAGTTGCTCTTTATTGTTCCCATGAACATTCAATGTTTTCATGTTTACTATTCACTTGACTAATCAATTTTTAAATTTACATTTAGTAAATCATTGGATTAATCAACATTTGAAACAAAAGTAAAATTGATTGATTAATGAGTTTGTTTCACTTCAATTGTTCAATGAAAAGTGAGAAAACCCCTTTTCACTGGCAAACCAATTCAATGAACTGATTCAGTTGAAAGTTGATCAATATTTACTTAGCCAGTTATTTTCATCCACTCAATCAAAATACCATTGATAATCAATATTGATATTTTTATTGTAATATCAAGTTAATCAAACAAAAGATTGATATTAACAATAATAGCCATTAAAGGAACAATTGAAAAGTCAATTTTTTTCCATTCCTTTTAAAATGATAACAAAATTTTCACAACTCAATATCGAAATCGATACTAAAAGAATAAATTTCAATTATTTTCCCATTCATAATTGACACACAATTAACTTTAAATTTTATCTTTTCACAGCTTTTCGCAAACACGAGATTTCACCTGAAATTCCGATTCCTCACTTAGGATTTTCAAAGGTAAGTAAACCTTAAAGTGAACCTCAAAGGGAAAACTTGAAAAAAAAATGAAAACATTTGTAAATCTGTTTAATGTTGATCAACTTTACCGTTAAAACGCTTATAAATCTGTAGTTACTGCATTTCACTGGCCAATCAAAGGTATTGGATGCAAGTAAAACTTATAATTATTGTCCTACCTTTTAATTGTAGTTTTTGGTTACTATTCAACACAAGTTAACCACAGTATAAATGACTGGGTAGGTTTGCTGCTGTTTAACGTTTGTTACCTTTCCAACTCCTAAACTTTCATCATTACAATCTTTGTAAACCTTGAAAGCAAAAAGTCCAAAATGAGGTAAAAAGAGCTAAAAAACAAGACTAGCAAAGCAAGTCAAAAAATGTATGGATACTTCATTTCTGAACATTTAGTGGATTCACTTGAAAACATTGTTCAAAGTGAAACACAATTAGCTGTCTAAATCTCTTGTATGTTATTAATTGGAAGCCCTATGGTTACATCCTCCCATAACCTCTCCACCCTCTCTTCTTGCCTTCAAGTAACGAAAACAAACGTTTCCCCTCTCATCCTCATCTTCATCATTATACTCCTGATGATCGTTTGTTTTTTTTTTATCTAAACTCATCTTCTTCCCTTCGCACTCTAAATCACTGAGAGAAGCAGCGTAAAAGTGATTGTCAATCATAGCCAAAACACAATTCAGCTTGAAAATGATGAGTCTTCATAAATTCACTTACCTTCTTGCCCATCATCATAACCATCCAATCTTGTATCTATAAGCTACAGAGTTCAGGACAAAAAAAAGCAAGAAACAAATGAAAATGTAAAACAAATTGTTGTTTCATATTGCGCCTTGGTTACCTTCAAAAGGCCAACATTATCATTGGTGTTACCATTGCCAATCCATTTTCCTTGTGTGTGATTGTAATTGTATCTGAAGACAACTAGAGAAGTGAATAGTTCACTTAATTTACCTTTCTTCTTGATTAGGAGATCCTCAAGGCAAAATCATAAACTCTCTTGTTTGTTTCATCCTCTATCTTCATCATCAGTACAACATACCTGATTAGCCCTACGGCACCATTGAGATGATCAAATTTAATGTAAAAACCAAAACTGCTAGAACAAGAAGAAGAAGAAAAATGGAAATGAAGAAGAGAGAGAAAAAAAAGTAAAAGTTATTTCTTTTCTTCTTCTCGCCACTTTTCAAGTCAAAACTTAAATTCTGTGTGATTGTAGAGCAAGCATTCTCATAAGTAGAAATGATATCAATAACGATAATAGTTTTAATAGTTAATTTACGGAAAGTTAATCACGAACCTGTGAACCTTCATTCCATCGCTAATATCCAGCGTTCCGGTTTTCCTACGTTGACCCCTAATGGTAAATGAAAGCAAAATTGTCATTGAATCATCATTTACCAATTGCTCTTCATAATGTACAAAATTTGTTCAATTGTTACTTTCATTGTTTCATTTAATGTTGAAGGTAATTCCATTGTTTACAGTTCTCTCTTTTTTTCCCTGTTAATTTGATTAACAAAATACAATGAATAATGTAATCAATAACAAGATTAATGATTTTAATGATAATTGATGAAGCTACAGCTGTTTCAATCACAAATTGTGTTTGTAATCAAAAGGAAAGTAAATGCGAGAAAAAAAAAAGATTTTTTAAGTTTAACCAAAAACTGAAATTGTTTTGCAAAATTGAATTAAAATCAATACTGATAAATGATCGTTTGCGCTCTGTATCATTAAACAGGCAACTTCATGATGAGCATTACTAACGTGACTTAATATTCATTAAAGCGTATCCTTTGATTATAACTTTTAATTCTAATTAGCTAAATGAAGAAGAAAAATTGTTGTTTTCCTTCTCATTTGAAACAGGTAAAGATGAAGATGAACAGAAGCTTCAGTACAGTCTTTGAATGCAAGTTTAAAACAATAATCAGTGAACAGGTGAATATAAAGTACAGGTGAAACAGGCACAAAAAGAATTGAGAAAATGTTGGAAAAAAAAAGTTGAAGAGAAAAACAAAACAAAAAAGTTTCTATCAACATTCAGAAGCTCAGGGTTAAATGGAAAGTTGAATTTGCGCCATTTCATCTCATCGCTTCATCCTTTCCAGGATAAATCAACTGTTCACCTTGTAATGAACAATTCATCAGTTTCATTGATATTAATGGATAAAAGTGTTAAACTTATTGATTTGGGAAAATAAAATGGTTTTCCAACATTTCTCAAAGCCTCAAGCTTTATATCTATTTAATGATTGAACACACTTTATTGTTAATATCATTGTCCATCAATTAACTTTATCACGTTCAATTGAACAATAAAAAAAAATATCAATTTCAAGTTTTCCTTTGATTCACAATGAAGGATAACAATTTATTTTCAATATTAATTGTTTCTTATCATTTCAGGCTCTCAGTGGATTCTTAATGATGATGACACAAAATGGTAAATTATTGTACATATCTGATAATGCTGCTGAATACCTTGGACATTCAATGGTAATTATATTACATTTTAAATTGTTTTCTGTTTTTTCCACTCAACATTCATTCATCATTGATTATTGATTAACTAAAGTGATGAAAACATGAAAAGCTTTTTGATTACATTTAATTGGATCAACATTTTGTGAATGGTTTGCCATCAACATTTATCAATGAGATGAAATAAAAAGGTTTAAATTATCCAAAATATTTTATTCTTTATTTAACTGGAAGCAATTTAAGTTACAATTATCATCATCTACAACATTTAAACTGACTTTAATCACGAAATTAGATTTGTTTTGTTGGAAGAAAGGAAGAGAAAAAGAAGAAGAAAAATAAAAATAAAAGTTTAAAAATGATGAAAACATGAAGATACGTTTACACTTGAGTTTTGTTTTTTTTTTCAAGTTCATTCAGAGTTTTGATGTTAGACAAAAATCTTTTCAGTGTTTTATCGTTAAGATCAAAGATGATGGAATTTAGGTGTTGATCAAGTTGCAAGATTCAATCATGAGAATAGAAATGAACCAGAATTGATGAGAAATTAAAAAAATGTAAATTATTAAAATGGAACGTCTATCAGGATAAAATCAATTTAATCATTAGAAGTGAAAGTTTCCTTCTTATCGTTACAATATCATTGAGGTTGAGGTGAAACTTGCAAATGAATTTTGGAAGAAAAAAAGTTTTTTTAATGAAACATTTCCATCATCAGTGCAACTTCATATTGATCTGATCTGATTCTGTTTTCTGATCTTGGAATGTGAGTTTTCCCTTTTCGCTTTGATGAAGAAAACGAAAGTAAACATTGAGTTGAACCGGAATCAGTTTTGTAATTTATTCAATAATGTTAATCCATTGGAGGATGATGATCATGATCATCAGTCTTTATCATCATCATGTTTTCATCATCGTACTCTCTCTCTCTTTTCCCTCTTCATTCATACAACCTGAATGAACCCGGATCTAGAGTGGGGTGAGAGTGGAGGGTGGTTCTCCCTCCCTTCTCTCTCTCTTAATTTTGAGTTTGTTAAATTTACTAACTGATGAAATGGAAACCTCAGAAAAGTGAACATTTTTCTTCTCAAATAAACAGAGAGTCAATTTAATGTATTAACCCTGAGGCTTGTATCTTGTAAGTAAACCATCTCTGTGTCTTTCACACTCAATCTTGATAGCATCAATGATACAACACAGTGAGCATCAATCCTTGTCAGAAATGATTTGAAACAAAGGAACCTAAAAAAGAAGAAGAAAAACTGATTTAAACTGCAAAAAAAATTGAACGGTCAACAACATTGATTCAGATAATTTCATCTGCAACGATAACACCTTACATTGAACATTGCCTTTGTGAATATTTACTAGGCACACTCCTTGACTTCCCACTGGGACAGTAAATGTAACAATGTAATACTAAAATGGATATTTCATAAAGTTCATCAAAAGTAAGGAAGAAGATGAAGAAAAAGAAGAAAGAAAAATATTTGTTGCACAGATAAAGTGACCCTCTCTCACCACAAGGGGCCTCCTTCATTACCTCAACTCTCTCCCACTCTCTACCTTTGCTTCACCCTCCTTCTCATCATCTCTTCATCTTCTTGACCAACGTCCATTCCAATGGGTTTACCTTGTCTTCTGTCAAAATAATGTTCCACTTCAATCTTTTCCTAAATTAGTTACGCTTTCACTCCCTTCAACCTTTATTGTAATTTTTTGTGTTCCTCTTAACTTACCTGTGATTTCAACTATTTAGTAAATTTATCACTTTATAACAGCTAAAGGGCCCAATGATATTGACCCAATCAAGGCGGTCTGTAAAGCTAATCAATTGTACTTCTCATGATTGATGCTGATTGTTTTGTTACTATTTTGTTTTCCTTAATATCTTTCATTTGTTAACATTCAATGTTACTAATGATAATCATGTTTGTTGTCATTTCATTAAAACGCTTAAAATTAATGAAAAACCTTTTGAAAGGCAATTTCCTGAAAAAAAAAATGAAAATCTTAATTGATTGTGAAAAGACAGTTTATCGATGAATAAAAGAGGAAAAGTTGGAATTTTTCTTTTCTCTTCCAAATCGTTCAATAATTGATTTTGTATAGTCGGTTATCAATTGAATAAATTTGACAAAAGGTCAACTTTAATCTTACCTAATTGACTGTGAACAGGTTAATTAGTTGTAATCTTGTTTTGCTTGTTAAAATCAAATCTCATGTTGAGCGATAAACTAGGATAATTGAAGTTGTCCATTTGCCTTGTTACTAGCTTTTTTTTTGATGGTCACAGTGTGGTGTCCAGATGCATGCTGGCTAAACTTGTTTGGGTTAAGACGCACTTCAAACACACATCAACTATGTTGATTAATTAGAATCAAATTTGTATATAAAATTGTTACAGTTAAATTGAGATGAATTGCAGATTTATTTAAAACAATAACATCAACAAGATATTAATCATTTTAACACTTGATAATTTCATTAATGTTCAAGCTGTTCCCTGTTTTTCATCACTTGTTACCAAATGAAATACAAATTGAAATCAAATTGGGTTTGCCCTTTCCAATATTTGTATTACTCTAGGAGTGTTCATTGATAACACAATTTGGCTACCATTAGCTAGTGGCATTTACACTTGTTCAACATTCATATCAAGGCTAGTCAAATGGTTCATTGATGGTGTGTAAATGTATGAGGAGAGGTTGAGTTGATTCAAAAATATAAATGTTAAATGATGAAAATGATGATAAACGGAAGCTTCGAATGAAGATTATTTGAAATGGCGAAAAGCCAAGCCTAACAACTGAACGAACCCAATGTAGGATAGTTGCATCGACGCCTTTACCGATAAAGAAAGCATTGGCCCAGTAAAGGGAAGCCAACTACTGAATTACGGTTAAACAATTTTTACGAGTTGTAATTGAATAAATAACTGGTCTTTTCCAATGTAATTTGCATGGGTCAAGGGTAGATGGATTGGAAAGGAGGAGGAAGAAGAAGGTGTGAGGAGTTAAAGGGGTGGCATGTTAAATGGTAGCTTCAACAGGGAGATCTGATTATAGGTTTTCAATATACACCTAGGTAGTTCAGGTGAGAAGGGAAAAGGCAATGAGAAGAAAATTTTTCACTTTTTTGTTCTGTTTAACATTTGTTGTTTAAATGACCATTATTACAGTTAATGATTACTTTCAATATGAACCATTTTTTTTGAAAAATGGTTGTTTTTTTGTATCGATATGACCATTAAAATTAGATATCAATGTGGTGTTAATTTTTGTGTGAAAACCAAACATGGTAACCACTTAGATTAACAATAATGTTCCGGCATTGTCTAATGGTTAGGATGTCTGCATCTCAGCTAGAGTTGCGATCGAGTTGTTTTTTATCAAAAGATCAATCGTTGTTAACGGTTAAAATGACGATGATTGCTATCCAGATCACAAAAATATCTGTGATTATGCTTTATGATTGACTTGAATTGTACAGTTTTTGTTAACATCAAAACAATTTTAGTCATCAAAGTTTCCGACAAATTAACCAATTTTTTAGCAAAACTAAAATTTTGATCAAACTGTTTAGTCATTTCAACCTTTTTGTCACAATAATAATGGTTTGATAATGTTGATTCAACTTTTAATCAAAGATTCCGAGTGAACTTTGAACCGGCGAAAAGCGTAATGTTTGATTGAATAAAAACTATTGTAACTTTTAAAATTTCTTGTCCCAATAATAATGAAAAAAGCCAAAGATGATGAGTTTTAATTTACTTTTTTTTTACTTTTCATTTATTCAAGGAGGAATTACTCATTCATGGTGATTCAGTCTATGACATTATTGAGAAGCAAGACCATCAAACAATTCAAAATGAATTAATGAGACCACCTAATCCACTTGGAAACAGTTTGGCATCAGATACTAGACTTTTCCTTTGCCGAATGAATATATCTCGCAATGCTCGTCGCCAGATGAGATTTGGTGATCAAAAGGTTGTCTTGGTTCAGGGACATTTCGTCTCCTATTTACCTTTATGTACAAGCAATGCACCCGTCTTTTTAGCCACTTGTACACCAGTTGCAATGCCCGAGACAAGAGAGTGTGTAGCTCAAGGAAATACAACAGTGTTCACCTCAATTCACTCATTAGACATGAGATTCATCAATCTTGATCGAAAGTAAGTAACACTTTTTCCATGAACTTTCCAAACTGAAAACTCAAAAAGCAAAAAGCCTCGGCAACAAGAAAAGTTATCAAGAAAAAATTGAAAACTATATTTTCTTAGCATATTATGATTCTATACATGATAATAATATTTACCATTAATATAACATCTTTACAGGCTTGGCCTTTCTTAATAGCAAATCTTTCTTCATCAGTAACAATCATTTCTTTTCATCTTTCATTCATCATCATCAACATCAACATCATCCTATACCATCATCAACTCCTATAGTCTTTAAACTTTACAATCCAATTAAAGTGGAACAAGCAAAGCAGAAAGCAAAAAAAAATGTTCAATTGTAATAACAATTGAACAAAAGTTTCAATACAATAATCTCAAGATAACTCACTCTTCCTCATCTTATATCATTTGCCTGCCAATGAAAAACCGTTATTTCTTACCTTAATTTCGTGACTTATGTCAATGTTATTCACTTGTAAATTTAAATCATAGACATTGTTAACAGATAAACCTTTTTACCTTTAACCTTATGTTAAAAGTAATAAGTGAACAAAAATATATCTGGCCATTCACATCATTACTATTGTTATCATTATTATCATTGCCATTATATCATTACTATCATTGTTATCAAAAGGCTGTAATTATTATCATTATTTTGTACAATTTAATATTGACATGTTACGCCTTCTTATCCAACAATTTAACCAATTACAGTTGATGGTTTCAGCCCATTTCAGTTTGAAATTACGCCTTTCATTACTAAACATTTTCATTTTTTTTTCTCCACGCCATTTGAATGTTCCAACAAAACGGAAGTATTGAATTGGAAATTTGATTTAAGGTTCATTTCATTGAAAAGTGTAGCCAAAATGATTGAAGACAAAAGTCGTTATTGAATAGGAAAAAATATTTTCTGCCTTTTTGGTCAACCAATCAAGTCCAATTAAAACCGCCTTCAACTTGCATTGAAATTTGGCTTTTTGTTTTGCTTAAGTTCCCATGTATGATGATGAAGATGCGTTTCACCTTTGACACGAAGTCAAGGTAAAAACTCATGTTAAGCTTGTTAAAAGTCACGATATTTTGTAAACTTTGACTTGACCTTGTCTATCCATTTGTTTTCGTTGATCATCAGTTTTATGATTATCATTATTTTGTATTTAGCCATTACCTGTTGTTATTACACTGGGTTGGCCCTTAATTTCAATATTTGACATTTAATTTCCCATAAAGTTCAACTTCAATATTCATCATTATTTAGGTTTGGCTTGAAATCTTGAAATCGAGAAGAACAAGAATTCTTTCTTCTCTCTGTCTTGATTCTTCATCTTCTTTCAACTTTTCTTCTTCTTCTTCTTTTCATATGATGATAGATTCCTTTCTTACCATCAGAATCGTGATTATCTTTCCTTAACCATGGTTAACTTGATTGCTTTACAAATTACCTTGCTAATTTGAAAATTGTAGTAACAAGAGTCAAAGAAGGCTTTGTGATTCAATTGCAATTATTGATATAAATAAATGTTATTTTTGTTTACATACATTTAGACGTTTGTTTGTCTCTTCAAGTCCTAATGAATGGATGAGTAAAATTACGCTCAGAGTAAAAAAAAAGATGATCATGAGAAGGAGGATTTAATGGTTAACTAAATAATCCCATCGGGCAATGAAGACATTAGTATTCATTAAAATATAAATGTTGCGACCTCACAAGAATTGCCATTATTGATAGCTTTAGATTGAATAGATTTTTCAATTTTACCTCATTTACTAATTGTTATGTTAACTTAATAATTATTGATTGGAAACAATGAAGTCGAGAGTTGATTGAAATATTAAAACCAGGAACAAGCATTGACTCTAGATTCATTTTTTTTGTATTTTAAACCTTTGATTGAGTCACGATTAATTGATTGATTAAAGTCAATTGAATATAACAATTGTTAAGTCAAGCATCAACCAAATTAAATCAAACTTGAAATGGCAAACAATTGTAAAGTGCGCCAAGAAAATTTGATTAAAAATTGTGATTAAAAAAGGCCTTTAAGGTAATTGTAAACAAAAGTAAAGAGGTAAATTGAGGTAAAGAAAACAATAATCAAATAAACAATTAAAGGTACTAATAGGTCAACAGTCGAGTCTAATTATAATTCATTATTGATGTAAATGGTGAAGTAAATGATGAAGTAAATGATGAAATGGAAACGATTAACATTACCATTTAAAGGATCATCTGTTTCCTTTTCCTTTACTGATTCAATTTTTGGTTACATTACCAGATTTAATTAGATTGTTAATCATTTGAATGAAAAGACCAGAAAAGACATTAAACTTCAGCTGTAATGAAACATAATGCATTCGTTGTTCAACTTGAAAGGCTCAACGTCTTACCTTAATTCACTCCCTCGTCTTCCTCTTCACTCTTTCCCATCATCTTCATCTTCTTCATCATCATTATCATCTTATTCTTTTAATTTCATTTACATCACGATTGTTTTAGGTCGATCTCTTTCCAGCTTGTTTTCGTTGTCTGTTAACGGCTCGGGGCCAACATTACGAGGTTTACTGGAACACTTAAGTTCCTCTCTCTTTCATCTTTTTATCATCTCTTTCTAAATCTTCTTCTTCTTCTTCTTCTTCTTCTTCTTCTTCTCTAAACCTATCACCGGTCACCTAAGTCGTGATGTGTAGCCTGAGGTAATGAATTACAGGATAAATATTAGCCGATATGTTTCTTTGCTTTTATTATGCATAAGATTTAAGCTTGTACCTGAGATGATAAAGATGGCGATGATTATTATTATGATGATGATGATGATCGAAATGAAATGAGTGATATCCTTTTGGAATTTAATTTTACGGATAAAATTAGAATGAACTGTTCTCAGTTGTTCTTAAACATTGAGCTAAACTTTCTTCTTCTTCTTCATTTTCAGTAATCATTAAAATAATTAGTACAAACAATTATGTTAAATATATTAAACATTAACTCATAACTGATGTTACATGAAATTGTTTATTCAACAACAGTGACCTTAGAGCTTTGTTAATGTGAATAAATCACAGTAATCGTTATTGTTATTATCAATATTTTTCTTATAATTTATTATCATCATCATTATTGTTACTTTTCTTGTTTTTACTCTGTTGGTTTTATCATGTAAATTGCGTTTTATAAGAAATATAAATCGCTTGGAATTGGTTACAATTTAAAATAATCATTAAACGAAAAATAAAATGTTTTCTTTCTATTTATAGATTAGTTTTAAATTAATGAACATTTTTATTGCATTATTTTTTTTATTCAATTGTATAAACAATTTAAAAAGCCCTCGCTTTGAGCTATCGTCTGACAATTTATGAAAAACAAAATTGACTAATAAGCGATTCTTTCTTTCTTTGTCTTTCTTTTCTTAATCCTTTCTAGTGGAGAGTTTTATTTGGGTTATAATAAAAGTACAATTAATGGACTATCATGGTATGATTTAGTTCATTGGGAAAATTTACGTGAAGCTCAATCGAAGCATCGTTTAATTACCCAATCGGAACAAGAAAAATCTTGTATATTACTGTTAAGATTGGAGACTGCTGATCATCGATGGATTTGGGTTCACAGTGTTTTACAGTTTAGAGATGCCAATGATGCCTCACAACAGCCAACCATAGTCTGTACTAATCAAGTATTAAGGTGAGTAATTGCTTCTTTTGTGCCTCTTGTATAATCGAAATATCATTGTTGAACTGTAACAATTTAAAATGTTTCCTTTTATCTCTATATCTACAGTGAAAAAGAGGCAACAGTAATGCGTGCAAATAATTGGCTTTACCAATTTTACTCGCTTCATTCAAAGATGCATTATGGCTTAACTGGATATGAATCTCATCCCTCAGCGACCCGATTAACATCCCTGTATCATCATCCACATCACTCGGCTGCAACAGCTGCTGCTGCTGCTGCTGCCGTGGCCGCTGGATCTACGGCGGTTGCTGCTGCTGCGGCTGTGGGTGCTGTAGCTACGGCTGCATCAGCAATGACCGCTATGACGGCCGCTGCTGCTGCTGCAGTTCACCACCATGCTCATGCTCATGTCCATGGGCATTCCAATGGTCATGGTCAAATTCACTCAGTGGCACCATTAACCGCATCTAATTATCATCATCACCATTCTTCATCACCTTCCACAAATGGTCCAACCATTTCTATCTCCGATGTCTGTTCATCTGCTACACCAACCTTGGTAACATCAACAAGTGTTCCCTTAGCACCTGTAGCTTATCCAGCCAGCCTTCATTCAGGTAACATTGGGCCTATTAATGGCACCACACCTCATCATCCTATACCAGCTCATCCACATCATCCTTATCATCACCCGTCGTCTGCAGTTTTACAATACTCACCTCAAGCAGGAAGCTTACCTTATCCTACTTTTGTTCCGGTCTCATCAGCATCAATTCCTGAACCTGAATCTTCCCGAACTTCATCATCTGCACCTTTAGCAGTTAAAAGATCGCACAATTCATCATCCACATCATCAAGCTGTCATCCTGTGGGTGCCTCCGTACCTGTCATCTCTACAAACTCTGTTAATACTTCTGGTGCAAATTCAAACGGTAATAGCAATAATAACTCTAGCAACAGAGATTCCAATAATTCTCAACAAACAAATGGTGATCGTAATCGTAGTGAACCTGAAACTGAAGAAGAACCTGAATCACCCGAACCAAATGCAAAAAGGGTTAACCACGGGCAACATCATCTTCCACCTCCGCCTTCCTCAACCTACCATCATCCACGAGCATCAACCTTTACATATCCTGCTACTGGAATGTTTGGAACCACAGCAAGTTCCGGTTACCCTGGAATGTCAGCAACAGACTTGGGAACGGTTGTTCCAGTTTCCAGTTATTATGGATCCCCTCACCATCCACATCATCCTCATCATCATTTACATCAACACCATCATGTTCACCATCATCAAGTGTTAACTCCAGTTGCCTCCTATCATCATGCTCATCACTTTCGTACACAAAAACAATTGAATCCAACCCTGTTAGACTACGATATGGTTGAATCAAATGTTCCACCCATGAGTTCATCAAATGAATTGATGGATTCAACCGGAGCCTCGTCACAATCAACACTAGCTTCATCCGATGAAATGACCAATTTAGTTTCCCTTGGATCATCTTCATCTGTTGCTGCAGCTGCTGCAGCTCTACTCAAATACTCATCTCATTATCACCATCATCCTTCCGAGACATCATCATCCGGATATTATTCTCTTTCATCTCCATCCTCATCATCCTCAGATATTGATCGTTATCAATCTCGTAAATCTCCTCAATCAACAACTTCTGATTATGGAAGTGGAACTTCATCGCCTCCCTCTTTATCATCTTCCTCTTCATCTTCAGCCTTTGAAAAACTTCCAACTCTAATGCATCTTAAAGAAGAACCCTTTTTAATGTTGACTGCTTCTGGAAATCCCATGGTAACCTCAAATGAACAACTTCAATCACCCGATCAAATATCCAGAAATAATTGTTGGTCCAATTATCCAACTTATACAGATTTATCATCTTCCAAACCAAGAAAAGGTTCAAGTCACCATCCATCTCATCCTCATGAATTGTACCATCATTCATCATCAATTGAAACCTATAATCATTCCAGTCATAATACTCATCATCATTCTGCCCGTCATTTTCATCCTCATTCATCTTATCAATTTTCAAATTTATCATCTGAATATGGTTCTTCACTAGTCAATCAACAACTTTCAATGACAAATAATAATAATCATAATAATTCATCAAATGGATCAGCTAAATCAGCCAAATCTATATCTTCACCTTCTCCACCATCCGCATCTACACCAACCACATCTTCAAATAATTCATCAACACATAACTCCTCCTCATCATCCTCATCATCGCCTCTTGGTTCATCATCATCAAACACACCTTCCTCACCAAGGGGATCAGGTTATGATGGTTCATCTGGTTCAAGAGGAACTCATTCAAATAGCCAACGTTAATTAATCGATTGACTTATATATGTATAATTACTTAATTATTTTACACATCTTTAAATAAATAATATACAAGTTAAAATAAAAAATGTCTAAAGAAAGTGTTTTGTTTAGCGTCGATGAAAAGCCGACGAATTAGCGACCAATAAAACGACTTTAAATGATAGCTCGGGAAAAAGACAAAAATGCAAATTAAACTTTCACACCATAAATATTGAAATTTACTGATGATAAGTTAGCAAGACTCATTGATTTAACCGAAGATATCAGTCAACCCAAATTGTAGTGTAAACCGCAAATCAATGTTAAAAATGGCTCTAAACATCATTACTATGTACAATCAGTGTTACCGTCTTTAAACAAAAAAACCAATATTAACATTCTTGTCCAATGTAATAGTTGAGATCTAATGATAAATATATACGAGTTGATATTAACATTTAAACACGGATATGATACATAAGTTAAAATTAAGGTTGAAGGCCAACAGGAGTTGACCATGTAAGTAAGGATCGATTAAGGGAACAATTGAAGAAGCTAAGAGAAGGTGAAAAGACAGCAAAAGATGATGATAATGATGATCAGTAGAAAGTAGAAGACGAAGAAGAAGAAGAAGAAAGAAGAAGAAAAGAGAGTAAAAAGTCTTAAAGTTGAATATGAAGACCAATAATTATGTTGGTACAATAACGAATGTAAAAAAAGTGGACATTAAATCGGACACAAGTACTGTGATCCAGGAGCTGGACTGTACCTTGAGATGATATCGAAGATAATAATAATAATAACGTTGATGATGATGATGATAGTGTTGATGGTATGAAGACAAAGATCAACAAAATATGAACATGTTACAATGGTTTTAGTTACTAATTTCATCTTTTCAACTGTTTCCAGTCTTTCAATTTTTACTAGAAAAAAAAACATTTGTGGTTAACAATGAAAACAGTGAATTACATGTATTGTCCAAGCAAATTACCCTCTAACCTGGTCCCTCAATTTGACCACCAAAGGTACTAATTGTAAAGAGATTTTCGAATCTCAATAATTGATTATTTTGATTCCCACAAAAATTTGAACAATTAATGAGTACGGAAAGGTAAAGTTGAACTGAAATTTCAATGTTGAGATTGAAATGCGGATACAAGTGGAGAGAACAAGAGAAAGAAAAAAAAACGATCGATTTAACAATGATCCTATAAAAAGATGATAAAATGATGAAAAAGATGATGAAGAAGATGAACTTGTTTATAGGCTGTTTAAGAGCACAATTCCGGTTTAAATGTAGCGCTATAGATGAGGAGAGACGCAATGAGAGAGGAAAGAGTCTGATGATGATAATGATGAGATGGTCTTTCGCAGGTAAAGGGGCAAAATGATAAGAGAGAGAGAGAGAGAAGAGAAGATCCGTGTTTTCAAGTGATCATTAAAATTGATCACCAAATCTCTCAGCCTCTCTGTTTTACACCCCACATTAGCGGCCCACTTTATTTCAATCTAATACTTTGATATAATTGCTGTATTTGAGAAGATGAATGAATGGGCAAAAATGTTCAGACCATTGGTTGATCATGAATAAGATTTAAAGATAGAAAGTGAATGAAGATGCAAAACCAAGATACAATCCATGTAAGTTTATTGATAGATGATGATAATGATGATAGTTTTACAAATAATGATACTTTACAATTTACTACTTGAAATGTAGCTTTTATTACTTTACTTCAATAATTACCATGATAGCATGATTGGTTTGATAATGAGAATGAAATGTTGAAATGAAATCTTTTTGTTTCTCTCATTGTTAAACCAAAAAAAACAACAACAACATTTTGTTCACTAGACATTATCTTGATAATTATTGATTGTTAAAAGGTAATCATTTTGAAAGATGAAAGACAGAAACAATCAGAAATAATGTAAAATTAAGCGCAAACAAAAAGTGGAAAAGTTAAAGTTGATTAAAGTAAATCACGAAATCAACTGATTAACAATTGAATTAAAAAGATGAATTACTGTAAAGGAATGACTTGTTTTTTTTTGGTTTTACAAGGAAAACTCGTTTTCTTGTTTGCCTGTTAATTAGCTTTCCTTTTGTTAACCACAAATTAATGTACAAAATGAGTTTTTGTTTCAATCTGCTTCTTCTTCCCTCATCATCATCACCATGTTCAGATATTTTGTGCAACTTCAATTTGAAGTCTAATTAAAGTTGAATTGTGGTTTTGACGCATTTGTTTCAGTTAATCTATTACAATTGAATTCCCACTCCCAGTTGCTCGTCTTTTGTTGTTAACCAATTCACTTCACCCTCCTCCTACAAGCAGGGCAAAAGGGCCACAAGCTTTATGGGAGTGACCAAGGGTCATCCTCTTCTGTGCACGTCTTATTGTGGTCAATTGAACATTACGAGCTCACACTTAACATCGACATTCAGGCAAACCTAGTTAAGCTTCCAAGGAAAGGTTAAAGGTTCACCTTACAGTGGCTCAACGGAAAAGTTGAAAATCACTTTTACAACAATATCGATGCTCTCTATTGGCATCACTGTTTCAATCTTTTCATGAAATTTACATTTTCTCTTCTTCTCCTGAAAAACTCACTTTTAACTTACAAATCTTACATTAAATGTTGAAACCTGTTCATGTCAAAGTTGTCTATAACTATAAATGGCTTCAGATTAATTCAAGTTTAACTCGTTGAATGTACGATACTCAAGATGAGTTGATTTAAACTGGAAAACATTTTTTCAAAAGTTTCTCTTTTTCGACCACTTTTTGCTCATCAATCCAGTGAAAATCATTTGTTGATGAAAATGCTTATTGAAAATTTTCCTCCAAACCTTTTCATCATTATTCAATTCAATTACTCTTTATCAAGATTAAATGAAAGAATTACTTTCGTTCAATTTGCTTTCAACCTTATTTTATATTCACTTTTGTAACTAAATTTCAACCTTGAAACTGAGTGAAGTTATCAAGTGAAACATTTCTGAATGTGTTGAAAAACTCATCATCATTGATGGAATCAAGATAATCATGTTCCTCCTCTTTATTCACCTTTATTGAACCCAAAAGCCTTCCCAATCAGGCAAAATTTACACCAAAAAAAGCGTAAAAATTGAGTTTAAACAAAGCGATCAAACAACTTCCAGACCATTCAGATAACGGTTAAACATGAAAAAAAATACAAGAAAAAAAAGTTTCGCTATTTTACGATAATTGAAACGTTTATAATTGCCAAAAAAGCCAACCCACTTGATCAGCTGAAGACAAAGCAAATGTTAATCTAAACTCAATAGCAATCACTTGAACTCATTCAGTATCTTTTTTGTTTTGTTATTCAAATTTCCAAATCTCAAATCCTGAGTCGAACAAATTGTTGATAAAATATTACCAGAAAAGTCATTCCCTTCAAATGAGCAAAATTTAAAACTCACTTTACCCAATAGACTAAACCCAAGTAAAACTCGGAACACAATTTGACCCTTTTGTATCTCATTACCAGCAAATCAATTGAAATTAATCATTCTTAATCATCTTGAAACATTATTATAAATGTAAATTGTTAACTCAATCCCATCCTGCAATGTGCTTCATATGATTGATGTTGAAAGAAATGCTTTGAAAGTGCACACATTAACGATTACAATTGTTAAACCATTTTGCTTAACCAATTTCAATTAATTAACTTGAAACAATTTCTTAATTCAAAGTCACATCTTTGCTGATCATAAATGGTTTAATTTACACAAGGATAATCATCAAATTGTTCATTAATCATATTCTCAGCATTGAATTTAACTGTCAAACATTCCTTTTGTTGCAACTTGATCATGATAATCATCATGTTGTTGATCATCGTTATTACAGGCGATTATTTTCAATATCAAATCTAATTAGGATCAATTAAGATCAATGAGCCGCACCTTATCGGCAAATTGAAGACTCTTTAGTGACTATTTGCTTTCATTTAATTGTAATATTTTTGTTTTCACTCAAATTGTTCAAACTTGCCTCAAGGTAAACTGTTGATCAATGTTTATCAATTACAAAAGTCTGCCAATTTGTTCATCAAATGATTGTTTGATGAAAAGTCTTTAAACTTGTCAGGTTTTATAAGAAAATGTGAAATTGAAAAAAAAAAGAAATGTTAAAGGAAAACAGACTTAAATGACTTTTAATTGTTTCCTTAATTGTTCATTTAATGCAATTATTTCTAGCAAAAATTTGGTTCGGGTAAAGGTGAAGATAAACTGTTTTCAGTGTTGTTCAATAACATTGTAATTATAAGGTAAATTATTATCTATTTAAGCGTAATATTTTCAAATATTGGATCATTTAATTGTCGATAATGGCCTTTACCAAGTTATCAATTTGAGTCTAATAATCATAGGAAAAGATGGCCTTAAAAGAAAAGTCCATTTTCTTGCTTTAAATATTATTTTTGTTTTGCCATTTAGAGCAATAATATCTTTAATGAATGGTCTTTACGAGTAAATTGTCTTCACAATTAACTTATTGGCTACACAGTTAAAGGTATATTAAGAACCACTAAGTTGAGCTTAAAAGTGCTTAAAGATGCCAGAAATTGAACTATTTTTGCTTCAATTTATCCCAATTTGCTTTAATGATTCAAACTATTAGCAACTTTTCAACGCTTTCTGCCTTTTCAATTGAAATTCAATGTTAAATGAGCGATATTGAATGCAATGATGAAGTTTGGTGTGAAAAGAGTTTCCTCTTTAGGTGAAAGTTGATAAAAAAGTTTGTTGAATTGAAAATACAGATAAAGTAATGCAAGCTGAAGCAATAGTAAAAGTTTTTTTTGGAGTTGATTTGGTATGGTAAAGAATGAAAGATTTAAATCAATGAATCAGCTAGAAGCTACATATTTGCTGAAAATTGAATTCTGCAATGTTTTAATATGGAAGCTCTGATTCAGAGATGAAATCGTCACTGATGTGGGAGTTTCTAAAGCTGAGTTGTCAATTATTTATTAAAACTGCTACTAAATAAACTTGATGATTGACTGATATTTTACTGATGTTATCCAATGATATAAGGAACTGTTGAAATGATTGAACATTATAACGAATTGCGTAGCATTGTATCTCCTGTACTCATGAGCCGCCTTATTAATAGGTTAATTTATATCATACTAATGATTGCCAATCCAGTATTAAATTGGCATTTAACGTTAATCTGGTTTAAACAAAAAAACCAATATTAACATTCTTGTCCAATGTAATAGTTGAGATCTAATGATAAATATATACGAGTTGATATTAACATTTAAACACGGATATGATACATAAGTTAAAATTAAGGTTGAAGGCCAACAGGAGTTGACCATGTAAGTAAGGATCGATTAAGGGAACAATTGAAGAAGCTAAGAGAAGGTGAAAAGACAGCAAAAGATGATGATAATGATGATCAGTAGAAAGTAGAAGACGAAGAAGAAGAAGAAGAAAGAAGAAGAAAAGAGAGTAAAAAGTCTTAAAGTTGAATATGAAGACCAATAATTATGTTGGTACAATAACGAATGTAAAAAAAGTGGACATTAAATCGGACACAAGTACTGTGATCCAGGAGCTGGACTGTACCTTGAGATGATATCAAAGATAATAATAATAATAACGTTGATGATGATGATGATAGTGTTGATGGTATGAAGACAAAGATCAACAAAATATGAACATGTTACAATGGTTTTAGTCACTAATTTCATCTTTTCAACTGTTTCCAGTCTTTCAATTTTTACTAGAAAAAAAAACATTTGTGGTTAACAATGAAAACAGTGAATTACATGTATTTTGTTGATGTTCCTATCCAAGTTGATCCAAACAAAATTTTCCCACAAACAACCACCAATTGCCAACTATAATGATATGATATAATTCAAATTTTTGCAACAAACGTTAATAGTCAGTGTAACTTTATGGATGCAAGAATAGTATCGAAGCCTTTTGAGGAAAACAAAAATTCCATCAGTTTCATTTCCATAAACAAATCGATACTTCTAATGTCCATGAATCGATGTTTTGTTTTCTAATCTTGAAAATTGTTCGTTAGAGAAAGCAAATCTTTGCATTTCAATTTGCATCAAAAATTCATTTCAGATAAATTTTCTTCAAACAGAATTCAATTCTTTCTTCACTTTTTTACAAAACTTTCAGATTAATCAACAATCTGGATGAAAATAATGATTCGTTTGAAATGATAACAAAAAATGTCAATATTAATGAGATACTTAAGATGGATTGAATAAAAAGCATTAATCGATGTGAATTGAAGAGAATGCATTTTTTCAAAATCGATATTGTTGTCTATCTGAACCAGGAAAACTCAACATCTTTCAAATGATTGCCGTTTACTTATCAATGAGATTATCTGAAAATATTCACATTAATAGTTGAATACATTTGTTGATATGTTAAATGAATGAGAAAAAGGTAAATGAAAAAAAGGTCGTCTTTGATATTATTAGCATTCTTATGTATAACATGGTTTTTTTTATCATAACTATTTAATGATATACAAGGAATCCAATGAGTGAAAGAGAGTACAAATCATTTTTCACAATGTTCTTACCAGAATCGTGATTTACCCTGAAACGCCCAATAGCCACGAACTGTACCTTTCATTTAATCATTTCCCCTCTCATCTTTTATCTTCCTTTTCTTAACTTTTTCTTATTCTTTTTTCCTTTCTCATCATCATCATCTTCTTGATGTATATCATAAAATCTGATTCGGTAAAGTTTATTCCGAAAGAAGTTGAACAAGATGAAAATGATGGCGAGAAGATGATGAAGATACGATGCTTTGTTGCATTATTTGGTTCTCTTTTTTTCTTCTTCTTCTTCTTCTTCTTCCATTAGATGACGATGAAGAAGAATGATTATGATAATGATAATGATGTTCTTACCATGTTGATACCATTCTATTATTATCTGTATTACATGAGATTACTGATAATACAAAAGCGCTTTTGAGAAACAACGAGTTTTCATGTTTTCTTGTTTTCCCTTGTCATTGTTACTGATCAAGTTTAAGGTTAAATGATGAGTTTTTGTTTTACCTTTTTACTGTTTTTAAATAATTTTCAAATAATTTTCAAACTAATTGATAAAACTAAATTTAATTGCAAAAATATGATTTACAATTGAAAAATAATTCAGCAAAGTCAAGTGTAAAACTGGTAAAAATTGTAAATTGAGTTAAGAGGAGAGGAAACACACATTGAATAACAATTGACTTAAAAAAGCAAGTAAAGGTTAAAAGTCAATTGAGTTTACCATTTGATTGTAACTGTAATTTTGGACATGCAATGAAAATTAGCACAAAATTAAAGAGTTTAACAATCACAGTGAATAGAGGATTGAAGGCATTATTTGGTAAATAATAGGATGAGTTGAGAAAAGGTAAAGAGAGAGAGAGAGAGAGAAAAGTCTTTGAAAGATGATTAGAGATGAGAATGATGATGATGATGGTGATGAACAACAATAACTAGAAGCAAGAAAATGATGATAAGGCACTCCTTAAAAAGAAATGGTGTTTTCTTGAAGATAAAGCGATACCCTGTAGAGAGTAATGAGAATGCATCTTAAGACAATTTGTTACTGAATAAATTCTCGTTCTACGTTTAATACTATAAATGTCTATTTATATTTGTATTATTATTTAACTTTTGATACATAATATGTATAATGGTTCCCACGGTTTACATCATTATTATATATAAACGCATATATCGCAACAATACCTTATGATGATGAGTAAATTGGATGAGAATCATCTGAACATTTGCTCAATACTTTTATCGTTATCAGGTGCAACTGTCAATGATCAACGTTTTGCTTCTCATTCAAGTGTACGGGTGAAACTATTATTATATCGCAAAATTTTCACTATAAGATTGGAAGGATTCAAATTCTTGATCAATATTTTTCATTTGCATTAGATTTCATTTTTTAAATTTTTTCAGCTTTTTTTTGATGGGAAAATGGTGCATTGAGATGCATTCAATGTTTAGTTTGAGTTTGAATGAAATGGACAGTTATCATTGATAACAATGAAGTCAATTATGACCAATGAAAGGCAAGGTCAAGCGTTTCTTTTAATAAAGATGTTCACTTGAATAACATGTTTTTCAAGATTTATTCATAAATTATTCTAACCTTTCTCAAGTCTATATGATCTTTGAATAATCAGGAAAAGATGAAGTTTCATGAAGAGGTTATTAAAGGCTAAATCTAGATAATCTTGTCTTTACTTGATCAATTTGTATTGACATTGAGTTACAAACACAAAACTATCTAATTATAACAAATGTTAAAATTATTTCAATTAGAATCAAGTTTAACCAGAAAAAAAAGGTGAAAATGGTTTTAAATGATAATCAATTTAATATCATAACATAAACATGTTGAGCTTTTAGTTTTCAGGTTTTGCTCAACCTTTTGTTCATTTCCATAGAAATGGATTGAAGAAAAGATTGATTTTTTTTAGATTTAAGAGCTTATGGTTTGTTTAACTTAGATTGTAATTAATGATAATAGTTGTTGATTGCGAATGGCAAAAGGGTAAAATAATTAATGGTTTGTTAAAGTTAATCAAAGAGGTTAGACTTTGCAAGTAGAAGCACAAAAACAGAAAGTTAACCAGAAAAAAATTTGCACGAACCAGATTTAAATATACTTTGGTAAATCATGTTGATCATCATAATCATCTTGTTGATCATTAATCAGGCCAAATTGTTAATTCTTAACTTAACCAAACTGAACTTTATCGAAATTATTTTGTTCCATGTTCAGTTGGATCAGCGTTTCAAATGTTTTCGCGTTTTTACCTTCATTAAGATTGGGTGGTTAAAGGCACAAAATTCAAATTAATTGAAAGATTAAGCTTTAACAATCAACTTCTATAACAGTAATAATAATGTTACAAGAAGGCAACGTAATAATGAACACAACAGGTAAACAGTTTAATTGTATTCTGTGATCAGAATTGTTGATCATTTTGATTTATGTTGTTAATGATGAAAATTGTTTTAGAGTAAATTAAAAATGATCAATTGTTGTAACAATTAGCACAATTGTAAAGGTAAACAATTATGGTTTGCAAACAGAACGAGAGTTTTAATGATAAATGATGGAAAATTGAAAGATTTAATCAATTGAGATCATCACTGATTCAATCAAGTTTAATTGCGAGATTTAAATTTAAATTTTACTTTAAATTAATTTTCGTTCAAATTTCAAGACTTTATTTTTCATGAAAATCCATCTGGAATCATGTCTTATTCAACTCAATATTTACTTTGATCAGTTTTAATTATGGAATGACAATTTGATGGTCAATTAAACAATGGGTGGTCTCAATTGTTATCGACTTTAATCAAGAGGTTTGAGCTTCCATCAATTGGCCAGGTTTAAGCTTCAATGATAATCAGTTGATTACAATTGAAACTATTAGTTAACCTCCAATAGAGTCGATCAATCAAATAAACCAATAAAATGAAACTAATAAGCCAGACAACTGTAAAGATACAAAAGACTGAACCTTGTTATAGTTTTTATTTAGCCACAATGAAAGGTATGAAGAGCAGCAAAATGGATGAAAATTGGATAAAATGATATTAACTGATGAGGATGAAAAATATCGTTGGACTAACAGTTTTTGGATGAAGTCAATGGTTAACATTGAAGGTACAAAATGACAACACTTAATTCAATATTTAGGTAATTGGTCAAGTTTGCTTTTGTTGGTTAAAGAAAACATTTTTGCTTCATTTTTGATGAAACACTTTACCAAATAGTTACAAAAATAATGACAACAATCAGACCAGGTTGATCAATTGGTAACAATGAAATATTGAGGTTAAAAGAAGGAAAATTATCCCGTTTCGTTTGTCCATTTGCTTTGATTGTACTTTCTTATTTGATGGTCACTTGGGTTGACTTGTGCAGTCCGACAACAGGCACAAGAATCATTATTGATTCGGTCTCTGACCTTGGTTCTAGGATGAAAGGATGGTCCAGGTTGCTTTTGACCTGGGACAGTCCATTATATTCAATGAGAACGCACATAAATGAGCCAATTTTGTACTTCAATCATTTCCTATTAAGTATTTACACTTCAATATTGAACAATGTTTACCAGCGAAAAATGATAACTTTACAATCTATTGATTGAAACCAATTTACAGTCAATTCAGTGGTTAAGCAAGTAAATTATGATAATATTTGGCCAAAAATTGAATCTTTTTTTTTTCTCTTCTTCTTCAGTGAATTACTGGTGAATGCTAGGATAAGTGGACAAGGCTCAAGAGCAATAGAGTTACAAATGTCAAATGCTGTTAACCTTTCAAAGAACCCATTTTTCATTACTTTGGTGGACAAAAAGAATGGACAAGATTGTCGGAAATATTCAGAGTTCCGATAATCGAGATATTCAAGAGAACAATTTAAATGTTCTAATTTTTTTTTTACATTCAAATCAACTTTTCTTAAGAAAACTTGTTTCAAGCAAATAAGATTGGTTCAAGATTTTGATTGTTGAAGTAATTTTAAAGTAACTGGATCAAAATTTTCTGCAAAATCAGTTTTTAGGAGAAAAATTAAGTTGAATTTTTAATGATTTTTTTTTCATAATTAGTTGGATTCTTTATCAGATTAGTCAGAATTGAACCATTTACTTTAAAATGGTTATCAAATGAAAATTAGTAAAACCTTAAAAATATTAAATGTATGAAGTTGGAGGAAAAAGGATCTTTAAAGTGCTTTATTTGAATGGTTATCATCATCATAGGGAGTCGATAGATTGTTTTATCATTATTAAAGGAGTGAAAGAGAGTTAAGGTGAGGATTGAAAGACAGTGAGTAGTTAATCCGATTGACGATTAAAGTCTAAGTGATGCAGTTTGAGGTTGAAAGATGATTTTAAGGTTTGATAAAAGGGAAAAGAAAATGTTTCCAATTTGATGAGCAATTGGGTGAGAGGGTGGTGAGGAGTTTACATCAAGAATGGGATTAAAGTCAAGATTCGGTGTAAGCAACATGGGCAAAGTGACTCAGGTAAGACCAGACTCTGGAAAGTGTTTTTGTTTTTCAAGCCACAAAACAAGTAACAAATGTAAAGCAACATTGAATGAAGAGCAAAGGCAACAGTAATGGTTATGTAAAGCATCACTTGATGCACTTTTATCTGGACATCATTGGTGGACCGCCTTATCCATTAGAGCTGAGTCAACTCAAGTCACCCTTCCAAGGGTAACAAGGGTTAAGGTAAAAGGTCAAACGTGATTAGTGTAACAAGCAAAAACGTGGTCATCATCTTTAGCTTTTTTTCCCTCTTTTCCTTTTTTCACCATCCATTCTTTATCTTCACCTTTATTTTATGGCAACTTTTGATATTAAAACATCTTGTTGTCAGGGGTGAGGTAAGGTGCTCTTTGACCACCTTTTGTTTTTTACTTTGGCTTCCAATCAGTGTTACCATGAAAATTGACGGAATCATCACGAAACTCAATACTATTGGGTAACAAAACAAGTTGCACTCGCCATTTAGTGTCAATTATAGTCTGCCATTTTCTTGGTCAAAGGTCTTTCGCTCAATAAAATATCTTGAAATGGTTTAAAATCAAAGTCCAATCATTAACCATTGCGTGTCAATAAGCAATCAACTCATAATTTAAGTAAATCAACAGTTGGAACAATTGAGAAACAATTGCAATCCCTTCAATAAATCACCCAAAGACAAATATCACAGACAATAACATGATTTAAAGATCTTTTTGTTTCTGATTTACTTTAAGATTTTCCCTGATTCTTGACTCTAAATTAAATTTAAATTCTGTTCTTAATTTCAAAAATTTCATTCCAAATCAATTTAGCATTTAAACAATTGAAATTGTACAAAAAATGATTCTTTAAATAAAAGTAACTTTTCTTACTTCAAAATTGGCGATTTGTTATTTTTGTAAATGAAGCTCTGAACTGGAAAAGGTTGAATGTTTAAGAATTGATTGTTTATTGTTACAGCATTGGCAATTGAGGGTGAAATGGAAATGAAATTGAAATATCAATTTTGATATGAAACTGAAGGCAATTTACATGGCTTAATGGTCAGATGTTGAGGCCTTAAACCAGCATCATTTTGGTTTCATTTTTATTTTCCAATTTTCTCATGTTTTCATATTTTTTTTTACTTGGCTCGATGAAATATCACAAAAGTAATGATAAAATATGTAAAAAGATTAAGATTGTGAGTAAACTGATCGGATCAGGGATTGTTAAGGGAATCAACATGTTAGACCAATTGCAAATTTAGTTGGCTGTCAATCAACACGCTTGTTGTAAAACTGTAGTTACATGGTAAAGTTTTCATTGAAAGTTAATTCAATTGGTTGACAATCAGGAAATTTTTGATTATCTTTTCTCTCTGTTACTCTCAAAGTGAATGCTTGTTGCTTCTTATAAAAGCTAATTTAAATAAGATGATCCATCATCAGTAAAAGGTTTCATCCATTGATATACATTTATATTTGATGGTTGATATAAGCTTCATGATAAAGCACAGAAATTAAATCCGATTGGAATCATCTGAGATTTTAATTTTTCTTTCTACTTTTAGATCAACAGGAGGTCGACAAGATTCACATTGAAACTCATTTCATTTCAATATCATTTTCATCTTACTTTCTCTCTCTCTCTCTCTTGTTCATCTTATATCGTCCCATGAAACTCATTGAATAAGATGTCAATATGACATTCCAATGACACTCAATTCAGTTGAATCATGTGTTGATGTGTTTACAAATGGTTTAACAAATTGAAAGTCAACAGGTTAATTTGAAACTTGATCAGGCAACAGAGTAAAATTGTTTCAAAGGTTAAAAATGAGTCTACTGTATTTGAAACACGGAAACAGTCAATGGTCAAAATGGCATTTTATTTGCGGTTTGATGAAGATTTAGTCAATCAGCAGGAGTTAAACATTTACATCGAAATTTTCATTTGATTTGATTCAATTTGTCGGAAAATTTTGCCTTTTTTCAGACAAATTGTTCATTAAATTTCTTTGTTTCTTAAAATTCAAACTAATAAAATTTGCCTCAAAATTGTGATGTTATTTCCTCAAAAGATTTACACTGTAAATATTGAGAATTTTTTGTACAATTTTCTCACTCTAATTGTCATTGAGACACTTCAAGTCTTACAGCAGATTAGATCGATAGATTTCTCAATGTTTTTCTGAATAATTTCAGGTTTCATTTATTGAATCATTTGAACAAAACAATTGATTTGGACATTAGCTGCAAAAATGCAGAAAACATTTTGGATATTATTGATAGCAGATATTTGTTTTACAATGCACGAATACTCAGTTTAGACAATAAATATTAAAACTTTAGTTTGTTTTTTCGTGAATGCCAAAGGTTTTCCTTTCAAGTTGAGAGACTTTGCAAGCACGGTTATTGAAAAATCGAAGTCAAAGTCAATGATATTAGCAAACGGTATTGAAAACGCCAATTTCATTAATGAAATGAGTTTATTCACAGCAAATTTAACCAATTAACGAAACAGTCTCGTTTTTTGTTCAACTCCGCTCTTGACCCCTTAAGCTTTTGAACTTGGACCCTTTAAACTTCGCATCTCTTCATTAAAACGCTATATTAGGTGTTGTACTTGTTATTTCATTCTTGGTATTCTTGAAATTGTAACACAATATTGAAAACGCCAACTTCCCTAATGCTGATCCCTCAGTAGAACAAAGATTCTGAACATAAAGTGTTTACCATCATCAAAGGAAACTCATTGTCCTAAAATATTGTGTAAAACGATGCATTTTGCATCAAAAAACAATAAGTTCAACCATAAATCAATGCATTTGTTGCTAAAAAGACTAAATTGACACAATTGCAACATTTATGCATCAAACTTATGAACAAAGTGGCCAAAAACGACTAAAAATGGGTTTCTTGCAAGATTAAACTCTGTTGCTTTGTAGGGACTTAGAAACTACTTTGATAACTGCTATTAAAAAGTTTTTGTTAAAACCCGTTTACGAGAAAACTGAGGTCAAAGTTGAAACTTCGATTGCATTTTGTACAGTTGTCTGACCAGATTTTTTCACGAAACTAATTTCTCTAAAGTTAATTTTGATGCCCAACCAGAAAATGCAATCGTTTTTAGGCTTGAAATTTCCTATTTTCTGTAAAACCCATAAGTTCGATTTTTAATCAAACCGACCGATTTCTTCGACCGAAAAAGTCAGAGACCTGAAACTTATCTTTCGTACATAAAAACTTACTGTACACATCATGATTGAATATTTTTTTCCTCATATCAATAGTTCTCTTGATATTGACCATTAACCAGGAAACTTCGACCCTCAATATTTCGAGAAAGGCATGACTTATTATAAACATTCGAAGACCAAGTGTTAGATTTTATTTTGGACTATAATATGGTATGGGTAAATAACAGTAAAATATAAGTTAACGCGTGTTTCGTAACTTCGTGTTTGAGCACTCATTTCACTTTATAAACCAAATCTAAAATCTGTTAACCGTAAAATTAAAGTGCAATTTTTTTTTCGTAGGATCCTAAATAATTTAATATTTAAACATATTATAGCTCTTGATGCAATATAACATTTAATTAGAGAATGATGATGATAGGTGCTGTCATTCCCGAAATATTGAGGTTCGAAGTTTCCTGGTTAATGGTCAATATCAAGAGAACTATTGATATGAGGAAAAAAATATTCAATCATGATGTGTACAGTAAGTTTTTATGTACGAAAGATAAGTTTCAGGTCTCTGACTTTTTCGGTCGAAGAAATCGGTCGGTTTGATTAAAAATCGAACTTATGAGTTTTACAGAAAATAGGAAATTTCAAGCCTAAAAACGATTGCATTTTCTGGTTGGGCATCAAAATTAACTTTAGAGAAATTAGTTTCGTGAAAAAATCTGGTCAGACAACTGTACAAAATGCAATCGAAGTTTCAACTTTGACCTCAGTTTTCTCGTAAACGGGTTTTAACAAAAACTTTACAATAGCAGTTATCAAAGTAGTTTCTAAGTCCCTACAAAGCAACAGAGTTTAATCTTGCAAGAAACCCATTTTTAGTCGTTTTTGGCCACTTTGTTCATAAGTTTGATGCATAAATGTTGCAATTGTGTCAATTTAGTCTTTTTAGCAACAAATGCATTGATTTATGGTTGAACTTATTGTTTTTTGATGCAAAATGCATCGTTTTACACAATATTTTAGGACAATGAGTTTCCTTTGATGATGGTAAACACTTTATGTTCAGAATCTTTGTTCTACTGAGGGATCAGCATTAGGGAAGTTGGCGTTTTCAATATTGTGTTACAATTTCAAGAATACCAAGAATGAAATAACAAGTACAACACCTAATATAGCGTTTAATGCAGAGATACGACGGGATTATTAGTCTGTAAAGTAGTGGCAACTGTAGGGTTTTCACATAGTCCAAAGCACGAATGGTCTGAAAAGTTAAGAGTAAAACGTAAAAGAGACTGTTTAGTTATTTGGTTAACTTGCTGGGAATAAACTCATTTCTAATCGTTTTTGGGCATAATTTAGATGTTAATTTGTCTCTTTATTTGTTTGTTTCGTTGAAATAACTTTATATTACAGTTTGTCGAGTTAATGGGGTAATTTAACACTTCTAGCAACTAAAACAATCAAATCATTCATTTAACTGGGTGTAAGAATGAACATTTATCTCAAAGATTCTATTGCCAGGATTTAGTTACTTTGGTTAAGATGTTAAGCGTTACCTAGTTAGTGCCTTAATTTATATTTGTGTCTGCTATTAAACATTAAATTTTTGTTTCTGATTATGACTTTAAATGTAAAATGCAAAATTAAATCTTATGATTCTCATTGAGTTGAGGTCGAACCAGTGAAGGGAAGCAAATTTGATCAACTAGCAACTACTATTTTCAAGAGTAAAATTAAAAGTAGAGCTTAATCACAGAAGCTAATCTGTGATTAAACTGCGTGCGAAAATGTGTGAATCAGGAATTTGATTGTAAACTTAACGGTAAGAAGGTTTTTCACCAATATTTTCACTAAAATCACGGTTTTATGAATGGATGAGTAAACAGCGAGCATAAAGTTGCGAGATGATTTTATTAATAGTAAGCCATTGAAACGTGTACTGAATCATGATTTTTCGTGGTTAAACTCGTGCAGTCGTTATAACGGTCAATGTCTTAAGTCTTTCTCTCACTTCCATGTTACCCACAAGCAAAATAGGAAAAGGTAAACACACAAAATAACTAGACATAATCGTCTAATCATTTTTACACACTTTCCCTTCTCAACGGGACTTGACTTTTGCTGGTCACTTTCAAAGTATACATTTAATACTTTTACAATCACGCTCTTCAATTTTACCTTTTCATTTACATTTTTAACCATCAACACTCAAAAGGCTCAGAAATTGTAAAATAACTCAAGAAATGTTTCAACTTGGAGGCAACACAAGTACGGTCACAGAGTTAAAGTAATACCTAGATAAGTCCGTGAGGGAAGAAGAGATTTATCATGAGAAGAAGATAAATATTCACGACTTGTTTCTTCTGGTTTACACTTTCATCCAAATTGATGATCGCACCAATGAATAGAGAATCTTGTTCCCATGAACAAGTGTAAATGGTCAGTTATTCACGATTAACATTGAACCAGGAATTGTTGACTCTTTTCATGTGACCAACTTGAATGCAGATGAAGATGGTAAAGATGGAGATGAAGATGAGGTGAGGGAAGAAGTGATTTTTTCACGGCCAACACGAGCTCGTGAATCAGCTACTCTGGATAATTCTGCATGTTTTTGGCTTGTTTATGTTTCTTTACTTTTACTGCTTCCTTAACTTATCGTCATGATCACTCTCTCTGAGTGCGTTTTGTTTCATCATCACATCAATTTACACACTCTCGATTAACGTGATCAAATAACTGTGAAAAACAATTCAGTAGCTGGACAGTTTCAGCTATGGCAAGCTACTTAATCATTTTCATGTTTCATTGACTTTTCCTTTGGAGATGAGAATCACGAGATTCACGAATAAAGGTTGTTGGGCCAAGAAGATCATTTCAACATGATTATCATAAACTAGAAATGAGCATTCACTCAACATCAACATACATATGGAAGACTAGCAATTTTGATGATGATTACGATACATCTTTTAATATCAATAACATTTGATAACTTAACTGTTAATAGTCGAATGTTATATTAGATTCAATGCTGACTGATTCGCAAATGGTATAAAGTCGCTCTGAATTTGACGTTGAAAAAGAAACTTTCAGAATCAAAATTTCGATTATTTCTGGCTCTTGATTCAACAATAACTAAACATTATTGGTATAAATTACATTTCTTGCTCCGGATTGGATAAAAAGATATTCATCTCTTGCTATCCAGACTGTGTATAGTTTCATTGAGTTGTGCCAATGTTAGCAGTTAAAAAATGGACAAAATTTTATAATTCAAGATACTTTCAATGAATCGAACAAACTTTTGAGCTAAAAAATACAGGTGTTCAGCGCACCATGAAACTCTTTCAACGTTCAATCAATCACTTTTATTAGCAGCTAAATTTATAAAAAACATTTGATTATGAAATGTGCTATTAACTATCCAGGAATGATTTGAACAGCTTGGAGTTAAAATAAAGGAACATTTTTATTTGCAATTTAATTATACAACATATTAAGTATTAAACTATAGTTGTAGCATAGCTGAATAAGCTAGATGAATAAGAGATACAAGTTGTCTGAAAAATTCAATTTGGACATTTTCAGTCAGCGATAAAGTTGGAAAGTTTACAAATTTGAAAATGAGCCATTTTAAACGGTTGAAAATCAATTTTGAATCAATAGATGATGGTATTGTTGGTTTAACAAAAGTTGACTATGCTCATGTTAACCGGGAAGCTGGGATTGCTATTCGATGGGCGAAATAACTAGAAATGTTTTTGATATTTGTTCATTTTATTACGTAAAACTATTTTCAGCTCATTGATTGAGTATCGAGATCACATAGGTGATTATTTGATTATATAATTTATATCAATATAATTTAGTTATATAAAGTTCAAAGCTGATCTTGATGCCCAGATTGCGCCATCTTGTGTTACCCAAAGCAGTTTTCCAAATTTTAATACAGAAATCGGTTAAATTATCGTTTACACAAAAAACGTTCATTTGACGGATTGAAAAATTTTATGAACCGTAATTTTTGGCAAAATCACGTTCTAAATTGAAACTTGGATCGATTTTTTACAGTCATGGATAGATAAATCCAAAAAAGTGTCTGATTATCAGTTTAATCGCCGAAAATGAGTTTCAACTCTTCGATAAATTGTATTATCGAATAATATAAGCAGTGGAAATTTAATTGGTGTTAACTTTTTGCTTTTTGAGCCCAAACCGGTAAGTTGATTAGAAAGTAAAGTAAACTAAATTTAGAATGAGTAGTTTGAAGCTGAGCAGATAAATTAAAAGAATAAAATGGTGTTGATTTAGTTTGTTAATTTAGAAGATGTTATTTTTTTTTATTGTTAAATCTCATTATTATGGACACTTCTACATCAATTAACGTTTGTTTGACCAGTAAATTTTATCGAATTGGTATAATCACCAGATATTGTAGCTTTTTTAGCATGCAACTCCAGGGTTCACTGGGAATTGAAAAATCATCACATCAAGAAATAATTGGACACACTGAATTTATTTTATTCAATTAACAATTTATTCAATTGAAAATAAATCAAATGCAATTTAAATGCAGTGACAAAGATTTAAAATATTCAAAAATTTTGGATAAAGTTGCATTCGAATTGTAATAATATTATTGATTAAGCTCTGTAAATTTAAAAAATGTAGATATTATTTCGCACCAAAAGAGTGGTAGAAATTGAATGACTATATTTCTGGAAGTGATCGGTAGTTAGACGATGAGGAGCGTCCCTTTATCCACTTTACGAGGTCACAGTTTAGGTATAAATTTGATGCAGCAAATGCATATTCGTTAGAATTCAAATTGAGCCTATTGTCTTTGAAAATTGATCTTGTATTATAAGCAAGATGACACATTAAAAGAGTGACTGCAGATGAGGCTGGTAACCATTTTGATACGTTCAAGTGTGTTAACGAAGATATTGCAGCACTACTTGATAACATTGTTAATGGCATCGCAAGAAGTGCTGGTTTAGATGATGAAATGTCGAAACGAGGAATAAAAGTAGACCCGATAACACCGAGACATGAAGCATCTGCACTCAAAGTGGTATAAAACATTGCAGTTGCACTTTCAATACTAACCACGTAGGCCAAAAGTAGACTCATAGAAACAGTCTGTAAAGATAATATGAAATAAGAGCTGAATTAGTATAAAAAAATTGTCAACTACACGGGGGATTGTTTAATAACGCACCAAAATAAGTAATGTAATCCATGCGAATTGACGTCGAAGGGCTGGGAAAATGAATAAAACAACCATAAGTATTGCCAATGGGAATCTAAAGAAAAAATAGGCAAGTTGTGATTGTCATTCAAGTAGTTGGAAAATATAAAGAAACTAACCCAAATGATGAAGTTAAAAATAGCTTATCGAAAAAATTTTTACGGACAATTTTTCGTAAATGAGGGCTGCAATACAAAAAGCAAAATATTAGTTGAAAGGGCTATTCTTGTTGAATATTAACTGTGCATTCAATTTAATACTGACATCTCGACAAGAAGAAGTGTTAGGCCAGAGAAAAGAGACCATTGTCCAGCAAGAAGTGAATAAGAATGGCGAATCAATAGTTTTTTGCTTGTCAGGCTGGGGTCTTCTGGAGTTCTTATTCGGACATCGGTAGATGAAGCTGGTGGATGAGGCAGAGGAGGAGCAGAAGGGGATATATCTTCAACCGAATAGGGTGGAGGGTTTTCTTGTTTTGAGCCATAGCGTGTTGGATCCTGATCCGAATAGGCACTTTCTGGAAAGACAAATGTTAGACAGACTGTTATCATATGTATTTCAAAGTTCATTATATTGCAGTACGAGATCAAAATATAGAGATAAATCTTTCGTTACAAACCAACCAAGGTAATGAAAAATATACCATTTAAGATGGACAAGACATTCTCAGACCTAGATTGAGATTGAGTTACGACAATAACCAAGAATAAATGTTACTAATTTTCACCCAGCTGATATGAGTGAAAATGTGAGCAATGGACAGTTTGAAACTCAACCAACCTTTGGAAGAACAAGGATCAGTCAGCTCTTCAAATCGAGGTCTTGATCCTTTTTTACGCTTTTCTTTCTTTTTTGGTCCTAAAAGAGGACTTGATTCCGATGACATGGTTTCCATAGCTTAAAAAACATAATTTATCAGTTAAAGTGAGAAAAGAAACCAGACAGAAACTCACCTTGTTTTTAAATTTTGGTTAATATCATAAAAAACAATCATGAACACTATGAGCTCATTTAAACAAAGATTATACCATCAAATAATAAAAACAAATTTCCAGCGATAACAATAGAATAATAAAACTTAAACAATAATGAAAACTGTAACCACTTGAACACTGTGAATTTATACAAAGAGTTAACACACGTAAACAACAGCTGAAACCAAGAGATGTGTGTATTCTTAGTTAGGAAGATGTGAGAATAAGATTTCTGCTGATACTCCTATTGATCTGGATTTAATTAAAAAGCCATTAAACATCATTAATCAGAAGTGAAGATTTTTTAAAAGAGGTAACGAAATAATATAATGAGGGGGAACGAGATTAAAGCTAAATTTGGTTGAACAGTCGTTCAAGCGCTCTCGTTGCAGTCTAGAGACACAATATTTTGCAGACAACCTTCTCGGGTTCATTCTCCTTTCAAGGCGTAATCTTAACCGAAAGAAGCAAAAGTAAAACAGTAATTTTGAAAAATTATCAGATAGTCTTGTTCAAGAGATAATTAAGAGTTCGTCATCTGTAAAAGTTGGTTATTTTTTAGATTGCAGAAAAGACTATGACTAAAAATAAAAATTGACTTATTCAGCCATGGGCGTTTTGAATCATAACGATAAGAAATAAATAATTATGATTTAGCGTTGCTAAAATATTTCCTTAGAAGCGAAATATGATCATCTAATAGATGAATTAAAACGAAACAAACAAAGATTAGATCTATTAGGAAGTAAATTGATTCGATCTAATGAAATTCTTAAATGGAGTATCAAAAATCATTTTCAGCTTCTCATATTGAAAACTCAAACAGCTATCGAAGAAACTGATCAACTGACGCACCAATTCGTTTGAATCCAAAATTTGAACGATTCCATGATTAAAATTAGACTTGATTGTTATTCATTCAATCTGATTTTTATAATTGGCGGTTGTAGTCATAGTTACGTTAGAAATTTACGGAGCGAAAATTTAAATGAAAATTTCCATACAGCTGAACTTTTCAAGTCTTCATAAGTTCAGAAAACCACCATGAAAAGACCAAAATCAGAGACAACATCTCAGAGAGGAAGCAAGAGAAGAAAAGATAAGTAAATATTTTATCGTTTAAGTAAAACATGTTTTTCAGTCTTTCAATTTTACTAAATTAAATTGCGGTAACAATGAAAAGGGATTTTTTGAACGAAATAAGATTTCGCACAAATAATGGTAATTCTCAGCTATAACGATATGATATTCAAATTTTTGTAGCAAATGTTAAGAATCCCGTGTGGCCAGCAATATGAATTGATGGAACAGCTTTGACATCGTTTGTCGGGTTACTCTCACTTTCAGGTGTTTCTGTGAAACAAAACTTCTCCATTTTCATTTGTTTCATTTCAAACGGTCGTGAAACCAATTCCATAGTTCCAATGTCCATAAAACACATCGATTGCAATGCTTGAACCGTTTTCTGAACTTGTTCGATGCACGGTGAAAAACAGCAAATCCTTGAACCTGGGAAAATGAAATTTCAAAATGGGAAAAATTAGTTTTTTGATACTCAAATTTACCAATAATTCAGGCCTAAAATTCATTGCTATAAATTTCAATTGCATTTAATTTGCAATAAATGAAATTTTCCAGTCACAAAATTCTAAGCTTAAACTTTTCCTCCGATTCTTTCGCAAAATTATCAAGTCTGTATGATTGTAAAAATAAAAGAAACTTAATTATTCGCAACTTATCGTATACTAATTCATCAAAGTTCCTAGCTGAAAAAATTCATCGATTTTTTTGTCCGAAAGCAATAAAATTTACGTCGTTAGATGTTTCACAAATCTTACCAAATGGCTTCATTGCTTCATATGCGAACGGAATCGCAGTCCATGGGTGAGGTAAATCGAGAAACAGAGCATCGGCAATCGCTTTCAGTCCAAAACCATCTTGGCAAACATCTCGATTTTCAACTCTAACTAAACTTGTTAATCCATGATCATCAAACTCTTTTCTTGCTTCATTTGCCCGAGCCAAGTGAAAGTCAAATGTATGAAGAAAACCATCTGGAGCAATTGTTCTGATTATTGCATGCGACAAACTTCCTGATCCCGTTCCTGATTCAATGACAACTGAGCCTGGTTTTAAATTAAGTTGGCAAGTAATCATACTTATATCTGTTGAATACAATATTTGCGTTCGATGGGGTAAATTTAATGTCCAAAGTTCAGGAGTAAATGGTAAAACATAAACCCAACCCTTTGAAAGGTTCAACTTTGTTCCATATTTTACTCCAATCAAATCATTGTGTTTAATTGGTCCAAATTTAGTTTGAAAAGTTTCCTTTGGTACAACTTTCAATGGATACATTTGTTTTGGGCTAATAAAGATGAAAAGATGGTCACCAGCCGAGATAACCGCCTTTTTACTATTCACATTCACTGTATTACCTTTTTCCATGATAAACTATTTTAATAAAACTAAACTTTGATTATTCTACAATAATTATACCAAAATTGTTCAAGATAATGCAGATTGATGAAAAACAGTTTCAATAGTCACTTTGATTGACAGAGCTAGAGGCACTTAATTTATACTATTTTGTAAATGGAAAACTAGAATTCCATTAAACGCGAATCGCTGATCCAAGGGTTAAAAGATGAACTAAAATGATGAAAGTTAAATGACCAGAAGTAAGATCAACTCATGGATTCGAAACTTGTTTACTAAAAAAACATGTTGTACCATTAATAATCCAAATAATAATAGAACAAAACTAGTCAGAATGAGTCAACATTGAAAGTAAAATTGCACAGAAATTATAAATTTGGCCACTTCAAGCACCGTACTTTAAATATCACAATTTTGTCTTAAATTAAAAGATATTTTAATAAAAATCAGATTGCTTTTTAAAAAATGAGGAAAATAGTTTAACTACAAAACTTTCTAAACAGCTTGTTCCGAACTGATTTCATCGAAATCATTTTCAAAATTTGAGCAATATGCCATCTTGTGTTGAATAAAAGAAACTGCCCAGTTACTGGTGGTTACAAAATTAAAGGCGCCACAATTTGAAAAATTTAAATGGACAACTTTCTAACTGCTGCTTGCCATGAGTGTTTTGATGAGAGTCTTCAAGAATCTCTTGTAGTTTGTTGTTTTCAATCAATGTCAGTCCGTGTTTAAGCTTTATTCATCTTATTTTGTCTTCAGTTAATCTTTAAAATCATGGTACCATCTATGAGCTCAAAAAGCCGCTATGAAAAGATTAAATATCTCGGAGAAGGGCAGGTATGTAAATATCTTGCTATTTTTAAGCAAATATTGGTTTGGTATTTTTGTCTATTACCTATTTATCCTTTTTATCTGCGAATCTTTTTTAGTTTGCCACTGTTTACAAGGCTCGTGATAATAAAAATGACACCATGGTTGCCGTGAAAAAAATTAAACTAGGAACACGAGCTGAGGCTAAAGATGGTATCAATAGAACTGCACTACGTGAGATTAAATTACTTCAAGAGCTTCACCATGAAAATATAATAGGTGTAAGTAACAAATTTAATTTCGTCTTTAGTAAACTTCTTTATTATTCTTGATAAATTATTTTAATTAATTGCCTGATATCTTTCAATATTCAGCTTCGTGATGTTTTTGGACATCGTTCAAATGTTTCCTTGGTTTTTGACTTTATGGAAACTGACTTGGAGGTTATAATTAAAGACATGAGTATCATATTAACACCAGCTATAATCAAATCTTACATGCTAATGACTTTGCAAGGCTTAGAATATTTACATCTTAATTGGATATTGCATCGTGTAAGTTATATGTAGATATTTTTGGACAGCTTAATAATCCGTTTTCTCAGAGTTTATTTAACCTATTGGTTTGAAAAATTTTTATCATTGTTTCAATTTGAATTTTTGATAGGACTTGAAGCCAAACAATCTTCTGATTGATGGAAATGGTGTCTTAAAAATTGGTGATTTCGGTCTTGCCAGAAGTTTTGGATCTCCTACTAGACTTTATACTCATCAAGTTGTTACTCGTTGGTATCGAGCTCCTGAACTTCTATTTGGTTCCAGGATGTACGGAACCGGTGTAGATATTTGGGCATTGGGTTGTATACTCGCTGAGCTTTTGCTTCGAAGACCTTTCCTACCTGGAGAAACTGATTTAGACCAATTGGACAAAATTGTTCAAGTTTTGGGTACTCCAAATCAATACAATTGGCCTGTAAGAACTTTGATTATTTTCGCATTTCTGCATTTTTCTAACACTTAAATTGTATTCATTTTAATCCATTAGAACGTTGAACACTTACCTGATTTTGTGGTCTTCAAACCTTGTGTTGGAACTCCTTTACGTGATATATTTACAGCCGTTTCAGATGATCTTCTAGAAATGATGAATAAAATGTTGATATATGATCCTCTCGATCGATGTACATGCAGCCAAGCTCTCAAAATGCCCTATTTTATCAATAAACCAGCCCCAACACAGCCTCAGTTCATGCCTCGGACAAAATCTCAAGATGAGAAACCTCAGACAGGATTAGAACGTAAAAGACAAGGAGACAATATTTCATCTATGGCTAAGCGATTAAGATTTGACAATATTGACGATTGACGCGGTTGGTATTCATTATTTCCATTCCAAAAATCATTATGTTTAAGATCTGATCATAAAGAAACTTTTAAAATTTGCACTCAAAAACAGAGTCCTATTTATTTTATAATTCAAATGTCTAGAACTAAACTCCAAGAAACTGTTGTTATTCACCAGCTAAATTTTAATGGTGAAAATATCATGATCAATTACTTTGAATTACATAATTTGCTTAAAATGTATCACGGGAAATAAATAAATGACATGTGATGTCTCTAATTAAAGCCAATCTTTCATTTATGACATTATAGTTTACATTGAAAGATGGTGACCAATTTTATTTGAAGAGATATTTTGTGTTTATTTTTAGCAGATTTTCTGTACATTATTTTCTGTGAAAAGAAAACAATATAATTTTCAAATAGAATCTTTAATTCTTAATTTTACATTACAATATCATCTTTACTTTTCCATCTTCCATTTTTATCAATATTTTTGATCATTTTCAAAACAAATCATAATCTTTTGTTCGTAATCTTTTTTTTGAACCATTCAACAATAAAATATACAATAAAATTATTATTTAGCATCCATCATTTGGTTAAACGTTTAGCTTCACCATCCAGTGTTGGTTTATTATTGGAGATCATTTAATTTAAGACAAATATTAAAGGGCGAAACAAATTTTTTTTCAAATATGATTTGTACCATAATCAGCATCACTTGGATTCCATCCCTTTACAAAGCTTTATATACATAATATAGTATATTCAGTGAATGATAAAAGATTCGTAAATTTGCTGTTCTTTTCATGAGTAACATCTTTATATATATTTATATATATATGTATATTTAAAACAGTTTTTAGTTGAACATGCTAAAATTAAAGCCAAGTAAAACCAGATCAACAATGAATAATTTTTTTCCTTTGTGTTTATGAATAATAAATCAACGTGACGATTATGAATCCATTTTTCTTTTTTCATACTTTTCGATGAAAACCTCAAGCAATCTGAGTTTCTTTTTGCAAGCCTGTGAAGAGAAAGAAAAAAGTAGATTAGAAATGAGTTAAAATTCCTAAAAGGTTGTCTGGATTTGAAAAGTAGGCTTAACAAAACAAAGTCAAGGGCGCAAAAGCCTTAATGAAGAAATGACGCAACGAGAAAGGAAAATGAATTCTGATTCCAGGGTAAGAGTAAAATTGGAATGAATGCCAAAATTAATTGCTAAGGGGTAACATTAGTTATTACGATTTAGACGAGAGAGACTAAATTCTTGATAGCTCAATCAGGGTTGAAAGGAGTCAAGAGCAAGTTTGAGATTAACAATGAATCGTCACTTTGTTTTTTTCGCTTTGCTTCACTTCTGCTTTGTGCTTTTCAACAAAACAACAATCAGTCAATCATTTAAACAGCCAAGAATTATTTCATCAGACACATTTAACACGAGCTTTCAAATTCTATTTCAAGACGATGAATCAGCCAGAAGGTAAAAAAACAAAAACGAACTGCAAACTTCATGTTATTAATCATGTTTTGCTATCTGATAGTGATAAAGTTAATATTAATATTAATGAAAATTTAAAGATAATAATTCATGTAATAGCCTAAACAAACTAAATATATACATATCGCTGAGACAGGAAAATTATTAATAGTTAATACGGAAATAATATAATGCTGACAGTGATGTGACCTTGTTGTTACTTTTTTGCAAGAGACACAAAATTGCTACTGATATTGATATCGTGATAACTCAACTAATCGTGAATTTGGCAGGTAAATGTTTCATGTTGGATAAAGCAAAGTAGCAACAAAAGTAACTCTTGATTGTAATTGAATCAGTAGAGAACAAAGAAGTTAAATTGACTTTCTTTTTTGTCCATTACCTTATAATTGGTGTATACAGAATCCAGCTGAGCTTTTTCTAAATCATTAACTTTTCTCCCATGAGTACGATGAAATTCATCTTCGAAGGAACGAATTATTTTACGCAGTTCATTCTTTTCTCGGCGAACAACAGCCAACTCTTTAACCAATTCATTAGGAGGAAGCTCATGAAGATTATGACAAAGTTTATGTGAAGAGATGGGAACTGCAAGTTTTTCACCGGCTAAAGAAGAAACTTTGGTGTACCTTGATAGACTCGATTCTTTCACTTTAATTTGGTGAGTTGCTTCAGGCCTAGGCTGAGTCCTTGTAATACTATCAGTGAGCTCAAATTTGCTTGGATTATTATTATCAACAACAACCTGGTTATTGTTGTCATCACTATTCACATTATTACTATTGAGATTAGCATTATTATTACTATTTTCTTGGTCATATCCCTCCTCTTCTTCTTCATCATCACCGTCATCATCTTCACTATCATCGTCTTTTTTCTTTCCTTTGACTTCTCCTTTTCTTGATCCATCCAATTTTTTCTCTTTGTTATTGTTAATATCTTCATCACTTTCATCTTTAACATCCAATGAACTTCCTGGTGAATGAGATGGCGATGAAAAGTTCATCGCAACATGTTCCAAAATTGGCTGTAAATCGGTGGGTTCTTTGTTTTTAGGTATTTTAGCGACCAAATTACGAATTGTCCGGTATCGATCATAAAGTGGTTTCATCACAGTTCGATCTTCTTTTCTACTGGGTCGGCCAAAAACACTTTCATATTTGAGAAGTGACTTTTGTAAATCAAGTTTCTCTTCAACTATTTGATCAATGCTCATTTCTTCAATTGTTTCAGGCCTGCCGACAACACATCGTCGTTCTTTTAAGCTTCTTTGCATCTCATTGAAAACCCCTTCTAGACTCGATAAAAAAGAGATTAAATTAATTATTTAATAATAAATTGACAATTATCAAACAATAATAAATCTTGATGGAAGTAAACTTACCATAAAATTCAAGTGTTAATCTAGCATCTTCTTTGCATTCACGCAATATTTTACGAAATTTGTTCATTTCAAATAATATGGGTTGGGCAACATCAGATTTCATTTTTTGTTCGTGAGATGGTCGATATCCAGTTTCTTTTTCAAAATCTTTTTCAAACTGTTTTAATCGACGCTTCAAATTATGAATCTTTCGTTTTGCCTCCTTAACAGCCTGACTTTCTTGGTTGTATGAAGCTTTATAGCTCTGAAAATGGTGTTCTTGTTCACCAGGCGGTGAAGGTGGAATCGTATGATCTAGGTGTGGAGCTCGTTGACCCAAGAAACCTCTGTAAGCACTAGGAGATAAAGGCGCCTCATAAGTATTACGGCGACGCAATATTTGTATGGCAGCATTTTGAACAGGCTCATTAGATTTGGCATCCAATAATCTAGGATCTGATTGAGTTTCTGAAGTATCATCATCAGAATTACCATTATCTGCATCTATCAGACTTTCAGTAGACAATGATTCATTAACTGGTGACCAACTATACCTTAAATCAGAAACCATTGCTGATTCACCTTCGGCATTTTTGTGAAGCGCATTCAAATCAATGTGAGGTAATGAAGAGGAACATGAAGAGGTTAATGGTTTTTTTGGTGATGATGATGCTCTGGATAAATCTGGTTCAGATTGTTGAGATGATTGACAAGATGAAATTGAACGATTCTCAACATTGGGATGACTGGTTTCAGTGTTGGTCTGTTGAGAACCTTTGGAATAAGATTTAGAAAATGATAATGGAATATATTTTGATTTATTCTCGTCAACTGGTTGTTCGTTCAACGCTAAAGGTTTAGATGATGAGTCTTCTGTATAAATATGGGATGATTTATTTCGAATCATTGGCTCTGATTTTGATTCCATAGAGTTTGATCTGCCACTTAAATCAAGGGAAGTAGGTCTACATTCAAATGATAAAATTGATCGCGATAATCTTGCTTTATCAGTTTCTCGTCTTTTGGGTCGAGGCGATTGAGTAACACTATCAGACGATAAATTGTTAGACTTGAATGCTTGGTGTTGTTGATCAGCTAAAAATGTCAATTCTTTATGACCATCTTTACTAACATCTTGATAAGAGTTGCATCGGCGAACATCTTGATTAGCCTGATTACTTTCCATTTGATCAGGAAAAGCAAATGGTTTCCTTTCCTCTGAGCTTGATCTCATAACTGGACTAGACGAGGATAGAACAGATTTACGGTCTTTTCGTTTGCAACCTTCCGAAGGTTGAGGTTGTGATTTTTTCGGCGTAACTGTTGGTAGTGTAGCAGTTGAATCTGTTGCTGATGAGTCTATAGACAAAAGATATTCCTTTGAATCAACTGGACAAGGTGAAATACTTGAACAAGCAAAAGTGTTTGGACTTATTGATGAACTATCAGAAGGTTCACAATCAATTGGAGGTATATCAATTTGAAGGGCCGTATAATGGTCATCACCAGATAAGCTTATTTCAGCTGCTTTGGCTGAAACATTGTCCAAATTGTTGACATCATCTTCTTTTGCCATTATGGTTTTATTTGAAGGGGATGATGATGATAATGAACAAAATGATGATTCACCTTGATGTTTCCCTGTCATCTGGTGTAAATCATCCGATTCAATTGAAACAATGATAACTTTATCCTTAGTGTTTCCCTCCAGTTTTCGGGTTTCTCCAAGTGTTAATTGAGTTGATCGATCAATGTCCAGTGGATCTTGTTCTTGATTAGTTAATAAACTGGTTGATTCTTCGTTGTCTGGTGAATCTTTTCCAAATATTGCCTCGTAATCAGTAATAAAAAACGTAACAACTTGATTAGTTAAAGACTGTTCACGTAATCCTTTATAGTCTTCAGCAGCAACTCTGAATAATGAGAAATCCAAGGAACCAAAAAAACAAGAAGATAGAATGGTAAGAGAAAGAAAAGTAAAGGATAAAATTAGATGATGATTTAAACAACAGTGAAAACAAAACAAGAGTAAATAGCAGTTCAACTTTCTAAATAATAGTAAATATTCAAATGCAAGGTTAATGGATGTAAGAAATGATAAATCAACAAACAAGCAGAAACAAGTAAGATTTAGAATGGTTAATCGATGGATAACTTGAAATGTCAATTGTAATTAACTTGACAGTTACAAATATTAAGAAGTGAAAAATGTTTTTCTTTTTTTCTGAAAAAAAATTCATTTGCTCACAAGATGAAGATGAAAAGTGGGAGGGAAATTGGGATGATAACGTCAGAGAAAGAGCAAGGAAGATGAGGAGAGAGAGAAAGAGAGAGAGATAAGTGAGTAAGATGATGAAAGGAGTAAAACAAGATTGAAGTAAAATTGTTGAATAATTATTACATGAGATATTAAAGGAATCCTTTCAAAAATTAACATTTGGTAAAAGAGCAAGCTTATACGCTGAAACAATCTGAAATGAAATGATATTTGTATTTTTATTTTATTTACAGCATTTTGTCAACCAACAATTGTAGATCAATGAATTTCTTTGATAGATAATTTCTGATTTATTTGGTTATGGTTACAAGATGATATCTATTGATTGCCATCCAGGATTTAGGAAAAGGGTAAGACAAAAAGATTGCTTTTTATAGCATTTCCAGAAACCCATAAAAAATGGGTTCACTTTTTTTTCTCTTAACTTTCTTTCTCTACTTTGCTTTGTCAACTTGAGTCTAATTTGGGATACATATTTTCATGCCCTTCCCAGCATAAAGAATCAAAATCATGATAATCATAATCATATCTATCATTTGTGATTAAACCTGGATTGTTGTACCGACAGAAGTCAATATTAACCATTGATCAAAGGTAAGGAGTTTAGGCCTAACAGGGCTAAACTTGAAATACATGGGATAAATGGCTGTAAATTGGAAATGTTAATAATCCAGGTTTGTCAAGATTAATTAGAGATTAAGCGATTGAATGCAACTATTGAGTCTATTGTGAAACGCTCAATGACATAATCCAACTGGTAATCATTGATTTGTGAGCACCTTTTTGTTTCAGATTGGTGTTGAGTCAAGGTTAATTACATACTATTGCCCAACTGTTTGATTGATTATCATGAATGATTTTCAACATTTTCAGACAATCTATTCAAGTGTACATGAGAAGAAGCAAAAAATAACACTTTTTGTTGCCAAAAATGATTGTCTTATTGAAAAACATTGAGAATATTTTTGTCAATACAAATTATTTGAGGAAACAGGAAAAACAAAAGCTGTAACATTATAGAAGCTCTTCAATCTAAATTGCACATTTTGAATGTTTTTCAGATGAAATAATCATTATAAAGATGTTTACAATGAAAGGCTAATCTTTCATGGATAAGTATTGTGTTGAAAGTAAATACAGAAAGTGGAGATAAAATTGTTTGATATTGTTATTCTGGTTTCACTTGTTATTTATAAACGTTTGGATGGACAAAAAGTAAAATAAGTATTCACTGATAAATTACCTGAAAATGTTGGGTCCAAAAATGATTCCAAGAGACGATGGATTCATTCGGTTGTAAGTTTCATGGCGAGCAACTTGATGAAGAAAGCGAGATAAATATTTGAGGAGAAAATAATTTTCATCAGGTAAATTTTCAACCAACATCTTGAGACGTCCAATGAAAGCATCTTTATTGTATAAACTTCCCTCTGTAAATGAATCAAAATGAAAATAGGTTACAGGTGAATCAATGATAATAATGAGAATAGACTTTAATCATTAATTTTAAACAATTTGATGAGCTGATGGACAATAGGAAACATCTTTAAATGTATCAATAGAAAACATTTTAAAAGCTGTTTCTGGTCAACTTTGGCCTTCTTACATTCAAAGTCATTTTTCAAGGGTTCAGATGAATGATGATAACATGAGCTTGTTTACATTTCATCTCATCGATGGAAAAATTTGGGTGAAAAAAGACCTTCAAAGCTAATGGTTAACAAGACTAAACCTTTTCATCTTCCGTTCAGTTTACATACTCTTTATTAATGCTTTTATGCAAAAGATGAACCAAAGGTAAATCTGGTTAAAATTGGGTTCAATTAGGTTTACCATTTCAATCATCAATTAATTGATTTTATTTGCGCCATTTTTGAAGCTATACAAATCTATTTAAATTCAATGTTGTTGTTGCCAGAAATATTAAACTGAAAATCAAGTGATCCATTGATGATAAAACCTTGGCAATGAAAATAACTTTGATTGATTTTGGTGATCAAGAATGGGTTAACAATGTAAAGATTAAGTGAACACACATTTTCATTAATTTGATAGTCTTATGGACGTTATCTTAATGGTTGCAATTAGTCTACAACTGTAACAATTGGTCAAAATGAGAACTTGTTTTCATCTTTTTCATTAATTGACACGATAATTCATGGCAATAAAGACTGAGCATGCAACCAGGTTTGTCAGTATTCAGCCTTGATAAATTAAAAACAAACTTAATACATTGTTGTTGAATTTTGGCTTCATAAAATAAGCATTGAATATCTGAATAAAGATAACTTTGAAAAATACAAAACTCTTTTCCTCTTTTGGACTGAATGCTAAATTGAAATTTACTTTGGCTAATATTGAACCAGCAGGTTACAGTAAAAGACGTAAATAAAGATTAAAAGCATTAAAATGCTCTTTTTATAAATTATTCAATAATAAACATTCATTCTTGACCAGGAATTCAAATTTTTGATCTCAAGTTGACAAGATTCACCAATTTATTTTATACATTTAAAATGAAATCCAACTGTATTTTGTAAATTGTGAATTGCTTTGTTTACTGTTCATTTCAAGAAGCAATTAATCAGTTTGTGCGTTTTCCTGAAAATAAACAAAATCATCTATTTTTCAAGAAAAGACTGATAGATTGACAATCAATATACAATTGTAAAATTAGTTTATAACATTTAGTTACGTTTAGTTACACTTAATTTTGCACGCAAACAATCTTTCAATTTTTGATGTTCTTCACAATTTAGGCTTTTCATTTAATTAGCTTGGTTATTAGGTTACCCTGATTTTAGATTAATCATATTTGCTCACAAAGCAATGGCCAAATAAGTTGAAGGATTCAATTTAAGTAGAAGCATTTATCTTGATGAAACAAGAATTAAATATTCAATTAATTCTGTTTGGTCATCGAGCAATTGGATAAACAAAAAGCTAAAAAAGACGATAAAGATGATTCTCAATGTAAATCAAATTGAATGCTTGAAAGATTAAAAAATAATTTAACAACTAAAACGCATTTTCATGATCAATGATCTAGTCTTATATTAGTATGCGAATAAAACATGCATTAAAAATGGATCAAATTTTCAATGCTTTAAACAGCCAATTTGTCATTCATTTGAAAACTAAATTAAATTACAGCTAAATTGTGATGATTATTGATGACTACGTTAAAACAATTTATTCAGCATTCAATCACATATGGCTGGAAATAAATAAACACTTCTTTTTTGTTATATAAAGAGTTTATTCCATTGTCTCATTAACAATTAGACTTGACAAAATTTTCATTAACTTCTCATCAAAATGAATTCCTTTTTGACTGCAACGCTTTTCATAACCCTAACGCTATGTATCACAAATTTAAAAGCTCAGGAAAGTGGTGCTGGTTCTTTTGCTGATGCTGGAAGCAATGCCTTTGGTTCGGGTAACTCTGGTTTTGGTTCGGGTAACTCGCTTGATTCAGATGATGACTCTGGTGGCTCTGGTGGTTCTTTGACTGATTTCGCTTCTGCCAATGGAGCATCTAAAGCTAGCAGTTTATCTAATAGCTTTGGTGGTAAATCTGCTATGATGATGTCTAAAATGTCCGAATTGATGAAACTAATAAACAAATTCGTGATGCAATTCGTGCAGCTAATAATGCAATTTTTGCAACAATTTCCTATGTAAGTAGATCAATAATAAGTTCAACTTGACCTTTAAATGAATCTATTGTAATTCCTATTCCATCAATTATTCAGAATAAATAACATTCAAAATTATTTCATGTTTAAAATGTTCATTCATATTTCCATATTTTCCTTATCAACTCTAAAAATCCTTCTTAACCCAATATTTTCTGGTAATTTAGCGACAAAATTTTTCAATTCCAATAAACGTCTCAGTTTACCAATTAAACGAACAGATAATTTTAGTTTAAAATGGAAACCAATGATAATTGAAAATGCGGATAATTAAATACTTGAAGATGAACATAATATTTGGTTAGTTGGGTTTTAAATTGGGTTAATGAAAGGCAAAAGAGCGAAAAATTGATGAAAATAAATTAAAGATTGTTTTCATGAAATGTTAATTTATCAAGTCACTATTTGAACAGGCATTTACATAGAAATTACAATTGATCAAGTTAATTGATTTTCAACAAATAGGTCAGTAATCAATTGAGAATAGTTTATTTAATAAAAATCAATCAAAACAATTTAAATGATGGGACGAAGTGAAGTAAATAAAGAAGCAATGACAATAAAACAAAAAGAGTTAAAATGTGAGCTGTAAAAGGAGTTATTCCAGTGCCATGAAGAAATTAATGGCTAAGGTTATTTATCGATCCGTTGAAACATTTTTTTCTTCATCATCATGATTATCATTTTCAAGATATTCAGTGGACATTTATGAATACACAGAGTTTGGATTGACCAAACTCTGTTACTTCCAACATGCACCTGATTCTCGGTAAAATGAGAGCTAATATTATCACAATAATAATAATAATGAAATACAGTTATGATTTATCAGTAAACTTGATAATCAGATGATTATTTACCAAAAATGTACAATGTCAGGAAAGGTCATTTAAGGAAAGCCAATAGATGATCAGTTGACCTTTTTATTTAGCTTAAGCTACTTTCTTACTCTCTTCATAATGACAAGAATTATCAACATTATTGAATTCAATGTTTAATCGGGTAAAGAATGGATTAAATGGAAATAATTAATTCGTTTGATTTTAGCTGTAAATTGGTTAAACTGGTTAATTTTGGTCAAGAAGTAAAGATTAAATATGGAAACAAAAATTGAGCTGTTAATGGAAAGTGAGATTCAAATGTTGGTATCAACATGACAATGAAAGTCAATAATTGATGATACGGAAGCAAGGAAAGTGGATCAAGATGACCGGATGTAGGTCACAAGCAAGAAACAATTAAATTACTCTGGACATGTAATTTATCAATTTAATTGTAATACAAGGTAAAAATAAGATAATATTATAAGAGTTGGTACGATTAACAAGGTTATAAATAATTTTGATTCAATTTTATCTTTAAGATCGAAATTTTCACCATTTGACTATTTCAGGCTTTCCAATGAAATGCAATTGTCAATTGACATGAAATTGACAATATGAAACGAGATATTATGGTGATCTGAAAAAGCATAAAAAGTGTCTTGATTATAATTTAATCGACAATTTTTTGCTTTTCATCTTATATTGATTTTTGAAGTTGATCTTTAATTATTTGGTAAATAATGATTCAATCAAATATTATTTTATTCATTGAATTTTTAGCATTCTTATTGATTTATCATTAAATCACGTTTTTAAGGGTCGGAGGTAAATCAATCCTTGCAATGGTAAAGGCAAAGGTAATAAAGATGATAATTAAGAATACAATAAAACAATTTACTGGTTAGATTTGTGTCAAAGATTGTTCAGGTTGGAACAGGAAAATTTTAACTTTTCATGATTTGTATCAATATATCGATATTTTAATACAGTTTGAGCCTTTTTCAAACTGTCAATGAAAAAAATGTAACATGAGTTCATTTTTTAACGTTTTTGTTTGTTTCAATAAAATGCTTGGTTTCTGTTTAAATTGATTAGTTATGTTGATATAATTTTAATCTATTTTCAATTTCATGAATCAGGATTTTAGTTGCAGCTGATTGAAAAAATCTAATGATAAAATGAATCAATAATAATGTGAATCAATTTGTTTTAAATGAAATGAGTTACTGGTCAAGTTTTATGGGAAACATGTGAGTTAAGGAAAACTGTTAAACATAGGATTATTGATTAATTTGAATGTTAATTTATTGGACACAGTGTTGAGAGCAAGAAAACAAAATTTTCGCAATTACTAAATATTAAAATTGGCTGAAAATAAGGTAAATTAATCAATAATATGTTGTACTTAAGCCAAGATTCAACAATGGTTTGAAATACGATTTGATTGGAAGGTCGAAGCATTGAATTGGGTATGAAGGAGAAAGCTTTTTGATTATAATCAAAAAAATTATTTTCACAATCGTAACATTAAAAATTAAAGTTGGTGAAATGAAATGCGTTTTGTAATTGCAAATAATGTCATAACTTAAAAGAGATTATGATTTTGAGCTTGCTTCAAGGGTTAAGGGTAATCCTGAGATTAAAATAGATGAACAGGAAAGACTTACGATTAAGAGTATCCTGAACCGTATCTAGAAATAAACAGTGAATTGATTGAGGTATCAGGGGAACCGGAAGCTCTCGTAGGAAGAGTTTGAGTAGAGCTGCTGCTGAAGGAATATCCCCTTCAGTTTCAAGGGGAGCATCACCATTGGAATCAAATGAAGTTTTCAATTTTTCAATCAATCTGGCATTTCCACTTGTGCGGAATAATCCTTCTTGCATTAAACCCTGGCTATCCTCAATATAATGGCACAATCGAGTGATAACAAAGGGAACGGTTTGTTCGCTATCGACTTTACGAGAAGAGGAAAGTAAATTGGTCTGTCCGAAGACCATTGAATCACCCATGTTTATGGTGGATGATGAAAGTGGAGAGGAAGAGGAAGGAGAAGAGAATGGGTTTCCAGGTAACCCTGAAGTGGACATCGATCTCATTGTACAATATGATGCAGCAGATAGGTGAGTTGAAGATGAGCATATTGATGATGATGACATTTCATTGAATGATCGTTGATGGGTAAGCTTTTCAATGGGTGTACCGAAAATTTTATTTGAATGATGACTATCAAGGTTTTTGGCGGATGATGTTGATGATAATGGAGGAGCTGTTTCAGTTGACGCTTGAGAAGTTGATTTACGGCGAGTTAATGGTGATGAAATGAAGCGTCGCATCTTGTCGATTCGTGATTCAAATGAATGAGAGGCCATTTCATTTGACGATGCACCACCATGAGAACTGGAGTTGCTTCCAACAGATACCATTGAGCCTCCGTGACTTGCTCCAATGGAGAAAGTACCAAAACCAATTAGACCAAAATTACTTCCACTTCCACCACTGCCGCCACCACCACCGCCTCCTCCTCCTCCTCCGCCGCCTGCATTAGAACCATGAGGGTTTCCTGCTGAATTAGACATTGTTGCTGGTAGAGTTGTTTTGGTATAGTGACTTTTATGGTATAATCAAAACGACCTTAAAGGCTTGATGGAAACCAAATGGATTACATGACCACTAGTTGAGTTATATTTATTCCTGTTATAGATTATGGTGGAAACATGGATTAACGAAAATTAAAATTAGTTGAAATGATTTTGAAGCACGCATACGTTTAATTAAAAACAAATAGATAAACAAAAATTAAGACTTGAATGTGTATGTTTTTGCCTGCAAATGATTATGTTTTTTCTCGATCTTCGTTTTCTTCTCTTTGGACTCTTTGATATTCTTTCCTTTCTATCAGTCTACTTCTCTTTCTTTTCTGCCTTTCTTCAAATAATGGATCAATGGAGTAAGATTTTTAGATGGTGAAATAGGGAAAAAAGAGAGGAAAAAATGAATAGCGCAAGAGTCATAATGAAGAGAGGCCACTCAGTTCTGATCTGTCTATTTCATTCTGATATCTTGCATGTATATATCTGACATTATTTGTATGAAGATGTATGTATGAAAATGTTGGTTCTTTCATGGAAGATTTCACCAAGATTACACTACTAACGTTATTCGAGTTGATGGTGATGGTAAAGTTGACAAATCTGTAAAAGTAAAAGAAAATAATTTGAATTTATGTTTGCCAGATATACGCAGTTAAGTGACACTTTAATTTTAACTACACCTGATATGGCTTTGATTGTTACCAATCAACAATTCGCTCTAGGGTTGCAATAGTTTGAGAGAAATGAAATTTACTCACAAAATAATGACAATATGACAACCCAATAGCTGACAATACACAATTGTAGTTTGATAATGAACAAACCTGATCAAGCATTGGTTTGATAGAATTCTGATCATAAGATATATGATCTAGAAAATCTCCACAATATCCATGTATCACCACAAAAAAAAACAGATCAAGTATAGCTTGAAACAAGTGGACAAATTTGAGTGTTGAGTCTGCAAGGATGGCGAATGGAATATCCTAGTGAATCCAGTTAACAATAAACATTTCCAGTTGAAATCAGACTTGACTCATCAATAAAATACCAACAGAAAGTAACCTAGTTAAAAGAATATGAAATAAGGTAATTAGCATTGTAACTGTAAGAAGCAACAAAAATAGGGTGACAAAAATTGTCTACCAAAGTCAAAATTCAAAAATGAAATGGTGCCTCAAACGAAACTTACTAATTTCGTGATTGACCAAGTTAAAACTATACTTTGGAAATGAGCGGAATGAAAATAAAAAATTATTATAACTCAAACCATCAAGTAAACAGTTAATCAAATAGTATGACAAATCAAACAGATTTGGGAGTCATATTACTGAAATACAATGTTTAATTTGAACAATGGAGACCATAAGGCTTTCAAACGAGCAAAGCTTTCCCTATGTATTCAAGATAACAATCACGCCAACTACTCTTTCGGTTAACTTGATTGCTAGTATAAATAATAGCCAATACTTGTACTTGTACGCTTGAAATTTGTGAGATACGAATGTTCATCAGGGAAATTTCAATTAATAACTGTTGTTAGAATTGAGTAACTTACAGAATCTGTAATATGCGCGCTAAAACCAGTAACTAGGTAACTATTGCCAATGGAGTATCTAGTTACTTGGTTACTATGAGTAAAAACAACAATATGTTTGAATATTTTTGTTTTTTTCAGTTTTTGAAAATATCTTGATTTTAAAGATATTGAAGATCATCATAAGATCCACCAAAATCAATTGAATTGTTGAAAAATCATCATGTAGATCCAAAGGAATAATGGTATCAATATAAAGAATAATTTTGATATTGATATTCATCAAATTCTAAGACAGTGAAAACTTGTCATAATGCGAATGAAGCAGCATGTTTATTTCTGATACAATAGAAGTTTCATTAAATTACAAAAAAAAAACTCAATTCACATTCAAGGTAGCGAAAAATATTAACCAAGGTTGACAATAACTATTGAATGAGCTTGGTGCAGCTTCACTACGTATTTATCGTTCTTGATATTTCAAATCTTGAGCTGTATATAAACCCAAGACTTGTTGCGATTCAATAGATCTAAACAAAAAGCGAAATCACAATTAGCAACGATACCAATGTAAATATCTTGATACATTAGATTCAGATGCATTAGATTCGATTCTGGTCAATAAACTGTCGATGAGTTGACAATTTTTAAAATTAATAGGAACAAGAATAAACATAGCAATACCTTTCATTAAGTTGATTGGGTTGTTTAAATTGAATCATATGCTATGCCAGCTAAGTCTTACTTTCCGTCATCTTGTCAAGTAGTTGTAACAACAAACAACTTAGATTGTCTCACTAGTCCATAGAAATCAAAAGATTGCATGTGATGGCAAATTATTAAAAATTTTCATGGTCACGGGTGGGTAGACACTTTTAGACACAATCCAGCAAAAGCAACATTTGAAAGCCAACAATTACATTAGAATGTTCACCAGTTGATCAAACATTCGAATTACCAGTATATATTTTTTTAATTGGTGTCCAATCCTTAACTACAGGTGAAATTCATTGATGTTTTTTGAAGATCAACACTCATTCACAAGCTCGGAACGATTATGTCGAACCAGAAGTTGACCAGAGGTAAGACAAATCTGTCATACGGGTTGAAGAATAGGATAGAAACTCGCTGACAATATGTAAATATTGTTAACTAAAATAAACAAATGTAATGTAGCAATATGTATTATAAGAAAAAACAGATTCAAAAAGATTCAAAAAGAAATGTTTACAACAAAAAGAAGCAAAGTTGTAAGAAAAATGCAAAAATTTTATCTTAAGGAAAATACAGTTGGTAATTCTATAACAGTCCCTCAAAGTTGTTTTAATTCAAAAAATTGAGGCGCGGAACGTTATTTTGGTCGACCTTGAATGTGTGTAATCTGCTTTGGCAATTGAATTTAGTTCTGAATGAATCATCCTGAATCATCTTCCATCATGAATGGCCAGTTCATTTTAGTGATTGGACCCGGTTTAAGTGACAATCTAGTGAAAGATTTAACGGTAAGTTATTTACTCTTAAAACTTACCCGGCTTACAACGGTTTTAAAAAGGCAGTGAAATAAGGTTATGCAAAGCAAACGGAAAAAATATCATATTTTAAAAAGATGACTATTATTATTACTTATTCTTAAAACAGTGATAATCTATTCTGTTCATTATTCTATTTTCTTGTTATTCTCGTTTACTCTAGGAGCGTGATATAGCTTTCAAACTAGCTACACATGATGAAGTTTTTGATGATAATCCCACTTGTCAACACCTTTATGTGGTTCATGATTTTGATGGCTCTTATTTTACCAAACTAAGGGAAGCTAAAAAGTTTATCTATGGAATCACTGCGCTCAAACAAACTCTCTTTGGCTCTGAAATCATGGTGAGTGTTTAAATTTATATTAAAACTATTAAATATTAAATATTTAACTACATCCCAATGACTCAAACATCTTATCTTTTGGGTCTACTTATGATATCCTTTTTCTTTTTCCCCTAGACATTACCTAAACATCCTCTTCACAACTTTTCAATGTCTAAAGTTTGCATGGCAATGAGCAAAGTTACGGATCGTTATATTGCTGTAAGTTATTTCTCCATTGTACTGTTACTTCTCGAGGCTGAAAATGTTTCTCTCTCTTTAATTGATCTTGAAAGTTATTTTACCTGTGAAATCTTACACATTATCTATTTCACAGTTTTCAAGTGTTTTTGATTATATTTTCAACATTTATTCTCCCTATTTACCTTTTAGAAACGTCATCTTGACTTGGTTCATTTCATGGGTGGATCTTGTCGTAAAATGATCGAAAGTAAAGTTAAATTCCTTGTTGCATACGGATCTGGAGGTGATAAGTATCGGGTAATGAATAGTTTATAGTTTCTTCCGAGCTTGAAGATATCAGCCATTCTAATCAAGATTTTTTATTTTCTATTTTAAATTAATTTCATCAGACTGCGAGCAATACTGATATACCCATCATGAGTCCTGCGTGGATAGATTATTGCTGGGAACAACGTTTTGTTGTCAATTTTGATGCTACTGATTTAGAAATAGTTGAAAAGTTCCGATTGAAACCTTTCGAATTTCTCTATCTAGCTTTTGTAAAATTTCCTGCAGATGAGTTGAAAAAAATGGAGGAGCTCACTGTTTGTAATGGTAAGCATATCTCTTTTCCATATTTATCTATGTTTTATTTATGCTCGTGATTACTAATCATTAATTTTATCTAAAAATTGTTAATCATCGTTCTTGTTCAGGTGGTAGTTTTGTGCAACCAGAAGATCCAAGATGTACTCATATAGTTGTTTATGCCATATCCGGAGAGCAAGACCCGGATTTAGTTTTAGAACCAACCAATGAATTTGTGAAAGTTGTGTATGAAGAATGGTTTTGGACATCACTTCAGATACGACTAAGAGCTGAAGAATCTGCCACAGATCATGCTTATCCATGGACAGATAACCGATTGTCGTTGGCAGAAAGGACGTTTAGGATGTCGCAAAGTGTTCTTAGTCCAAATCTTGACTACACCAGGGCTGATATCTCGGAAATGTCGGTATCAGATGCAGTGGCCACTCCAAAAGCTCATAAATCTAAGCGACGATTAATTTGTGAGGAATTAATAGAAACAGAGGAAAATTATATACAAATATTGGAAGCTCTTGTCAATGAAATTCAAAGAGAGATTGCCAACTCAAAACTACTCGATGAAGGCCAAGTTCGAATTATTTTCGGCAAATTACCAGAGATTTTGAAATCTCACCAGCAGATGTGTTGTGATTTAAAGTTAATTACTGCTAATTGGAGAGAAACAAATGCCATTGCAGCTATAAGCAAGGTTTTTATTGAATATGCACCGAAACTTTTAGAAAAATATCCATCATATGTGAATTCACTCGACTCCGGAAGGGAAATCATCGAAAAATCACGGAAAGATGAACGTTTCTTTGCTCTTCTTAAAAAATGTGAAAGCAGACCAGAGTGTAAAAGAGCTAGTTTAACAGATTTATTATCACGTCCATTCCAAAGACTTTTCCACGTTCGCAATTTGCTTCAAAGACTAATGGATGATCTTAAAGAATCTTCACCCGACTCAGAACAGCTCGCCTTAGCTCTTGAAGAAATGGATAAAACTCTACAAGCCATCAACGAAAAGAAAAGAACCACTGAAAGTCATCTTGCACAGTTCGCCGAATTGAGTAAAATCAAAGATTTGCCACTTGAATTGATTTCCGCTACAAATAGAATAAATGGACAAGTGAATGCTCGTAAATTACGACTCATCGATGGTAAATTAGTGCCTTGTTCCAGTATGCTTCTAACTTTATTTTTATTAAATGACGTTTTAGAGGTAAGAAATTCTTTAAATATAAATAATGTATTCAATAATACAAAAATTTCTAACTCCTTTTCTCTTTTAATCTGATTGACAGATATGTAAAAGAAGATCGGTTAAACGTTCTCCATCATTTTCACGATCATCGCTCGCTGGTAGATCAAGTGTACAGCGATCAGGTTCATATTCGGGATCAAGAGACGATCTTCGTAAGCCATTCAGACACATTGGAAAGGTTGAATACAGTGCCATTAAAGCAATAGAAAGCTTTAAAACATGTCCAGGTAAAATCCAATGACTCATCTATATTTTTGAAGAATGATGTTATTGAATTTTATAAAAGATGATAACATTTTTGCTGCCACTGAAACTAACAGTTAACTAATCATTCTTCTATTTTATTCAAACAGGTTATGAGAGTCTCTTCATATTAATTTTACGACCTCAGGATAGTGTTGACAAAGAAGATTCGGGTGCATTCAGATATTTACCTTTTTGGGTCGAAGACGAAACCCAAGGTCAGACCAAAACTTGTGATAATTTCATCAATCTGCTTGCAAAGAGGCTTTATGAAAGTGGCCAAAGTTCAAGAGACACTGTACTAAAAAGAGGTAGCCCGCCCAGCGTTGACTTACGTTATTCCGAGAAATTTTTTTCTGCCTCATCTCGATGCAAATCGAAAACAATGTCATTCCGATTCGCAAAGCGTTTCAAAATGGAATCCATGAAAGGCACAATCTCACCTCTTGTCACCAAACAATCTTAGCTGCTAAATATACTTAAACCTTCAAAATTGTCCACCTCTGAAGTTGTCCATTTATTTTTAACCGGGATAGTTTGTTTGACTAATCAAATTTCATTCCAGTTTAATTAATCATAACGAACTTTATTCAATTTCTGTTCGTAATCACAAAACTCCTGATATTGATTTTTTAGCATAAATCTAGTATTTTTTGAATATTGGACAGAAATTGAGAGTAATGAAGCCAAGCTGTTCGTTGAATAGAGAAATTAAAACAAGAATGGTCAACTTCAGAGGTTCTAAGTGTACATGATATTACCTGGTTATTAAGGAAAATAATCAACCTTAGTAATAAATGTATCACCAAATATCCCTTGCATGACCAAAATTATGTTACCTTTTTTCGTATTTCCTTTCATCTTTGTCATTGAGTGTTTCTTTTTCTATCACAACTTTTTACAATATTTATATATTTACCATAGGCTCTTACAACCTTTATATATTTATTTTAACCTTAATACCCTTTATACTGAGCGAAATGAGGATTAACCATGACCTGTTAACATTGATGGATTTTTTTCACCAGAGCAAAAATTTAAATTTCCAGCCTTCAATTGAATTGATTGGCGATTCAATTTGCTCTTAATATCTTCTTTTTTAAAAAAGAAAGAGAAAACTAATCATGTTTTCATCAATTTGTTCATCATATCCCATCAAGCACTCTATGTCAATCAATTTAATCATTTTGCTACATCACATAGGTATTTTTGCTTTTTGTCACCCTAATATTTTTCCCCGGACGATCTTTTTTTTGTATTTTTTTGTTTGTTGGTTATGAAGAAAAATGAATCATAATTTAGTCTACAATTTTGCCGGCTCCATTGAACTCATGGGGAAATCATTTAATCATTCAATGATGAGTTTTTACACAATTATCAACTAACATTGTCTTTGGATGAAGTCATTTGCCATTGAACTCTGAAAGAAAAGTTCATTCAGATTTATTCTTAGCTATGATTACAATCAACAAAAAATAAGTGTGTCAAGATAATGTCACTGGATTAACGTCCTGATTACAACACCTGTAACAATGATTAGTTACTCATGATAAGCAGTTATTTCTAAAATATTGCAAGTAAAGTCTTTATTCTTCATTTTTCAAAAATTAAAAGTTTACCTAAAATCATTTTAGGACACAAGTAAAGGTCAATGACATATGACCCACCAGAGCAATACTCTATAATAAACTCTTTCGGTTTCTCTTTGCATTGGCCTCCGCATTGATCGCTTCTGGTATCGCGATCACCAGCATTATAATAACTCATGTTGACATCTTATCATTTTTAATTCTTTTCAAATCTCTTTCATCTCTATTGGTCACTTGACAGGTTAAACTTGTAAAGGTCTAGAATATGTTGCATATTTTGTGTTTTGGTTTCACAAAAGTTTCCAACTCTCAACCTACAATTAAGAGTAAGAATACAAAAAAGATTTTTGATTGGAAACAAACACAGGTAAAAATTGAGGTGAGCAAAATTTTAAAGAAAAGGCTTTTGAGCTTCAGATTTGATGAAAAATGAGGAATAAAAGAGGAGCCGAGGTTTATCTTAAAACCTAGTGAACAACAATTTCTCTTGTTGTTGTCCATCGGAAGTCGCCAGTCTGCTTCATTCATACAAAACTAACCCAAAGGCCATATTCAAGTTTAGGGTCAATGACACACCACAATGACCCATCAACGGAGGGCACTAAGTTTGGTCAGTAACTCTCTCTTTGACCTTCTTAAACCTTTTCCTTTTCCTTGACCTTTACTTTAAATCTTATCTCTAATGGTTACAACTGACCATCTTTCAAACATTTTACAAAGAAAAAGAATGTTCGTTAAATATTTTTCCTTTTTTCACCTTTTCTCTTCCTTTCCACTATTTTACTAAACATTCAGCATAACAATTGGCTAAAGCATCGTTAATACTTTTTTGACACTAAGCCTTTCTTAAGAGAAAAATTTTCTTAATTACTGAAAAATTTCTTTCTATGAAGAAAAAAAACAGCAATTTCAACCTTCACCATCTTAAGATGTTAAACAGTTGTATGAACCTTTCGAGCGATAGTGAAATATTTCAGATAAATGCAAGGTGATTCGAGATGCAAACGAACTCAATTCATCTTAAATACTTGAATAATTGAAACAAACAGCTTCTATCAATGATTAACATAACACATGAAACAAGTCACTTTGTATTCATCGACATTATCTTTGATAAGATATTGAAAAGCAAAAGCAACTACAAGTGTCAATGTAACTATTCAAATGTGATACTTCAGTGAACATTCAAGTTTATTCACCAGGATTCATATTCGATTGAACACACAGAATCGTATCTACAATTAAAAGCGAAAAAAACAAATCACTTAATAACTTAATTATCGTCAATTAGATAAGCAAAAGTGTATATTAATTATCAATATATGTAAGTAGATATGTAAAGTTAATGACCTAGATTTAGTAATAAATGAATGGCAAGATATTTTAAAATCAGTTTCACTTTCATTTAAACCCATTTCTGGTCAAATTTTGGGTTAAAATTGAAAATTAACATTTTAATAGTGAAATGGAAAGCAAATTGAATCAATAAATGATTTGAATACAGATTGGAATAGAGCATTTCTCAATAGCATCCAGGTTAATATGATAAGACTGATTAATCAGTGAAATCGTGTGATTTATATCTGTTTAGAGGTTGAATAGGATACAATTAAATCTGATTATTATACTTTCTCTTTTCAGTATCACAAAACATCTTCATCTTTTCCAGTTTCATCTTAATATTTCTACTTCTATCGTCTTTCCCCCCTTTTGACATAAATTGTTACAAAAGATTGAAAAAGTTCTAGGTTATCAGATAGATTGAAGGGCAAAGACCTGGAATTGCCATATAAAAACAACAGAATTTCAGAATTGCTACATTTTTTTTCTTCTTTCCTTATCTTCTTCTCACTTTTGTGTCTCTCAATAATCAGGCAACCTTGGGATAAATAATCTTCATACTTTGTGAACATATTACCTCCACCGATAATGATTATAATAATAATGTGTATATAACAAGCTTTAATAAAATTACAGCGAAAGAATCAAGTAATTTTTTTATAATAATCGTTATCGAAGCACTGAATAAATAAGAAAATGAAAACACTATTGTCAAGTATTGAAGGAGTTGACAAAAAAATTTGTATATAAGGATCAACCTACTAAAGGTGTGCGCATATTGGTATTTGTATTTGAAGAGTTGTAACCCTTTTCCACACTTTTTTTCTAGCTTTTCTTATTCTTTAAGCAGTTGCCTTACTTTCTCTTGACCATGTCTTTGAGTTTAAATTGTTTAACTGAAGATGATTTCAAGCTTAAAGCTAAATCAATTTGTCGCCAATTGTTACCTTCAAGTTCATGGAAGCGAGCCTCAGCCGACCAAATACGTTGCAGTCGAATTAAAACTGGACAATCGAATCGTCTTTACATTTGTGAATTGATATCTTATGATGGTGTGAATAATCGTCAACAAACTGAGCATCATGATGATGGCTTTTTGTCACCAACTACTATTACAACCATCTCTGATCATTCATCAGTCATAACCGAATCGAAGAAAAGTCAAGTTCAAAATAAAGTAATCGTTCGTTTCTATGGAAGTGAATTCACTGGTGAAGGTAATCAGTACAGATCCATCTCGGATGAATTAGAGTGTCGTATTTTGGATCATTTATCGTCCAAAGGAAGGGCACCTAAAGTATATGCTACCTTCCAAGGCGGTCGAATCGATGAGTTTCTTGAAAACGCTACACTTGCCACTGTTGACACGCTTCGATCAACTCCTTATCTTCGTTCATTGGCCATAAAAATTGCTCAATTCCATGCAATTCAAATTGTACTTCCAGAGGTTGACCATTACGAGGTGCTAAACTACTTCGAAACTCAATGTATACCAAAAGTAGATGAGCATTTAAACTCAGACCTTTCTCCTGGAGAGCGTGAACTTATCACTGAGATTGCAAATTTCGTCAATTCAGATCAGTTTAATTTTATCTTCGGTAAAATGGATAATCTTGATCAACGTAAAGTTTGTGGACATTTTGACTTGAATCCAACCAATATTTTAGTTTTACCAAGTGAGACTTCACAAGGTAGACCAACAATGGACACATTATTGATTGACTTTGAAAATTGCCAGACTGGCTTCAGAGGACTTGATTTGGGTAAATTTTTTGCTGAACTCAGTATTACTGAAAACAATTATATTGCTGCTCGAGCCAATGGAACCAGTTCATCATCACAAATCACACCCGTTTCTGATGCGAAAATACGGGAATTCATTAGATATTATTTAACAGAATGGTCTAAAATCTCAGATGATTTTGATTCATCCATTGACAATGAGAACAACCTTTTCCAGGAAATTAAATTTAATCTCATGTTTTCCTTGCTTGGGTTTATTTATTGGAACATTTTAAATCCAGATTTCTTGTCCAAGAAACTGTTCGATGTCACGGCCAGCCGAATAATCTTGTATCAAGAATTTGCCAGAAGATGGTTTTCCTGATTTTTACCAAGTCATTTAAATTTACTTAAACCGTATTTTCCTAGTTTTTTAGAAACATTTGTATTGATAGTCTAGCATCCAAAGATAATCTTATTTTTTTGGTTTTCTTATTTTCTCATGAAGTGGCCTTCATTGAATTATATTAGAATCACACATAATCGAGTTCATCAATACTTTTCCACTCTCTTGGAAGAAGTCAGTATTAAAATAATGTAAATTGCATCAAATTGTAAAATAAATCCAACTCTATCATGCATTCATATGCTTGTAAATAGATGAAAAATTGAAATGACAAAATAAAATATTTCATATCTTTTCTGAATATATTTGGTTATTGATGAAATTATCACAATGTGGCCAACGAATTTTTGTAATACTAAATCAAATTGAAATCCAATTTCTAATTCTTCACTTTAGAATCAGTTATAGCTTGATAATAAATTGTCGTTCTAGTGCACAACAGCGTAAATTCAATGTTGTCTAATATCTAGTATTAACTACATTGTGATGAAAAAATCATAAAGAATAAATAAACTTCATTTCTATCATAACTCCAAATAAAGGAGGATAGCCAAAATGTGAGATTTTCGGCCCAAGATACAGAATTGGTTGAACCATATATCAATCGAAAGCTTATGATGAGTAGAGTATGTCTCCCTGAAAATCAGGTCAAAATTCTTATTCCCATTATACATAGTTGATTAAGGTGAGTTTCATGTGTTTTGTGTTAAAGTTCGTAATAAATTTAATTTACTGTGACTTAATATAGCTCCTATTATTGGTAAAAAATTACAATTCACAAATTCATAAATTTGCTGGAGAAGGAATCAAATTAAATTGTAGACCAATCCATGCCCCAATATCACTTGGTTTAAAGATGGCAAGTGATTGTTGTTCTGTTTTTCAGATTTACCATCTTCATTGCATAGGTAAGATGATTTCTTTTTTGAGTCTTTTTTGAGTAGTTTAATTAGTTAATGTAAATGTTACTACAACAATATGTTGATTAATAGGAGTATTAAATGACAACGATATAACTCATTTTCATTTATTTTCATCTTTTCATTGCTTTAGGTTATTACGTCCATCATTAAAAAATTGTTGCTGTTAAAGATGTCTTAAAGATCAACGCGCGGACAAAAAAGAAAAGCCACTTCACAAGAACCCTCACAGGATAATGAGGTTAATGGTGAATTTATGTGGAAAAATTTGGAAAACTTCGAGAGTTTCGCAGAGGCATGCCGAGCAAATTTATCGAGATCTTTAGTGGATCTTTAGAGATCTTTAGTCAGCGGATAACGCAAATGTAGTCCGCTTGCTGGTTGGTGGTTGCTGGTGTTTCAAAGTCTTTTTATTACCTGATAAAGGATAAGGAGGGAAATTCCCTCACTCGAGCACAAATGGAATCAAAATTCAACAAATTCATGGAAAAATCGGGGGATCCAAAAAAGCCATATGAAGGAGGAAAGGAGCGCCGGGTTGCAAACATGGTCCAGGTGAATTAAAAGGAAAAAATAACACCCTTTACAAACATCTACGAGAGGTGTTTGAGATATATCACGTGTGTTATTATTGTGATAACGTAAAAGAAAACACAAACCGACAAACGTTCCTCGCACATATAAAAAAATTTCATTGGCGTGAGGGATCTCTTCCAAATTTGGATGAATTAGATATAGATGCACTTCATGAAGCTGACACTGAAACTGAATTGAATTGAATGAATGATGAATTGCGTTATTTTTTCCCAATAATGTAATGACATTAATAAAATCAATAAATTTCGTAATTTCATGAATTATGTTTTATGCTTACAAAACTTTCTTACTCATAAAAAGTGTTCAAATGCAAATGCCTAATTCAGCCATTTGCGATACAAAGTATCTAATGTGATATTAGTACTTTTAACTAGACCTATTGAAAATTTCGATAAAATTAGGTAACACTACAGGTAAGTTTCATGTTTACAAACTATGATTTTAAAACTTTCAATAAGTAAATTAGCCATCTCTCACCATCGCACAATCGATGCCAAAGTGTTCGGTTGATTGCGAGTTAATTCATTGTAAGTGAAGCAGTCTGGTAATTAAAACATTAAGAGGTTTAAATGTGAACATAAATGATCAGGATTAATTTGATGGATTGATAATTATAATAGTACTGAAATGAGTAAAATGAAATGTTAAGACGTGATTTGATTTTATTCTACAGTGTATAAGGCGGAATAGGAAATGTCTATGTTGTTATTATAACCATCTTGATTAATGAATTTTGTAATAGTTGTTTGTCAATAACTGTTAATTGTGACGGGAGATGGAGTCATCTGTGACTTTTCAAATGCCTGTGTGGTTGCTTTTAAGCTGAACTTGCAACCCAATGAATATTGTCTCCGGTTTAATGGCTGGGTCCATAATATTTTATTTAACTCTTGATGGCTAAATACTGTGAAATAAATGAATGTTTCTCACTGTTGAGTTGAACGATTGCTAATTCGGTTATCTTTCCAATGATAAGTGTCATGGATATCATACAACACGTTTCGATCTTAAAAACTTTTTACTTTCAGAAAATGACCTTAAAAGGTCGATTAGAGGTCGATTAAGGAAATAATCCGAAGTTTTGATTTTTGTTTATCAGTCTTGATTGATTGTCACATCTTTGATTTGTGGTGATTTTATTAGACCAAATCTTCAAGAAATATTTGAAGATTATGTTTCTGCCACTGTGCATAATAAGGGACGAATCATTCATTATTCATTTCAATAACCAGCTGAATTACTTTGATTATGATTGAAAATAGTCAAGTTGATCATTTTGTGCGATTTTTTACCTCAAATTTATATTTTGATGACAATCATTTTGATCAGAAACTTTTGTTTCTATCATTTTTAATTGATTATCAAAGTTTAAAGTCTGTTTACTCTCTCTAGGCCTATCTGAGTCTTAAGGCTAATCTCAAGTCTAAATTGTTTCCCGGATATACATACACAAGCCTTCATTTGTAGAGTCCTAATTAACAAGGTTTTAATTTAAGCAATGGATTAACACTGAAAGGTCATTTATTTTCGGTTCACCTCCATTTCGCCACTAAAGCTTTTAAGCTTGAGCTTTTAAGCACGGAAAGGTTGAGTTTTTAGTGAAATTAAATTACATTAAATTGATACAAAGATCCAAGTAATCAAGTAAATATAATGCATTTCCAATATAGCTTGTCGTATAAAATATGTAATCGTCGTTCAATCTGATATATTTTTGATTCTTTTTATGGCCCTTTTATCACGGCCATTACTTGAACTAGATCGTATCGGTAATTCATTTCAAACTGTTTCAAGTGTTTAAGCAGGCAAAACAAGCTGACACTATTAGTCATGAAGTATCTGTTCAGTTTATTATGGAACTTTCAACATGATTTGTTCGAGTAGTGAAGTTAGCAAAATGATTCCAAATTGGTCTTGGAAACATTGCATCATTTTCTAACCAAATCGAGTAAACATAATCAAGAAACTCGTAAACATCTTCATTACCAACATTATCATTATCGATATTTATCAATGATTAACTGATGTCTTAGGTGAAGCAGTAACAAGTTGTTCGATAGCGAGTTGCTTAAATTTCGCTTTTTCAATCTTATCAGAATGATTCTGATGCTGATGTTGACCTGGTGAATTCACAATATTGTATCCGATGGAATGCAATGTCACTTTACAATTTTTTTCTGAAAGTCTCCAGTAATGTTTATCATCAATTTTTTCTTCAACCTACATAAAAACTCACAGTAAATTAAATTTTTTCCAGCTGTACTACTTGTTATGATTTCCATGTTAACTTAATTTTCAAATGAAAGTAACTAAATGTCAAAAAAATTGACCAAAATATGCCTCAAAACACATTAGGTTAATGAGTTTAACCCTTCTCTAGTCTTAGGAGGATTATCTTCAAAGCGTCTTTAGTGGCGAAATGAATATAGTGGCGGTATACCCTTATTTTTTGACATTTTTTGCTTAAAAGAAAACAATTTTTGCATTAAAGTTAACATTTAGAATCCAACGTTTGAAGTTTGTTTTGCTTTAATCCGATTTTCTACAAAAATGTCATCAAAAAAGTACAATATGGTTAGTGATTCAGTGAGAGATTTGGTAATTGCTGGTCATATCGAAGGCTATCGACCATCCTATTTGGTGGCAACATATAAAGTGAATGTAAACACTGTCAATTCAATTATTTGTAGGTTTAAACAATATAAAAAAGAAGTGAGACCAAGAGGTAAAAACCAAACAAACTTAATGAGGAACAAATCAATGCTGTTCGTGAATATGTTGATGAAGATTGCACCAAATCTTTATCAGCAATTGCTGATTATATTCGAGCAAAATTTGATATACAAGTTTGCTCATCTACGGTTCATAGATATTTAAATAAAATTCATCATACCTTCAAGTGACTTTCGCCTATTCCTGCGCGCCGTGATTGTGCTGAGACAATTAATAATAGGTATAATTATGCATTAGGTTTTTTGAAATAGGTTCTGGTGCAAGAAATCGTATTTATTTCATAGATGAAGCTTGAATCGCAATTCACATAAGAACCAATCATGGAAGATCCCTCAAAGGTACAAGTGTTAATTTAGCTGTCAAAGCAATCAAAGGAAAAAATATTTCAGTCCGTGCAGCTATGAACATTGAAGGATTGCATTTCTATGAACGTAAAGATACCTCTCATGATGAAGCATGTTTCAATGATTACAGCAATTGCTTGGTTCTCTCAGCGCTGAAAATGTTACCAATGCTTACATCATAATGGATAACGAAAGATTTCATCACTGTGAAATAATTAAGAATGAAATTCAATTGGCGGGCCATGAATTGATATTTTTATCACCTTATTCTCCCTTTCTCAACCGTATAGAGAATCTTTTCAATCAGTTAAAACAGCAAGTTAAAAAATATCGTCCTTTCAATGCAAAGAAGTTATTCCATTGCGTTGAACTTGCCTCTCAAATGATATCAGAACAAGAATGTCAAAATTAGCACAATAATATGAAAAAATATATTCCTCGATGTATAACCAAAGAACCCATAGAAAATTGAACTCTTTTGAAAATCTTGTCAATTGTAAAGCAAAAGTTGCTAATTCATAAAAGAAGATTCTTTCATCTTTATCCTGTCTCAAGCTTAACTTTAATTCCAAAGCAAAAGTCGTTCTTCCATATGCAAGAGTAAGTCAAATCGAACGAAAAAGACTTATCTTCAGATGAAACAATGAAACTGACCACAAAACTATATGTTAAATAAATAAGTAAATGTAACTAGTTCTAGCGCAAAGTCAATGGAAAAGTGAGGTTCATTTCCATTTTTCAGCTTGAGTCTGATTTGATTCTTAATTCAATTCACTTTATTTTTTTATTTCACGTTAATTCATTACAAGGCGTTTATGCTTGTTTCACTGTGAATCTAATAGAAACCATAGTTTCTATAAAGTCAGTTTTATCCTTTGGATTTCGAGAGGTTCTTTTTTCTTTTTATTTGTTTATGGTACATTCACCATTTGTGTAATAATCGTGAACTCATCTCATAGAAACCATCTTTTTATCAATTAGGTTCTCATCCTCTGGATCTCAAGCCATCTCATCTTCCATCTTTCGGATTTTCTTTGACCGTCGAGTTAAGTTTATATTCATCCAACCTTTCCAATTGTTTTAACTCTGTCAAATCTTGCACTATTTTTCATCTGTAATCATCTAATGTATTGTTTGTTTGTTTTTATTACAGTTCAGTTCTCATCCACTCCTCCATCTTATCCACAGTGGATATTCAAATGAGCTTTATTGTTAATGAGGTTATCAGCAAAAATTTTTAGGCCTTTATCACCGATGTCTCACTTCTCCAGCTATAGCAAAAGATCAAAGATCTGTTCAAAATTTCTACAATTCGTAATCTTCATTCGAGATCATATTCATTCAAAAATTTTAAAACCGCTTTTGCGGCTCTACGTAGAGGTATGTTTGCACATTCCAGGATGCAGTACATCCGAACCAAAGTGTCTTACAGCTTAACCTGTCGCCACAAGTCAACAGTGCCAACTTTCTTTACACCCTGTATGGAGCTTATCCTCTTCTTCATTCAATTATAAAGAAATGAATAAATAAATATGGTACTGATAGGTTACTCACAAGATTCTGAGCAGTGTAATGCTCGGGTGCAAGAATGCAGAATTCTCTATTCGATTGCATATAAAAGTTGTTATTTCAAAACACTTTGTTTAAGCCAGCCATTTTATATTACTAACACATCATATCAAATAAATGTATCAATTTACTTTTATACTTCATCGCGTAACTTGATTGCTTAAAGATATATTTTTACGCAATTATTGACTCATCATTTCATTTGAATTATGTTATTTACCAATGAACTCTGAGAGAAAAGTTCAATCACATTATTTTCAGTTATGATTACAATCAACTACCAAAAAGTGTGTCAGTATAATGCCACTGACGCATTTACAACATATGTAACAGTAATAAGGTGCTCACGAAACAAATAATCAACTGATAATAATTTATTTTTAGTCTACTTTTGTCACGAAATGTGATAGACTTTCTATCAAATTATACAACATTTTGGAACTCTTAATAATCTGGAAATTCATGGTCATTGAATAGTAAAGAACAATGAAGCGGACATAGCGGAAAAAGTCAGTACTGATCAAAATAGAAAGATTTATTGTTGTTAAGTAATGTTTGGTTGAACTGTTTGATTCTAAATATCTTTTCTAACTTTTCTAACATAAATCATCATTTTTAGCCCTTTACAGTTATATTTCTGATCATGCATTGGCCATGACCTTTTGACATAAATTGTTACAAAAAGTTGAAAGAGTTCTAGGTGATCAGATGTGTTGAAGGGCAAAGACCTGAAGTTGCAGTATAAAAATAACAGAATCTCAGGATTGCTACACATTCATCTTCTTACATTATCTTCTCACTCTTTATTGCCTCTCAATAGTTAACCTTGGGATATTAAATAATAAAAAATTGCCATGTTTATTATTTACTAAAATACGCCAAAATATGAGGTTATTCAAAATATTACAAAACAAGTTTTAGCATTGTATTACATGTGCTTTCAGGTAATACTTTATTTATAAACTATAAACTCTTTTCAACAGTTTTGTGATGTTTTACAAGGATACTTGTTGGTGCAGAGGATCAGAGTGAATCTGAATGCCAAACCATCCTGAGAGCACAAAGTAAACTAAATTGAAATTAGTCAAAGAATGGTGATTAGCAGTCCATTCTTGAAATGTTAAAAACTTGAAACAAAATTAAGAGAACTGTCTATGAATCTAAAAGGCCGCCAATAATTAGAGATAAAACAGCAATTTCAACCTTCACCATCTTAAGATGTTAAACAGTTGTATGAACCTTTCGAGCGATAGTGAAATATTTCAGATAAATGCAAGGTGATTCGAGATGCAAACGAACTCAATTCATCTTAAATACTTGAATAATTGAAACAAACAGCTTCTATCAATGATTAACATAACACATGAAACAAGTCACTTTGTATTCATCGACATTATCTTTGATAAGATATTGAAAAGCAAAAGCAACTACAAGTGTCAATGTAACTATTCAAATGTGATACTTCAGTGAACATTCAAGTTTATTCACCAGGATTCATATTCGATTGAACACACAGAATCGTATCTACAATTAAAAGCGAAAAAAACAAATCACTTAATAACTTAATTATCGTCAATTAGATAAGCAAAAGTGTATATTAATTATCAATATATGTAAGTAGATATGTAAAGTTAATGACCTAGATTTAGTAATAAATGAATGGCAAGATATTTTAAAATCAGTTTCACTTTCATTTAAACCCATTTCTGGTCAAATTTTGGGTTAAAATTGAAAATTAACATTTTAATAGTGAAATGGAAAGCAAATTGAATCAATAAATGATTTGAATACAGATTGGAATAGAGCATTTCTCAATAGCATCCAGGTTAATATGATAAGACTGATTAATCAGTGAAATCGTGTGATTTATATCTGTTTAGAGGTTGAATAGGATACAATTAAATCTGATTATTATACTTTCTCTTTTCAGTATCACAAAACATCTTCATCTTTTCCAGTTTCATCTTCATCATCATTTTGCTCATCATCTTAATATTTCTCCTCCTTCTTTATCTACTTTCGTCCCTCCTTCCGACACAAATTGTTACATTGGATCGAAAGAGTTTTAGGTTATCAGATACTTCGAAGGGCAACTTGGAATAGGGCAAAGACCTGGAATTATAATATGAATAACAGAATAACAAAATAATACATATTTTTCTTCTTACCTTATCTTCTTCTTACTCTTACTCTTTGTGTTTCAATAATCAGGCAGCCTTGAGATAAATAATCTTCATACTTTGTGAACAAAATATTACCTCCACTGATAATAATAATAATATGGATATAATAAGGTTTAATAAAAAAATCGTCATCGAACCAGTGAATGAATAAAAAATAAAAACACGGTTGTTAAGTATAAGAGAAGCTGGGGCAAAAATTTGTATAAAAAGGATCTACCTGTTGAAAGGCGTTCACATATCAATATTTGCATTCAAAGAGTTTTAACCCTTTACTAGTTTTTATTTTTCTCATTCTTTTAGCAGTTGCCTTACTTTCTCTTGACCATGTCTTTGAGTTTAAATTGTTTAACTGAAGATGATTTCAAGCTTAAAGCTAAATCAATTTGTCGCCAATTGTTACCTTCAAGTTCATGGAAGCGAGCCTCAGCCGACCAAATACGTTGCAGTCGAATTAAAACTGGACAATCGAATCGTCTTTACATTTGTGAATTGATATCTTATGATGGTGTGAATAATCGTCAACAAACTGAGCATCATGATGATGGCTTTTTGTCACCAACTACTATTACAACCATCTCTGATCATTCATCAGTCATAACCGAATCGAAGAAAAGTCAAGTTCAAAATAAAGTAATCGTTCGTTTCTATGGAAGTGAATTCACTGGTGAAGGTAATCAGTACAGATCCATCTCGGATGAATTAGAGTGTCGTATTTTGGATCATTTATCGTCCAAAGGAAGGGCACCTAAAGTATATGCTACCTTCCAAGGCGGTCGAATCGATGAGTTTCTTGAAAACGCTACACTTGCCACTGTTGACACGCTTCGATCAACTCCTTATCTTCGTTCATTGGCCATAAAAATTGCTCAATTCCATGCAATTCAAATTGTACTTCCAGAGGTTGACCATTACGAGGTGCTAAACTACTTCGAAACTCAATGTATACCAAAAGTAGATGAGCATTTAAACTCAGACCTTTCTCCTGGAGAGCGTGAACTTATCACTGAGATTGCAAATTTCGTCAATTCAGATCAGTTTAATTTTATCTTCGGTAAAATGGATAATCTTGATCAACGTAAAGTTTGTGGACATTTTGACTTGAATCCAACCAATATTTTAGTTTTACCAAGTGAGACTTCACAAGGTAGACCAACAATGGACACATTATTGATTGACTTTGAAAATTGCCAGACTGGCTTCAGAGGACTTGATTTGGGTAAATTTTTTGCTGAACTCAGTATTACTGAAAACAATTATATTGCTGCTCGAGCCAATGGAACCAGTTCATCATCACAAATCACACCCGTTTCTGATGCGAAAATACGGGAATTCATTAGATATTATTTAACAGAATGGTCTAAAATCTCAGATGATTTTGATTCATCCATTGACAACGAGAACAACCTTTTCCAGGAAATTAAGTTTAATCTCATGTTTTCCTTGCTTGGGTTTATTTATTGGAACATTTTAAATCCAGATTTCTTGTCCAAGAAACTGTTCGATGTCACGGCCAGCCGAATAATCTTGTATCAAGAATTTGCCAGAAGATGGTTTTCCTGATTTTTACCAAGTCATTTAAATTTACTTAAACCGTATTTTCCTAGTTTTTTAGAAACATTTGTATTGATAGTCTAGCATCAAGGTTCATATTATTTTTTGGTTTTTTTCGCCATTTCAATTTCTATCAGCCATATATTATTTTACTTGCCTACAACAATTTTCGAGTTATTTTTGCCTTAGTATCAAATACATGCTTTTTTATACTCGAATGGTGTTATTATATTAACATTAATCCAGTTCATCAACACTTTTTGTTCCTACTTGAAGTCAGTATTAAAACAAAGTAAACAGCATTTATTGTAAAATAAGCTCAACTCTATTATGCTGTATAAAATACAGTAGATATACAGATGTATTATATTTAGATGACTTGAAAATTCAATAAAATATAAATATTTTAACATATTTTTTCAGAGTCATATTTTGAAACTCGGCTTGTAATACATATTCAGTTCATCAGATCGGTTAAAAATCATTATTTCTTTTTGGTACCTTCAACTCAACCCATTAAGCATCTAACAAGGTAAGGCTCTCAAACGCTACAAAATTTTTCAATTTCAAATTTCAATTTTTTCGATAGCAAAATATTCTAATGGGTCAGATATGAATTTCTGACAAGCCCATCGTTTCGCAAGCGCCCCGTTCCAAAGCTACAGCGTGTCAAAGTATCAATTGTTGCAGAGGTTAAGCCTATTGAATGCAATGTGCATCTATTAAGAAATACTAGCAAACATATTTCACCATTTCATCATAGATTCACATTACTTGCATTAAGCACATAAACCTATGAAAAAACAACTTTGACACGCTGTAGCTTCCAATCGGAGCATTAGAGACATGAACGCGTTTGAAAGCCTTACCTTGACAAATTAAATTCATTGACATACAAAGAGAGATACAATAAGAAGTTTTCAGTCTGTATTTTTCATGAAATGCGGCAGCCTTTCCATCAAATAGTTCATAATTTTCGCAGCTCACTCAGTAGTAATCGGATCATTTTTAAAATTTAATTTGCTGTTGTGGTTGAAGTTGTTTAATTGTAACGTAAGATGGAGTTACTTGCTTTTTTACCTTTGAACGATTCTCGATGATGACTCATTGACAGTGTCCGTGAGAAGGTTGGTTAAATAGATGAAAAGTGACTTCCATCAATCATTTATTGAAATTGAAAATCTTAATATGTCGTTATTTATGACGTGGTGTGACATCACACCTTCTTCTTTCCGTGGTTCTTTCAATTTGAAAAATTAATCTCGATTCGATGAATTGAGATTTGATGGAAGCCACCTTTTAGCCAACCTTTTCACGGTCACCCGGACGGATACTCAAATTTTATGAACGCAATTAAACAAGAGGCAGGCTGCAATTAATGTTGACTATCTTTTAGAAATAAGAATACAGGAAAAGAGCAGATGGCGCTACTAATAATCCTTAATTTTTCGTCAATTTTTTTGAACTTTTCTTCATCAAAAAATTTGTATACATTTATTGTTTTGTCCTTTTTCGTCACTTTCTCTATCTTTTTTTTTGCGCTGCTAGCTCTCTCTTTTCCTGATCCGCTTAACTTCTTATCTTTGTTATCTACAGCTCTCGTTGTTTTGCTCTCTCATTACTCTTTGTCCTTCAGTCTGAATTTATTTTCTGGTGTGAATTATTATTCTGTGCTTCATTTTACCAGTGAATATTGTACAAGTTAGAAATGGAATATCAGTATCAAGCTGGATTTGTGCCTCCAATAGTAACCCCTTTCATTACAGGTTATGATTCACAATTCGACAGTGATGATCTTTCGAGAGACGTCTCATCAAATCTTATGATAAATCCAGAAAACTGGAACAGCGTCAGTAACAATTCATGTCCAGAGAACGTAAGTATCAATTTTCACTTATTTTAATTGTGCCTCTATTCGTTTTTATACTTTTGGCTGTGATTATTCTGTGTCAATGTTTTCATGCTATTTTACAATATATATTGTTGATTTTTTAGGCTCAGGATGATGAAGAGGAAAGAAAACGTATTCGACGGGAAAGAAATAAACAAGCTGCTGCTCGATGTAGACAAAGACGTATTGAATATACCAATAAATTGGCTCGTGAAACTGAGGAATTAGAACTTGGTAATGTTGAATTATGGAATACACTACACGAGTTAATGCAGCAAAAGGCACATATGGAAGCAATGTTGGAAGCGTATACTAAAAACGGCGCCTTTGTTTAATCAAGGAGGCCTATTCATATTAGTCGATTCTTAATTCCATAACTAAATCATCTTAAAACAATCATCATAATCATTGTGACTCATCTTTCAGACTGTGTCTTACTCAGGATTGACACATGATAAAACATATTTTCATTACTCTTCTTTCTTTGTCGTGTATATAACGTTTGCAACAAACACTAAATGTTTCTCTTTTCCAAATTTACTCTTTTCAGAGATTTTGCTGATCGAAGATTTGTCTCTAATCCCAGCTGAGATCTAAATTTTCCTTTTTTGCCCAAAGAGATACTATTAAAATAAATTTCTCCAGTGCTAAAAGTTTCTATGTTTGTGTCATTGTATTTAGAAATTTCAACAGGCAGCGTTTTGTGAAATAATACCCATAGCGCGAATAATAAGCTGTATTCAAATGGCAACGGGCGATAAAACAAACCTGCTTTTACTGCGTATTGCATCATAGTACAAGTCATAACTTCCCCTTGACCTTTGATGAAGAAGCAATGGCCAATAACACACAAAAACATCGCTAGAGATTTTCGCGAGATTTATCTCGAGTGATTATTTTGAATCTTCAATACCCCATTTTTGTCGACTATCTTTGTCAGTTGTTTCGGTGGCACTAACAGGAATTATTTGAGCTTCAGCAAATTTTGTCTTTTCCAGAGTTTTTCTCATTCGTTGAGTCATCTAATAAAAATGACAATTCAATTAGAAGGAAAAGCAAATGTTTTAGGGATTCGAAGTAGGATTGAGATCATCTTCCCACCTTTTTTATAGCTTCAGAACGAGTAGATTCTGGTAAAAGGTCAATCTTATTGAGGACAACAATAAGCTGATTACAAGTTATCTCACCGATAACAAGACATTCAGCTGTTTGCGTTTGCAAACCTTTGGTGACATCAATTACCAATAACATGAGATCAATAATTTGAGCCCCACTTATGATTGTTTTGATGAGTGAAGCATGACCAGGATAATTAATTAAAAAATTGTGATTCAGCTCCAGATTTAGATTAATTCAATGGCAGAATCAATATTCTAAACGGTATTATCTGTTGAAGGGACATTTCATTTGCACGATCAGTTTTAAGCAAAAGTAAGCAGACTAAGGTGAAGGTGAATATTTGTTTCGAAAGGAATAATTGAAAGAAAAGATTTACCATGATTGTATTAAGGTATTTCATGACATTCATGATGATGAGATTTAGAAACTTAAAGAATCAGTAAGAATCAGTGAATCTGTAATGATGTTTGGATTAATTTATGAATCCCATTAAACACATCATATCAAATAAATGTATCAATTTACTGTTTCTACTTCATCACGTAAGTTGATTGCTTAAAGATATATTTTTACGTAATAATTATAAACTCGTCATTGCCATTGAATCAAGTTATTTACCAATGAACTCTGAAAGAAAGGTTCAATCACATTATTCTCAGTTATGATTACAATCGACAAACAAAAAGTGTGCCAGGATAATGCCACTGGATTAATGCCCTGACGTATATAAGGTGAGTAGCAAACAAATACTCAACTGATAAACATTTATTTTCAAGAATTACATTGGAATCAAATTATGTCATTGTAAGTGAAGTTCCTACTCTAGATTTTGTGTTAAAAGCGACAGACTTTCCATCAAATTTTCCAAACTTTTAATCGGAAAATCGGCGAAAGAATGGCGATCAATGATGATGATGTCTAGTTGCGCTGTTTTCAATATCTTTTCATCATTGCATGCAAAAACAGAAATCACAATAATTGAACAAAATTTAATTTTTTGTTGGGTTGAAGTTTTTAATTATAACAGAAGGTGGAGTTACTTGCTTTTTAACTTTGAAAATGATTGTTGATCATCCATCAACAGTGCCCGTGAAAAGGTTGGTCAGTTTAATTTACTTTATCCTGTGTTTTTTAGTGTATAAATTGCGTTATATATTCAGTTGCTAATTGTTCTAGTCATTATTGTACAAAGTCAGAAATGGAACATCAATATCAAGCTGGATTTGCTACATTTGCCCAAACTGCGACTGTTGACTCGCTTCGATCAACTCCTTATCTTCGTTCATTAGCCATAAAAATTGCTCGATTCCATGCACTTCAAATTGAACTTCCAGAAGTTGATCATTACGAGATGTTTAAATACTTCGAGTCTGAATGTGTACCAAAAATGGATGACCACTTAAATTCAGATGTTTCACCTGGTAAACTTGAGCTGATCACTGAAATTGCAAATTTCGTCAATTCAAATCAATTTAATACTATTTATGGTAAAATGGATGATCTTGACCAACGCAAAGTTTGTGGCCATTTTGATTTGAATCCAACCAGTGTATTAGTTTTGCCGAGTGAGGCTCCACAAGATAGACTTCACGAGGATTTATTGTTGATTAACTTTCAAAATTGCCAGATTGGCTTCAGAGGACTTGATTTGGGTAATCTTTTTGCTGAGCTCAGTGTTACAGAAAACAATTACATTGCTGCTCAAGCCAATTTAACCACTTCACCACCGAAAATTCAAGCCATTTCTGATGCAAAAATACGTGAATTCATTGGATATTATTTAACAGAATGGTCTACAATCTCAGATGATTTTGATTCATCCATTGACAATGAGGACAACCTTTTCCAGGAAATTAAATTTAATTCTATGTTTTCCTTGCTTGGCTACATTTATTGGAATATTTTAAATCCAGATTTCTTGTCCGATAAATTGTACGATGTCGCCATCAGCCGAATATTCTTGTATAATCAATTTTACCGCAGATGGTTTATGTGAGCCTGGACAGCAATTTACCACCTAAACCCTTATTTTCTTACTTGTACAGAATATGTCTATAGCATCTAATTCTCATTGCTTTTTTTACCATTTTTGATGTACATCAACCATTAAATATTCATTCCATTTGTCTATATTTATTTTTTTCATTCTTATCCAATCCAGGTAAATGCTGGGCGATTCGAGATGTAAACGAATTCGATTCATTTTAAATACTTGAAACAAACAGCATCTATTGGTGATAAACTAATACAAGAAACGAGTCACTTTGTATTCATAGACATTACCTTTGATAAGCAAATACAAGTGTTAATGTAACTATTCAAATGTGATACTTCAATGAATATCAAGGTTTATGCACCGGTGAATATTATTTGATGGAAATACAGAATCAATAGTGAACAAAACAAATCACTTAGTAACTTAATTATCAGCAATAAGATAAGTAAAATTGTTTATTAATTGTTAATATATGTAAGCAAAATATACAAAACTTTATGGACAGTATAATAGTATAGAAAGATACAAAATGTAAAACCAGATGTTAAGGAAATTTAATTTATTGTTATGGTTCAAGTTTTTAACTATAACGTTAGATGGAGTTACTTGCTTTTTTACCTTTGAATGATTCTCGATGATGACTCATTGACAGTGTCCGTGAGAAGGTTGGTTAATTCAACTCACTTCATCCTGTGTTTAATTTATTGTGTAAATTACCATTTCAGTGCTTAATTACACCAGTGAATATTGTAAAAAGTTAGAAATGGAACACCAGTATCAAGCTGGGTTTGTGCCTCCAATTGTAGCTCCGTTCATTACAGGTTATGATTCACAATTTGACAGTGATGATCTTTCGAGAGATGCCTCACCAAATCTCAAGATAAATCCAGAAAACTGTAACAGCAACAGTAACAGTTCATGTGGGGAGAAAGTGAGTATCAATTTTCACTTATTTTGATTGTGCCTCTATTCGTTTTTATACTTTTGGCTGTGATTATTCTGTGTCAATGTTTTCATGCTATTTTACAATATATATTGTTGATTTTTTAGGCTCAGGATGATGAAGAGGAAAGAAATAAGCAAGCTGCTTTCACCTATTTCGTTTGAGCCTCTAACTCTTCTTTCATATACCTTTGGCTTGTGATTACTTTGTATCAATGTTTTCATGTTATTTTTACAATATTATGTTGTTGCTTATTTAGGCTCCTGTTGATGAAGAGGAAAGAAAACGTATTCGACGGGAAAGAAATAAACAAGCTGCTGCTCGATGTAGACAAAGACGTATTGAATATACCAATAAATTGGCTCGTGAAACTGAGGAATTAGAACTTGGTAATGTTGAGTTACGGAATACGCTACATGAGTTGATGCAGCAAAAGGCACATCTCGAAGCAACATTAAAAATGTATAATAAAAAGTGCGCATATGTTTAATCAAGGATTCCAGTTCGTTTTTGCCGATTCTTAATTCAATAACCAAATCATCTTGAACAAATCATCATAACCATTGTGACTCATCTTTCAGACTATTGGCTAACACATTTGGACATATGATAAAAAATTAATTTTACTTTCTATATTTTCATTACTCTTTTTTCTTTATCGTGTATATAACGTTTAAATGAAATACTAACTGTTATCTCTTTTTCAAATTTACTGATTTTAGAGGATTTGCTGATCAACGATTTGTCTTTAATCCCATCTGGAATCCTTATTTTCACTTTGCCTTTTTGCCCAAAAGAGCCATCAATAAAGCCAATTTCTCCAGTGCTAAAAGTTACTTCAAATCCTTTAAAAGTTGCGATGTTTGTTTCTTTTTTGAAAATATTCGCAATTGCCTCATATTCGTCCGGTATTCTTTCAATTGTTCCTCTCTTGGTTTTTATTTTGTATAATGACAGTGAAGGTAACCAATTATCGACATGATCTTTATCTGTTACTTTATGCAAAACAGTACCATGAAAGGCTAATCGACAAGTGTTGACATTGATAGCTGTATCAAGTTTAGAACCAATAATCAGAGATCCTACAGAAGCAATTACTGGTCTTTCTAACTGGACCAAAGCATAAATCACATTATCGGCCACTGCTTCATTATTGACATCACGTTCCTCATAGGAATCTATCGCTAAATATTCACAGCTTTGATCAAAAGGTATCGAACCCGTAAACAACTCGATTCTGCCTAAAACCGTCTCATGTAATATGGTAATATGAAATTTAGCTCTGTTTTCGATGGTTCCTTTATAATATTGAATGCGTTTAAGAGACACAACTAGGCAATAACACAGTTCCAAATAGCCTGGGGAAGCGGCGATTCCTCTTTCGAGATTTTTAGAGTCAAATTGAGTGACACATATTCCAATACGATCTCCTTGCATAGCGCTCATGATTGGTTCTTTGAACATTTGAATGCTTTTAACTTTCTTTTTTGTACTCAGCGAGGAAATTTCGATAATCTGAAAATATCAAGTTAAAATTTAGTGAATGACACTCATCAATTGAATAATAAGCTAAATATGAATGGAGACTGAGAATAAGACAAACCTCATTGACTTTTACTGAACCTTGAATCACAGTCCCAGTCATAACTGTACCTTGACCTTTTATGGAGAAGCAATGGTCAATAGCAAACATAAATGCCCCTGAAGAGTCTCTCTTGAATGGTTTAATATCCATTTTAATTGCAGAAATTAAATCTTCAATACCCCATTTTTGTCGACTATCTTTGTCAGTTGTTTCGGTGGCACTAACAGGAATTATTTGAGCTTCAGCAAATTTTGTCTTTTCCAGAGTTTTTCTCATTCGTCGAGTCATCTAATAAAAATGACAATTCAATTAGAAGGAAAAGCAAATGTTTTAGGGATTCGAAGTAGGATTGAGATCATCTTCCCACCTTTTTTATAGCTTCAGAACGAGTAGATTCTGGTAAAAGGTCAATCTTATTGAGGACAACAATAAGCTGATTACAAGTTATCTCACCGATAACAAGACATTCAGCTGTTTGCGTTTGCAAACCTTTGGTGACATCAATTACCAATAACATGAGATCAATAATTTGAGCCCCACTTATGATTGTTTTGATGAGTGAAGCATGACCAGGACAATCAACCAAAGTAATCTGTAATTGTTCCAATGCAGGATAAGTCCTCTTCATGCTATCCGATGGAGGCATAAAAAATGCAGAAAAGCCAAGATCCAATGTGATACCTCTTTCCTGACTTTGAGGATGTTTATCAAAACAGGCAGTACTCATTTTACTGCTCAAACTACGAGCTAAACTTGTTTTACCACAGTCAATGTGACCCAGTAAACCAATATTAACATTAAGTATCGAACGCTCGCTGATTTGAGTCATAATTAGCAAGACACAGAATTAAAATTAGACAAGCAATTAGATTTGTCTACAACATTTTATGCAATACACAAGTTTTAACGAGTCACTCTTTCCTTCTCCATCCTCATTTTCAACAATGAGAAGGAATGATGATTACTTTGAGATTAAGCTGTCACTGAACACCAAATTTAAAGATGAAATGTCAATGAATCTGATAATGTGTTTTTTTGAAAACAGGCACTAATTATAGCAGTCACAGTGATAATGAAAAGCAGCAACAGATCCAGCGTATGTCAAGGTAAAGAGAGTTAAGGAGTGAAAAGGAGAGAAGCAATTCAACCATCAGATGACTGACAGTAAGAGGTTGACAGACTGGTTGTGATGGCAACAAATACAATCAAATTTTTTAAATTCATCAATTGATCAACAAAAAATGAAAACATGTTTATCCATTATATCAGTCATTAAGACAATAAAATGCTGATGGTATCTATGGATCATCTCATCACCTTTAATTTATAGCACTGTTCTTAACTGACCGTTATTAAGATTGAGGAGTCAATTTCTTGAACAATTATTCCATCAAATTTAGCAATAGAAACATAATCAAATGATCAGAGCCAGAAATCAGCTTGACAGGAGCTTGAATTTCTCATTACCATTTGAAAATTCAGCTAACTGAATGTTCAGTCAACTTCCTGTAAAGCATTTAATCATTATGTACTCAACAAAATCATTAACCACAGGAATTAACGGGCAAATGTTTAAGGCAATACAAATTACATGTTAATAGTAGAAGTAGCTAAAGCTGTAATCAACGGAACTGTTGATAGTTGCATGAACTATTGAATGGATTCCAACACTTAACCAGCAACCAAATGAAATAAACTGAGATTCAGAATGTGAAGCAAGCCAATTTGGAAAGTACATCATTTCCAATTCAGCATTGTTCAACTTGATCGCCTTTAAATTAATCTCAATGATTTGATGTTTTGTTTGTTGTTGCCATTAAAGTTGATTTGATGGTTTTCAAGTGATAATAGGTTACAATCAACATAGTCAAATTTATGTCCGGTCGATGCCCTTGCCTGGTCAACAGGTAATATAAACTAACACGAAGCATCAGACTTTTTGGCTTCTGGAAGAAAATGCTTCCTGAACCCTGAAAATGTAAGATTATAAGCTATCATTACCTTTATAACATTTAAACCATGATTATTAGGAATAGATTATCCTCAACAATAGCCCTAATTGTGAACTGAATGATCCAAAGTAAAGATGAATTGGCTGCTTTGGTAAGTTGAGACTCAAAATGACTCATATGTAGACCATAGTTTCCTATTTACTGTTATGTTTTGGAGAATTACTGATCTTGATTGGTGTCTTAATCTTAAGTCTAAATCGGTCTAAAAATTAAAACATTGTCTTTGATATAACAGATACAACTCCAGGACTGTTGAAAAATCTTGAAAATACGCCAGACTGGGTGAAAAAAGGGGCTTTCAGATGACCGGATTGGAAACTCAACAATTGAACGATTCAGGACAGATAGAGGTTGATTCAGACAAGCTCAATTCAATGATAGTGAATGAAGATTGAAAAAATCTAGATGACAAGTCATTGAACAAACTAAATCACCCTTTAGGTGGTCAGGGTAAGGTTGATCAGACGCATAAATCATTTCTCATCAACTGAAGTGATTCTCTTTATTAAAGGAAACACTTGACCATGTAAAATTGGCCAAATCTTTAAACATGATGGTTGATGTATACATTATTATTACATAAATAACGAGATCGCCAGGGTTCACTGGAAACAATAAGAGAAAGATCAAGATGTGTGACTAAAGAAAGGAACCAGTTCTTAAATATATTTGATCAAATTAGATGAAAATTGCGAATAGCTAAAAAATAAAATCAATTGTTTCTCTTTCCCTCTCAACTGGTGCTGCTACTTGCGGCGGTTAACTTTTTGAGCGCTAAATCTGATTCTCAAACAATCAAATGACCTTTATATTTATTGATTTGTTTATACCGTTTAATTAACAATAAAATATTTTGCAAATTTAAACTCAACGAATTGAATGCGTGAAATTAAATAATCTAGAATAATGCACTGATTTCATCCAATATCAGATTTCCAATTTGAAATTGAAATGAAATGAAAAAAAACAATGTCGATTAAATCATTGGAATACTTGTTAGCAATTACTAGAAGCTTCTATTGATTACCTTGTAACTCTTACAATTTTCATCTGCAAGATGAAACTGTCAATCTAAATGAAAAATAAATCAGGTTCAAGCGATTAAGATGATTACAGAGAAAGAGTCCAATCAAAATGTCTACCCAGCAAAAAGCCAATGTTTCCAGTTTAATGAGAGGTTTGTTTTGATTCAATTTAAAGTCAAGATTATCAATGAATAGATGATTTCCTCTTGCCAACAATCAAGTTAATAGTAGCATGATAGTTGATTATAATAGTGACAATTGACATAGAAAACGAGATGAATCCGAATTACTAGCAAGCTGTTTGTTGGGAAGGAAGTCAATTGATAGTCAATCAACTTTCCAACATTGTCATACTAAAAGAGTTAACTTGAACATTGATGTTGAATGTTTTTAATTTTCATTTGTTGATTGTTTTCAAATGGCACTGAGAAATTTGAACAATTAAACTCAATTTAAAAGGGTAATTCCCATTTTCAATTTTACCAAATTAAACTCTAGCAACTGTTAATTGGCAAGCAACATCATTGACGATTTGCAAATAACTGCAATCACATTGATCGTTAAAGTACATAGACAAATAAGTCGTTTACAATTTCCTGGAATCATCAACAGTTTGCTAAATGAAATCAACAGCTGGTTATTACTAATCAAATCTTGGAATGGTTACAAGTTTAATAGTGATTGTATAACCTTTTTACCAGATTTTAACCAGGTTAGAGTTAACCACAGAAAAAGCACAATGTCGGTAATTAATGAATCGAGAATCAACAAGACAATGATGACAATAAACTGAGTTGTTATTGTTGATTTGTATTAGTTTTTGTCGTTAAACCTGTTTCTTGATTAATGAACCATTGATTATCTGGTAGAGCAGACAAATTGATGCTGTATCAATAACTGGTAAATTTAAACCAAAATTCACTATTCTTTTGGTAAAAATTGAGGATTTTTTTCTAATCAAGCAACTTTGATGGAATCAGCGATTCAAAGCTTAGCTTAATGTCCAATTTTGTTGCCCATGATTGAAGACAGAGAGTTACTGGTAAACATTGTAATAGCTAAACTGATTGTTGCCATTATTTGACAGTGAAATTGTAATTAAGCCTGAGGTGAATATTTAGGAGATCACGATCAATTTCAAATCTAAACTGTTTAACCCAATCGATTGACCCAAACCTGTGGTAACCAGAAGTTTCTAGAAGCAATCAAGAAACAAGATCTACTTGCGCATTCTCGATGATCAATTTAAAATACTGATTAAGATTATGTTCAACGAATTTTAAGATATTTAAATCAATAGACAGTTTAAAGGAACAATAAGGGAACAATTAAGTTGGCAAGATAATTAGCATAATGTCAATAATCAATGGAGTGATAGACCAGTTTTAAACTTGTTGAAGATGCAGATTTGCTTAAAAAAGAGGGAGGAAAAGAGGTGAAAACAAACGATGTTAATAAGAATGATGATAAAATGATGAAGATGAACGAGTAAGCAGGTAAAATGCTTGAAAAGAAAGAAGATTAAGACCAACCTTTTTAGGGGAAAAAACAGGACGATAGTTGGAAGATATTGGCTGGGGGAAAAGGATGATGTGATATAAAAAGCATCGAGCTGTTGTTAGGTGAAGATTTGGGAAAATAAACTTGAGCTGACAACAATTGCGTACTTGATCAACAACTAACTACTTCTCTGCTCTTGCTTACCTTGTTTCACTATCAACATCGAGTTAAACTTAAAATCTGTCTTCTTTATTCTGGTTAATAGTATCGATAATTAATAATCACATTGATTGTTAAATTGTGTGATTTGTATCTGTCTTTTGGTGTAAAAATGAACAGGTTAACACCAACTGTCTTGATTCTTCTGGTGTTGTCTTTTTCATCATGGACAGTGGACAGCCAAGAAGCTAATTTGGACACTTTCCTTGGAGGATGGTCATCTATATTGGATAGGTAAGTGTGCTTGTTTAAATTGTCAATCAAAATCAATTTTAAAAAACAAATCACTTGACTCAAGTAAATTGACTGCAATCATTTCAAAAGCAGCAGCTTCAACTTTTGTTTTGATTTAACACAATCAGCTGTGAATACATCTTAATGTTTCTAGATTTTTCTCATTTCAATCTTCTTTTCCTGATTTTTCGTATTCCATTAATTATTCCCTTTCTCGAGTCTAATTAGCTTGAGGGGATAAATTAAACCTTAAATTTAAATGTAATTTGAGTTAATATGGAGATAAAATTAACAGCAAGTTAAACTGTCTGTTAGGTTTACTTGTTGAGCTTTTTTCTAGCAAAACATAACTCATCTTTTATGGTGTCTACAATCTTATCTAATTACCTGTTCCTAACTACTTTACCCTTTTGTTCAGCAGAAAATAAACAACAATAATAGTCACTGAAGTGATCTCAACCTTTGCACAAGCTCTTGTCACTTCCTCATCTGTGTTAATAACGTAAATCCTTAACTAATGCCCATTGAATTACTGTTTTTGTTTGTATTCCAGAAAATAGTTTCATGCATAACGGTTGAAAATTAGCAGGTCAACGCTTCCGTAATTCAGGATCAAACTAAAAACAAAAGCATCTCATTCAAATTATGAATTTAAACTCAAATTATCTCTGATTTTCCAAACCTGATTCCATAGAGATACCTAAATGCATTATCCATTAACTTTAAACATAGCTCTTGGAGTTGAATTTTGGTTCATGCAAGTTGACTCTATTTGCTTTAATCAATAGCTCGGTCAGACATACAAATTGACCAGCTTGATATACAGCTTGATGAAATACAGCTTGATCAGCCGTTGAAGTTGCTAGGTAATGCATGTATTAACTCGTCTATTCAAACAAATAATCAAATTGTGATCTTTCTACCATTACTATTATTGTAAATTGTAAATTGCTCTGTTTCTCTTTCAAAATTCATTTTGTGTAAGCTTCATCTCAAGCATTCAAATATATGTATTTGAATGATGATCAAGAATGGTTATATCATTCTGGATGAACAGTTTTCAGTCACAACCAATCTACTGTAAAAATTTGATTGAGTTATGCTTGATTTGTAATCACTATCCGTTCATCTGAGATATTTCTTAAAGTCACCTCAATTATGAACACTAAGTAACAGTAATAGCAATTTACATCCATACAAAATCTGAAAACATTGAAACCTAATCTCCATAACAATCAAATTATCCACTTAGATCAGAGATTGAAAAAATATAAATTCAATTTCAATGGCAACTCCAAGCATGAAACAACCCAAAATTGACCAGATTTTTACTAAACTGCAAATGTCTGTAAAAATGAATCCAATCATTTTATGTAAACATATTTAGATTCACCCAAAAATATACGCTTTAAATATAGATGATTGCGATGATTAGTTGATCAACTTGACATTAATTTTAGTCCGCTTAACTTGTTTACCTGAAAAATTATCATTCAAATTACAAAACTGTTTAAAGTAATTTTTGAAAAGCCATAAATAGCAACTAAATGATTCACGGACAGGTTAGGGTCACTGAATTAACAATATGACAATCACACACAAAACCATTTTGCACATCATGATTGACAAAATTAGAACACTTGTCCCATCATAATCAACAGCTTGATTATGAACAATTGACCCACCTGAAAGCCATGTCTGGCAATCCCTTAAATCATAATCACCATCATAATCAACCTTATAATGACCATTAAAAGCATCATCCTTATAATCATGTTTACTTGTGGTAAACTGTTGTCAAGTTGATATTATATTTGATTCCACCCTCAATTCATGGTGTAATCACTTTGGATTCACTTTTCAATTAAGTTTCACTTTAAGTCTTTATTTTTTCAAGGCCAAGGTCACCTACCTGGGTACATCTCTGAGTATTTTTTTTATTGTTTTAACCCTTTTTTTCGCACTTGTTTTTGTCTCCATTCAGTCTTTTGAAAGAGACAAACCTTCATTGTTATTGAATCTCATGAGAATCATAACATTATTATGAAATTAAGATTTGCTTGGTTAAATGCACGCAATTCAATTGAATTTATTTCAACCCTATCATCATCATGATCAACTTTCAGTGATTCAGTGTTGAACCATCCTTAACTTATTGTTATTATCATTGAAACTTTTGCTTCTTCATATTGATTCGCTGTTAAATGTTTGTACCCTTTTGACTGTAATCAAATTATTGTTTTTCACGCTAATTCTGGGTTTCATGTGAACATAATAATACACTTTACAAGCCTGCATTTAAATGTCATTTCAACCAAACTATCAAAGTCTGTTCATTATTGAAGTTTTTTGTCCATGAAAAATTGTTACCAAGTAATAATGCTAACATAGACGAGTTAAATAACGTAAATAACACGTAATAAAATAGACATTAAATTAACATCAAATAACACTTTCGAGTTAATATTTACTATTACAATTGACTCCTTTATTTCATTGCATTACTGACTTATTGTGATTTGTATGTAAATGCAATTTAGTTTTTACTATAGTAAACAATTTTGGGTTGACAAGCTGATTGTGTTGAAATTTAACCTGATTTTGGTTCATATTCAAATCATGTTTATTAATAGTATCAATAATATTAATTTATTTTAATCTTGGCTTAACTAAAATCAGGTTCAACTCAATGAGGGATGATCTTATCCATAGGCGGCATACAATTCCTGGACGATCGGCTTATGAAAAAGAAGGTGAATCTCTGTCCAATTCGGGTTCATCTGTTGTTGAATCATCTGAAGGAACAACTGGAGAGCAAGAATTCAATCCTGATATTGTTGTGGTTGACAAAGGTACTGGTGAACCTTCAAGAGAACCAATAACACCCAATTGGCCTTTCAGAGGCATCACCAATCCATGGATTTGGAAGGGAATCGATTCAATTTTGATTCCTAGACGACCCTGGTGGAAAGGGTAAGTCTAATTTTTAATTGTTAATTGTTTCCAGTCAATCATCCGTGTGGGTTACCTTCAGCAATCAATTGTTTCTTTTTCAGTTTTCCCTTTTAAATTGTTTGTTTTTCTAGTCATTTCAGCCTTTATTTCTCAATAATTTTATAATTCCATTTCATTGTTTGATTAACATTGATTCAATCAATGGCTATTTGAATCATGGTATTGAAAGTTAAATTCATACATAAACTAGGTTTAGTGACTATTAATTTATACTGGATAAAATTAACAACTGATTGAAGAACCTAAACCATTAGTTTACTTGTTGCTTAATTATAATTCAAAAAGGTTGGAAATTAATCTTTACCAGATTTCACCTTGCCGAATATAATCAATCTATAATTTAATTAGCTGTTGTCTGCATATGGAGAAATTGCTTGTAAAATTAATTTTAATGGTTAATCAATCTTGATTTGGTTTGTTTCATTCTGGTTGCATTCATTTTTTTCTGGCTTAAAATTTTGTTCGGAGGTGATCTCATTGTATGACTGACTGGTAATTTAATGGCTTTAGTTCACAATTAACCTAATTTGTATTTTTACTTGATCTCTTTAGTCCAAATGTATGTATTGAACGACAAGTTACTGAGGAGACACCAGATTCAAATGATGCCAATAAAACTGAAGGATTTTCTAGTCTAATACCGTTTACTTTACAATCAACACAATGCATGGAAAGTGAAACTGCCTATTCTTGTGTTACTAAAATCCGAAGTCCTAAAGAAAGTAAAACCTCGACCATTAAATACCAATGTTGCCATGGATCTCGTCGAATTGAGCCAACTGGACAATGTGTTGAGGTTGACTTGAAAAATATAACAACAACTTTGAAGGAGATCGGTGCCACCAAAATGGAATCAGTTTTCAGTCGATCAACATTACCTTTACTTCGAACCAATAGTCAAGAAAATGTAACTATTTTCAGTCCCACCGATGAAGAGATGATGGATTATGAAGATGATAAAAATAAGCAATCGGTAAGCTGAGTCGATTTCAATCTTTCAAAGGATGGCTTTAAATTTGATAGCAAACTGTTTATTTCTGATAAATTGGTTTATATTCATTTTCACTAATGTTTGCTCTTCTATTGTTACAGAATGAAATTCCAGCATCCGGAGACGATACTAAGGATGTTGAGCCCAAAGAGGCTGATACAAACGATCTTGTCAGCCATCATATTGTTAACGGATTGTACAAAACTGGAGACTTCCATAACAACATGGTTTTATCAACAATCAACAACGAATCAACCATCCGAATTAATGTTTACCATTATCCTGAAAAAATGATTACTGCCAATTGTGCACCAATCACAATGCCCAACAACTTTGCCTCAAATGCCGTTATTCATCTGGTTGGACGCGTTATTCCCAAGCCAACATCAACAATCTTGAGTTTAATTGAAAATGATCCTCGATTCACAATCTTTATGAGCCGTAAGTGCTGAACACTTTAGTATTACTAAATAGTTTCTCGCTTAAATTGGGTACTAATGTTCCTTTTTATTTCTCTTCGCAGTTGTCAAACAATCTAATCTCTCAAATGAATTGGCTGATCCTGATAAGACAATTACTTTGTTAGCACCAACAGACGATGCTTTTCAGAAACTTGATCCATCCGTTTTGAGTCGATTACAAAATGGTGGCTCTTGTTATAACGTTGTTCTTGACAATCATGTTATTCCAAATATTATTTGCAGTTCAGCAATTACAACCATGTATTGGCATCGATCTCAGGCCAACAATAGGATTGTTTTGACTCGCAATGAGGACAACAAATTGTATGTCAATGATGTACCTGTTGAAGGAAGTGAGCTACTTGGAACCAATGGTTTAGTTTACCCCATCAGTGATGTACTGATTCCTGATAATGCTAAACCAGTTTCTGCAAATCTTGCCAATCGATTTACATCTCATTTCTTGAAGCTTGCCAATGAATCTGGAGTAATCTCAGAGTGGGATTCGATGGACAATATAACTATTATCGCTCCAACTAACAATGCCTATAAAAAGCTTGATGAAAATGAGCGAAACAGCACAACTGATCTTGGCTATTATGTGGCCAAAAATTTAATCACCCAATCAAGCTTTTTCAACAATAAGATCATTGAAACTTCCAATGGTCAAAAGCTTCGTCTTAACGTAATTGAAGAGATACCTGGTCTAATTAGCCGAGCAACTATCCAATGTGCTCGTATCGTTCACTTTAATCGGGATGTATGTAATGGGGCAGTTATCATGGTGGATACTGTAATAAAACCAGCCAAAGAAAATATTATCACTGCTCTGGAATCAATGGAGGGTTTCAATCTGTTTAGAGCCCTTATTCGCAACTCTACTTTTGAGAAGAAGTTGGCCGAAGAATCTGGTCCATTTACCGTTTTGGCAGTTGATGATGCCTCACTGAATCAACAATTTACTGAAAAGGAATTAACAGAGCTCACATCTGATCCTTCAAGAGTTGAACGTCTCCTCCAAAAACACATTTTACCCGAAATGATTTGCTGTTCATCCATCAGACAGGCTCCATTGTTGCTCAACTTCCAAAGATTCCGAGTAATGGATGGTTCCACATTGAATGCTCATCGTGATCTTCACGGAAATGTTAAATTCTGGTCACCCGTAATCAATGGTATGGCCACTGTCAAGAAATGTGATGTTATGGCTGATAATGGAGCTGTACATGTAATCAACCGAGCTATTTATGCTGGATCAAATCGAGAAGTAAATGGTGAACCAGAGCCACACATGAATCATCAACTTGGAAACATTCCATTAATTATTCAAGGCTTTTGGAAAGTTTAAATGGAAAATAAAAAATATCTGAAAATCTTCGGGTAACCGTCGATTAACATCATGAACAAAAGTAAACTTCTTGTGGATCAAGCTCTCGAGTCTTCTTAATACGATTTTTTTCTAAACATTCTTATTTATTGACTGATCTCTCTATGCATGAAATCTCTAATTTACTTTCTAATTTGTAAATAACTGATTACTTCTTTCAATACTTTACATCCGGATTTTCCGAAGCGATAGTTTTTTGTCCCCAAATTGCTGTTCATTTTCTGTCGGATCTTTTTTAATGTTAAAATTGCATCGAAATCATCTTGTTTAGTAAGCATGATAGCAATAATAAATCGTTGTTGGATTAATCAGGGAAAATTAAGGTTGTAAACCGAAAGGTGTTAAAATTGATTAACAAAGTAAACATGATATAATGTATGTCATTGACTCGAATTGAATTTAAATAAAAAAGTCAATTGAATCAAAATGATTTCTTGTCCATTTATTCTTTGTAATCAACCCGTCTATTGATTCTTACAATTTTTCATCAAAACTACATTGATTTTAAACTATCAAGTTAATATTTTCATTTCTCCATATTACAAGTATCATGTATCAATCTATCCTAAAGCAAAATTTATCAAATCAGCTCGCATTTCAGTTTCAAATTTTGTCTGATCATAGATGACGTTACTTATAGAAAGGAATTGCTTTCCAATTATCAATTACTCAGAACAGATTAATCATCAATCCAAGGATGTATTATCAGTATACATTAAATTATGGATTTATTGATTAATTTGCAAACAAGGTGAAATTGATTATCTCTGACAGCAAATAAAAACAAATGTAGGATTGATCAACATAGTGGTAACTTTTAAATCATCACTGACTATGTGCATTTATATTAATATTTGCTTAATGATTGAATGATGTATTGATTTATCAATTAATACTAAATCGCTGTTGCATTTGATAAAAGCTATTAATCACACCTTACATGTGAATTGAACAATTTTGAACACTATTGAAAATTCCAGTAAAAATGGATAAAAGTGATCTCTGTTTTCGTAAACATTCAAGGTATTAATTATTTGCACAAATATTTTGATCAATACATTGTACATCAACATCTTTCTATCATGTATTTACATGAAAATTTTCCAACTGATGAAATTAATCCTGTTATTAACATAATCCCATGATTATAATAATCATAAGAAGGGGGATTTTTGATAAAATCAGCATCACGGTAGTTAGCAATGTAAGATGTCATTCATTTCTAGCAGTGTTTAAAGTCGAAACAATGATCCATAGACAACTTTATAATAAATGATTTTTGACGCCAGATTTGAAAATATATAATATATAGAATTACTGAAAGATTGAGTAAACGCCATAGTTATGATCATGGCGTTTACGTTATTACACGTATTATTATTACATTTGTTGATGATTGTATTAATTGTCAGTGATGGGTTGAATAAGAAATTGTATAATACCGTGACATTACAGGGAAAATAATCAATTTGAAGCTACAATGGAAGGTTTAATTTGATTTGTGGCATGACAATTAATCATTGTATCAAATAAATTCATGATCAAGATTATTCGAGTAGCTTCTATTAAATTGTAATACCGATGAAATGAGGCAAGGACAAATAATAAACAAAACAAAAGCTCTTTAATGAGGAAATAACAATTTCAATAATTAAATTTGTCACTAATATGAAACAGATTAATCATAGATTAATGAAATGGTAAAATGACTGACAGGATTCAATGAGAATGACAATTACAATGTAATGTTGTATTTTTAATTTTGCTTTTTTTAATTCTCAAACCGAGTCATCCTATTGAATGGATTGATCTCCAATTCAGCATGAAAACCAAATTGCTAAATGAACTTGATTGACTTCTTGTGAATCAATTGTTCCAAGATCTGCTATACACATGACCATGTTTTGATTTGACTTCTCCAAATGGATAGATTAGATCAATAGTTTCTTTGCCTTGGCAAGTTTCGATAAGATCTGTTAATGGCTAAGTCTTGTTGCGAAAGACTGATTGATATTAAATAGGTATTTAATCTAGGTATTTAATAAATTCTCTTGGATAAAGAGTAATTATTATTATCAGCTAACTAACTTGTGACTAAAATGATTTTGGATTAAATCGCAAAGATTTTGGCGTTGCTTTTCTGGTCTTGATCGTGGAAATGTATTGTGAAATTTTGGTGATGAAGAAAAATCTTTGGAATTGAAGATGGTTGATGCTTGACTTGGATTTGCCGATAAAGTGGCAAGATTTGAAGATGATGCAGGTCGAGTAATCAAACACGAGGATGAAGAATTAGAATGATGCTGATTTTCTGGCAAAGATGTAAAATGAGAGTTTGATGAGGAAGGAGAAAGAGATGATGCTGACGAATCAGCTATTTTTGATGAAGATGGAACCGCCATTAGATTATTTTGAGACGTCACTGAAGATGGTGACGATGAAGTTGCTGAAGCTCGTCTGATACATAAAGACATAATACTAAACATTATGATAATCTCAATAATTAGTAAAATGATATGAATTTCGATAAAAGACCAGTGTAACGTTTCTTTTTCGGAGATAAATAGAGCTATTTGATCTTCAGCTAAAATTAGACGAGACTTTAAGTCGTTCAACATTTCTTTATTCTTTTCATCCCTTTCGGCTGCTGATTGAGCAGTTTCATTCAATTTGACCAGAGTTTCATTTATAATTTGTTGCATTTCTTCAGTATTTTTGCGATACCTTTGGTTTAACTCTTCTAAAAATTGATTGCTTAAACTTAAATTGACCTCTAAAGCTTTAATCTTGTTACTCATTCTGATGAAAACGGATGATTCCTTCGCTTGACTCGCACTCAACGGAACCCAATTAGCTGTATTAGTGGGCGCAGTAGGTTGAGAAGCTCCTGAAGTCACTGTTTGTTGAGGTTGCACAGGTTGTTGAGCTTGTGCTGGTTGTGACTGAGGTGTTGGTGGTTGAGATGAGGATGAAGATATGGACGGTGAGGGTGTAGAAAGAGTTGGTGTCTCTTCAGAAATTTTATCTCCATTTGAATTAATAGATGAAGAGCTAGAGTCGATGGATTGATCAGCAAGATTTTGAGTGTTGTTATCGATGGATGGCGTATTCATCGTATTATTAACTAAATCTGTGATGAATTCACTCGGTTTAAGATTTTCACTCTCATTATGATTCGGTTCAATTAGTACACTAGTAATGGATGAAAGGAGAGACCCTTCAATAACAGATGATGGCAAAACAGTTTCGACAATAAAAGATTTTTGAGATAATGGCTGGTTTGATGAATCTTGAGCCTGGGTAAAGTTGTCTTCCTCGTGGAGGTTAGTTGAAGAGTCAGAAGTTGACTCTTTAGTGGAAAAATAAGATGGCACCAAAATTTCAGAAGAAAGCTCATCAGGACCAATATCAATGGACAACGGGTGAGTAGTGTTGATAAAATAAGATAAAAGAGGACACCTAAAACGGAGCATAGGTTCTTTGCTTATTTCTTCACAAAGGATAGCATAGGTGTTGATGCCTAAAAGCACTTTAATATAATCACAAAGCTTTTGATTTAAAGGCGAAGAACCAGCAACTTCAATTAAGCCACCACAATCATTACAATTCAGTAATATATTATCCAGTACAGGCATGAATTTAAAAGAGCTCAAGGACAGTTGCAGAACGTCAGATGTTCTTTGCTCTGAAAGATTATCAAAATCACTTTTGTTGAAACTTTCAGCCTCTTGAGACGGAAATTTTGACAGAGCCATAGCTGCTTTACGAACCATATTCATAACGGCTTCTCTTGCTGTACCGATTAGATTAGCAGAATGACTTTGAGATGACGTATATGATGATTCATGAGAAGCTAGATTTTCGACATCAGTAAAATGAAATTTCTTTTCAACGTTTCCCCCATTTTCTATGGCATCAAACTCCTCGACCATAGAGGTACCAAAGAATCTTATAACCGAGAGTGGACAGTAATGTTCAGCACCATAATGAGATTTCATTTCAACTTTCATATATTTGAAAAACCTTGACTGTGATTGTAATTCAAATCTTTGAATGGTCCTCACGTCATGAGCAGTAAATGAACCCAAGTTGACCCATTCACGGGTGGGATAAACTTCACTTCCATAGACGGTAAAATCTTTAGGTGTGGACGAGAAAAGCTCATAGTTGGCCAGTTCAAAGCCTAACGGTTGAATGGATTCACACAGTTCAACTATAAACCAGATTTGAGCCTTACAAGGATTTAACAGGTATTCATCCATCATTTCATTGAGTATCCTTGGTGTTCCCTCGGCCTCTGAATTAGCAGCAATTACTTTGGAACCACACTCATATGAAGCATAGTTCCTTGCCCAAAGGACAAATAACATGGGCACAAACATTGTACCAAAGATTGTATTTGTTTGACACTTTTACACTTTCAACTTCATAATCAAACTAGTGAATAGGAGAGAAGTGATCTAGTCAAACTAAATCGTTTACTATGAAAATTTCACTTTTTCCTATTAATTTCAAGTATTATTAGAGAAGGTTGAGCGGAAAATGGTGTTTAAAAAGTCATTGAAGTAAAATTGTCACTTTTATTCCCCAAAAAGACACCTTTCCCCCCAAAACAGCAAATAACTGAAAAAAGTGAGTTATCATTGCAACTTGTAAATCTTGGATCGTTTGATTAATGGTAACCATGTAAACAGATTTTTGAAACGAATGAAAACTGTTTAACCGCTTTTTTTGAATTCAACTCCTTCCTTTGCCAACCTTAAAAGTAATAAATACTGACAAAATGATTATTTTTTTATCAAATAACTTTCAATTGTAGTAACATAAAATGAATTTAAACCAGCTACTTGGTTAATTGCATTAAAATTTACACACACAAAAACTAAAAACAAAAAAGGAAAGCAATTCATGAATGGATTGCTTTGACTGAATGATCTGATTTTTGTCAAGCTTTTATTAACCATGAAAGGTAAAACGTTGATCAATCACTAGTATTAGCTTTATTCATCACTAACCATATCAGATTTTAATTGTTTTGTAAAATAAGCTGTTTAATTCATACGATCAAGAAATTTGTTTGCGTTAAATAAAAAACGCTTTCTCATCAATGTAGCTATTGCATTGTCTTTTCCTTTATCAGTACTTGATGTTATTTTTAATCGTTTGTACCAAGAACTTGCTTAATTGCATCCTTAAACATTGGACTTAAATTGAAAGTAATTAATCACAAAAAGTTACAAAAAAGTATCGACTATTAATAGTTGGTCGAGCCTTGCCGGTTGCGTTTGTTAAAGGTTTACATGTTTACCTGTAAGTAAATTCAGTACAAACGAGTGAAAATGAATTTAAATATCATATTTAAATTAAAACTGGATTGTTTTTCGTTTGATGTGATTGATTAACAAGTGATGAAAAAGAAACAGTTTAAACATTTAGGTTAACTAAGTTTTACAATAAAAACATTTATAGTTGCAAACATTACCTTAAATTTTAATACAACTTGAAGGCACAACAAAAAAACAGCTCAGCGTGCTATTAATCAAGCAAAATGTTTTTCTTGAGTACGTAATTAAATTAAAATGTTTTAAGCTCATTTAAAACATTATAATTAATATAAAAATTGAAAATTGTGGTAATATAATAAAAATTTGTAAATGATCAAGTTAATGCTTAAGACTTGAAATCAAAGAGAAGTTAGAAATTGATTGAAGCAACTTGATGAACAAACAAAGGTTACTAAAAACGAAAACTCTGACATCTAATGGGCAATAAATTCATTAAGATCAAGTACTTAAATTGTCATTTTTTGTGTAAAGTTGAGATCCAAAAATTGAAATAATTGAGTCTTCATCAAATGAGTTTACCAAAAAATTAAACACAATTTTAACACAGACGTCAATTCAGGTGAAATAACTCAATCGGTTATTAATGTTTTAGTGACATTTGTACTTAATTTTGATCTATTATTTGATTCTCTACAACAATTGATGGGTTAATACATGTGAATTTGTATGTGAAAACAACGTTACTGTTTTACGTTATTCATAGCCTATTAATCTTTTGAAAATGTTCAAATAATAGAGTTTGTGAACAATTAATCAACGTATTATTGTTAACTTACTACAATGCACTTGTATTTTGTGATTAATTGTCCTTTATTTTGCAATATAAAAATGAACATGTTTCTTGATTAGTGGCTGTTGCTTTTTGCTGGTAACATTCAACTAAACATCGAGAAACGTAAAATTTGTAAAATGAGAAAATTACATGGATTGATTTTCATTGTCTTACTTATTGTGGCAGTAACTATTGATCAACTGGATGCTGATAAGGACTGGTCAATGGATGTCAATGAAAATGGTGAAGTAATCTTGGGTTCAGAGGATCGAGCACCAGCCTTTAAAGGATCAATAAAACGTAAATATCTATATGGTTAGTCTTCAGCCAATTTTACTCCGATAATGTCCATTCCTGTGTTTACAATTGTACATGTGATTTAATTGTAATTGTAATAACTTTAACTGAATAAAATAAAATCCATAAAAGTCATTGTTACCATCCTTTACTTTGAGATAACAAATTTTCCTCTTTTCCTCCTCGAGTCCCTCATTTTTCTGATAATTTGCTGGATATAAAGTTTATTAGCCTTGATTAATATTCAAGCTGCTTTTTTGATTAACATAAATCTGTGATTTTCCGTCCATGTTTCAATTTGCAGCTCTTGATCTGAATTGAGGTTGAAGGATAAATATGATGATAGCTGTGCTTATTAATTAGTTTACGAATTACCAGATTAGATCGTTCTTTGTAGTTGCATTGTAATTTGACTTGAGCTGAAGTGAATTTTCTTTATTTAATTTGTCACCATGATCATGTTCCAGTTTAGTGTTTTCATAACAGTTATGGTCGCGTTATTGGCTAAAAGCGATGAAGAGGTTTGCTACGATATCATTGATTGTTTCGAAGGATTAACTGTATTCAATAAAACTTATCTCCCAGAGCCACCAGAAAAAATCGCGACATCGTTCAGAGTTTTTAACAAACCCAATCCATTTCGTTTTAAAGAAATACATTATCGCAATGAATCTTCATTGTCCTTAGTGAAAAAATCATCTCCAATTGTCTTTATCATTCATGGTTGGGTGATTGCATCAGATTCATTGATGTACATTCAACTGCGACATGAATTATTTAACCAATATGAAACAGTTGTTTCTGTTGATTGGCGTAATGGAGCAGACGCTGATTCATACCCGCAATCAGCTGTCAATACAGCAATAGTTGGTCGTGAAACGGGTTATTTGATAAAGCTACTCTTAGATAAACGCGAAATTGAGCCAGATCAAGTTTATCTCATTGGATTTAGTCTAGGAGCTCATGTTGCTGGTGCAGCAGGTCGGTGGCTTTCAAATAAATACAATAGCAAAGTTGCTCGCATAACAGGTAAGGCTGCTAATTTTGGACATCGTCAAATCATATAAATTTTTGAGAATCCAATTCGTGTGTATTTTAATAATCAAAATCAAAATGAAGTGTCTCCTGACTTTAACAAAATATAATAGTTGGAGTGAACGTTGCATCAAGTGTCATACACACTGGTCATTGAAATCAGTTCGGATGATTTTGAATGTTTTCCTTGTAGGTTACATATGCATAAAAGATTAATTTAACTAGTTGAGGTATCAAAAAAAGAACTTAATTAAAATTTTTGAACTTGGATTGATTAAATTGATTGGATTTGGATTTGATAAATTTCATCTAAAAGCATTTGTTAGATTTGGGAACAATTTGATTTTACAATAATTCTTGTAATCATTTACAGCATTAGATGGCGCTGGACCGCTCATTGGTGGTTCAAAATATTCATTGAAATTAGGCGATGCAACGTTAGTTGACGCTATTCATACTAATGGAGGTGATATTGAAAATCAATTTATCGGTCATCTTGGTTATGCTAGTCCTTTAGGTGATCTCGATTTTTTTCCTAATGGTGGCCAGGATCAACCTAACTGTGCCAAGAATACAGCTGATGTTACTTGTAATCATCACTCGGCAATTTATTACTACATTTCTTCGATAAAAACTTGCTCCTATGTAGCGACAAAATGTAACTCTTGGTCTACTTATCTTCAAGGTAATTGTTCCTATCCCGATACTATGACTGCGCGAATGGGTTTTTATTCTTACCAGTCTCAATATCGGGGCTCTTTCTACCTGGTCACCTCTGAATTTTCACCTTACTGTGAGGTGAACAGGAAACAAAAATTTCCATTTAGCCGTCTAAATGACCCTGAGAAAAACTAGTGAAACAATTGAATCCCGTTACAACCATTAACAGCATTATGCCCATCACCATCATCACCATCAACATCATTATCATTTTACACAACAGTTAAACAACTACAACAACCCTGTTCACCAAAATAAAGACAAAACATGACACTGGACTACATATCAATCAACCATGACTTCAAATTAAGACTTGGCTGTGATTGTCGCAAAGAGATAAGGATAACTCAGTCAGAATGTAAAATTCAAGGCTGGAGCGATCATCGAGAACCATTTGATTTACAATGCGACCCAAACAGATACAATGTAAAAAAACAATATTTCAGCTTTGCTCTGACAGTATCATAAATTTAACTTGAAATATACAGAACCCTTTCCACGAAGATGAATCCATTAGTAGTCCCAAGAAGTGATCATTCATTCAAATTAACCTGAAAATTTTCAACGGTTTTTACCATTAAATCTGTGACCATCACTTTCTTCACCCATTACACCAAGTTGGAGAAGGCAAAAATCTTGATTACAGTGGTTATTTGTTGAAGGATAAGCAATTTGAAAAATTTGGTATTTCTTACCCAAACCGCTGATCTGTTGATTTGTCCGTTGTTATTTGTTTTCAAGTGTCGGCTGTTTTCTAGCTCTTCTGCTATGTTGGGCGTGAGAAAAGATTCAATGGGGCTTAACGGTTGATTGAGTTTAAATTTTGGCAACTTTTAAAACTGAGTAAAATTATTTGTGACACCTTAAAGCAACTACCTTTCTTTCATTGGCAAATGGTGAAAAAAATCGGGTATAAACAAGTCAAATAAACACACTCACCAAGTAATGCTACGACAAGAAGGATTTTAAGGGAAAAAACTCACTTAAGAAGCAGATGAAGGTGCACATAGTAAAAAGGTAAAAATAGATAGAGCGAAAAAATACTGAATAATGATTTGTAAAAAAATCTCAACAATTGTCATTGAATCATTGTCAATCACAATCATAATTATTTTACCTCTCTATGTGTCTCTAAAACCTTTAAAGTCACCTAATCGCCGTTTCCATCTACAGTCTTTTTACTCGTTGATCATGTTTACTCCAAACCTTATTTACCATTGAAACACGCTATTAATCTGACTTTTTTTGTATTTCATCAAAAGGGAACATCAAATAACCTTGGAAATTGTGAAAATAACCAAAATAATAATCAAGGTAGCATTATTAAAGACTATTTACAATAAAAGGGGTTCAAGCAATTGACTTCAATTGATTGCCGAGCTTCATTTTTATCAGACTCAAATCGCGACTTAATAATCACAACCAGTGTATAATCAGCATTTCAAGACAAGTCAATAACCAAGGGAAGCTTTGAATAAATGACATTGATTATGTCCGATTATGATTCCTGTATTAAGTTTTAATACAAGGTGTGAACAGGTTAATGTAAAGAATAATTAATATGATAATCAATAAAATGTTGTTCATTGGGAGTTTACCGGTTCCATCTGTTTTAAATGATTTACCCGCAAAAAAACTCCTTTTTTGCACCTTTTTTTCATTGAATATTTATTATCAAGTTAATCATATAATAACTAGTTTCATTATAATCATGTTAAATCACCATTTTGGCTTAATAAATGTTTCAAAATGAATTTGAATGCATATAAACTTGAAATTAATATGTAAAAGAAAAATGGATAAGTTGCAGTAGGGTTTTGGTAAGGAAAGGAGAAATAAAATATTTCCTTTTGATTTTCCATTACAATGATAGTTGATTATTTCTCATTCTGTTAGCATCATGTTGATATTAATTTCCGGTTATCACAATTTAATTCCTTCATGAAATAATAAAGTAAGACAAATTTTCTCGGCTCAAGTGGTAAAACAAGATATTAATAGTAAACAGATAATAATAATGAGAAAAATGTTGGTTGAAATTTTTTTTTCAATGAAGTTCACACACAACCAGGAATACAAAGGATGTTATGGAGAGTCTAACCATGATAATGAATGAGTGAAAGATGACTTGAAATGGTCATAGAGAAGAGCAAGAAGAAAGAAGGGAGATGAGGATGAAAAGGGAAGATGTTAGGTGGAGGTGGAGGAGGAGGTGAAGAGGTAAGATAAGGCCAGGGACAACCTTGAACAAGAGGGTTGCTTTTGGTAGGAGATGAGAGTCTTTTGGTGTAAATAAGATGAAGGAAGAAAGGAAAGCAAAGGAGAGGGGAAAAGATGAAAGATTCCAGGTAGAAAGAGAAGAGAAGAAAAAAGAGAAAGATAAACTTGATTCTTCGGATGATATTACCTGTTCAGTAACGGGGCGGTCTTTCGGGCCTAACTTTCGCTCTTTTACCCCAAGGTCCACCCTGTGGAAAGGTGAGGCGAATTGGATGATAAGAAGAAAGATCTTTCTCTTGGATCGCTATTAAAACGTTACCTTTTCAATCGAGATGTTAATGTTTCAAAATCTTTCATAGCGACTTAGCACTAGTAATATCTCTCTTTTGTATTTGTACCTTCAAGTGTGTTTTCAATGTTTCCCATTGTTTTGTTTCACTAATAGTTTACATCGATTGGAATCTACTTAATATTGGTTTTAATACTTTTTGCCGTTTTATACTTGATTTTTGATATTATTAAGTTATTGTCACTTGTCTGTGTCCATTTGTGGTCAATCTGATCATTCTGATTATTCAATGGAACCAATTGGATCATATTTTATACAATGTTTACATTTTTTGGTTGCCATTATTTTTGTCATTTTCATTGTTTTACCAAATAATCTTGATTCAACATCTACTAATGGTAAGAATTTATTTTCATTTCCAAGTTTCCGTATTAAGTTATAATGTTATCGATGGTTAATCAACAAGTTAATTGATGCATTGGTTGACTTTTGTCATCGGTTAATTGACAATCAATAGCTCAGTGTATAAGATGACAACTCCAAACCAAGAACTTGATTCAAACCTAATGAGACAATTTTAATCGCTATGAGAGGTATCATAAGCATTTCTGAAACTAAATTTACGATAGAATCATTTCAACACATGAGTGCCAGATTATAAATATTTTCAATTTAAGGAGCCATTGCACGGCAAGAATCTAAGCCTATTACACCGGTGTATTACAGCAATAAGTTAATTGTTGTTCGATTCGTAAAAGTATAAGTAAAAGCTTCAATTAGCGCAATAAATCAGATTTTACTATGCATTTAAATGGTAAAAACAAAACCAATTGGAATGTTATTGGAGAAAAAGTAATTTTATTCGATTGATTTGCTTAAGTTAAGCCATTAATCAGAATAAATATAATACCAAAGTTTTAAACAATTAAATTTCATAATAATAGTTTTCATGTTTCCAGATTGTTATAACTATTAACAATCATAATGGCGTCATTAATAATGATCAAAGTGAGAAGTTGAAAACCATTTTTGCCATTTTGTTTTTATTTTGATTGCCATGCAAAACTGCATGTACCAATAGCTTGAACAATTTAGCCTCAACCTTAACGTGATATAGTTGAAGATTAAAATTGTGAATTGCCATGCATTAACATTGAACAATTTACTTCAAAGTGATCAGAACAAAGTTGAAATTTGATAGGAGAAAGAAATTGAAGTGAAAAAAAGATGATGTTGAGGTAAAAAGTAGAAAAAAAAACTAAAAGTGATCTTGAGATGTTATTAGCCAGATGAAGAAGCTCAAAAAGATAAGACTGCTGATGATGTGAAGATGATGAAGTTAATGATGATGATAAAGGTGCTCGTAGTTAAATGTTAAAGTTTGTTGCTTCCTAGTTTAGTGTTGTTGGTTTGTCCTTTTTTTGTTGGCTTTAACTGGTTGATTGTCGCTTTTTAAAGTTGGATTAGTTGAATAATCGCTAGCTGCTTCTGTCAACCTGTTTAATTATACAACAGAAAAATTGCAGGATAAGATGGAAAATAAAAACATCCCAACATTTATCATCATAAACATGGGAATTCAATTTTCACAGAATTATTTTTTTTGTTTCTTTTTCACTCTCATTATCTTCAAGCTCATTGTCACCATTTTCTCACTTCTAATTAAACCCCAGCTCAGTGAATAATGATGAATTAACGGTTATCCAATGTTAACCAATGTTGACCATATACAGTGACCTTTTGATTGCTTGAGTTTCCAGTTTGACCACAGTTAATGCCCATGTAATGATCGAGTTCTAGAATAGATAGAAAGATGTAAAAAGAGTTAAATATTTTAACAATATTAAAAGATAGGAAAAAATTAACATGTCCATTTTCATCACCATTATTATCATTTTGAATTTCTTTTGACTATATTATCATACAAGGTTAATGCCTTATTTGTATCGGTCAAGTATTTCACTAAGTTGAACAACTTCCCTCAGAATATTGTAAACAAACTTTATTGTAATAAATAAATTGTGCCTTATTTACTACCTTGTAAAAAAGTTACTTTTATTTCTAGTCATTTAAATCAATCTTGAATTATTATTAAGTTAAAAGTAATAAGGAAAATGCAACTTACATTTGTAAAGTGTATGTTTATACTTGTAACGGAACTTGTTTGACAATATTTGCGTCTCTAAATTTGTTATCAAATTGCAACTTCTCACCATTACCAATGAATGTAATCAAAATTAAATTCAAATTTCACTTTTTTTCTCCAGATTATCTGTTGATTACGTGACCATTACTTCACATATGATAATCAAGGCATTACTGTGTATTCATATTTTGTCTGTCTGCTTGCATGTTTTCATCTTGATAGTGAAAGTTAGTAGCCAGTTAGTTAGCTTAGTATCTCACGGAATATGACAATGACCTGAGAGGAAAGGGAAGAAGAAAAATAATAAAAAATTATGATGACGATGACTGTGATGATAGGAAGATTCACTCACCACTATTTCTTGTATATCGATGTAAACTAAAGTGGATTTGTGTAAAAAGTAATTGAAATTACAAGTCAAGAAATCCAGAAAAATGGTTAAGATGACCACAAAGTTAACTGATTTATATTTGTCATCAGCATTAACCGTGACTAGCGGGTTCATGGTCATCTAAAGGAAATGATAATCATGTTATTGTCATTATTGCTCCTGTTGCTGGTATGATGATGGTGATGATGATAATGATGATTTGGTGATGAGGCTAGCAATAGATCTTGTAAGATGTTGTTGAGGCTTTACGTCTGTTATTAGCTTACATCTTCAGCTTGACTTCTTCCTGATCCACAATAATAATAATAAAGATGGCAATCCTCAAATAGTGACAATTTAGTCGTTATTTAATTTGGTATCTTTTATCACCACTGACCATGAGTATTGTAATGACCAAGCTCTTTCCTTTTCTTGACTTTTTTAGCCAGTTTACCATCATCATCGTATTTTTTATCGAGCGACAAGTGATGTTTAATTACTTCCGTTTCTTTTTGACTGACAGAGAAAGCTTAAATCAATAATTATATGAGATTAAATTACAATTTAATGCCTTTAACACTAAGAAGAAGAAAAAGATGTAAAAAACAGAATCAAGGTTAAGTATATAAATACACTTTTTTAAAGATTAGCTGCCATGATAAACGCTGGCAATAATAATCATAGTACTTACATTAAACAATTTATGATGATTAACTTGCCAGGCTTCTTTAACTCTCCAATTATGATTATTAAATAGAGAAATAAATAATGGAAGGAATTAAACGAATTGAGATGATTATTTAAAGCAAAGATGATTAGCTAATTTTCACTTAATACAGCTGCTAACGGGTTGAGTAGCCAATGAAAAGATTGTCATTTGGCGGTAAACATTTAGGAGGCACATTTGAATATCAACCTGGAAATAAATTTAACAATTAACAACTTGTATAATTTAACATCAATAACAATTACGTACCAATTCGTGTTTGTGCAAGACTTTGTAAATTCCCATAATAAAATAAAAAATATGACATTCCCAGTAAACCATTCATACAAGATAACAATAAAAAATAATTTAACTTGGGAAACATTGTGAGACTTTCTTGTTAATTATGAATACAATGGTAAAGTGATCAAGGTAGCATTTAAGATGGATGAAAGTTCATTCCAACACCAGACAATCTTATAAAAAAAATGAAGTATTAAAGTCACATAATTTTAAGGTTACCAGGGAATTGATAGCTTTGTTTTAAAGCAACTAGGTTAAGATTGTTGCTATTGTTCAATAAAGTTCAGTTTACACTCTTGATAGTCATTCAAGATGATCAATTGAATCACCATTAACTTCCGGGGAAAATTTTTCAGCAAATTCTTAGCTTCTTTTGAACTTTTGTTCTTGTTCAAATCCTAGCACTGTTCATTTACTGATTTGAAGTTAAATTTGAACTGAATCTTAAAATAAGCAAAGATTGACTTTGAAAAAGATGAATAGAGTTACTTTGCCAAAATGATCTTTCAATGAAATCTATTCATTCACCATCACCATAATCATCAAGGAAGAGTGATTAGCTTCCGTCTTCAAATTTATTATTCTGATCATTTTTGAATGAATCAAATCTAATCAACCTTCATCAAACATGTTATTACAGTAAATTCATATTGTTACGCCAACAATGTTATGATTTTATTGGAAAATGTTAACTTTAAAAATTCATCTGATTATCACTGTTTATATTAAAGAATAACAAGTCGGGTTAAAGCCTTAAATCATTCTGGATCTAAATCAATGTTTAAATTGAATCAAAATTATCCGAGGCAAATAGATTAACCTAAAGCTTGCACTTGTAAATTGCATGTTTGTGTACAAGTTAATTGTAGTTTTACTGTTCACAACAATTGATTTATGATAGCTGATTACTATTCATTTGTAGCCGGGATAACAAAATATCAATGCTATTATTAATCTTTTCAAAGTGATTTGAGTTGAACCAAATGTAGGCCTAAATAGGTTGAAATGCTCGTGAATATAATTTTCCAATGTAATGGCTTGAGAAACAATTTCAAGTTTATTAAACCTGATTGCCCTTGAACAGAGCATTTGTCCTTTTATATTTCAAATTAGCCTTACAAACAACCATGAAAAATAATCAATGACCTCAATACAAGGCAAGTTAACCTAAAAATGAACTCAATCTAGTAAATTAAGTCCATGACCTTTGTTATTTTTACCTTGTATCTGACCTATTTTCACAAGATGATTGCCAAGGTAAAATAATGTTGTTTACATCACCTTATTGTAACAAACATTTAGTTACAATACACATGCACAATTATGGTATCAAGGGAAAGGTTAAATTACAAATTAGCTAACAGCATTTCAAGATGATTCAATTTTTGATTGTTTTTGGCAAAGCAATGAAGTGTTTAACACTGTTGGCTATACCATGACGATGATAAGTAAATTATGATTGCCTCTAGCATTTGTTATTTATATCGTTCACTATTAGTGTCAGTTTAAAGTTGTCAAAGATGATTTAATATCCGAAATCCCTTAAGCCATTCTGGTATATTCCCTTGGTTGGGTTAATTTAACTCTAATCATTAGGTGACAATCAAAAGTTTAAACTCCAAAAGTTGTCATGTATTTATATTTATATTTCAAGCTTCTCCTGTCTTTCATTTTGTGGCTTTTCATTTCACTTTGGATTTTAATTATTACTTAACCAGTGACAATTTGACACAAAATTTCTTATAACATTGGACCTTTCCGTGTGTGGTCAGCAAAATTAATCGATATAAGAATTGAATAAGCTACAATCCTTGATACAAGTTCAATATCAACCCCAAAGGCAGCCTGATTGTTGGCCACAATTGCTTATTAAAAGCTTGTAATATTAAAGACTTTAAATCAATCATTGTCATAGAGAATAGATTAGTTAACCGATAATTACTTTTACCAGAAATACCCATTTTCAATCTGTAATAGTTGGATTATTATATAAAGTGTCGATGCATCATTGAAATTGAAACCATGAAAATGATTTCACTTTGTTGTTGCTTTTTTCACTCTACGTTTTACCTGAAATCAATTTAATGGTGGTTTAGTGAAGTTAATTCACTTGGTAGGAAGTGTTCAGATTAAGAGGAGAAAAATTAAGATATATTAAGAAAAAATGAGACAAATTTTTGGTAATTTAACGCTCTGTGAGTGACGATCTATCAATCTTAATGTGTTTTTTATGAAATTAACAAATCATCATCTTCAAGTGAAAGGTTAGCAAATTTAATGATTGAAATGATTAAATCTAATTTTGTCATCACATTGAAACAATCGTTAACAATCAACAACTTTAAATGCATCGCCCTAGAGCAGTGTACAGATTAAAATAATTGATTAATGATAATTACTTTTATTCTAGGTACTATAAGGTCGGAAAGGCCGTCATATGCCCGTTTACTTTCTGGTCCACCTTTGAGTAAGTATTGATAGAGTTCAAGTTTAATTGTTGTTTCAGTCAATGTTAACTCTTGACGAGCTTTTACTTATAATGGCTTTTAGCTTTCAATTTATGCTCAATTTACCTAGAAAAATAAAAAAGAGAATAACATTTTTATTTAAAAGTTAAATTATCTTCCGGTTATTAAACTTGATTTCATTTAATATTTGTGTTTATCAATAATTTTAGGCTGTACTTACCAGGGAAGAAAGTATCCTCATGGTGAACAGGTTATAACAAGTGAACCTTGCCTCAACTGTACATGTAAACGCGGGGTTCTGCTTTGTTTCTTGAGAGTTTGTCCATCACTGATTCATCTTCATATTGATGAAAACTGTGAAACAATTAGGGAACCTGGTCAATGCTGCCCTACGGTTAGATGTACTAGCCGCGCTGCCCCAGTAACCCTTACCACTGATCCAACGGAACCATGGCCGGAAGATCGAGAAGAATCAGGTGGAGATCATGATTCACAAACAACACCCTTCTCAGCACCACAGGAAGTACCCAATTCCTTAACTCCTGGTAAGTGTGAAATATTAGTTGAAATAATAGTTTAACTCTCAATTGGTGAGCAAAGTAACAAAATTAACCGGCGATTATGCATCAAGGCCTACAAAATTTTGGCCAATCCTTATTGGTCTTCTGCTCTTTACAAACCAATAAATGAAACATTTTATATTAATTCCAATCTCTGTGCAGAATTGAATGCTGAATTTGATACAGCTCTTCGTACGAAACTGGCCAAAGGTAGTAATAACAGGATAGTTGTTTCCCACAACAATGAAACTACAATTTTCCAGACCAATCCAACGACAGTGTTTCACGATTCACCCAAACTGGTCACATCAAGTCCTGGACATTATTCATACTCTAAAGATGACATTGACAATTTTCCAACCATCTTGAACCGAATCAATCGAGGTAAATTTCCCTTTGAACATCCACACTTATTTAAACCTAGAAAAGTGAAAAATTTATTAGTAACCTTCATTGATTGAAATTGGATGTGTGTTCATCCATAAAAACGATTGAAAGGTTAACCAGCAAAATGTTGGAATTTTGAGCAAATTTGAAAGCTGCAGGTGAGTTTACAATGAGTAAACTGTAAATAATAGGAAATGAACAATTTGGATTTCAAGGGTAAAATTAAATTAAAGCAAAAGATGCAAAGCTGAGTTGTTTTTCTCTGGGATTCTCATTGTTTGATATGAAAAATAAAGCAAAATTCTGATCAAGTTAAAAGTTGAAGGCTATAAGGAAGTGGTAAAATTTATCCAGAAAAAATAAAATCTATTCATTTCACCTTTTATTATAACAGTCAATAAGGGTAGTTCAATAACAACGATGAAAAGGGTTGCTTATTACCTGTTGATACGGAATAAATAGTTTCTTTTAGCCATCATCCTTGATGGAATGGGTTTTACATAGGTTTGTTGAAAGGCAAGAAACAACCTTTTGAGCAACAATTCCTATTTAATTGTCTGAAAAGAAGTGAAGACAAGTGTTTTCAAGATTTAACTGTTAATGTTAAATTAAGCTTAATTTCTCAATCAACTTTGTGGTTAACATTGAGGTGAATGAGATAATGGTAGTCCTCAGATGGTCCATCATCATTATATCATCTTTAAACCTTTCACCATCATTTCCATCATCATCACCTTATCTCCGCCCAATTTGCTCAGTGTAACCATCAATCATAGTCTTGTTACTCATCATCATGTCTGTAAGTGTAGCATGAAAAAAAAGCGAAAGAAGAAACGAAAGGTAACAAAAGAAAAGGTGAAAGGAAGTTTCGTCAATTACTTTTCCTGATCACAAAGAGATTCATTCAAATTGCAATTCATTTTGAATGTTGAATTTTGTTTTAAAAAAAATGTATATTCAAAGGATGGCTTCAACATCAATGTAAAGTTATTCATATGTAGGAGAGAGGAAGTGAAATCTGTCAATCATCGAGACTTTTCATCTCATTAAGATGAAACATGACCTTTTATAATCACTCAGTTTTAGCCTTTCACTTTTTTTCCTGATAACCATCAGGAATAGAATTATTAATCTGCAATTCAATGAACTTTTGCTAGGAAATTAGTATTGAGACGGGCAACTAAAACCAAGCCATTGTACCATTGGCAGCAAAATTGTTTTGACATCAATTTATGTGTATTTACCTTGTCTTATTTATTCCTAGATTGTTATTTAAATTCAACATTATATGCTGAAGGATCGGCGGTTATGTCCTCTTCGTACTGTGAATATTGCTACTGTATAAGAGGTAAAAAGATGTGTATCCGTCCTCGTTGTCACCTTGCTATCCTTGGCTGTATACCTCGATATACTAGTGAATATGCATGTTGTCCAACAAGCTACATTTGTGGTAAGTTGATTGTTAGGATTGAAGTAAGAAAAAGCTATAAAATTTGTCTTTCAATATTTTATTCAATAGGTAACTCGCCCAATCCAAGCATATCTTTAGATGAGAGGACTCTTTCACCCTCTCAAGGATTTACTTCACCAGTCAAGTCAATGACTACTTTACCGTCAACATTCACATCTAAAACAACGACAACCACAACCACCACAACTACAACTACCACTACAACTACGACAACTCCAGGAACACCAACAATGAGTATGACAATAAGACCTTTGATGGCCAGTACATCAGGATCTGATTATGCTTTCTCCCGTAAAGGTTGGTTAACAAAGCAAACAATTGAAACTAAATGAACAAAGATGATGAATATGGGAAATTATTATGAAAAACAAACTTCAGCAGCAATATTTACTTCAAGCTTGATAGCTTAGCCATGTCAGTATAAATCGTAAGACTTAACATGGATTTGTAACCATCAACTTATCGCTAATAAGTATTTACTTTCTGACTTTCATCCCTTGACATCATATATAGCTTGGCAGCTATTATTATAACAGAGTCTAGAGTATATCAGGAAGAAACATTATTATGTGAAAATCGAGCAACATGAGATTTAAGACTCCTTATTTGAATATCCTTAGTACAATGTAGATTGGCGTTAGAAATATTGCCCATGGGCAAAACTATATAGGAGTGCGATTTCTGGTTGATACTTAAAGACACAGTTAACTCAGTTGTCACATTTATGCATCAAACTTGTGCACAAAATGCACAAAAACAGGTAAAGATCAATTTCTTGCAAATTTCGACTTTCTTGTTTGCAGAAAAATTAAAAATGAATATATTTGTATGATTAGAAAATTTCTATGGTGTATAGTTCTCGAGAAAATCGAGTTAAGAGTTGCGAGCTCGATCGGATTTTGTACAGTTCTCTAACCAGATTTTTTCAAGAGAATCGTTTGCCTGATTTAAATTTTGATGCCCAACCAGAAAATGCATTCGGGTAACCTTATTATCCCAAAATATTGGGTAAAACTATGCACTTTTCATCAAAAAACAATATATTCGACCATAAATCAATGCATTTGTTGCTAAAAAGACTCAATTGACACAATTGTAACATTGATGCATCAAACTTATGAACAAAGTGGCCAAAAACGACTAAAAATGGATTTCTTTCAAGATTAAACTCTGTTGCTTTGTAGGGACTTAAAAACTACTTTGATAACTGCTATTAAAAAGTTTTTGTTAAAACCCGTTTACGAGAAAACTGAGGTCAAAGTTGAAACTTCGATTGCATTTTGTACAGTTGTCTGACCAGATTTTTTCATGAAACTCATTTCGCTAAAGTTAATTTTGATGCCCAACCAGAAAATGCAATCGTTTTTAGGCTTGAAATTTCCTATTTTCTGTAAAACCCATAAGTTCGATTTTTAATCAAACCGACTGATTTCTTCGACCGAAAAAGTTAGAGACCTGAAACTTATCTTTCGTACATAAAAATTTACTGTACACATCATGATTGATTATTTTTTTCCTTATATCAACAGTTCTCTTGATTTTGACCATTAACCCGAAAACTTCGAACCTCAATATTTCTGGAATGACAGCACCTATCATCATCATTCTCTAGTTAGATGTTCGATTTTATTTTGGACTATAATATGTTATGAGCAAATAACAGTAAAATATAAGTTAACACATCCAATATTACTTCGTGTTTGAGCACTCATTTTACTTTATAAACCAAATCTAAAATCTGGTAACATAAGAATTACAGTGAAATAATTTTCTTCGTAGAATCTCAAATAATTTAATATCTCAACATAGTATAGCTCATGATAAAATCTAACATTTAATTAGAGAATGATGATGATAGGTGCTGTCATTCCAGAAATATTGAGGTTCGAAGTTTTCGGGTTAATGGTCAAAATCAAGAGAACTGTTGATATAAGGAAAAAAATAATCAATCATGATGTGTACAGTAAATTTTTATGTACGAAAGATAAGTTTCAGGTCTCTAACTTTTTCGGTCGAAGAAATCAGTCGGTTTGATTAAAAATCGAACTTATGGGTTTTACAGAAAATAGGAAATTTCAAGCCTAAAAACGATTGCATTTTCTGGTTGGGCATCAAAATTAACTTTAGCGAAATGAGTTTCATGAAAAAATCTGGTCAGACAACTGTACAAAATGCAATCGAAGTTTCAACTTTGACCTCAGTTTTCTCGTAAACGGGTTTTAACAAAAACTTTTTAATAGCAGTTATCAAAGTAGTTTTTAAGTCCCTACAAAGCAACAGAGTTTAATCTTGAAAGAAATCCATTTTTAGTCGTTTTTGGCCACTTTGTTCATAAGCTTGATGCATAAATGTTACAATTGTGTCAATTGAGTCTTTTTAGCAACAAATGCATTGATTTATGGTTGCAAATATTGTTTTTTGATGAAAAATGCATAGTTTTACACAATATTTTAGGACAATGAGGTTCATTTGATGATGGTTAACACTTAGTGTTTAGAATCTTCGTCCTATTGAGGGATCTGCATTAGGGAAGTTGGCGTTTCTAATACTGTTCCACAATATCATCAGTGCCAAGAATGATATAACAAGTAAAACACCTAATATAGCGTTTAATGCAGAGATGCGACGGGATTATTAGCCTGTAAAGTAGTGGCAGCTGTAGGGTTTTTATAAAGTTCAAAAGCACGAATGGTCAAGAGAAAAGTTAAGAGTAAAACGTAAAAGAGACTGTTTAGTTATTTGGTTAATTTGCTGGGAATAAACTCATTTCTAATCGTCTTTGGTCATAATTTAGATGCTAATTTGTCTCTTTATTTGTCTGTTTATTATAACTATATTTGATTGTTTCGTTGAAATAACTTTATATTACAGTTTGTCGAGTTAATGGGGTAATTTATCAGCTGGGTGATCATGTTCCAAATGATGTTGCCTGTCAAAATTGCTATTGTTCCTATGGAGGTGTTAAACGATGTAAGAAAATCCATTGTTCTCCGGTTATGGAAGGATGCGTTCCTATTATTCCAGAAGGACATTGCTGTCCTGTTGAATATAAATGTCGTAAGTAATCATTTAATCTTTGAGTCTCATACCTCATGCAGTTTTGAATGACATGCGAACCAAAGCTCATAAGTAAACTAAATGCACAAATGTGATGTCTGTGTTTCAAGTTCATCTTTCTAATTCAAACAAAAAATAATGAAAATACTTCGTAATGCTACTAAATCCAATTGATCTTCTCAGTGCATAGCAATGAGCATGGGGTAAAAGTCGAAATCTAATTTTTGTATATACTTTTGAATATTTATTTCGTCTTTCTCTAAGAGGTTATTATTGATTTTTTGACAGACGGAGGTACTAAAGCACGTGTGGACACATCCCTCGAGAAACAGGTTCCGCTCCTCGATGAAACAACTACAACTGAAATTCCGTTGAATGGCACAGCTTCTCAGTCTTTGTTGACTACATTGTCCGACATTGACGTTTCTACTGATCCTGTTGACTCAGAATTGGTTGAATCAACAAGTGCAGTCAGTGTTGAACTTAAATCTGCTGATTTAGTAAAAGATACTCATTCACCTGAAATTGAAAACCACAAAGTACTTGAATCAATTGATCGATCAATTGAATCTGGCAAAGCAATTGAAAAACCCATTTCTTATGCCCTACCTCACTCTAGCACAAATAAGCCCATTGAAGGGACAACCCAACCAAGCAAAAGTGACCTTTCAACACTTAATTCTGGAAACATTGAAGCAAGAATCAGCATGGATTCTGATTCAACTGAGTTAACCGAAGACGTAGATGCTACAACTGTCGTTAGTGCGTCAACTACTGCCAACTCTACCAGTAGCAAAGCACCAACGCCAGTTTCTATTGAATCATCAACACTTTCAACCAATTTACCAACCAAATTTTCACCCTCAACCACTCCTGTACCATCCACATCAACGACAATATCACCACCAACAGTGACTCCATATAAGAAGTCTTCAGATTCATGGTTAAGATTTGATGGTCAGAATGAACCTGATGGAGTCGAACTCTTTTTGGGTGGCATTATTGAGGCTTTGGAACGCCGCATACAAAATTCTTTACCTGCAGAATCTAGATTACCGTTGGATAAAAAAGAGACAGAAATGAAGGAATTTAACAAAGCCAATAAACTTGACGGTGAGACAAATAATGGTGGAAGTGATCATGTAGATAAATTGCCTGATTTTCACAATTTAGCACAGCCATCAATGAACCATGGTGGTGTAACACTGAATGAAAGTGAGTCTCAACTTAACGGAACCTTTAATTCTGATAAACCGGTTGTTGGCACAATCATGGTCAAGCCGGAAGCTGATGAACACTTGAAGTATAGTGGAAGTGTTTTTGATACCTCTAATGTTGAAATAATCACTGCAGCAACTCCGTTTCTACATGATATCAGCCAACCAGATTCAATATTGGTCAATTTAAGTTCAACTTCATTCAAAGTTTCAACTGATGAATCAAGAGATGAAAAATTAAACAATAACGGTTCTTATAAACAGGGCAGTTTTGTCTTTGACACTGCAAGCTCTGTGAACTTGACCAACCAGACTGATACCAACCTTGTAAAACCTTTAACAATGTATAATCTTGGAAATGATGAATGGAAAGTAATTAATCATAATCATCGACCATTGAAGTCAGATATTGATACTTCTGAATCTTTTGTCAGCAAGTATCGGTCGGAAGATATGGACTTATCTGAAGATTTTGATTTATCAAACAACTCAACAGATGCTGAAAAGAAGTCCCGTTCAGAGACAGACTCTGAAGGATCTGATCTAACATCATCTCTACATCCAGGACCAGGTTATCCAAATAATGTGAAATACATTCCTTTTAGCTCTGGAGATGTTTCAGCTAACTTCCCTGTTTCTCATAATAAACCAAATTCAAGTTTCACAATACGATTACCACAAAATCGTAAGCCTCAAAGTAATCACCAGAAACAACCTCCCGTAATGAGTAAGTTAAATTGATGATTCAGTTATATCTAAAAATTTATTTATATTTATCTTTAATCTTCTTATTAAATCAGCTTCATGCCGAATCGGTGATCAAGATTACACGAATGGAGCAATGATAGCCAAAGCAGATCCTTGTGTTCGTTGCCGATGCTTCTATGGTCGTGAACTGTGCCATCAACAAAAATGTCCTCCACCTCCAAGACATGGATGTGAATTGAATTTTGTTGAAGGCTATTGTTGTCCAAGATATATTTGCAGTAAGTTTTTAATATTTCTTAATTTAATTGAGTTTAATCATGCTTTATTGTCATTTACATTTTCATTTTACAGAAATATCTGATGACACCAGCTCTATCAATCCAGCAATTGCTATGAATCCTGGTTTACAACCGTTCCACAAACCTGGATCACAATTTCAATCTCCTCAATCTCAATCAGTTCTTCCCATGCAACCACCAAAATTGGGTTATATTCCTTTAAGTGCCTCACCAATATCTGCTGAATCTGAAATTCACAAGGAAACTGTTGCTCCACCACTTAATAATCTAAACAATCAAAGGCCTAATAACTATGGTAAAGAAAAGATGAATGTAACCGGAGTCTCTTTGATTCCTCCTGTTGATTTACCGTTAAAAAATAATCGGCCTAAGCAACAGCAACCACAGCCTCAGCAATCAACAAACAAACAGATAGTTTCTAGTGGTTCCCCGATAAATGAGAATTCAGGCAAAAATAGAATTCATTTCCCAGCAGGAAAACCAGAATCGTCCGAAGAAATCAACGGAAATGTTAACAAAGAGCCAGTCGCTATGTTACCCAATCGCTTTCCAAATCTACTGCCTCACTTATTTAAGCAATCAACAATTAACAATGGCCCACACACCAATATTAATCAACAAGGATCGAATCAGAAACGGCCTCCGATGAACAACAAAAAGCCATCTTGGCCCTCAATGGGACCTCAAGTTAGACCGGGACCTCAACATAAACCTATATCTGATGCGAATAGATTTGCTATTCCAACATCTCAACCCGAATTTTCAATCTCAACTACATCAATTGATTTACTTAGATTAACTAAACCAACCACCGAAAAAGACATTGCTCACTCACCAGCAACAGCATTTAACATTCCCTCATCTTCATCTCCAGCACCATCATCATTAATACCCTTTTCACCTTCATCTTCAACATCATCCGATCCAACATCATCTTACGCTCCACAAATACCACTCTCTTCAACTGTAAAACCTTCTGACTTATTACCAGTTAATAAGCCATTAACCGACAATAAATTTGATGAAGCTATTTCCGATCCATTCTTTGCTCAAGTTTTAAATCAAACATCAAAGCAGCCTGGTGTTAGCGAACCTGTTAAACCACTCGATGAAAAAACAGATTCACCAACAGGAATGGCTCCAAGTCTGTGGGACACTTTACGAGTTTCTGGCTGTAATATTTATGGTACATTTTACAAAGTTGATCAAGTAATTGACGAATTAAGCTCATCATGTAAAAAATGTTTCTGTTCATCATTTGGAGTCCAATGTAACAAAGTTTGCTAAACGATCGAAAAAGTTGATTGTAATGTAATTTTTAAATAGCTATCATTTACTTGGATAGATCACAGCTGAAGACAATTTGATCTGATGAAATGTCATTGTCTTATCCCCCTTTAACTTTTTGCTCTGTAAATAATAATTTATCTCGATAACACACAAAAACAATCTTATATTTCCATTACAGGGATAAAATTTGACTCATTCAAGCTATTTATTAAATAATCATCCTCATTGCCAAACAATTTTTTCATTTATATTCTCATTTTCTGCTAAAATATCAAACATTGTATTTAACTTCTGAACATTAGCTAATTTATTAAAACCCGATTATTGAATTTTAATCGTCTTTGATTATACATAATTGGTTTGATTACATATCCAACCATTCTTTATACAGATGATTGACCAGGATAGGGAAGGACGCAAGAAATATCATCAGTCAAAAAATATTCATACACGTCTGTGTCTGTATAGCATGTTTCTTGATGTTGCTGCTGTTGAGACTGTTGTTGTGACTGTTGTAGAGGCTCTTGTGTATCTAGAGCTTCTAGTGGTTCTAGTGCCTCTAATGGTTCTTGTTGCGATTGTGCCTCTAGTGGTTCTAGGTCAGGTTGTTCCTGTAGTTGCGGTTTTAGTGGTTCTAGTGGTTCTAGAGAATCTTGAAGTTCATGTAGTTCTTCTGATTCTTGTGATTCTATTTGTTCTATTTGTTCTATTTGTTCTTGCTGTTCTTCTGGTTCTTCTGGTTCTAGTTGCAATGGTTCTTGAGTTTGTATTGATTTTTGTGGTTCTTGGGTTTCATGAAGTTCGTGAAGTTCTTGGAGTTCTTGGAGTTCTTGAAGTTCTTGGGGTTCTTGGGGTTCTAATGAATCTAATGGCTCTAGAGCTCCAAGCGGCTCAATTGAGTCTATTGAGTCTATTGGTTCTTGATGTTCTTGTTGCCCTTGTTGCTGAGGGGATTGTGATACTAGTTGGTCTTGTGATTCCTGTGGTTCTTGTGGATCCTGGTGTGATTGTAATTGTAGTAATTGTGGTGGCTGTTGTTGCGATTGTGATTGTAGTTGTGGTTGTTGATGATGATAATGGTGACGATGCTGATGTTGATTTGAAAGACTATGACGTTGTTTACTTTTATCGGGTATTTGTTCAAGAGATTGCCACCTTTTTCGGTCAGTTTTCTTTAATTTTATCTCCAGTTTAGAAGGTGTCACACTCCAGTTACTATCTTGTACATAAATGGATTTGAAAAGGTTAAAATGAAGCTTAAATATTGAACCATCAGCTAAATCACAGGTAACGTCAAGGGTTTCATCAATTAATTTAACTTTGACATCAGCTTCCTTGAGGTTCTTAATCATAATATTGATGATAACATGGGTGTTTGTTTGATACCAGTCGTAAACATTTCGAGCAGCACTATTAATGAATCAATAAATAGAAGAAATTTAATTATCAATGACAATTTTTAATTGTTAAAGGTGTTTTTGATTTGGACATTTTTATACATCACAGGTCACCGGTATAACCGGTCTTAACAATAGATAGAAATTTTTATAGAAGATTACCTGAAATTGCCGGTGCTTTCTTCCAACATAGTTACACAAATTCTTAAGGATTGGTCAGTTGATTAATTGATTCAAATTAACTAATTAAATCTGGTATAAACTGGTTAAAAAATCAAAAAATTGTGCAAAAATAAGGCTGTTTACATCGTTTACATACATTATTTTTTAATAAATTACTCATGCTGATTAGCAGAGCGCCACCAAGAGGAATTTTTATTTACTCATGGCGGGAATTTGACCGGTTAATTTGAATTTCATACAACAAAAAGTGTTGACTGTTGACTTTTGAATTAATATTTTCAATGATTACCAATCCAAATGGGACATTAAGTGTTTTCGGATGTATTTTTAAAGGTCTGCAGGTCGAGCCCTCAATTAAGCTATTATCAACCTTTTGTATCATCAATAAACATCGTGCAAAAATCGTGATTAGTTAAAGTTAAAAAACAGTTAAACCAGAGTTTCAAGTTCCTTGCTTTCAAGGCAAATCTCTAACTGTGCAAACATTGGACGACATTTGTATTTTATTTGTCTAGTTAGATATTTGTTTAAAACGCCTTAAAAGAGGGTTGATCCTCCAGAGCAGGACCTATTTCTTATCAACTCTGCAAAGTTAAAGATAAAACTCAGCTCAAAAAAATTTGGTAGTTCAAGTAAAGCAACACAATGTCGCTAGTATTTCATTTTACTGAAGCTTGAATCAGTATCATTTTCATCGTCAACATCAACATTACTGCATCCATCACTATAACAATATCTCATAGTTTGTTTGATATTTTTGTTTATTTTTTATATTTGTGATTTAATTCAACTATTTTTTTCATTGATACTTGATCAAATATCTATTGTAAATGGCTTCTCCTCATTCTTTGCCCATCGGTGTTATCATATTACGTAAAATATGGCCGAGTTGTGATTCAATCAGTCAGACTACCCGTTACAAAACATCTGTGTTAGTGTTGACTTATTTGGCCTACATGAGTTACCATTTATCAAGAAGACCTTTGAGTGTTGTGAAAACTATTCTTAATCGTAACTGTAGTCAACTTATACCAGAACCTGATGTTGATACAAGTGACCCTTGTTGGTGCTGTTGGAAGCCCTTTGACAAAGATAATGCTAACTCATTACTCGGCATTCTTGATTCTTCATTTCTCATCTCCTACGCTATATTCATGTTTATGAGCGGTTTCATCGCAGAACGTTGTCATCTAAGATATTTTCTTGCATTAGGCATGGTGTTCAGTGGTATTTTTACCTATCTTTTTGGACTTGCCTTTTATTTTGATATTCACAATATTTATTACTTTTTATTTGTACAAATATTTGCGGGAGCCTGTCAAACTACTGGATGGCCAGCAGTTGTTGCAGCAATGGGCAATTGGTTTCCTAAGTCATCCAGAGGATTAATCTTCGGTTTATGGAATTCTCATACTAATCTCGGCAACATTTTTGGAGCCTTGATTGCTGGAGCTTTTGTTGAATATAATTGGGGTCTATCTTTCATAGTCCCTGGTATAACAATAGCATCAGTTGGTTTCCTGCATTTTCTTTTCTTAGTGCCATGTAAGTATCAACATAATAATTAACATCTTAACATTTACTTTTTACTTTTATGTTGATATCATGAAACTTGTCACGTTCCTTTTTTTACACTCCTTACCATTTCCAGATCCTGAAGAAGTTGGACTAGCACCTGTTGATAGTGAAATTGACAGTGGAACACGGACAGTCATTGGAAATCTCGAGGTTTGTTTCTCTCTTCTCCATAAAAGTATTTTTGAAACATGAAATATGCACTTACTTGCTCATTAGATCGTAAGGTCAATGACAGTTATTTGCGTAAAGCCTTCTAGGCAAAAGTAGCTTCCTGAGTAAACAAAATCTTGTTTTCAATTTCTTATTACTTTAGAAAAAGATAAACTTCAAGTATCTCCATTAATGGACAAGAATCATGAAATACCTCTTTCGTTGCTAATGATAGTCTAAATATGCAAAAACTGCTTTATTGATTATCTTGTTGACAGTGTTTGATATTTGTTTAGGTTTGACAAGCTAAATATGAGGAATTGAATAGACACACATCACCAAATAGACGATAATGATAATGACAATGATAAGGAATATTTTATCCTCTTTATCGTCAAACACAGCATTCTGTGGTATTTTTAATCAGCTTATTGGTTATCACAATTGTTGGTGGTGTGTCACTTTTTTTAGTTCTTTCTATTGTTACAAATCACTATCATAGATGTCTAACTAAACAATTGATTCGCAACATCCATTGATTCAATATACATGCCCTTTGATATTAACATAAAGCAGTTATCATAAACTCAACTTTGATCAGTGATTTAACTTGATTTCTTCATTTCTATTTCTGTCTAATCTAGCAGAATTTCCTATTTGATAATTGAAAGAAAAATAAACAAAATCACTAATGACATTTTTTAACTTCTTCATTTTAGGATGCTCGACAGCCAAGATCCACCAGTTCTGAGCAATCTAATGGCTCTCATCGACGCAAAACAGCAAAGCGTTCAAGTTCAAACACTGATGTAAGAATTGATGACTGTCAAACTGTTGAGTCTATATTCTAATCTCATGTATCTTATTGATTCATTTTCGTTCTTTTTTGAATATATTACTAGACTAGCGAAGAGGCACCTCTCATTGACAACAGTTCTGTTGAATTTGTCGACAAAGGAGCTGTTTCTTTTCTTTCCGCACTGAAAATTCCCGTAAGTTGATCAATTGCTTGGTAAATAATGAATTATTTGATTATAATAACATTTCTTTCATCTTTATTATTTACAGGGTGTTATCGAGTTTTCTCTAAGTCTATTTTTTTGTAAATTAGTTAGCTATACTTTTCTTTATTGGCTACCAAAGTACCTCGACGATTCAAGTAAGTGATATTCATTTATTACATAAACTGTAGTTTCGCTGAGTTTTAGTTAATTAATAGACTTGTTCTTTCAATCAAAAAAGAAATTTTTGTTTCTATCTAATATCTATATTTCAAATATAATTATTTCATTTATTGATCTGAAATCGTGTATATCATCTACCAAAATGCATTTAATGACGTACATTATTTTATTCTATCTTAATTGGCCTATTAATTTATACAATAACTATCTGATTTGTTGAATATATTTTATAAATAACTAATTTTATTGGCATTATAAGTATATTAAAATGACTCATTTATTGTATCTCTTTCGAAATAAAGCTGGATCATCTTCTATGGAATCGGCCTTTCTATCAACCCCCTTCGATATTGGAGGTGCCATTGGTGCAGTTGGAGCTGGAATAGTCGCCGATAAAACTGGAGCTCCTGGACTAACTTGTATCTTCATGTTATTTTTTACAATTCCCGGGGTAAGAATCAAAGATTTATTAAAATAAACAAAAAATAAGAGCCCATTAAAGCCTAGATTAATAATAGAATTAGATATCAAGGTTATGCAGGGAAAAATATTCAGATTGAAAACAAAATTGGCAAAAACGGTAATTTTTATCTTTATTCTAATTAAATTTTTATCTTTCATCTACATATCATAGTTGATAGCATATGAGCTACTGGGAACAATTAATTATTGGAGCAACCTTATTTTTCAATCAATTCTCGGATTGCTCGTTAATGGTCCATACGCTTTAATTACAACTGCTGTAGCAGCTGATCTCGGAAACAAAGTGACAACTAGTAACGCCTTAGCCACAGTGACAGCTATTATTGACGGTATGGGTTCAATCGGTGCAGCAGTGGGTCCATTTATAGCTGGAATTGTGTCGCAAAATGGTTGGAATAATGTATTCTATATGGTCATGATTTCAGACTTAATCTCATTATGCTTTCTGCTGAGGATTGGTGCAGCTGAATGGAGAAAATTAAGGAATACGCTTTAATATACGTGTATATGTACAAAAATATAAATTTATTAGACTCAATTTTCAAGATTCACAAATCCCAAACAAGTAAACCATTTATAAACTATACATTTTTCACAAAACTGTATAAAATCTTTATCGAAATCATCCAAAAACAACCAATGCAGCCAAAAACTCGGAACGTGAGGTCGAGATGTCCCAAAGACATCATTACTTGACTAGAGATGGTTGAATGTCTAATATCGTGTTCTGAAACCATGCATGGTTTCATTTTATTAAGCCTTGGATTATAGCTGTCCAATTTATATATTTTATCATATATCTCCTTGTCATCATAATCATTGTTATATAATTGCTATATTTTAACTTCAAGTTAAAATAGTATTATTTGAATGTAATCATTCATTTTTCAGGGCAAAGCCCTCATGTCCTCATGAAGGGGGCCAATCATTAAATTAAATCAAATTTATTTAATTTTGACTTGTTAAATTCTCTTTAATGAGCAAACCCACCTTAAACCATTAAACCGATATATTTACACTTTGGATACTTTTTAGTCAGTTCAGGCCACTGAACAAGAACATGATCAGCGAAACAACTTGCAATTTTTCCTGATAATGAAAGAGATTTCGTTCGACAGAAACTTTCGACAAAAACAATTGTTGGTCGGTGAATGAAATATGCTGCAATCATTGGCGGAATACAAGTTCCTGGTCCATTGCAAATCACAAGATCACAGTTGAAATTTAAAATAATCTTAATTGAGTCAAATAAAGAACTTAATGTGGTGAAAATAGACGAGAAATAACTTTGTCCAACGTGTCTACTACGTCTGATAAATTTTACGGAAGATTCATCGATAGATAATTTACTGTTTTTCAATTTTTCAGTAGACATTTTATCTTCTTTACCAATGATAAACATGACAGGTTTAAATTTATGCACAAAATCAACCTTCTCCAACAAAGTAAGCATCTCACGACAGTGTCCACCAGGACCAAGTATAACACACGTTCTGACAAATTGTCCAGGTTTTCTATGTTTCGGTCGATACCGGTAAACAATAAATGAAAAAATAATCAGGAGAATCAAACTAAAAACAGAAAAAATTGGTAATGAAAAAATTAAATAACGAGACATCTGTAGTATTAGAAATAGACTCCTCTGTGATTTAGTTCACTTAATGGGAATTCGATAAATTTCGATGAAGAAACACTTGCAGGCCTGATTATTAAGAAAACTGATCAATATTATGGATTAAACTGTGATGAGTGAAATCAGTTCAACACGGCAAATATCAGTTTCATGTGATTTCCAATTTCTTTCTATCCACTTTACGTTAGGGACTATTTAAACATTGCATCTTTTCCCCCATCGCAGATCTTTTACATCCTCCATTGAGAAACATTAAAATCACAATAAATCAAAATATTTCAATCTATAAAACTTCATACGCAACTTTAAAATTCAATAAGGTTATTTTTAATTAAAAATTTATTGTTTCTTTTTCAAATTTTTCAAATCTTACACGGAATTATAAGATATTAAATACTAGATCCATATTCGGATCCGTAAGAGTATCTGTTTTGAATTGTGAACTTGATGCGTGAATATTAAGGTAAATTTTTTTGTTTACTTTATTTAATTTAATTTTAATTGAAATGTTTTGAACTTTATCCATTTTATATTTTGCATTTTCATAAATTACATTTTCATCGTTCTATTTATGTACAGATCGTTGTTAAATTTAAAATGGTTAAATTAACAGATGGATCACATGGAGGTGACAAACCGTCTAAGCCAACAGAGGTCAAGACTTCATCTGTTGATGTTGAAAAGATTTCTGCTCGAGCTGCGGCGGCCAAAGCTCGAGAATATCCTAATTTTCCTAGCTCATCGACGGGTGGTGTAATGCCTATGAGCATTCGAAGTAGATTTGAACATGAACGACAGAGACTATCGGAAGATTTTACTGATAAATGGAGAAAATGGAGAGCTCAATGGGTTAAAGATCAAACCCTTCATCCTTCTGAACCTAGACATGTTGAAGCTTTGGAACGCGAATTATATAATCCAATCCGAAGAGCTTATCGAGCTCCATGGAATTGGTTTGAAAGGAAATTGACTAATTACGTTGTAAGTTATCATAAGTAATCAAAGTTTTGTAGAATCTCGTTGGATTTATCCATTTCTCAATCGCTTTTTTTATCAACATTTTCAGAGCCATCATCGTGCCAATGTTATAAGACGTACTATCACTTATGGTATTGGAGTCTATGGCATTACTTTTTGGTTGTACTATATGGCCAAATATAAACAAAGAACCTGGGAAGATGGTAGTAGATCAGCATGGCCAATGTTGATATTTGCTAGAGAAAAGGTTTTACCTGGTGATCCTGCCTATCCATCAGTGGGTTATAAATTCAAGAAGCAAGAGTTTGCTGATTTAGGATTCTCTGAGAGAAAAGCCTTACGCTTTAAAGAACCTAATGAAAATAAATAGAACTTGTAATATTATGGGTTTGTTTTTCAAAGAATCAGCAAACAATCTGAAAAGCTTTCAAACCTTTGGAGCAATCTATTAACGTTAGTCAATTAAACAACAGTCTTACAATGACACTTTACTTGATTGACTATTTTTTCTGGTGAGGAAATTGAAAATCCAAGTGAGAGAGAAAAAGAAAGTCGAAGTACATCAGAATGGATATTAAATGCAGTAAAATGTAATTTTGGTGAGTTATTGTATGATTGTTATTAGCTATAGTTGTAAAAAATTGGTATAATGAGTTAAATAAAACCTTTCCTAATTGTTAAATACTATTGATGCTATTATTATGAACATTATTATTGAATATTGAACGCGATGCAATTTGTTCAATTCGTAACTGGCAATTGTGTATTTAAAGAAGATCAAAAGCAGATACCCAATTGATCCAAGTCTTGTGGCGAAAGCAAAGTAGAGAGAGCGTAAGGCCAGCACATAAAGTTAACATGCAGAATTGTTTGCCTCTTAGCGTTTTTTTGCGGTTAACGCAATAATTCTCACTCAAGCAAAAGTATCAATGTCTGCTCATAAATTATGATCGATATTTTAAATAAAATACTAGCGCACTGGTCAAAGAGTTGGTCAAGTTTGATTGACAATTAAGAGTGTGAGAGGATCGAGGTTGCGTCAATGTATCTTTTTGTTACTAGAAATTTAAACGTGCGTGAAGCGGGCATAAATTTTATTAAACGCATAGCTGGCGTCAAATCTGGTAATTAAGTTTTACGCTCGTGCTTATAACGTCTTTACTTGGATCAATTGGGATAACATTGATAAATTAGTTGTATTGTAAATAAATACCTCCATACTAACTACATATTAATTGAGCTAAATTATGCACAGAAAACTAAATTCAAAAGGTTTCTTTTTTCCATTGAATCAGTTTAAAATTTTGTAGCTCATTTTTTAATTTTGACGGATTTACTTATTTTCCTTTAACCGAAATGGCTTTTGCTTTTTTAGCTTTTCGCTATTCTGTTTTTGCTGCTCTGAAACTGTCAATAGGACTGTATTGCATTGTGCTGTAGACTTTTTGGACTGTGCTGAATTTAATAATCCAGCCACCGGCTTGCAATACATGAAGTCGGCTGGAAAAATTCTAATAAGTTTTAAATGATTCAATTTGTTTGAATTCTGAATTTTAATCTAAAATTTATTTCATAGCTTTGAGGTATAATGATTTTTTACAATAAGTAATACATTGTAAATCATATCATTAGATATAAAGAAACTAAATAAACTAAATTTAATACATAAAATGTAATCAATATTTGGGTATATCTCGCATTTCGTTGGATTCATTAACAGTTTCATCTCTTTTCTTCGGACCTTTGAAAATCTTTCGACAATATAAGGGCAACAAGAAGCTCAGCACGACATAGATAATCCCCATGCCTCCAAGATAATAAGTAAATAGTACTGGCTTAGTATCAATAAATTTTGACAAAACTGTCGTGTGAATTGTTTCACCAATTACTCCATTGACAAAAATAAACGAAGTCATTGCATTTGTGACAGGAAAATAATGTCCTAGTGATCCATATGATATTGAAAATACTGGCGAATAACCTATTCCCAGTAAAGTGAAGCTGATCCACGTAAAAAGCTCTTTCGATGCAGCATAAGGAACCAGAGCGACCACACCTGCCACGATGATTAGCAGATTCATATAAAAAAGTTTACTCTCTTTTATAACCAGAGTTAACGGAATGAAAATGCATCTATAAAATGAAAACATCGTCCAAAATACGGTTGCCACAAGAACGGCATTTTGTTTATCCATATGTACATCAGCTTTAACAGCAAAGGAAGTACACAAGTTACCTAAGAAATGAAATGGTCAACCATTAACTTCAAATATTAACTTTATATGTTTTTAATGATGAAAGTTTGAACTTACCAACGACTGCTTCAGTTCCGAAGCAGAAATTTGCTAAGGCGGCTGTGATAATAACTGCTAGAACCTTTTTTAGCTTACTTGTTTGGACGAATTGTACGTTCTCTTCTCCATTTTCTTCACTTTCTCTATTTTCTTTATTTTCTTCATCTTTAGATTTTTGTTTTCTATCATGGAGATAGCAGAAAAAGTAGGGAATAGATACTACGGCGAGAACCATTCCAACAATCATGAAGGCATATTGAACTTTCACATCGTCTGGTGTATAAGTAATTGTGGTAGTTGTATTGATTGCGCTGATAATGTCTGTTACATTTGTGAAGTCTATTGTTTCGGGCATAGTGGTTGTAACACCGTTGTCAGTACTTAATCCATCTGATTCGGTATTGGGGAGTAGGAAAGGTCGAGTGATGATTGGTACAATTAAAGCACCAACTCCAAAAAACATGTGCAATACTTGCAGCCAGTTGACTCCATTTTTACCCCAGATTCGGAGTATAATCACATTACAATCTATAAATGATAAAAAGATGAGAGAAGTTGAAATAATATCACAATTTTGCTTGGGAAATATTTACATATATCAAAAACTCCGAGAGCAAAGCCAGCAATGAAGATGAAAACCAATACAGTTTCCAATGATCTGAACCATGGAGCCAGAGCAAGAAAAACTCCTGCGAGAAGGTTGGATGCCGAAAGTACCAAAGAGTCTTCGAAATATTTTTCAAAAAAACCAGCTGTTGAAAAGAAAGGACCGTATTTTTGAATTATAGTCACAAGAGCAACGATTAATAAGTTGGCATTCAATCTAATCTTGAAATATCTTACCAACTGTGGCTCCAACAACATAACCCAATGAACGAGCCTGGACAAGTCGAGATGTAGCTTCAAATGATCTTTGAACATAAATTCTAATATCGAGAAGTGAACTTCCAACCAAAGTATTAACACCACCGAGACCAGCGAACGTGATGTAAGTAAGGATGGTTTTGAATATCTTGTACCTATTAACTCGCAAATATTCACACAAGTTCATTTTTCAGCTTTAGCTCTTCAATTTGATCTGAATATTGAAATCTCAGGAAGGCAAATCTTCAATTACCAAGTTATTTGATGAATGTAGCTGGATAATCTGAGATATTACTCTTGACAGATCCACGAGGAACTGAAATAATGGAGTTTGTTTACATGGATATAAATACATGTTAAAAAGCTAAAGACACAATTTAAAGATCAAAGCACAATCTAAAAATGTTTATAAGTTATGACTTACAAGCTCATCTTATCAATGCAAATACAGTCTAAAAGAAAAAGATTCAACGATTATCCTAATTTTGAATCGATTGTGCCTTGTTTTGGCTATTACAAAGACAACATCGATTTCAAGAAAATAATCAACTGATTCTGCTCAGTTAACCGTCAATGTGAGAATAATTAAGTCATATTTTAATCGCATCTGTAATTCAAGCATTTTTTGACTTTTGCAACAATTAGGTGCTTAATTAGATTTACAATATAATGGCTTAAGATGAAAGGCAATAAATATTATCATTTGGGTATCCTCACAGTATCTGGAAGCAGATAGCGTTATCTGTGATTAGACTTACGTTTTAAATTCGTGTTACAACATGTGATAATCTTTATTGTATTAACCACCAACATTGCCTTGTAAATGAGATTGCAGATTAACTCTTAAGAATCAAAGAGCCGCTCAATTATATTGAATTGATCCTAGTACATATGAATCCAGCTAACACTCTAGTACACATTTCGTGTCTTTAACTAGCATTACGTATCCATGGAAATGCTTAAGAAACGTGGCTTTGTTGTTGTTGATGCTTAAGATTGAATTTATCTAGCAATAATTCTTGATTAATTGCTGATAGGAAACTTAAGGACACGTCAGTCGATTGATTAATGAATAAGAATGATTGAATTATCAGTGAAACAATTTGAATTGGACTCGACTTTGCCTGGTAAAAACATGAAAAATAGTAGTGACACCTAATGTTAATGTGACGCTGCTGTTCGATGCAAACAATTTCAAGTATTTAATGATCAGCCTGATAAATATGGTAAGATAATTGATTTTAAACTGATCAAGGTTTATTGACTGCTACCTATAATTCCACTAATGTCGATACATTTATGAAAATATTAAAACTGGTACAAATGTTAAGAAACCTTAAGATGTTTCATTTGTTTGACAAAATTCTCAGCAAGTGATATTGTGATGTTATTATTAATATTTTAAATCTTGTTTCAATCGAAACACATTCTGTATATTGATTATATTTCTAGACTAGATTTGAAAATTTAGACGTGATTGGACAGATACCAATCAGATTGGAGACATTTCTGATGGATCGATGGCTTTTCTCAATACATCTGTCTGCATGTTAATGTGACATTCATAACAATTAATATTGAGCCTTATTTCATACCAATTATTTCATCTTTCAAACTCAACAATCAACCAAATTAGAGACTAATGTAGTACGCTTCCGTACTTGACTTTGCCGTGTTGCAAACTTGAATCTTCTCGCATATAAAAGTGTAATCAAGAGAGTATATTGTCATTAAGAAAATAATCGTTATTATTTCCATTCATAATAAACCTCAATTTGAAAGGAAACGTTATTTAAACATCGAAAGTCTAGCCAAATAGATTTGACCATTAAGAGATATTTCTAGGTATTTTCATTCGATTGGGTGTTTAACTTTCAATTTATGCCTAAATTGAAATTGATAAAATTTAGTTGAATTATGATTATAGTTTTTTCCCGTTCTTAAAGTATTGTAGTAGCCAAAAATATATGTAAGCCTGTTTTGTTCAATTAACCTGAAATATAAAGCAATCACTAATCACAATGATAAAGTTCAATTGTTGCTACAAAAACGATTAACACATTGGATTGTCGTGATAATTCAATCGCCTGAATTTAACCAGATAATGATAATGAAAGTATTAAGAAATACAAGCGAAATGAAAATGAACAGTAATCACTGCTAAGTTTGTCAATAGCTGATTAGCTAACTTTGATCCATGCTTATTAGCTATAAAGGCAAACTGTTGATCGTCAATTTTTTGATTGGTATATTTACTTTGATGTTTAATCCTTTATATGATAATCAATTAATTGTATCACACCCAATGTTGAAGGCTAATATGGGGTCAATCGCTTGAAAATTTGGAAAAATGAGAAAAAGTAAACAACAAAAAATCTTCATTATATTGTTGTTAATGTTAATAATTAAAATAACCATGTCAATCAATCAGTTAAGATTGACCTTAAATTTTTAATAAATTTTGAAATCAATTTGGAAAGGAATAAAAATGGGAAAACAATTAAATTTTTAAATGATTAACAAAAAACCCGCTTCATATTTTATCGATGCTTGATTGGCTTTTCATTTTTGCTATTTGGAGGGAAAATATTGAGTAAGTCAAAGTGAAAGGGTCAACACTCAAATGAAGATATTGAAATGTTATTTAACTGTGATGATAATTTAATTAAAATTATATAAGATTGTTTAACAAAACTATAATAAAGTGTAACTATTCAATTAAATGAGTTAAAACATATCAAAGCCTCAACCTTGAAGGATTGGATCAACAGATCGGATGAGTGATGAAACATGGATTAACCTTATGTTTATAGCCGGTCATGATGGCTTTTATTGATGATCTCATGAAAGTTTGATGGTTTTCCTATTGTTTATGTTGACAGGATAATTTACAAATCATCATCGCCTTCAACATTATCATCATCATCATTATCTTCATCATTATGGTGGTCATTTTGAGTTACGATAAATGGAACAGCAGAAAAAAGGATTTATGCAAATTCAAAGCCAAAATTATTATCAAGTTAATCTACAGTCCTGACAGTTAAAGGGAAAGTTAAATATTCATAAGGCTAATTAGTTTGGATTAGTCTAATACATTTGTTACCAATACCTATTTCTTAATGGATTCATGGACATGAGGTCAAAAAAGCTGTTAAATCATTTTCAACTCTCAACTGATAATTTATGTCTATTGTTATGGATGGTGGTGATTGAAAAGGCCGATATCAATATCAATTATGACTGATAAATGTCCGAACGTAATTAACCCAATGAAATATCATTTAGCAACAAAGAGTCATTTAGCTTATTCAATAATTTGACCAATATGTAAACTGATGAAAACATTGAATAGTCACAATTGATATGAACTCCAAGATGCTTGGATAAAGGTAACCAGGATAACTTATGGCAATCAGTGACAAATTTCAAGCTCAAGATTAAATGATGTTGATCCAGGGACATTAAAAAAACACAAATCAAGATGGAAATTAGCGACAGTTAGATCCGGACATTAGAGGACCGACAATCGTGGTGAATATTTTTTATGCGCTGCCATCTGTAATGAATAAATTCAAGGCTCAGTAGACTTGATGGGCTAACGAAATCAAATACTTATTAATTAATTCTGCTTGTCAAACTTGGAATGAAGTCTACTTAAAATGAAGGATGAATTAAAACAAGTATACAGCTCGAATTATAAGTTGGTGGTGGAATTGATTCAACAAAAAAATATCCACCTTGTTTCTAATCATTGGTTTTACACCAGTTAGAGTACCAAAAGGTAATTATAATGGACAAATATAACTAAACGATGTTGTAACATTTGTAATAATAACAACTTGCACGCTTAATATTCAATGCTTCACCGAAAAAAATCAAACAGTCAAACTAATCTAAATTTTGTTTTTTTTTGCATTTCAATTTTCCCTACTTGATTGGACATATAATGTGTATTTAAAATGGACTTGGTCAATCTCATTTGAATTTTCAAAAATCCTGTGAACCGGAAGATTTAACTCTACAAAGCAACCATCAACCACTAATTAACCAGCTAAATTGAAGCAAAAAAAGTTATGTTAATTAACATGGGTAGATATGTGCATGATAAAGGCCAAAATACATTGAAGATCTGCTGATGATCCTCATTATAATGATTGTCAACAAATATACAAGCACCTCAGGGCAAATGGACAGAAAAGAATGAATTAGAGCATTAAGCTAGACCAGTTACAATTTGCCGGATAAGATTGATCTGTGAAAATAGTAATAATAATGATAATTATGAAAAACATGCAATCAAATCATATCATTCCCACTTTCACTTTTTTATGTTCATGCTGTTGCTTCAACCATCCAACCCCCTTTACCTTAAGGTTGCTTTATTACCTTTACCCTCCTCTTGCCACCATTACTCCTTTAATCAGTATTTACATTAAAAAACAACAGTTAACCTTTTACTCTTTACTGAATTCGTTTCTTGTTTACATGTTTTCATAAAATCAAAACGGATTATGAATTGTCTTCATGTTGATGTGATGAGAGATTGAGAGAGAGAGTGTATTATGAAAAGGGGAAGATAAATTCACTATTAGGATCAACTAATCAACAAATCCATCATCAATCCAATCTTGTATTAATATTTTTGGTGGGAGGTTAAAAACTGTCCTCTCCAACTCAAGTTGATTTAACTTTGTACATTACAAGTTAACTGATAAACGGACGAATGATTTGAATCAGATAGCCATTTGAAGTTGATCATCGGATACAATTAGACAGACTGTTCAGTCTTACTTTTATAAATTGTTTACAATTGATTCACTGAAAGGATTCAAAAAGACACCTTTGGTTTATAATGCTGCTGTCCAGCTTGAATCTATGTAAAGCACAGCTTTTAGTTTTTAATTTAATTGTTTTCGTTAATTGTGAACCATCTGTTTTACCTACAATCGATACAACTTTGGATGCATCATCTAATGTCTATCAATTTTCAGCCGACCCTATTAGTGAACAGTTTTCAACTAACCAGCAAGTATGCAATGAACATGGACTAACACCAAATGGTACTAAATGTAACCCGGAGAGCTTAAAGGTGAGTTGATCATTCATTATTAAACGTTGAATCGCCATGTAAATCAATGACTAAATTGTATAGATAATAATTCCAACAAGTGAAATGATTGTGTAAAATAATTTTCATATTGTCATGTGGCTTTGCTGTCTAGGACCCACTTCAAGCTGCTGCACAAGAACCTCGTTGGAATGTTGATTATTTGGCTAAAGTTGAAGATGATTATTTGGGTTCACCGCAATTTAATGATTATCTTGACCGCTGTCATGGACGCTATGGTGATGCCTCATCAATATCGATACAAGATATTCGCCAATCAATTCGTAAAGCTATTCCTAACCTGTTGGCTTATAAGGCTGCTGACGAGGAGATCATTGATACAATTGAGATGGCCAAATTTGCAAGTCGGTTTGTGGCTCAATTGGCTCATGAAAGTAAATTGTCAACTTTAATCACCAATCAACTTGTAAAAGAGTAAGTTTTTAACCCTGTGTTTACTTTCAAATATTACATTTTGTTAACCATTTACATTAGCTGTAACTGTAATCATTCAGTAATACATGTATCAACATTTATCAGCTACGATTAAGTGTAAACATTATTTACATTAACAATAATGGAAACAATAATAATTGATAATATTAATAACAATATAAGAAGGCAATTATCAATATTAATGAACACAATTAAAATATCACACCAAAGAAAGGTTGTTTAAGTGTTTACTCCATTGTTTACTTGTGATAGTGAAACTGCATGTTTGTTTTTAATTATTGTGTCCATTTGATAAAGATTTGTGAACAAGTTAACCTACCTTGACCTTATTTATTATTTATTAGTTTGCTGTTAACAAATAATTGTTTATAATAAAGTGAAAAGAAAATGAAAAATAGTGAAAAAAAGTTAACAAAAATATATTTCATCTCTTAGATATTGCTTGGATAAGATGGAGGCAGCAGTAAAATTACCCAAAGTGAGTCTAAGGACAGGCCTGAGTCGATCTCTTCGGGAAACATACCTGCCAACCAGTTGTGCACCTCGTAAAGACTTGAGTGACCTTAATTGTGATCCTAAAAGTCGTTATCCTTCATACGATGGAACCTGCAACAATTTAGATCATCCAACCACTGGAATGGCTTATTCTTGCCATAGAAGACTTTTACCTGCTGATTATGCTGATGGTGTTGAAAAGCTTAGAGCTTCAGTTTCTGGTGAACCCTTACCGAATGCCAGATTAATTTCAAATGTAATCACTCCCGATGTACCGGCAACTGAATTAAAAATGTCTCAAATGAATATGCAGTGGGGACAATTCGTTGTCCATGATTTGGTTCGTACACCATTGGTTTTAGGTAATGCACCTCTCTGTTGTCCACCCAAACCAAGCAACCATCCAGAGTGTGAAACAATTTATCCTTTCCCACCCGGAGACTCTCTAACCAAAAGATGGAACCAAACTTGTCAACGAAATGTTAGATCGACAACTTGTCCTTCATGTAAATTGGGTAAGTCAACGAAAAATCAACAATTTAATCATTTAACACCTTTAATTGTTTTGTTTTTACTGAAGCTTGGGTCATCATCGAGCAGACTTTTAACCGTTAAAACAGTGTTAACCAACCCAAACCAATCTTCCTTCATTTTTCCGGTTATAAAGCCATTTCTTTCCTCAATATTATTAATCAGATTATATTTATTTCAATTAATTGTTGCAGTTGAGTGTCCGAATTAACATGATAATCAATTACCTTGTTTAAAGCTTGCTTAAAGCTTGATCATGGCTATCGAGCTTTGTTAAGAGGAAAACCTTATTCAGCTAAACATGTTAATTTTTTGTTTATTTATCGGTTAACTACCAACACAACCAATCTCGACTCTTAGTTACACAAAACAACTATTAATCATCATTGATTCAAATTGAAATCAGCATTGAAAAATAGCTAATTGTTAAACTATCTATCGCTGTCTGGGCAACAATAAAGACGCGCAATTTATTTCGAAAGGTTAATGTTAATTCAGTATAACCTTATGATAAGAATTGAATATTTTTCGATTTAAAGGTTGCCATTAACAACATGAGCAATTTATCAAACCTCTGAAAATTTCTTCATTAATCTGTCTGATTTTACTCTATTAACACAATCCAAATTGATTATTAGAGTTCAATCTTGATCTTTGAATAAGCAAATAAAACATATTCCATTAGTTATTTACCATTAATGCCAACAATTTCAATTGTGTTTAGTTATTCACATTTTGAGTCATTACTGATTCCCTAATAGTCAATCAATTTGAATATGTTTAATTCACACAATCAATCAAATGGTTGCATTAAATGAATGAATAATTGAAAGCATTAAGTTGATTAATCAGCTGGTGATAATAAACTTGTCATAAATCAAGAAATTGGATTAAATGATTGATCTGATATTGATTTACTGAAAGCTTAAGCGTTAATCTAACCATTTCATAAAATTTGAGGTTAAATCAAAATTTCAATATTAAATTGTCTATTTAACTACAGTATTATTTTTGACCATCGGAATCAACCGTTTTCAGGCCTTTTTTGTCACACACTTTGATTTTCAAGTTTCTCATCAATATTTCAATTTTTCACTTTTCTGCTTCAATAATTTTAATCGCAATTTTCAAGGCAATTATAAAATAATAGTTGATAATAAAATGGTTAATAGCGACAATTACTTTACCTTGATCAACTAGATCAAGTTGGTCTTTGATTGAATGTTTTTAGTCTTTTTTTCAATTCTTGACCAGAAGTTTTTTTGCCAATTATTGACTCTCATTTGAATGATTTTTGCAATAATTGAATTGATCTCAATAAAAGATCAAGTTTAATATGAAATTTTAAACACTTGAAGCTCAATGAAGTGAGTTAACTGATTCAGTAAATTAACGTTCTTTTAATTATCATAATGTTCATTTCTTCAACTTGATAATTCTTGCACTTTTAACAAGTGAACACCTTTCATTTCAATCATTTATTGTGATAATTACCGTCTAAAAACCAAAGATGATTAGTACTGGTGTTGACAACGATTTAATCACTGAAGTCGACAATTGAAATCTACAATTAAAATTAAAAAATTGAACAAAATACAGTTATTATTAGTCTGATTACCATTCAAAGACAGTTAATTACTAGATAGAAGCCAACTGTTAACCAACTTAAATCAATTACCTAAAAACATCTTTTTCTGGTTTCACCCAAACATTTAACCGATCGATGAATATGATTTTGTTTTGAAAATTGGTAGCAATTGGATGTTTAACGATTTTAATTAGTGATTCCAATCAATTTATCCCAAAATGATTTAGTGAACCAGTAATTTAATAAAATAAATTTATCATTTTAGGACCACGAGAGCAACTTAATGCTGCAACTCATTCATTGGATTTGTCTAATGTTTATGGTTACACTTATGCTGATGCTTTGAAAGGACGTACATTAAAGAATGGTAAGTTAATTATTACTGATTGTTCATTAATTTCTCATGAAACAATTAAAAAAGATTATTACAACATCCCATTGACTTTGCGACTACTATTTTAAATGCTACCGCATAATTGTGTTCAATTGTATGGTTAATCATCTTGCTTAATGTAAACGGATAATGTTGACACTTTTATCCTGTAATTAAGCTTTTTTGGGGATGATCAAGAAGGAAGCAAAACGAGTTAACTTAATTATTAATTAGGATAATGAATGGATCGTTGGTTAATCAATTGACCATTGATAAATTTCAGTTGACAATTTGTGCTCAGAAAATCTGATAAAAAATGAAACAAATTTCTTTTCATATTTTAAATAGCAATCAGTTAACTCTATTTTACAATAATCGTTATATTGCGTACATGTTACATTTATGAGAAATTATTTTTGTATCTTTCATCTGATCAAGTTTCATTTTAGCCTTTAATTGTGAGAATGTAAAGAAAGGAAACCCGAAAAGGTTGAAGGTTATGAGCTTTGTCGTGATTAATCTGAATCAAACTGTAGCTTAAAGCCTTTACTAAAATTTTGATCATTCATAGGTAATACAGTGGCAATTTTTGAATGAATAAAGGCAACTTTCACTTTTTTATTACAGTATTACAATCTGTTATTCAATGGAACGACATTTAAAATTAGATTTTTACAATTTTTGTTTCTTTTTTATTAATTTGGATAGGTCAATTGAAGAGTTCCTATGATGCCAAAGGTGGTGAAATTTTACCCTCAGCTGATGGCTTTTATGATCCATTGACATTACAAGTTTGCAATGTGCCACCGCGATTCCCTGAGTTTAAATGTTTCGCTTCGGGTGATGGTAACCGTGCTAGTCAACACCCAGCCTTGATGGCCTTACAAACATTGATACTTCGTCGCCACAATCAGCATGCAGCTAATTTGGCCAAAATGAATCCACATTGGTCAGATGAAACTGTCTACTGGGAAACTCGGCGTCTTTTAATTGCTGAATACAACCACATTACTTATTCTGAATACTTGCCCTCTCTATTTGATCGTAAATTTTTATCCTACTTTAGTTTACTTCCATTGGAAAATGGTTTCTCCAAATATGAACCTGAAACTGATGTGCGTTCCATATCTGAATGGGCAACAGCTGCTGGAAGGTTTGGTCATTCACAGGTCAACGATGTCTATTATGTTAAAAACGAGGATGAAACGTTTACCTTCCGAATGAAAGATGTTTTCTTTGAAATGTCATTGATCCATCTTGGTCAAACTGAAGGAATTATTCGTGGCCTAATAACTGAACCAGCCTATGAGGTTGATCCCTATTTTGTTACCGATGTTAAAGATTGGATGTATCAACATCCAAATCGTTCTGGTGGACTCGATTTGGTTGGTCTTAATGTGATGAGAGGCCGTGATCACGGTATTCCTGGTTACATCCACTATATTGAATATTGTTTTGGACAAAAAATAAAATCTTGGACAGACCTCTATGAATATATACCAAAAGGTCAAGTTAACAAGCTGCAATCAATATACAAGTAAGAGACTGACTTTTTGCAGCTTAATGTCACACTTATTGATTGGACAATTTTTAAATATTTTTTACTTAATACTATTTAGAGACATTGAAGACTTGGAACTGTTTGTTGGTGGAATCTCAGAAAAACGAATGAAAGGTTCAGCCATGGGACCAACATTTGCCTGCATTAATGGAATGCAGTTTTATCATTCAAAGTTCGGAGACAGATATTGGTATGAACATGGAAATCAAGCTGGTTCTTTTACTCTCGGTTAGTACCAATCAATTAGTTAACTCGAAAATATCATCTAATCACTTTTATCTTTTACATTGCAGAACAATTAAATAATATTCGAACAACTTCAACTTTGGCTCGTCTAATTTGTAAAACAACCAAGTATTCTCATATTCAAGCGAATGTCTTTGAGATGCCAAGTCGTACTAATCCTGATATCGATTGTAATGAGCTTCCCGAAATTGATTACAGTCTTTGGAGTGATGATTATCCTTCTTCTGAACGGTTTACCAGATTTAGTAAATAATCGAGTTGAAATTGAATTGAAATCTTAAAATCAATTCTCTTGAGCTGATTCCAACACACTTTTTGCCAACTGACATTGTTCAACAAGTTATCATTTTGTAACAATTGTCACAATCAAATACAATTTCATCTGTTAAGAGTTTCCTGTTAACTGATTGTTACTAAAAACTCAGAAAACAGCTACAACTTTACCAGGTGCCGTTCTTGCATTAATCATCAAAATACCCACAACAAATACCTTTATGTTATGTACATACTTTTGTCCAGCCACTAACTTAATACATTTATTTCATGTTCATTTTATAAATTCATAACTATTTTATTATTTTTGATTTTCACTCAGCATTGTGTAATGGTTCAGTGAGAAACACAATCTATCAATTTGTAAATCATTACTGAATAAAGAAAAGTTCATCAACTGGAAACAATTGGTTTTATCTGTGAACTTACGATAAATTGAAATAATGGTATGTAAATCAATGAGATGATATTGTAAGGTGGGAAATTGGTGAGGATAAAATGATGATATGATGACATTATTGTCAGACTTATGATAAAAACAAATGAAAACAGAAATAACTTCACTTTCAGGTTAACTTTATTATTTTACTTTTTAATTGATTCACCTACATTACTAAAAATGATGAGCCCAAAAACCATACTAGATTACGACTAACTTCTTTTTGCTTTCTTTCTCTTTTTTATACTCCTTGGTCTGACCTCTTTTGGCCTGACCTGGTCTACGTGACCTTTCATTGCCCTTTTTCTTCTCACATAAATTGGCTTTTAGTTTATGCATTGGTTTGACATTTTTATGGCATTCTTTTTAATTCTTTCCTGAGATTTGCATTTTATTTTTATTCGAGGTAAACTTATAATTCCGATTTCTGGGAACATTTTATATCTTAAATCAGTTTTTATATTAAAGCCGATTTCTTGGAAATCATAAATTTTAATTCTTACATCTTTCCCAACTTATTTAAGCCGAAGCCTCTTTCGGCTATAATTAAATCATCTTATTGTATTTGATTAAACATAATTACTTTCTTTGAACATTTGAATTTCGCGCAATTTCTTTTTCACTTCTGCGAAAAACTTAGCGACTTCTTGGGTCGACACATTAGGAAGAGCTTTACATTCAGCCCAACGGGTTAAATAATCAGTTGCTACTATAATGTTTTTATTCCCTTTTTCGGATAATGGGAATGTACCAATGGAAAATCTATTCCAATCATTTCGAAAGGACCTCCAATTGTAATAGGACATAATAGCCCTGCGGCAGCTTTTGTCTCGGCCTTTTTGTCTTGACAATCTCTACAAGTTTCAACATATGTTTTAACGTCAATTTGTAGGTCTGGCCACCAATAACGACTCTTAATTTTATTAACGGTTTTATAGAACCCTAAATGACCAGCTATTGGATCATCATGACATGAGGCAATGATTTCTTCAATCAATTTTCTCGGGACACACAGCGCAAGCGCAGGTCCGATTTCCCTTTCAATCAGTTTATACAAGATCATGTCATTCAAAACGAAATGTGTACACTCAATATTTGGAAAATCTTCAGGTGATTCTAAAGCGCAAATAATCTTATTAAAAGTTGGATCTGAACGTTGTTTTCGAGCAATACTTTAATCAATAGTTAGTAAATTTATGCTATATTTATCAAGCGGTTCCATGAATGGACCCATTAGTCTGACAGGATTTCTTAACAAATAGTCAGCAACTACATTAGATTTACCGGTTCGATAAACAATCTCAAATGAATATTGTTCGAGTTGGATTGCCCATTTTAAAAGTCGATCTGATAATTTAGCTTTTGTTTTCAGCCAACATAAGGCTCGATGATCAGTATAAACAGTAAAATAAAGGCCCTAAATGAAAGGTCTGAGCTTTTCCAACGCAAAAACTATACCTAAACATTCTTTTTCAGTTGTAGAATAACGAAGTTCAGCATGATGTAGAAGTCTACTTAAATACCAAACTGGTTTCTCTTCTTTTTCAATTCGATGCATTAGGACTGCGCCGACTCCAATTCCTGAGGCATCACAATGAACCTCAATTGGGTCTGACGGGTTGAAATGGACTAAAAGGGGATCTTTTAAAAGGAGTTCTTTTATTTTATTAAAAGGTCCATCTTGCTCGTCAGTCCAATTGAAAGAAACAACTTTTCTGGTTAACCGAGTTAAAGGTTCAGCAATTTCCGAAAATTTAGGAATAAACTTCCGATAATAGCCGGCCATACCCATGAAACTTCTAATCCCTGTGATGTCTTTTGGAGCTGGAAAATTTTTAACATCTTCAATCTTTCTAGGGTCAGTCCTTATGCCTTGAGCATTGACAACATGTCCTAAGAAAAGCATTTCTCTAACAGCCCAATGACACTTGGATACTTTTATTGTCAGACCTGCGTTTTGTAATGCTTGTAAAACATTCTCAGTTCGAATTAATAATTCATCAAAGGTCTGAGCGAAAATAACGACATCATCCAAATAAACAAGACATTGATTATACTTCAGTCCAGCTAATACAACATCCATTGTCCGTTGAAAAGTGGCTGGTGCATTAGTCAGACCATCGGGCATGCGCAAAAACTCATATAACCCATCTTGAGTTACAAAAGAAGTCTTTTTACAGTCATCTGGACTGACTGAAATTTGCCAATAACCAGAGTTAAGGTCAATGGTGGTAAAATAAGAGCAACCTCTTAAAGATGACAAAATGATGTCTATGTTGGACAGAGGATAAACATCCTTTTTGGTAATGGCATTGACCTTTCTAAGGTCAACACATAATCTCTTTGAACCATCAGGCTTATTAACCAATACAATGGGACTGGCCCAAGGAGAAGCAGATGGTCTGACAACTCCTATTTTCATCATTTCCTCAATCTGTTTATTTATTTCTTTTCGTTCTATTTCTGACCTTGGATAAGGGTGGGAGCGAATAGCGGCGTGTCCCTCAGTATCAATTGAATGATAAAATATAGTACAACGACCTAATTTGTTCTTATTAAATGCCAGGAAGTATTATTAGGAAGAACCTTTTTAAGCATACTCTTAATCTCAAAAACTTGTTCACTCTCTAAATGAGATAATTCTAATGCTTCGATTGAGGCTTCGACTCCTAAATCAGGGGTTTGAACTTCTTTTTCATTGTTAGTAGGAACAGGAACTATGTCAGACCCAATAGGACTGATCGGTTCATTATCATTCATGTCAGACCAATGCGCATTACAAGTTTCACTTTCACGCATATCTCTTTCACGCAAGTCTCTTTCGAGATCGTCAGACCCAATACAGTAATGGATTTCTGGACTCACCATATTACCATAATAATAGGGTTGGTTACAATGTTGATTAATTAATTGCAAGGTATCGGATTGTTCATTAGGATATATAATGTTTACATTGTCATAAGAGAGATGTCATATGTGAGAAGAAAATATAGAAATGAAAGGTCACGTAGACCAGGTCAACCCAAAAAGAGGTCAATAGATATAAAAAGAAAAGAAGTCAGTCTCTAATTTAGTATTTTTGGACTCATCATAAGAAAGAAAATGGCCGTAACTGAAGTTAAAATTCATCGAAATAAGTTAATAAAAGTGACTTGCAAAAAAAACAAAGTTGTTTTCCCCTTTAATTTTTGCCATAGGTCTGACAGTGAATCTCAATATGTATCCCTTTTTACTTTTCCTTTTTTCCATCAACTTCCCACCTTACAATATGCGAAATTCACAATAAATATTTAGACAAACCTTTCAAATAGATAATGCACCCCTGAATGATCCTGGTTCGGTCGATCGTAGGTGTGTCACGGTCGATAGGGTGAATTTTGGTTGTATATATGTGAGTTCAGTTCGAATCGAACTCTAACCGAGCCTACCTGAAATCTTTTCACGAGTATAATTGGTGCAGAAGTTCTTGAGATTTTGTGGAGGCAAGAAATTGAAAAAAGAATTGAGTTGACCCTAGTGCAATTGAAAATCTTCACTTCGTCCCACTACGCTCCGATGAATATTGCAATACCAAGAATAAATGAGTAAAACAGGTAAGCAGGGATATGGGAAATTTTTCTAAGCTAAAATATCGGGGCGTCGGCTGAGTCTCGTGTGTCTATTGTACCTGCAAACATTCGTAAAAGCTAGCTGAATAGCCCGGTAGATACAAAACACCTCAACATTGAAATTTGTTAACTCAGTTCTCTGACAGAGGCAGACTAGATTTAAAATAAAAGCGCACTAGTAGAAACAATATAGATCGATTCCATGTCATTTTAGTTAGCAATTACTCTAAAGATGAAAATTCCTGAATTACTTTTTGATCTCTCAATGAAATAAGTGATATCGGTGATCAAACCAATTTATTCAATAATGCCCAATAGATTTTACATTTTTTAGCTTATGCATATGCCAACATCAGATTGGAGAAGTGATCTTTACGGGCATCTCTGTATTGTTGCACAGCCAGCCGATTTTTAGAAAGATCCTGATGCATTGATGAACTTATGGTTTAACGTACCGGTAGTCCTCGAGCTTCTCGTACAGGTAGTCCTCGAGCTTCTCGTACAGGCAGTCCTCGTGCTTCTCGTACAGGTAGTCCTCGAGCTTCTCGTACAGGCAGTCCTCGAGCTGAAACAGAACTTAACATCGCAATAAGAGCCACTAAAAAGACAACAAATACAAACTTGATCAACTGCATTGTTAACAGCTTCAATTGGTTTAACAGAAAATCGAAATAACACTAAATTACTTTGTTAATTGAATTTCTCGAATCTTCAACTGATACTATTACATGAACAGGATCAACTTTTATACTGGTTGATCTTATTGTTTATTCAGTTTTTTAATTTTTTGTGAATAATTTATAATATTTAAATTTAAATTAGATAATTCAGCAGTTATCAAAAGCTGTTTATTTTGGTAAAAAAATCCATTAATCAATATTTGAAATGTCAAATTAAGCAAAAATATTTAAACAGTTAGTCTGATCGTGTATTTTTTAGTATGTTTCGTCACCTATTGGTATGTCTCTTGAGCAAACACTGAATATATGGAAAACAATTCCACCAGACAATCATTCAGGCAAAAACTGAGTAGCAACAATAACTTTTATAAAATTGGGGCAAAATATTGTGAAGAAGTATTAATCTTCCCTCTATTTCATCCCCCTCTTAGCCTTCTCCTTTAGCGTCCCGTACTATGGCCTAAGGGCAAACATCCTGACAACTAAGGATGGGTTCTGCTAAGTTACATCGAAGAATTTAAGCCCCAACTTTCCACCGTTGAGTGAACAACTCTTGTGTCTGAGATGCGAAACTTCTTTTTACCTGCAGATTATATGAATTGCCTTCAGGATGACTTGCGAAACCGTCGGCAGCTCAGAAGTGAATTTGTCTCATCATACATCGTGGATGTTAGGGATTTTTGTGCAAATTTTAATCCCGACATGACTTCGAAAGAAGTTCACAAGTGTTTGTTTACTGGATTGCTACCCAGTCTGAAGTGCAAGTTACGTGCAACTTTCATAGAGGTGCAGTTTCGAAAGTTTTCGAAAATACCATTAACGCGCACCCATAACCTTTACCTGATTAGACACAACCATTCTTCACTGCGCCATTAGCTCATATGAATTTTTATCTTCCACCTCATTATAATAAATATCCCCAAAGGAGATCATGCAAAAATGCTTGAGCATGCATTATAATTTTGTTTTTTGATAGACGACTGAAAATTATTAAGTACGTGTTTTTCTATATCAGTCTAATACTTCCGGTTACCGAGAAAACCGAGAAAACCCTAGAAACATATAAGCGCCATAGTAGTATAAAAAAGCCATTTCTGGCTCAATGGCAAAACCGGTTTCGCGCAAAGTTTAAATGAAATAAAACATGATTTAAATTGAAAATTCATTTTCAAACTTGAACCCAAGTGTCACCTTGGGTATCAACAACAAGTTTATTAAAAACAAAACTTTGATTTTGTAAAATGGCTTTTACAGCGTTCAATTCTTCATTGAGTTGATAGATTAAGAAATGGGCACTGGAATTCATATTTTCCAAAATCTTGATAGTTGTGTTTTGAAGCTCGAGCTTTTGCTTCATATCATTGATGGTTGATTCTAATGTTGCAACAGTAGGAACTTGTATGTTGGTTGATGGTATATTTTCACTAAAAAATTTATCAACATAATTTTGTAATGGTTGAGGTAACTCAATGGTTTGTGGCTGTTCAATGTTGGACTGATCCATCGGAGAGAAACAAATCGTTTCATCTCCGAAGATGTCTTCAATGGTAGAAGAGACTTGTAAAATGTTGCTGACCAATACTGCAAGCACTCGCCTTGCGAAGAAAATTATTCGATGAATTTATAATATAAACTGTTGATTTCGAGCAATATTCACTGCATTTTATATTGATTCAAACAGTAGACTGATCTTCATTATAATTAAAGCAGAGTAATGAGTACAATGAAGCAGTTCTACTAAGTAAAAATCCTAATATATCCGCAAGATTTAAACCTGATATGAATTCAACTAGCAACTTACTTTTCATCTATTGTGATGTTATAGATGAGCATAATGTTGGTGATACAACGGCTAATTCACTAAGAACTAAACCTTGGTGGTGCGGATTCTACAATATCATCTCATTTATTTCCTAATACTTATTTATTTAAAGTAAAATACAACAGAATCGAAACTATTTCTATCATTCTCACTGATGAAACGGGTAATCCTGTGATTTTCAAAAACGAAAGAACATACCTTAGATTACATTTGCGCAGAGTAAGATAAAAATATGTACAGAACTTATATAAAGTAAATAGTATTTTCAAATAATAAATTATTATAAATAAAAAAATGAATTTAAAACGTAAATTTTGTCCAAATGATTGTGATTTGAGAAGTTATTATATAAATCAAGCAGGGAGAGGATTGTCTGATATAAAATCTTTAGAGGTAATCCATATCAAACAGGTACGGATTTGGTACTTTTTCAGTAAATATGGTATACCAGTATTGAAATTTTTAGGTAAACATTTGTTATCTACTGGAGTTTCTGTTGGTTCTGATATTATGGCGGATCGCAATATAAAAGAGTCATTGAGAAGTCGAATTAAAGAAGGATAAAAAAATCTCGCAAAAGATGGTTTGAATAAGTTAACAAATTTGATCAATACGGTTCAGGAAGATTATATAAAGCAAAGAAAAAGAAGGTTGTTAAAAGAAGAAAAAATGTCTCTAAAAAAAGAAAACATAAAAAGGTTAGAAAGATAAAAGGAAAAATAAACGACATATTTTCATAATGGATTACCTACATCATAAATCAATGCCTGCAACTTTATCGAATTTAGAAGTTTTCGCAATACCCCAAACACAACTTGCGATCGATTCATCTTACGAAGTATCTTTCCGTCCATCTTCTACTCTCGATTCAGCAAAAACTTATGATATACAAACACCTTCTAGTGATGATTTTACAGATCTCTGAAACAATGCTTCATGTTAAGTTGGACATTAAAGATAAGGATAATAAACCAGTTACAGATACTGATGTTATAAATGTTGTTAGCGGTTTTAGTTGTGCATTATTTGAACAAATTGATCTCTACCTCAATACAGTTAATGTTTCACAAGCGTCAGGTCTATATCATTATCAAGCCTATTTAGAAGATATTTTATTCAGACACATAACAAAGCCGATTCAGGAGCAATGTGGGATGATGATGAAAAGAATAAAGCTCGAATAAAAAAACCTTTCGATTTATATTTTGAACTACATAACCCTCTATGCGCTCAAAGAAATCTTCTATTAAATAACATCTCAATACTATTACGTATTTCTAGAAATTCAGATAGTTTTGGGATTATTGGAACGAATACTAAACAATTCAAAAATATTGGATATTGCAGTTCATATTAAACGCGTTAAAGTGTTTCCAGATGTTGGTCTTGGAATTCAAGAGGGTTTAGAAAAATTTCCAGTAAATTATTTTATAACAAGAAACGAAGTGAAAAGTTTCGTGATCCCCACTACTATTACAACAGCGAATTTCGAGAATGTTTTTTCTGGTGTTTTACCTAGGAGAATGATTGTAGGTCTTGTTAGTTCTAAATCTTTCAATGGAAGCGATTCACCATTCAAATTTCAAAATTATAAAATAACTTCAATCTCAACTCAGATAAACGGAACACAATATCCTTCACAAGCTTATACTCCTCATTTCGATAATGATTTGTATATGCGCGAGTTTGTTAACTTATATCGCTACACAAATCAATTTGATGGATTACCGATGTTAAAACTTGAGTTTAATCAATATGAGAATGATAATACCTTGTTTGCGTTTGATTATTCACCCGATAGTACTCTTGGCTCGGAATCAGGGACTCTAAGTCTAATCAAGAGAGGTAATATAAAGCTTGAAATAAGGTTCAAAGAAGCTATATCCGAACCAATTCACTTAATTATTTTTGCACAATATGATAATATGATACAAATTGATAAATATCGAAACGTTAATAACGATTGGTAAAAATGAATTCTTTTGAAATTGTGTCTGCATTATCAAATGATCCTGACTTTTTAGGATGCTTTTCAATTAATCATCTACCACAATATATGATAATAAAACCAGCAAAAGTAGTGATTAATCTTGATGAATCATGGAAGGAAGGAAGTCATTGGGTTGCTGTTTTCATCGATAGAAATAAAACACCTCAACATTGAAATTTGTTAACTCAGTTCTCTGACAGAGGCAGGCTAGATTTAAAATAAAAGCGCACTAGTAGAAACAATATAGATCGATTCCATGTCATTTTAGTTAGCAATTACTCTAAAGATGAAAATTCCTGAATTACTTTTTGATCTCTCAATGAAATAAGTGATATCGGTGATCAAACCAATTTATTCAATAATGCCCAATAGATTTTACATTTTTTAGCTTATGCATATGCCAACATCAGATTGGAGAAGTGATCTTTACGGGCATCTCTGTATTGTTGCACAGCCAGCCGATTTTTAGAAAGATCCTGATGCATTGATGAACTTATGGTTTAACGTACCGGTAGTCCTCGAGCTTCTCGTACAGGCAGTCCTCGTGCTTCTCGTACAGGTAGTCCTCGAGCTTCTCGTACAGGCAGTCCTCGTGCTTCTCGTACAGGTAGTCCTCGAGCTTCTCGTACAGGCAGTCCTCGAGCTGAAACAGAACTTAACATCGCAATAAGAGCCACTAAAAAGACAACAAATACAAACTTGATCAACTGCATTGTTAACAGCTTCAATTGGTTTAACAGAAAATCGAAATAACACTAAATTACTTTGTTAATTGAATTTCTCGAATCTTCAACTGATACTATTACATGAACAGGATCAACTTTTATACTGGTTGATCTTATTGTTTATTCAGTTTTTTAATTTTTTGTGAATAATTTATAATATTTAAATTTAAATTAGATAATTCAGCAGTTATCAAAAGCTGTTTATTTTGGTAAAAAAATCCATTAATCAATATTTGAAATGTCAAATTAAGCAAAAATATTTAAACAGTTAGTCTGATCGTGTATTTTTTAGTATGTTTCGTCACCTATTGGTATGTCTCTTGAGCAAACACTGAATATATGGAAAACAATTCCACCAGACAATCATTCAGGCAAAAACTGAGTAGCAACAATAACTTTTATAAAATTGGGGCAAAATATTGTGAAGAAGTATTAATCTTCCCTCTATTTCATCCCCCTCTTAGCCTTCTCCTTTAGCGTCCCGTACTATGGCCTAAGGGCAAACATCCTGACAACTAAGGATGGGTTCTGCTAAGTTACATCGAAGAATTTAAGCCCCAACTTTCCACCGTTGAGTGAACAACTCTTGTGTCTGAGATGCGAAACTTCTTTTTACCTGCAGATTATATGAATTGCCTTCAGGATGACTTGCGAAACCGTCGGCAGCTCAGAAGTGAATTTGTCTCATCATACATCGTGGATGTTAGGGATTTTTGTGCAAATTTTAATCCCGACATGACTTCGAAAGAAGTTCACAAGTGTTTGTTTACTGGATTGCTACCCAGTCTGAAGTGCAAGTTACGTGCAACTTTCATAGAGGTGCAGTTTCGAAAGTTTTCGAAAATACCATTAACGCGCACCCATAACCTTTACCTGATTAGACACAACCATTCTTCACTGCGCCATTAGCTCATATGAATTTTTATCTTCCACCTCATTATAATAAATATCCCCAAAGGAGATCATGCAAAAATGCTTGAGCATGCATTATAATTTTGTTTTTTGATAGACGACTGAAAATTATTAAGTACGTGTTTTTCTATATCAGTCTAATACTTCCGGTTACCGAGAAAACCGAGAAAACCCTAGAAACATATAAGCGCCATAGTAGTATAAAAAAGCCATTTCTGGCTCAATGGCAAAACCGGTTTCGCGCAAAGTTTAAATGAAATAAAACATGATTTAAATTGAAAATTCATTTTCAAACTTGAACCCAAGTGTCACCTTGGGTATCAACAACAAGTTTATTAAAAACAAAACTTTGATTTTGTAAAATGGCTTTTACAGCGTTCAATTCTTCATTGAGTTGATAGATTAAGAAATGGGCACTGGAATTCATATTTTCCAAAATCTTGATAGTTGTGTTTTGAAGCTCGAGCTTTTGCTTCATATCATTGATGGTTGATTCTAATGTTGCAACAGTAGGAACTTGTATGTTGGTTGATGGTATATTTTCACTAAAAAATTTATCAACATAATTTTGTAATGGTTGAGGTAACTCAATGGTTTGTGGCTGTTCAATGTTGGACTGATCCATCGGAGAGAAACAAATCGTTTCATCTCCGAAGATGTCTTCAATGGTAGAAGAGACTTGTAAAATGTTGCTGACCAATACTGCAAGCACTCGCCTTGCGAAGAAAATTATTCGATGAATTTATAATATAAACTGTTGATTTCGAGCAATATTCACTGCATTTTATATTGATTCAAACAGTAGACTGATCTTCATTATAATTAAAGCAGAGTAATGAGTACAATGAAGCAGTTCTACTAAGTAAAAATCCTAATATATCCGCAAGATTTAAACCTGATATGAATTCAACTAGCAACTTACTTTTCATCTATTGTGATGTTATAGATGAGCATAATGTTGGTGATACAACGGCTAATTCACTAAGAACTAAACCTTGGTGGTGCGGATTCTACAATATCATCTCATTTATTTCCTAATACTTATTTATTTAAAGTAAAATACAACAGAATCGAAACTATTTCTATCATTCTCACTGATGAAACGGGTAATCCTGTGATTTTCAAAAACGAAAGAACATACCTTAGATTACATTTGCGCAGAGTAAGATAAAAATATGTACAGAACTTATATAAAGTAAATAGTATTTTCAAATAATAAATTATTATAAATAAAAAAATGAATTTAAAACGTAAATTTTGTCCAAATGATTGTGATTTGAGAAGTTATTATATAAATCAAGCAGGGAGAGGATTGTCTGATATAAAATCTTTAGAGGTAATCCATATCAAACAGGTACGGATTTGGTACTTTTTCAGTAAATATGGTATACCAGTATTGAAATTTTTAGGTAAACATTTGTTATCTACTGGAGTTTCTGTTGGTTCTGATATTATGGCGGATCGCAATATAAAAGAGTCATTGAGAAGTCGAATTAAAGAAGGATAAAAAAATCTCGCAAAAGATGGTTTGAATAAGTTAACAAATTTGATCAATACGGTTCAGGAAGATTATATAAAGCAAAGAAAAAGAAGGTTGTTAAAAGAAGAAAAAATGTCTCTAAAAAAAGAAAACATAAAAAGGTTAGAAAGATAAAAGGAAAAATAAACGACATATTTTCATAATGGATTACCTACATCATAAATCAATGCCTGCAACTTTATCGAATTTAGAAGTTTTCGCAATACCCCAAACACAACTTGCGATCGATTCATCTTACGAAGTATCTTTCCGTCCATCTTCTACTCTCGATTCAGCAAAAACTTATGATATACAAACACCTTCTAGTGATGATTTTACAGATCTCTGAAACAATGCTTCATGTTAAGTTGGACATTAAAGATAAGGATAATAAACCAGTTACAGATACTGATGTTATAAATGTTGTTAGCGGTTTTAGTTGTGCATTATTTGAACAAATTGATCTCTACCTCAATACAGTTAATGTTTCACAAGCGTCAGGTCTATATCATTATCAAGCCTATTTAGAAGATATTTTATTCAGACACATAACAAAGCCGATTCAGGAGCAATGTGGGATGATGATGAAAAGAATAAAGCTCGAATAAAAAAACCTTTCGATTTATATTTTGAACTACATAACCCTCTATGCGCTCAAAGAAATCTTCTATTAAATAACATCTCAATACTATTACGTATTTCTAGAAATTCAGATAGTTTTGGGATTATTGGAACGAATACTAAACAATTCAAAAATATTGGATATTGCAGTTCATATTAAACGCGTTAAAGTGTTTCCAGATGTTGGTCTTGGAATTCAAGAGGGTTTAGAAAAATTTCCAGTAAATTATTTTATAACAAGAAACGAAGTGAAAAGTTTCGTGATCCCCACTACTATTACAACAGCGAATTTCGAGAATGTTTTTTCTGGTGTTTTACCTAGGAGAATGATTGTAGGTCTTGTTAGTTCTAAATCTTTCAATGGAAGCGATTCACCATTCAAATTTCAAAATTATAAAATAACTTCAATCTCAACTCAGATAAACGGAACACAATATCCTTCACAAGCTTATACTCCTCATTTCGATAATGATTTGTATATGCGCGAGTTTGTTAACTTATATCGCTACACAAATCAATTTGATGGATTACCGATGTTAAAACTTGAGTTTAATCAATATGAGAATGATAATACCTTGTTTGCGTTTGATTATTCACCCGATAGTACTCTTGGCTCGGAATCAGGGACTCTAAGTCTAATCAAGAGAGGTAATATAAAGCTTGAAATAAGGTTCAAAGAAGCTATATCCGAACCAATTCACTTAATTATTTTTGCACAATATGATAATATGATACAAATTGATAAATATCGAAACGTTAATATCGATTGGTAAAAATGAATTCTATTGAAATTGTGTCTGCATTATCAAATGATCCTGACTTTTTAGGATGCTTTTCAATTAATCATCTACCACAATATATGATAATAAAACCAGCAAAAGTAGTGATTAATCTTGATGAATCATGGAAGGAAGGAAGTCATTGGGTTGCTGTTTTCATCGATAGAAATAAAGCAGCAACTTATTTCGATTCATATGGTAGACAACCTCCTGAAGCTATTGAAACATTCATAGAAAGGAACTCTAGCAATTGTTGTTATTCAAAATATAAATTACAAGGCGATTTGAGTACAAAATGTGGACTTTATTGTATGAAATTTCTTAAAAATGTCCTGATTACATGGATTTTTTCAATTCATAAATGGCTAAATTCAAAGTTTTGCAAATACGAATGATTATAAATTAGAAAGAATTTAAATAAAAACACAATTATTTATATTTTGCATTTTCTATTATCGGAGTTTCTTGGACTTTTTCTTCTAATATTCTTATATAATTTTGAAGTCCAAGTAAATCAACATCGTTGATTACTTTCTGCAGGTTGTAGCATTTATCTGCAATCTCTCTAAATCGATCAGTCAATATTTGTCTTTCTTTTCTCATTCGAATAACCTCATAAGCTAATGTTTTCATTTTAATCTTACATTCTTTAACCTGATTATAATTACAACCAACTTCTCGGGATATAACCTCCAAAGCTAAAGCCATTCTATCGTTGTTGGATGGTGATGGGATTGGAGGCAGGTCCGTCTGGGTACATTGATCTTTTTTCTGGTGATTGATAGCTCTTATCTGGCGCTTTTTGACCAATGTTGATAACTGGGATGTTGCTCTTCTCTTCATTTTTACGATCTTCCAGTAAACGAATCTTTGTTAAAAGAGAGATTTTTTCGTTACGTAAATACTTGTGTTCGTTTTTTTGACGTAGATATGCCGCAAAGTAAGTTCTGTGTCTAATACTAAAATCTAGGCAATTCCTTTTCAAATTTTTAATTTCTTCCTCTAATTTTGATCGCTTCATTTCACTTATACTAAGCTCGCGTTTGTAATGTTTTAATCCAAGTTTTGTGGTGGGATATTCTCTTTTAACATTTACTCGGACTTTACGTGATCGTAGATTGTATCCCATTGTATCTGTTAATCAGGTGAGAAAAAAGATTCATCAATCTGAGTAGAGTAGACTACACATCTTAGTTTTGCTGCCTCTCGCTTGTATCGAGTTCGTGATTCATCCTCTCTTGCTCCTCTAATACACTCTAAAATAAAATTAGTGAATGAAGGTTTATTTTCCTCTTTAGCTCCTGGTATATAATATCCTGCGACATTGTCAGCATATTGGATGAATTCCATTGGTGAACATGAACTACATGTGCTCACCTCAGGAATAACATAGCATCTTTTGCAAAAATGATTGTAAGCATATGGCATTCCATAAAAATAGGTCCGTATTAAACATCTTAAACAAAGTCTTCATTCAAAATGAGGACAATATCTTGTATTCATTACTAAAATTGATAGTACGTAAGAAGAATATTAGCAGCTATCTATGATTAAATGAATTGTTTAACAAATTTCGTTAAAATACCAATCATCAAACGCATGCAACAGTTTAATACCACCATCGACTGCTAAAAATTGTAATAGTCCTTTTCTTTTAGTTATGTAGATTTATCGTTTCATAGATGGTAACATTTCAAGTTGTTCATTGATTTTACGACTGAAAATAACACCAATTTGTGCACACTTAATCTCCGAAAGCACTTATTCAATCGAAACATGCAAAGTATCGTTGTCTTTGGTTAAATTAGAGCTAACTAGCGATATATGAAACATTAGAATCGGACTAGTACATCTCGAGTTAAGTTTGACCAAAGTCAAGTTCGAAAACCTAGTTATTACCAATTTGTGCATCCTTAAATTTCGAACCACTTGCTCGATCAAGATGAGCAAACTATCATTCTCTTTTGCTTTTTTAGAGCTAACTAGCAATATCTACAACAGCAAAATCCGATCAGTAAAACCAGAGTTGTAATTGACCAAAGTCAAGTTCGAAAACCTATTTGGTACCAACTTGTGCACACTAAATCTCATGAACTAGTTGGCAGATTAAGATAAGCAAACTATCATTTTATTCGTTTAATTGGCTCTGACAGCAATATATGAAGCATCAAAATCGGATCAGTAAAACCAGAGTTGTCATTAGCCAAAGTCAAAAGTCAAAACCTATTTGGTCCCTATGTGTGCACAATTTATCTAAGGAACCACTGAATGAATTCAGGACTGCAAACTACCGTTATTTATGCTTATTTAGAGCTATCTAGCAATATATAAATCATTGGAATCAGATGAGTACATCTGTAGTTAACTTTGATCAAAGTCAAGTTCGAAAACCTATTTTTTACCAACTTGTGTACACTTAATCTTCGGAACCATTTGGTTGATAAGGACATTCAATGTATGGTTCTCTTCGTCTAACAAGGGAACCTCGCCAATTGATAAATCGATATCGATGAATCGATGATTGGCATCGATACACCACATGACCTTGAGGTCAGCAATACCAATTTTAGCTGCCACCTTTTCGGTTTCAGGTCGCTAGAGGTCATTTTCAGCCCGTTTCTCCCATCGCCATTTTACTTTTTTTGTGTCTTTTTTCTTATTTTTTCTTACTTTTTTTTATCGAATTACAAAGTTTTTTGTTATTAATTATGTCAATGAGTTTGTCAGCCGCGAAATTCGTTGAAAAGGTACTTCAAAAATTACCGAAAAATCGGAAAGATTGCTACAGGGATGACCCAGAGTTAATAGAAACGGTGGCAAACCTTTTCAGTAGTTTGGATGGAACAAAAGATATTGATCATGAACAATATGGTGAGCTCATTTTTGATGAAAGCGAACAGGATATGGAATATGTTGCCACTCATGAACCCATGACGATTGACAAAGAAGTTTTTTCATTTGATTATATTACTCGTGTTATTGACTATGTGAATAGTGGACACTCATTTAAGTCTACAAATCATACATTCAGAAGAGTGAAATATCCAGCTTATATCACACGATTTAAGGAATACTTGTCCCATCTAGGTACAAACCGAGAAAAATATGCCGCCATAAGTAAATACGTTTTTGAAAAATTTAAAATCGCTAGACAACTGGGAGCAAAAGTTCACGATTCAACCTTGAAAGGATGGGCTCTGGAAAAGGCAACAGAAGTGTATCTTTCTGACTTTAAAGCTTCAGATACTTGGATTCTTACGTTCAAAAAGAAAAACAAAATCGTAACAAGAAGAATTACAAAGTTTACAACCAAACATCATGCAGTAAACCAGACCGAAATCGAAAATAAAGGAGTGGAATTTCTACTAGATTTCACAGATAACGTGGTTGGAAAGTTTGATCCTAATTTTATTCTTAATAGTGATCAATCAGGCTTCAATTATGAAACTCATGGGAGTAGAACTCTTTCATTCCAAGGAGAAAGGGACACAGAGTGTCGCATTGGATCATCGCATGCATTAACTCATTCATATACCATACAACCGATAATAAGCATGTCTGGTAAATTGATGATTGTGCTTCAAGAGCCAAGTGGAGAGTTTGGTCCGCGAGTCCGAGAGAGTTTACCAACTATTCCTGGCCTTTTTATTACGTGTACTAAATCCGGAAAAGTTGATAAACAAACCTTACTCTACTGGCGTGATAACTGCCTATTTCCTTCTGCATCGTCTAAAGCTTGTCTGATTCTTGATTCTTACTCTGCTCAACGTGATGCATCTATCTTTCGAAATGAAACGCACGATATCATACTCAAGACACTGCCTGCAGGAACCACTGGTTTTTTACAGCCACTCGATGTTTATTTTTTCAGGCAATGGAAAGATTTTTATAAAAGATTCACTGAAAGGCTTCTGATTGATAATGTATTAGAAAGGGTTCATACTCGTGAAACAGTTGTTAAAATGCAGGCACTGATTTGGAACCAGTTCAGAGCTCCTCCGTTCATGAACATGATTAAATATGCATGGCAGAAATCTGGATTTCCTGTGCAGGTTGAATCTTTTTTACATCCTAAAGATATTTTATACAATGTGGGAGGTGAGAAATGCCAAATTGACTGCACAAAAAGCGCATTCATAAGATGTGCACATTGTCAGAAAACTGTGTGCTGTTACCACTTGTATACCAATCCACACTACCATAACATTTAACTGTCAAGAAACACTCTTTTTGTACTTACTTTCATGTATTGAGTAGAATAAAATCAAAAAATAACACTAGACACATTGATTTAGCATATAAAAGCTTTCAAATATAGACAAAAAACGGAATAAAAATGGTCTATAGTAGCCTGAAACCGAAAAGGTGGCAGCTAAAATTGGTATTGCTGACCTCAAGGTCATGTGGTGTATCGATGCCAATCATCGATTCATCGATATCGATTTATCAATTGGCGAGGTTCCCTTGTAAGAAAGCCCTGAACAGCAATTAATTGTATATTGAAATTAAATAGGAATAACTTGAGCTGCAATGGACCAAAGTTACCAATTCATTTATGATTAACTTTTGTGATAATTTGATCTAATCAACTCTGCATGAAAACGAAGCTGCATGACTTGCAAGTATTGTGTAAAAATTCTACAGCTTTGTCAATGAAAAAGGCAATTCAAGCTGAAAAGTTACGTTACGGTAAAGATTTTTAAGGGACCACAACTATATTTACCTTTAGGTTTTAAGTTGTTCTTGTTGTAGTAGGTGATACCAACTGCAGTTAATTATTGCACAAGGCTGCATGTACCGAATTCTGGATAGAAAGTAAAAGTTAAACTTGTACTAGCGTCAGATGAGAGGAAACTTTAAGATGAATAATAGATAAAAACTTCAAAGATTTCAACTTAAATTTAAGAAGATAAACTATTAATTTGAAAATTGTTGATTTGTTGATTTGAGGAAGACTGAATGAATTGAATGAAGAATTTTTGTCATTTATATATGAAAAATCATAGCTAATTAGTAGGCTACATCTTCTCTTTGTTTCAAAAATTATGATGATTTATCCTTGAACTTTTTTTGTCAAAGCCTTATCTAGTTAATCTAAATACATTCAGTTCTCCTTAATTGAATTTGAGTCAATTGCTTATTCTTGACGTTCAGGATGTAACATAGTAAAATTCTAATTTGAATCGTAGATCAAACTAATAAATTTGAGGTCAAATTATTCTGCTTAATTACTCTGCTTTAATTATAATGAAGATCAGTCTACTGTTTGAATCAATATAAAATGCAGTGAATATTGCTCGAAATCAACAGTTTATATTATAAATTCATCGAATAATTTTCTTCGCAAGGCGAGTGCTTGCAGTATTGGTCAGCAACATTTTACAAGTCTCTTCTACCATTGAAGACATCTTCGGAGATGAAACGATTTGTTTCTCTCCGATGGATCAGTCCAACATTGAACAGCCACAAACCATTGAGTTACCTCAACCATTACAAAATTATGTTGATAAATTTTTTAGTGAAAATATACCATCAACCAACATACAAGTTCCTACTGTTGCAACATTAGAATCAACCATCAATGATATGAAGCAAAAGCTCGAGCTTCAAAACACAACTATCAAGATTTTGGAAAATATGAATTCCAGTGCCCATTTCTTAATCTATCAACTCAATGAAGAATTGAACGCTGTAAAAGCCATTTTACAAAATCAAAGTTTTGTTTTTAATAAACTTGTTGTTGATACCCAAGGTGACACTTGGGTTCAAGTTTGAAAATGAATTTTCAATTTAAATCATGTTTTATTTCATTTAAACTTTGCGCGAAACCGGTTTTGCCATTGAGCCAGAAATGGCTTTTTTATACTACTATGGCGCTTATATGTTTCTAGGGTTTTCTCGGTTTTCTCGGTAACCGGAAGTATTAGACTGATATAGAAAAACACGTACTTAATAATTTTCAGTCGTCTATCAAAAAACAAAATTATAATGCATGCTCAAGCATTTTTGCATGATCTCCTTTGGGGATATTTATTATAATGAGGTGGAAGATAAAAATTCATATGAGCTAATGGCGCAGTGAAGAATGGTTGTGTCTAATCAGGTAAAGGTTATGGGTGCGCGTTAATGGTATTTTCGAAAACTTTCGAAACTGCACCTCTATGAAAGTTGCACGTAACTTGCACTTCAGACTGGGTAGCAATCCAGTAAACAAACACTTGTGAACTTCTTTCGAAGTCATGTCGGGATTAAAATTTGCACAAAAATCCCTAACATCCACGATGTATGATGAGACAAATTCACTTCTGAGCTGCCGACGGTTTCGCAAGTCATCCTGAAGGCAATTCATATAATCTGCAGGTAAAAAGAAGTTTCGCATCTCAGACACAAGAGTTGTTCACTCAACGGTGGAAAGTTGGGGCTTAAATTCTTCGATGTAACTTAGCAGAACCCATCCTTAGTTGTCAGGATGTTTGCCCTTAGGCCATAGTACGGGACGCTAAAGGAGAAGGCTAAGAGGGGGATGAAATAGAGGGAAGATTAATACTTCTTCACAATATTTTGCCCCAATTTTATAAAAGTTATTGTTGCTACTCAGTTTTTGCCTGAATGATTGTCTGGTGGAATTGTTTTCCATATATTCAGTGTTTGCTCAAGAGACATACCAATAGGTGACGAAACATACTAAAAAATACACGATCAGACTAACTGTTTAAATATTTTTGCTTAATTTGACATTTCAAATATTGATTAATGGATTTTTTTACCAAAATAAACAGCTTTTGATAACTGCTGAATTATCTAATTTAAATTTAAATATTATAAATTATTCACAAAAAATAAAAAACTGAATAAACAATAAGATCAACCAGTATAAAAGTTGATCCTGTTTCATGCATACGGTAAACGAAAACACTTTTTTTCTAATAGTTTTCACTATGAGCTATCCAAATATGTAACAATTTGGAATCTAAACTTGCCACTTTTTTGATTGGCATCGAAATAAACATTAAATATTTGTTAACTCTTCGCAACTCTTATCGAGGACAAAAAAGTTTATTGGCATCGTTAGCCAGCAAAATATTGCCGACCATCCTGCACCTTGCGATGGTGATACTTTGCAGAACACAGATGTATAAAGCTTATCATTGAAAAAAGCCAGGATTATTGCAAGCTTGGCACATCCACCTGTATGGCACTACCAATAAAAAATTCGCGAGTTTATTAAATTCGCAAATTGTTAAATATTTGGATAGCTCATGATGAAGACTATTAGAAAAAAGTGATCTAGTTTTACCGTATACATGAAACATGTTATATTGATAAAACACTAAAAGTTTCACATGGTTAATACCCGTGAAAGTTTTTTCTAAAGAAAATGATTTTAAATAGAATATTGTGTGAGCCTTCCATAAATACCATGCTCATATACTATGTAGGCCTTGTGGTTTGGGAATGGCGCTTATATGTTTCTAGGGTTTTCTCTGATATAGAAAAACACGTACTTAATAATTTTCAGTCGTCTATCAGAAAAACAAAAAAATTAAAATTTATTAATGTGCGAAAAACACAGCGAGATGCATGTCCTCCTTTCGGTCTTTTATTAGTTATTGGAAATGACTGAAATCACAAAGCAATTCCAATTAGATGTTTTATTGATCCAACTGCAAGATCATTTAATTTGGGTAAAATAATTGATTTTGATAAATCAGAAGTTCATTTTCTTCAGTAAGATAATTGAAATTTCGAAACAAAAACAATGAACTTTAAAATTTACAGTTGAATTTAACCGGTTAAGAACAGGTTAACCTTTTCTTGGGTGTTTATTGCTGAAAATTGCTCATAAAACCCCAATAAAAGAAGCACTTAGCCTATGCAAATCGCAGCAATTAAATGCCCAAAACAGATTGAAATTTTCCAACTTCTTTCGACGATCTTTACAATATTCATACTGAAATAAATGGTTTTAAATTTACTAACAATAATGTGATTCAGATCCGTGATTTACAAGTAAAAGGAAACTTGGTGTTTTGATAATAAACGAATATCTTAAGATTAATGATGAATTTCGGCAAGATTGCAGATAAAGAATGGTGATTTTAAACAAAATAAATGAAATGCTTAGGAACCAAAGAGTTGAATTTGAACAGAGTAAAAGTGATATAATATTCAACTTAGAGTACAATCGATTTCCTGGTTTGGCAGGCAATCCAATAAACAAGAAACAGCACGTACAAGGTAAGTCATTGTACCATAACATCCACTAGGTGCAGAATCGTAAAAATGTTGACAAATATTTGCAGTCGTTGAACAATTAACTAATTTTGGTGAATCTGGAAGGAGGGCACAACAAAGAGTGGCATCACCATTTTGTTTTCTCTGTTGAAAGCAAGGAAAGAAACAATAATTGAATAAATTTTTGAATAAAAATAAAGATTAATAATTCTAACCTGGTCATCTAAGAATAGTTGATGAGCTTGATGAACAATATCTTGAACTTTGATAAGGCCACCTAAGTAACCAACAGCATTCAATTCAACCAGTAAGGTGAGTATCATTAATGCTTCTACCATGAGTTGTCTATATTCTGGTACAGGGATGCTGTTGAGAACTTCCTCGACATTCAGTGCAAATTTCAATTCTCCTGGAGTCATTTCACGAGTCAACTTCTGAGGAAGAACTTTATCTTGAATAACAATTCCTTCACACTATAAATAAAAAAATAAATAAACATTGAATAATTAATAGTATTATTTGAAACAATCAATAGTCATTATTACCTTCTCAAGAAGTGACCAAACATTTGGATAGAAGCCTTTAGGAACTCTGTTCAAGGCTCCATCCAATCTTCGCCTTCTTAGCCATTGACCTTGTCGTTCTGATTCGGTAACTTCATCTGTGATGCTAGGTTCTTTACCGATAAAATTGTCTAAATTACTTTTACGACTGAATTTGTCATTCGCAATGGATACATGACCACTCCTTGCTACAAATCAAAATGAAAAAAATTTAATTATAATAGTATAAGATTCAAAAACTAAATGTAATAAACTTAATTAGTTAATTAGGAAACAAACCTCCTTTGACTGAAAATTCTTTCCCACTGAGAATATGGTGCAATAACATTTTCATCTCGTAAGGACTTAAATTAAGTAAATGATCTGATGCTTCTTCACCACTACATTTTAGAGCTCTTCCAAGCTCAGAGGCACTAACTTGAATTATTAAACCAACTCGAAGTCGCAACATTTCACAGAAAAGTTGAGGCTCCGTTCTTATATACATTGCTAAATAAACAAGAAGTTCTTGAGATAACATGGCAGTACTTTGATCACCCCCATGAGCAGCATTAATCATTTCACGTATTTCTTTAGAAGGAAGAGGTCGAGTTATTGTTATCTCATGATTGGGTGGCATTCCAATGGTAACTTGTTTCTGACGAACCAATAAATCAGCAACAGCCTTGGCCAAATCTTCCACTCTTTTACCTAATATACCTGCAATATGTCGCACTAAAGCCCATTTCTTTTCTTGGCATGCTTTTTCATAAAGCTCTTTCAACAATTCTTTGACTGAAACAACATTAGGATGATTTCCAAGCTTTGTATCCCAATTTAAACCTTTATTGTAAGCTAAATAATGAAGAATGTCTCCCTGTTCTTCAAGTGATTCGGTCTCCTTGAAGAAATTAATCAAATCCTCTCCACTGGTATTTAATTCGGTCATAGCTTTAATTCTAGATTCATTACCAGGAACGTAAGCCCAATTACTTATAGTTTCGTCTTCAATCTCAGGAACACCCGGAGAAACAGGCGAAGATTTTTCCTCACTATTGTCACGACTAGGTGTTGTTGACACCAAAGGAGATTTATCTACTTCGTCAGTAGCAGGATGTTTACCATCATACTCAGCTCGAAGAAGCGTCAATTCTGAAATATTGTAATTTTAGATGTTTTCGATGTTTCACTACAAACATAATGGATAAATCAAAAATTACCTGGATCATATTGATCAACTATGATTGATCGGGTTCGTTTGATGATACCAGCAATTCCAGATTTTCTAGATCGGAAAACACTTTGTTTACGCTTCATTGATGATTTAAGGTTGTGAGGTGTTTTCAAAAATGGTTTACGAAGTTCCTTCTCCAAATATTCTTTGACACTCGAACTTAAATTATCTGGATCTCCTTCTTCTGTATTACCCAGAAAACTTAGACTTGTTATGCATGACGTACTTAGAAATTCATCTAACCTCCCAAATACAACTCTAGAAATTAAGGAATGTAAAAGTAAAATTGAAAAACACCAATATTATACGTATTAAATAAAAATATACGTGAAATTACCAACCTTGTACCATTAATATATCCACTTTTGAGTTTTTTAATCGTTGACAATACTGAAGGAGGGATTCGCCCATTTTCTATGCATCAATTAAAAAGAAAAGGATTAAACTGCTGAAAAAATAATGAAATTGACATAACATTGATCAAGAATATAAGAACTAAGAACGCTTAGTGAGAAAAACAACAAAAAATAAAAGACATGCATGTACCTAGAATTGATCGGTGAAGCACAACAGTGACAGTAGGTCTACCAGGCATTCGCCAATTTCTTCGCAGAAAATGTAAGCCCGATCTAAGAATTGAGGAGCTCAATTCAGTGTCATTAACAAGATATGAATCGTCTCGATCAAGTTGCTAATCATGCAAAAATTAAAATGTGCAAAAATAATAAAAATCAAATCAAAAAGTATCGAAATTAATCGTAAAAAATGCTTGAGATGAATAATATATAACAAATAATTTTCTTAGTCCGTGCATTGGGAAAATAACATGCAATAATGTGCAGTATGGGATGGAGCAATCGTGCTGAGGGTTTGGTAAAAAAATTCAATGGGAAATTTATAGATTGCATGTTTGATTGAACAGTACCTAAAACTTTAGATTTCAGACTGATGACGATAACAGGCCTTCCCAACATTTTCCAATTTGATTTCAAGAATGCTATTTCATTTTTGAAAATGTCCAACAGTAAGTTGATATCTGAAGCGATATAATAACGTTGCTCATCTACAAACTGCCAATTACACACGGAAGTAAAATTGTATGTATTCAAATTCATATGAAATATTTCCTTTTTTCAATTGAATCTCCATTGATAACAAAGAGCTTTAAATATCATGTTAAATTATAACTGAATTTGAATTTTACCTGAGGTATGAAAGCAAAAATCCTGTCATGAAGACTATACAGTTTACTTGTACTTAAAATCCCGACATCTCGAGATTGGCGACCTGAGAGTTTGAGCTTTTTGTTGCGTCCAAGGTAAGCATAGAGATGACTGAGAACACGAGCGGGTTGAACTTCAATAGGGGAAGCTTCAGAAACAGTTTGGATATTAATATCATGGTGAGAGAGCTTTTCTTTCATCACGGCATCTTCAGCAAGAATAACGACTGATAATGGAAAATTGAAAAGATTAAAACAAAATCAAACAAAATACTGATATTGAAATTTACCCTGCACAACAACATCAGGTTTCTTGTCAGCTCCAAGACGGCGATTGAGAGGATCCATCTCTCCTGGGGCGATGAAACCTTCTTGAAGTAGGCGACCTAAAATGTACAGCGATTGAGCCCACATGAAAGGACACTGTCCGATAGGTAACCTATCTTGACTTTTTGGAGTTTTGTATTCCGCGTCAACCAGATGAGCAGGTACAGTGTACATTTCTGGAACCAATTTTAGTCCATCATCAGTTTTGACTAGAACTTTGTCTAAAGCATCCGAGAATTCTAAGCTCTGTATTGAAAAATAGAAAACAAATTATTATTAGGATCAAATAGCTAACTAATGAATGCTTACCATTTCTCTATCACCTCTGAAACAAGCGTCTAATATTAAGTAGCAGAAAAATAATGGCCATTCACATTCAATATGCTCAAAAACTTTAAGCTCACATGGTTCATAATATAATCTAGAAGGGTCTTCTTTTGCTGTTTTATAACCATCACGAAGAAACCTTTTACAACCATATCGTCCTCTAAGTTTTTCAAGTATCACATTGCGAGTAAGCTTTATAAGATCGGGGTCTTCTATTGCAAAAGCGGGAAAACCGATAATAGAGAGAAGAGCAGCATCGACTTCTTTTGAATTTGATTCTCGAGGTAACATTGATTGAAGAACTGCTTGACATTTTTGTGCCTCATCTGCTAAAACATGAATAACAGAGGAAGGACCTCCTCGACCACCAAATAGATCCAATTCATTCATAGCTTCCAAAGCTGCTTTAGCCATCCCGATAGAGCTAGCATTAAGTTCTGGAAGACCGTGATTTGTCTTATCGCCTCTTTCCCAGCTACCATAATCTGGAATACAGTACGCTGATTCAATATAAAAAACTAAGTTTTGAACAAAAGCGACTTCATCCAGATTGAATACGATTTGTAATCCTGAGGCAGTCATTTGAGCTAGGAGTAAAAGATAAAGTGAAGTAGCATCAATCTGAAGATGGCCCCATTCGGTATCTCCAACAACAGTCAACATATTCGAAGAGGAATATTTAGCATGGAGGGCATCAAGTGGTGATTGAGTCTCTTTGAATTTTTCGACCTTCTCCTTTTGTCTTATCATAGCCATCAAGAGACCTCTCATCATTTTTACGCAGCTCTGTTCCAATTCATATGTTTTGGCTCGATCCTCATCTTAAAAGATGCGAAATAAGCAGAGACAACACATATATATAATATCATATTTATAAACAACACGGCATAATGAAACTTTTAGAAAAACCCTGGCACAAAATGATTTCTCATGACAAAATTATTAAAGCACTTACCAAGATCAGTATTTTTCTTGTAAGCCATACTGAGAGCCCAGACAGCAAGGATAGAGTAGAGGTTATCTCGAACCCAGGCATGATCTGATTCATTAGTTGTAGGTAGAAGACCAGTAACAGGATTTTGACGGTCCAATATTGTTCTAAACACTATTCTCTGGTAATAATCAAGTCTGACACCGCTATTACTTCGACTTCTCATGATTAAAAACCATTAGAATTGAACACCAAGGAAAAGTGTTGCTCAAGCTGCAAAATAAAAAAAAACCAATCATAACAAGGCTGCCCTCCAGTGGCAAAGTCAAATATGATCAATGTCAAATTTTTCTCTTGCAACAATCTTTTTATTCAATTTTTGATCAACTTATTATTTTTAATTTGATAATTTATTAAAATTGAAATACTTTGTGAACCCGATTCAATCATCAATACGTTTGAATTATGTATTTTATGAATAAAATTGAATTAAATACCAAGAAATGTGTGCTTTGTATCACTCAACTCTAGTTGTTTATCAAAGCAGAATAAGTTGAAAAAGTCTTTCACCATAAACAAATGACTGGAAATTAATAAATCAAAAAATTAGACATATTCATTCAAAATTTAGATCAATTTAAAATTAAATACTTTAACTCGATTTGATACTAGTCGAGCATTAAATAAAAAGTAGATCTTTAATTTTTTATATTTTAATTGGGAAAAATGAGTAAAAATTAATTTCTTTCAAATTTAAACTTTGTCAGTTTGCAGGGGAATAAAAACTATGTCCATTAGTACTATTAAAAATCTCTATGATCGATAGTTTCCACTGAAATCGAGGTCAAATTGAAAGTTCTATTGCATTTTGTACATTTACTGGCCAGATTTTTTCACGAAACTCATTTTACTTTAGTATCTTTTGACCTTAAATCTTTGACCAAACACCTTGCCCAAGATTTCATTATGGGTCATAATAGTATACTCGAATATTGGATTATTCAAGATCCCACAAAAAAATTATAGCATTGGTATACTCATGTTACCAGATTTTAGACTTGGTTTATAAAGTTAAATGGGTACTCAACCCCAAATAATTATTAAATGAATAAGCTCAGATTTTATGATATTCACTCATATCATATTATAGCCCATAATAAAATCTAATATTTGGTCGAAAAATGGTGGTTGTAGATGATATTATTCTCGAAATATTATAGTTCAAAATTTTTAGGTCAATGGCCGATATCAAGAGAAATGTTTATGAATTTGCAAAAATATTGCTATCATGATTTGCGCGAATAGTTTTTATGCACAAAAGAATCAGTTTTGGATCTTTAACTCTCCCAGTCATCGAAATCGGTCATTTTGATTGAAAATCGAACTTATCTATTTTACAGAAAACAGAAACTTTTATTTCTGAAAATAATTGCATTTTCTGGGTGGGCATCAAAATTAACTTTAGGGAAATGAGTTTCATGAAAAAATCTGATCACACAACTGTACAATCGTAGTTCTTTTTTGACCTCGATTTCATTGAAAACTATCGATCATAGAAATTTTTTAATAGTACTAATGTTTGCCTACAAACTGGCACAGTTGGTTTGAGAGAAATTAATTTTTGTCCATTTTCATCAATCTGTGTATAATCGTAGCATCCACGTCTTCCGTTAACCCGATTAAATCAGAATCCATGCTACTTCTTGCTTCAATTTTTCCAGAATTAAGTGTTGAAAGGTCACTTTTGCTTGGTTGGGTTGTCCCTTCAATGGGCTTATTTGTGCTTATATTCAACAGGACAGCAATGTCCTTCTGGAATAATAGGAACGCATCCTTCCATAACCGGAGAACAATGGATTTTCTTACATCGTTTAACACCTCCATAGGAACAATAGCAATTTTGACAGGCAACATCATTTGGAACATGATCACCCAGCTGATAAATTACCCCATTAACTCGACAAACTGTAATATAAAGTTATTTCAACGAAACAATCAAATATAGTTATAATAAACAGACAAATAAAGAGACAAATTAGCATCTAAATTATGACCAAAGACGATTAGAAATGAGTTTATTCCCAGCAAATTAACCAAATAACTAAACAGTCTCTTTTACGTTTTACTCTTAACTTTTCTCTTGACCATTCGTGCTTTTGAACTTTATAAAAACCCTACAGCTGCCACTACTTTACAGGCTAATAATCCCGTCGCATCTCTGCATTAAACGCTATATTAGGTGTTTTACTTGTTATATCATTCTTGGCACTGATGATATTGTGGAACAGTATTAGAAACGCCAACTTCCCTAATGCAGATCCCTCAATAGGACGAAGATTCTAAACACTAAGTGTTAACCATCATCAAATGAACCTCATTGTCCTAAAATATTGTGTAAAACTATGCACTTTTCATCAAAAAACAATATTTGCAACCATAAATCAATGCATTTGTTGCTAAAAAGACTCAATCGACACAATTGTAACATTTATGCATCAAACTTATGAACAAAGTGGCCAAAAACGACTAAAAATGGATTTCTTTCAAGATTAAACTCTGTTGCTTTGTAGGGACTTAAAAACTACGTTGATAAATGCTAGTAAAATGTTTCGGTGAGAACCCGTTTACGAGATAACTGAGGTCAAAGTTGAAACTTCGATTGCATTTTGTACATTTGTCTGACCAGATTTTTTCATGAAACTCATTTCGCTAAAGTTAATTTTGATGCCCAACCAGAAAATGCAATTGTTTTTAGGCTTGAAATTTCCTATTTTCTGTGAAACCCAAAAGTTCGATTTTTAATCAAACCGACCGATTTCTTCGACCGAAAAAGTTAGAGACCTGAAAATTATCTTTCGTACATAAAAACTTACTGTACACATCATGAATTGAATATTTTTTACCTTATATCAATAGTTCACTTGATTTTTACCATTAACCCGAAAACTTCGAACCTCAATATTTCGGGAATGACAGCACCTATCATCATCATTCTCTAGTTAGATGTTCGATTTTATTTTGGACTATAATATGTTATGAGCAAATAACAGTAAAATATAAGTTAACACATCCAATATTACTTCGTGTTTGAGCACTCATTTCACTTTATAAACCAAATCTAAAATCTGGTAACATAAGAATTTCAGTGATATAATTTTCTTCGTAGGATCTCAAATAATTTAATATCTCAGCATAGTATAGCTCATGATAAAATCTAACATTTAACTAGAGAATGATGATGATAGGTGCTGTCATTCCCGAAATATTGAGGTTCGAAGTTTTCGGGTTAATGGTCAAAATCAAGAGAACTATTGATATAATGAAAAAAATATTCAATTCATGATGTGTACAGTAAGTTTTTATGTACGAAAGATAATTTTCAGGTCTCTAACTTTTTCGGTCGAAGAAATCGGTCGGTTTGATTAAAAATCGAACTTATGGGTTTTACAGAAAATAGGAAATTTCAAGCCTAAAAACGATTGCATTTTCTGGTTGGGCATCAAAATCAACATTAACGAAATGAGTTTGATGAAAAAACCTGGTCAGACAACTGTACAAAATGCAATCGAAGTTTCAACTTTGACCTCAGTTTTCTCGTAAACGGGTTCGCACAGAAACTTTTTAATAGCATTTATTAACGTAGTTTTTGTGTCCCTACAAAGCAACAGAGTTTAATCTTGAAAGAAATCCATTTTTAGTCGTTTCTGGCCACTTTGTTCATAAGTTTGATGCATAAATGTTACAATTGTGTCAATTGAGTCTTTTTAGCAACAAATGCATTGATTTATGGTTGCAAATATTGTTTTTTGATGAAAAATGCATAGTTTTACACAATATTTTAGGACAATAAGGTTTACAATTGTTGACCATCATAATTTAAATCAGGCAAACAGTTCTTTTAAAATATCTGGTTAGACAACTGTACAAAATGCGATCGAATTCGCAACTTTCAACTCGATTTTCTTGAAAACTATTCATCATATAAACTTTCTGATCACACAAATAAATTCAGTTTATATTTTTCTGTAAACCAACAACGTCCAATTCAACAAGAAATTCATTCTTACCCGTGTTTGCCCAATTTGTGCACAAGTTTGGTGCATAAGTATTGTAAATATACCAGAAAAACTATCACTTCGTTGCACTGCTGTCTCCACTAGTGCAATGTAGCTTGTTCAATGGGGCAATATTTCTAGAGGCCAAGTCTATTTTTTATGCGACTCAAACTTAATAAGAGTCAGGAAACTACTCAGGATACTAAGAATATTAAAATCGAGTCTGAGTTTAATGCTAATCAATTTTACATTTTTATTAAGTGTTTACCATCATCAAAGGAAGTCATCATCATCAGTAATAGTAAAAAATAGGCCAAAATCAATATCTTGCAAAAAGCAAACTCTGTTGGTTTGTCAGGACAGGGGAACTTCGTCTATTATTGGGATTTATCATTACTCTTTGACCGACAGTTATAAATTCAAATTTTGAACAAGTTTTGTACAGTTGTCTGACGAGATTTTTTCATCAAACTCATTTCGCTAACTTTTGATGCCCAACCAGAAAATGAATTTATTTTGAGGAATGAAATTCACTGTTGTCTTTAAAACAGATAAGTTCGATTTTGATCAAACTGATCGATTTCAAGTGTTAGAGATCTGAAACTTTTTATTCGTGTAGCAAAGTTAATTCAATATGAATGAACAATTAGTGGATTATTCAATATCCCATGAAAAAATTGTAGCATTGGTATTACAAGACTTGGTTTATAAAGTTAAATATGTGCTCAAACACAAATCATTATTATCACGAATTCAGATGCTATTGATGTTCACTCATACAATATTATAGCCCATGATGCAATCTAATATTTGGTTGAAAAATGGTGTTTTTGGATGAGAAACGCTCTCGAAATATTAAGGTTCAAAATTTCGAGGTCAATGACCAATATCAAGAGAACTATCAATAAATTGTAAATAAAGTATTTTATCCAAGATGTGACCAAACATTTTTTATGCATGAAAAATAAGTTAAAACTCTTTAACCCTCACGGTTATAGAATGCGGTCAGTTCAACAGAAAATCGAACTAATCTTTTTTGCAGAAAATAACAAAATTTAAACTCTTCAAAACTGAATATATTCCCTTGTTTTTCATCAGTGAATACACCAGTTGAATAAGTTTCGTGAAAAATGCTGCTTCTATAACTGAATAAAAAGCAATCGAAGTTTTAACTTTGACCCCGATTTTCTCAAAAACTAAATCTCCAAAACTGCTCATCAGAGATTTCTTGCAATCGTTCGAATAGACTTTTTATGCCTTTACAAATTAGCAGTGTTCTGGTTCAGACAAAATTTCTTGTCCCCGTTTTTGTCTATTTGGTCAAATTTTTGTATAAATTTGACAATGGTGATTGTGTTTTGCAGTAACAACTCGAAAAAGAATCAACAGTTGTAATGACGTTTTTGTTATCAATGCAATCAATTATGGATACAATGTCCACAACTGGACCAGAAAACAATTTAAACTCTGCATGTATCGCTGAGTAGAATAACTTTTCTGTTCTGCAAATAAACATGTTATGCTTCAAAAGATCTCTTGGAAATTAGCAAGAAAATCATTTAGCTTTCAACATGACCATTTAGTCACTCAACCATTGAAAATGTATTTGAATCATTATTAATCAATAAAATATTTTTGATTATTTTCACACCATGTTCGGTAACAAGTATTGGAGTGATTTTACAGTCAATTCCGCCAGAGCCAAATGAAGCTGTAAAATCTTTTTTCAATTATATATTCCATCGATATAACTAAATATTGTAATTCTCTGTGCCACTGTAGCTAGCAAAAGGATGACTCTAATCATTGGAATCCAATGATTGGATTCATGTAAACAATAAAATAATGCTTATATCTGTCGAATGGCTGTAATCAGAATCGTAATGACATAAAGAAAAATCGCCAATAGAAATTGGTTATATTTGTTGAAAAAGAAGAAAAGAAATAGAGAAAAGTTTGCATTTCGACCCGCTGCTTTCACTTGACACGTCAACTTGGCATCCAAACCGTGGCATCCTACGTAACTTTTGAAAAGATTCAACATGATTTTCAATATCTTCTTACAGTTAATTTTCAATTCGACGAGGATCGACTTTTATGGTGCCCATCCTTTGAGTGACATTTGCATTGTTTGGATCGCCACCTAAATCTATTAATGATAGTCATTCTATTGTTAACAATTATAAGCGCGTTAAAATTCTTATAAAATATTGTGTTTCTTTCTGCTGAACTATCTTTCAGAGGGCATCTTGAAATTTTGAACGGTCAAAATACCGAATAAAATAACCATAAACTATTATAATAAAATTAAAATTACTGTTTTGTTTGTTTTTCCTAATGAAATTGAATGTAAATTTTTTAATTTGTTTTACCCTTTCTTAGGAGGAAAGAATCTGAAAATTTATTGAAATTCAATTTGAATTTATTGATTAATAGCAATGTAAAATACATTTTCAATGGTCTAGTAATCAAATGATTAAATTTTGATTGCGAAATGCCGAGGAAACTGTTGCAAATCAAATACAGATATTGAATGAAGAGTTGTTTCACTTCATAAGTGATTCAAAATTTTTCATTTCTTTAGTGGATTTGAAGATTGTATGCAACATGACAAAAACAAATTTAACTGTTGGTGCTTTTTCGGTGAGGAATGCAATTATTTTGCTCATTTTCCCGTTTAATGACTTCTTTACTGATATTGCAGATTCCATTCACTCAAGGTTTCGTTCAAGAATACGATCAAGCTGTTCCTAAATTAAAGTCTCTTAAACGATTTGCAGCTATGCTCTCTGATTACGGTCCTTTCAAGTAAGAAACTGTTGTGATTCTATTGACAGAACTATTCAAATGGATTAATAAATTGTCCTCTTAGCTTGAAATTCATTCTACCCGAGGAAGGGCAATTGGGCGTGCTAACAGAAACTGGTTATCATGATGGAGTTTTGGGTTTAATGCAAGAAGGTGTAAGTCATGTCAATGTTCTCATTTTAATAAAAGTTTTAATCTTTGTATTAGTATTTATTAGAAAGTGGATTTGTGTTTACTTCCACTGTCGTTGGATACCCAAAAGGCTCCTGGATATTTCACTTCTGTCATATCAGAGGAAAACTTCTATATAGTTAGCATACGTAATCTGAATAAAGACCATTCGGCTACTATTTCAAGTCTGACATCAGTCACCGTGATTCCTTTATTATTGGCTGTTCTGGCTATATTGATATTGGAGTTGATTGCTGTTAAACACTTTAAAATTGAAGCTGTATTGATGACCATATTTAGATCCTTTGGCATCTCATTTTACCAGCATTTATCTCCCCGTGCATCGTGGTTTCGCTTGATTCAAATGCTTATTTTAATGTTTCCGGTGTTCATCTTCAACGCTGCATTCAGTACCAAAACTATTGTAGGAAAGGCGGATTTCAAGATTGATACATTGAGAGATATTATCAATCAGGGCAAAACACCGTTTTTCATTGAAGGTATTTCAATGTATGACTTTTTTAAAGCCAAAGTCACTAGAGATTATGCTGATAATTATAGACGAGCTGTTGCTAAAGGGTTTAAAGAACCCTTTCCATTAGGACCTATTCCGTCATTTGAAAGAAACGAATTAATGGCTACTTTCGTTTCTGGTGTTGGTAGGAAACTGTCTCCATTAGCAGCTTCTTCATCTGATTTGCTTAAACCTAACCAAGAACAATATTTCTCAGCAAAACCTTTTCATAGATCGTTACAAGCTATTCTTTTCAGCTATTATACTTCAGAATCCACCAGAAAAAGGTTTGATACTCTGTGAGTGAATTGATTTATTGTTATATGATCCAAACACTTAATTTCACCCTTATAATTTCCAGATCTCGTCGGATGATCCAAAGTGGTAATGCTAAAAAAATAGAAGGAGATATTTACGTTGATTTCATACTCTCCTTTTATCCCGCAAACTTATATGACTTTCACAAATCTGAAGCTCCTCGGAATGGCGATGATCTCAATTGGCAATCATTAAATTTCAGTGGATTCTATCAAATATTTCACTTACTCATCTTCATGTTGATTCTGTCCATAGTTAGTTTACTTATTGAGTTAATCATTGCTTTTGTCACTCGACCAAAATGAATCGAACAAAATGTATTATTAATCTAGTAAACCATTATGAATTTGAGTCTTTACATGTGGATTCAATTTATCGTACACATTGATATTATTATTAATATTATTAAAAATAGCTTAAGGGGAGTGAAAATAGAATTTCAAGCAATAATGCATTATAATAATTCGAATATTCATCATATAAAGATGGAGAGCCAAAATGTTGGATTTTCGGCCTCAAGTTCAGAATCGAATGAACCGTATGGCAATCGAAAGCTTATAATTAATAGGTTATGCCACCCTAAAAATCAGATCGAAAATCGAATGCCCAAGGGAATTTTTCGTATACTCCACAAGGACACCATGAGGATTACATGAAATCAAATTTTTCGGATAGAAATTTTTATGCTTATTTCAATGATGCTAGCACATTACTCTAATCCTGCTATTTTTTAGATATTGTAGGGTTTGTTTTTACCAAAAATAATTATCTTGTCCATTCATCCTTACAGTGTGAACTTTGCATCTCTATACCAATATTTACACACATCTGGTAGTCATTCGAACCACTTCTTTACCAAATGCTAAACATAATTGGCCAGTTCATTTGTTTATTATTGCTTTCTAAGGGTCAACTTTACTGTAAACAATTCCAAGAATTGTATATATTGATTGATATATTCAATATGATCATTATATTGTTTTAACGATCGAGTGAGTAAAGAAAGCTCCTAGATGGTCGATTATAAAAGCATTATCTCAAAACCAATAAGAGGCAGTGATGATTTCGGTCCTTTTACTGATAAGATCTGTATCCCTTTTGTAGTCCTTGTACCCTGTTTACCCATACACTCTTCTCCTTCCAAGTTTAATGAATAAAGTTTACTTAAAATTTGACGCTAAGTTTTGTCTCATTGTTAGTCCACCTAGTAGTCCACAGTGTAGACTATTTTAGTCTTAAGTTTGTATCAACAGGGTTCGCCTTTACATTCGGAGGTTCCAACGAGAGGCTGAAAGTCAGTATCTAGTGATTCAATCCCTTTTGCGTTACGAAACATGGTGCAGGTGAAGGTGTTGATGTTAATAATGATAGGAAGATTACACTGGAAACCATCAAATCTGTGCTTTCGGAGTACGTTGCTGGTACTCATCGAGGTCCAAAGCTGTACGATGTAGTACATCCTCGGACATTAACGCTTTCTTACGAGACTTTGAGGACTATGCGGACGCATACAATTGGAGTCAGGAAGAAAGGTTAAGACGATTTTCTATCTATCCAGCTGGTTCAGCAAAAGATTGGTAGCACATCCATATTAGAGGGAGAAGTCTTTCATTGGATTTAGTGAAGGAAAACGTTAAAGAGTATTTTCTATCCTCTCGATTCGAGACTTAAGTGGCGAGCTAAGCAATCGCACACAGAAACCCAACGAACCCGTAGCTAACTACGTGATCGCTTAGCTCAGCATATGCGACAATCTTAACCCAACTATGCGTTAGAAAAGATCGAGCATCTCTATCTTGGACTACACGAAGGACTACGAATGGCTTTATATCCATTCAACGTTCAAACTGTCGCAGAATTTTTGGAAAAAGCGAAGAGAATTGAAGTCAATCAAGGAAGAGTGACTACTACATCATCCGCAACCGAGCAACCCCAAAATTGGCAGGCCATGATTCAACGAGCAGTGGAAGAAACTGTTTCTCGTTTAAGCTTACGGAATCAATGAAGGGCCTTTACTGTAACGCCAGAAGGCAACAACAACCCTCCGCCTAACCGAAGAGAGATACAGTCTGATTACTGTGGTATACTTGGCTATATTGCCCGTAATTGTGTCGCTCTGAATCGATCAGTTCCAGGTCATCGAGCTGTTCGACGTCTCTTCCCGGATCCACCTGGTCCTCCTCCAGCTGACCGTGGAAATAGATCCCTTTTTACTCGTCAATGGAGGCCAAATGAACGTGATGGTTATTACCAAAGATCCAAAGTTATCCGGCCAACGGTTATCAAGGCGAGCCATACCAAAACAACGGATACAATCAAGACTATCGTGCAGGCTATCAAAGAAACCAACGCTATACTAATTACCAATATCAATTCCCTCGCCAACAGCCGCAAGAGACGATGAATGCTGATAATCAGATCCTACCTATGCCTGGCAATTCATTAACCCAAGCTAATAGCTCACAATCAACATCAAACTCTGCTAACTCTCGAGTAGTCCAACCACCAACCGTACATAGAGTCAATAGTATGAGTGATGGTGAAAACTCTGACTCGTCTGGTTATTGCACACGGAAAATTCTATGGTGAGAGAGTTAAATGCCTAGTTGATCCTGGCTCAACCGTATCGCTGATAGATACTAAGTTTATCCTATATCCCTATATATATTGTTGTGCCCAAAGGGTCAAATAAGAAGTAATAATAAAAATAAAGGATTGAAAAAGGAGTTTACTAAGGAAAGATATTACTTTAAGAGATTTACAATGACTACAGTAGTAAATCCCATAAAGGTTTTAAGTGTCTGAAGTAGCCTGCGTTGAGTCATCGCTGAGTAAGTGGAGTCCTCGTAGAGGTTATCATAACATTTGTCACCCCTAAAGAAGAAAACTGACCACAGTTTGAAGGCTTTCCACTAGTTTTTAACACACAAACGTGAAAACAATTGTTGTAGCTCGTTATTATCTCTGTGAATTTTCTTAATGTGTTCTTTCAAACTTTAAAATATGTCTTCACCAAATAATAACGATGAACGCAGTCGTTCACCTCAGCCTACTACATGTTCCGGAGACCACGAGTGTGGTTGTAGCAAGTTAGAAATGACTGCCAAAGCTCGTGATGGTTTTTAAGATGTTGAGAAAATACTCTATCAAGAACGGTACCGATGCCAGGGCCAAGTTAAAAGTATGGCAATTGTGGTTGGGGCAACATACCTGGTCGGCCTAAGGGATATTAGGAACATTAGGTCTGCTGGAGTGGCTTATGGTATATCAAAGTATTTAAAAAGAAAACTTGTTTTTTCATCGGATCCTGATTGTATTATTTTCGTTTTTGTGGATCAACTTTTCCAGGAAAAAATCGCAAATATAATGGGACTCGTCATGAAGCAAAACGCTGTAATTTTCCAGGTTCACCAAACCATGACTGTGTTCCAGGGATAGTTAAACCTGATTGTGCTGGTAAGGTAGATTATGTACCACCTCCTGATGGTCGTAAAGGAAGGTCAATGCCATCACAAAAAAAGGCCTAATTAAAAAGACTAATTAGATTACTAAGAAGTAATTTTGCTAAATAACTTCTTAGTGTATCTCTTCTTTTAAATAAATACAATAAACATAATTAATTTTTGCTTAATTGAAATATTGTCGAATTATTCATCGTAAATCGGGAAAGTTGAAAAAAGCACAATTAAATTTTGCAGGCAAAATAGTAAAAGAATAGAATTAATGAGAAATGCCATACAATTTGAGATAGCTATAGTCTTCTTTGGGCGCTATAGTCCTCCCATAGGATTACATGTTAAAACAAAAGTGGTTAATTAAGAGGATTTACGAAGAATAAAGATACTTTTGAGGATTAAAGAAAGGTTGAAATCTCTTGCAGCTCGTAAATACTTGAGCTCCAGTCTTATGATTAGGATTCCCATGAGCCCATGAGCTTAATATAAGTGAAAAGATGCAAATAAATGACGGTTTTTTTGTTCTTTTTCATTTTGGTTTTCGTAGGCAACCAAGTACTTTAAAATGTCTTATAATGTTTCGATTGTTTATGGTAATTGTGGACAAACGCATGAGGCAACAGTTTTTTTGGACATTGCTTTCACTGAATCAAACTCAAACATTTGCGTGTTCACAGAAGTTATTCCTGACTCTATTGCAAGAGACAACAATGTTTGAGATCTCACATCTGCTCATCATCAAGCTCTAGCTAGGATAATCGTCAATAGTGAGACCTTGAGTGTGTATCAGGAAGTCGCGTTACCTATTACGGTAGCCAAAGTCGTAGCTTCACGTTGGAGACATGTGCGAGTGATGTTAGGTTCTATTTACCTGTTGCCAACAAACGCAGTGCTTTCCAGACAGAAAATTTTCTGCTATTGTGAATCGGTTCTTTGGATCTCGATGAGATGTTAGATGGTTCGGATCATCGTATGTTGAGAATGGAGCTGGATTACGAGCGTGAAAGCACTTTACTTCAAAATAGATAAGATTTATCAGCTATTAATTTAACATAATTTGGTTTTTTTATGTATTTTTGTTTGTATTGTGTTTTTTATATTAAGGTGTCCCATGAATCTTGATACTTGGTTTTTTTGAATAACTTTTTTATTATTTTTTCGATTTACATGAAATTTTATATTCAAGTAATATATTCTCCCTCATTTTCGATTACTCGTTTCTAACGGTCTGGTAAGTCCCGAACACCGTGCATCAGGTCACTTTCAGCAAGGTCACTTATGACGGACTCAAGTGCGGTTTCGAATTCTAACCAATCTTGGTGATGGATACCACAGAGGCGCCTTTTAAGTTGACCAAAACAGTTGAAGTCCCGGGGCAATATATCGGGGGAATATGCGGGGTGCGGCAAACCGATATTCCCTTTCTTTCCAAAAAAGACTTAATATCGCTACTTTTATGGGGTCTAGCATTATCGTGTAAAATATATGGACGTCGATGATTGTTTTTTGCAATTCAACATGGAAGTTTATCGGATAGAAACTTTTTGTATACTTCACTGGTCACGGTTGTTTTTGGTGAAAGCAGGCTATAAAAACAAATGGCGTGCCAATCCATGGCCATTATAAGCATTTGCTTATCCCCGTGAATGTTTTCGCGTACTGCTGGTTCAGGTTGTTCCCCTGGATAACTCCATTGCCGCTGTTGTGACCTATCAGGTGCCATATAAAGGGAAACCCATGTTTCATCGATGGTTACAGTTTTTTCTAGAACTTCTGGGTCATCGAAATAAGTTCTCAGGTTGATCTGCACGTTATTACACGGTTTTCTAGTTGCGTTTCATTCAATTCATGAGGGACCCATTTTCCCATCTTTTTCTCCATTTTCAAATCAGTTCGAATATATCGCTGAATGGTTGACTTGATATGGTTGATATTGTCGCAAAATTGTCAACTTTTTTGACTTTGCGACAATATCACGCCCTCTAGTGGTGACCATTGAAACTTCAAAGCTATTTTGAACAAAACTTTCACTGATTGACTACACAGAATCGAAAAAATTTTCGAAATCGAACAAAGGACAAAAAAGTTATTAGCGATTCAAAACCGCGTATTTGACATTTACACCCTGTATATGTGTAATGTGTCAATATTTTTCTGGCTCTGCGTTATTAGCTGAGTTGAAACTTCCAAGTTGAAAATTATCCAACTCAGAATCATAGTCAGAAGAGTTATCCTCAGATTGTGTTTCCACTCGCTCGTGAAATGTTTTAAGTCTTGAGATGTGAACTATATAAATTCGTCTTCTCTTTTTGCTTTAGATAAATTAGCGATTTGTTCAGTGACAAAGAGTAAATTCAATTCGACATCGATTTTGGGTTCTTTTGCTTGGTCGATGGGATTGCGTGACAAGCAGTCATCGTCTCGATGATATTTACCACTTTTGTAAAAAAACTTCGAAATCAAATCCTTGCAGTGCTAGGGAATACCTGGTCATTCGAGGTGAAAGTTTAATTTTTGTAAACATCCAACAAAGTGAACAATGATCATTAATTACTTTGGATTTAGTTTCAATTAAATAGGACCTAAAATTTTCTAGCGCATAAACAATTGCAAGTGCTTCAAGTTCACTTATTGCATAGTTTTTCTCAGCTTTGGTTGTCATCCTGCTTGCGTAGACAATAACTTTTTCTAAACCATTTACTGTTTGAACTAAAATTGCTACAAGACCAATTGAAGAGCCATTACACCTCACTTCACTAGGAAGTTTATTGTCAAAATGCATTAGAATAATGTTTGACTAAACCTTCTTACGAGTGTTCAAAGGCTTTTTGCTGCTCTTTTCTCCAGTTAAATGGTACATTTTTCATGGTCAAATAAGTAAAAGGTTTGGTTATTAAGGAGAAATATCTAATAGAACGACGATGATAAGATGCTAACCCAATGAATTGTCTGAGCGTATCTATGTTTGTTGGTTGTTTGAATTTTAAAACAGCATTTGACTTTTCTTTCTGTGGTGAAATGCCTTCGGCTGTTATTCGATTTCCTAAGTAGTTTACTGCATTGATAGCAAAAGCAACTTTTGGCGGTTTAATAAATAAATTCGCTGTTTTTAATCTCTTCAGTACCACATCCACATGATCTAGATGGGGGTTGCAAGATTTTGAGAATATCGAAATATCATCTGGTAAGGAATACATGTTATCCATTTCAAATCACTCAGAACTGCATTCATCAATCTTTTAAAAGTAGCTGGTGCATTCCTTTAGCCAAAGGGCATCACAATAAACTCAAACAAACCATCTCTGGTTATTATGGCAGTTTGTGCACGATCTTTTGGATCAATTTCAATCTGCCAATAACCAGATTTAAGATCACACAGTCTAATGCATCTTGAATGCAAGGAAGAGGATAGTTATCAGGAACAGTGTCTTTATCCAAGCGACGAAAATTAGCACGAATGCGAACTTCACCGTTTTTCTTTCCTCCTACTATCACTGAAGAAGCATAAGGTGAAGTTGATTCAATTACCACACCTAGACTTTGCATTCTTTCAATTTCTCTCCTAATTTGAAGTCTTCTAGCTAATTAATGAGTATGATAAGGAGGCAGCGAGAAAGGTCTATTATTATCTGTATCGATTTGGTGCCAACATAAGCTAGTTTTACCCAGTTTGTTTGTTTCAAATGCGTCTGTGTTTGTTTCGATATGAGATTCTAAAACATCTTTCAACTTGTCAATCTGTGCGATTCCCGAAGATGCACCAATTGAGATGTTACCTCTGCTCAAACACAATTATTTACATTCCGAACTTACCCTTTATTATTCATTGATTCAATTGCGGGCGTTTCATCAGAATCGATTCCTACGAGCACTGATTCTCTTGGTCGACAAATTTGTTTAATTCATCCTAACTTTTCTCCTGTGCTCAAATAAAAGCTGAAATTTTCGTTATTACAGACAGTCATCTCACCTTGATTCTCATGAACATTTAGGATGTTTGTAACAAAATTCAATCGTGAGTTTTCAGTAAACTTCGATCATGTAGAAATAATTATTTGTTTGTTTAGCTTGCTAACTACTTGAGCTACTACTTGTACTCAACTGTGGGTTTTGTTGGGATATGAAGTCCTTGTTTGTTAATAATTACCACTTTGGGTTCTGTGGTGATTTCTTCTTCAGTTACTAACTGGACACGGTTATTTTTGATTTGTTCGATTTGCCTTTCAGGAAATCGCAAGTAAATCTTGTTATTTACCGCATCAATGTATGTGCACTCTTGATAGTATTCATCCCTATTATAATTTCATAAGGAAGATATTCTAACACCCTGGCTTCAAAAAGGATTTCAGCTTTTCTGTCTTCCTGAGAGATGACTGCTGGAACCTTAATTCTACCAATCGGCATTCTGGAGGAACCATTTATACCTCTAATACTGTCACCCTGCCATTGTTCTAACTCACAACCTATACTGTTAAGACAATTTGAGGTAATGAAAGAAGCTTCGGCACCAGTGTCAACTAGAGCGCTGCAGCTTTTTTGATTAACTTCTAAATTTAAAATTTCTAAAGTTTGTATTTTAAATTTTAATCTGTGCAACGAGTCTGAAATGTATTCTATAGTAAAAAAAGTATATCTCGTTTTCAAGGTTATGGTCTAGTGTTTGTTGGTCTCCAAGAGTTATCAAGAGCTGCAGCTAGGTCCCACGATAACCCACAACAAGGGAGACACCAACTAAGATTAGAATTTTACGATCACGGTGATATTGGGATGCTATATACTCGTGGTGCCCAGCACCTCACGAATTTTCTACATGCCACTCCATGATCCAAGCCATCGTCCATAGTGAAGACATTGGATTCATCAACACACATCAACCCCCTAACATGGACAGAGCTGGTGTTTTTGACTATTTCATTAATCTACTTGCCGGATGTTACACGGTGGAATAGATAAGTATGAGTAAGAATTGAAGGCTGTTAAATATAGCATTATCGTAGGTGATTTCAATGCTGATATCAATCAAACTAATAATACAACAGCTAGTGACTAATGTTTGCAACAATTAATCAAAAAGTCGCACCTTTCTGTCCATCCAACATCGAGTACGTATTGGGATAAAACAGGAAACGACCATAGGTATGATTATACCGTGCACTCCGAAAATGTGATATTCAGTGACGCACCAAACGATTTTTCAACTTTAAAATCTGATCATATTCCGATCTTCATTAGGTGTGAACTCGACCCTGATCAAGGTATCGCACCAGCTCCCAAGAGATCGATAGATTCCCAATAGATTCCGAGAATCTGACTACTTATGATCCCGAGGATCAACAAAATTGAAGAGTAACAAACTAAGGCACTAAATATCATTATATTTGAGTATTTGTCACAACTGATTAAATACAAGATCGGGTTAGTATTTATACAAAAATTAGCAAGGAACTACTGAAACAAAAAATAGAAAATAACAGAAAAGGTGAAAGCAGCAACCTGGTTTCTATGCTTAAGAAGCGCTTAGTTCAAATAATACAACATTCTTCCATCCTTTAATCAAATTCAACGGCTTTGACCAACAATGTCTATTTTAACCTATTTCTTTTAGATCCATAATTTGACTAATCAACGCGGGGGCCCGAGCTTAACCTCCGTTTTCATCTTTAATAATGTCTATTTTAACCTGTTTTCTTGGATCATCGCAGATACATGAATTACAGAAGGGCAATGACCACAATGCTACAAAGTATAATTATTTGTTTTCAACAATTAAGTATATGTATTAATTGTAATTTTTATTACATTGATTTGGATTACTTTTGAAATTATATTTGTGTAAACCCTTCTCATCAGGTGAAATTGTTAGTTATTGTTTTCAACAATTTAAAATTTGTTTAAATTTCAACTCACATTTCAACATTTGGATTACTTTTCAAAAGATTATGGAGAGATTCAAAGATTTGGATTATTTATTATATTATTATTTATTAAGTATATTTTCAAAAACCTGATCAAAGACGCGATTGATAATGTGTCAAAAGAGACTTGTAAGCGCGCAGTCGTTGGTTTCGAAAAACGGCTTACGGCAGTCATCGCTAAAGACGGAGGTCATTTTGAACATTTGTACCATTAACTTCATTATATTTCGAGCATTTTGGTAGTTCAATCATCACTGTATGACAAATGAGAAAAAAGTTACAAATAAAAACTTTTCACATTACCCTAGTGCTAACCCTGTATCACGATGGAAAAATAATATGTTATCCATAATTAGACAATTTTAAGTTAGTTTTGCAAATCACCTGAAGTTAAGCTCGAGCCCCGCGTTGATTAATCAAATTATGGATCTAAAAGAAATAGTTTAAAATAGACATTTTGTGTTGGTCAAATTAAGCCGTTGAAAGATGGTGTTAAGCCGATTTAGATTCAGCTCGCCCCGTGTTGAAGGACAAATTTTTCGTTGAAAGTTAGTGTTAATTAAAACAGTTCGTATCATATTCAAGGTCAAATTAAGCCATTGAAAGAGGGTGTTGGATGAGGTTAATGAACCGGAAGTAGTTTCCATTTCCGGTCTGTGCCACAGAAGCGTATGTTCCTATACTACTATCAGCATAGCTGCTTATGATAATGTGAATATCATGGTGCGTCCCTATCTGGAACATGAACAGAAATCGACCCGAACTAACTCACAATAGTTTTTCTTATCTTTGGCTGATTTTGCACCATTTTTTGTCTTTTTTATTTCAAATATGAAACCGGGTTAGGTGTTTACATCTACTGTGTTAATACCATTGTGCAATCTGGAACATAGTCAAAACAATGCCGAAATGCGATTCATCTAACTTTTTATCTGTTTGCGTATTCCGCACCACTTTTTCTCGTTTTTATTACAAATATGTGTTTAGGAACACTGAATTACTTAAAAAACAAATCTTGACCTCATAATTCTAACTCTTATTCACAAATCTTGTACGTTCCTCTAACCTCAAATTCCTTTGTTTTTTCGTGAATATCTTTCGAACGGTAACTCTGACCAAAATTTAACTTATATTATTTAATTCAGCATAAAAAATACATAAGAAAAATTAGTTTGAAAGTGATCTGAGTTTGGGCAATTTTCCCAATTCATTTTGACATCCTCCTTTTGATAGAAATGAAATCGATTGTTGTTTTAACACTTAATCAAGCAAATTGAATGATCTAGAATCTGATGAGTTAATAGATAGGATAGACAATTGAGATGACAAATGCTGGAATAGCAAACGGCTAATTGTAAACAGTTCCAAGTACCAGTCCAGCAGCGAGAATCGTATTCGAAAATATAAACAAAAAATGGCCAAAACCACAATGTCTAATAACATTTACAACAACTTTAGATATGAATGTAAAATATTATTAATAGTTTCATTGATGAATTTTAAGCTCGTTTGTAACTCTTGATAAGTTGTTCTGAGGATTCAACAGGACAGAATAAACCATGAAAATCACTTGTAATTGCAGTTGGAGTTTTAAAGTGAGCTCTTGCCAATTCTTTAAATGATTTTCCATCCAGAATCAAAAGGAATCCTTCATTTTCAATATTCTCGTACAAAACGGCAGATAAAACGACACCTTAAAAGACATAAAGATATAATAATGTTTAAGGGTTAATCAAAATTAATTTGAATAAAAAATACCATCGTCTTCATCAATTGCTCCTGGTTTTGGGATAAAAACTGGTTCAGATGGCGTACATCCTTCATCAGACCAAATCACAGTTTCTTTAGTCTTCACATTGCATTTCAACTGAATTGAAGGATAAAATATTTAAAGTTGAATAGTTAACATACGATAAAAGTAACAGTAGAACTTGCTTTAACCAGAAGTAAAATAATTAGACTAACCAATTGAGTGAAAAAATCTTTTCCCCTTGTAATTGAGTAAAAATATTGATAATTTTTACCATTATAATGACGATAGTTAATCTGGGGCATTTCAGCCATACTTGAACCTGAAAGTACACGTCAATACGTCGTTCTGTTGTTTAGTTAATGACAAAAAAGAGAAGCCAAAAAACTCACCAGTTGAAGTTAAAGGTTCATGAGTTATCTGAATCTCATTGCCATTACGTATAGCTTTTGCTGACGAGCCTTTCAATCTGATAAGGTTTGTCAAAGACTGTAAGAGAAATGATTTAAATGATTTTAGTAAATATTTAAAAAAATAGCGACATAATTCATGATACCTCGTTTGATGAATCAACATTCAAGGGTAAAATATAGCGACGAGCCTGAGATTTGAGAGACTGAAACTCTTTTATAGATTCTGCTTTACTTTCAGCGACTAGATTACTGATTTGAGCCAATTTATCGGCAAATAATGCATTAACTATGGATCCGTCTTGGTAACAACAAATATCACATATAACATGACCATCCTCTTGGTAAGCGTTGATTGTGTGAAAGAAAGCAAATGGTTCACTAACATAGTTATTTGCAATTATTTCTCCGTTAGATTTTTTTATCACATTGAAACGAGTCTAGATAAAAAAAATTCAAGATTATAAGTAAATCACAAGGAAAAGATGAGATCATTGTTCTACCTTAAACTCTGGTCGCCATTTTAAGGCTGCACTGTAAGCACCACCAGTAAAATGATTGAGAAGTAAAGAAGGAATTGATGTGACCAGAGGCTGCTCAATGAAGATGATAAAATCCTCCGTAACCAGAAAACTATGATAATATGATGGGTACATTTTATTACGAACTGGAATGCTAGTTAAAAGTGAAGTTGATGTAAACCCTTTCGACGCATTAGGATCAACTTTAATTACGTTGTAGCTTCCTTTTCCACTAAAATTGCTTCCTAAATTATAAACCACTCCATTGGGTTCAATATGAGGATGAGCCGTCTGCGTGTTGACAGCAACATATTGGGCCAAATTAGCGCTGCCTGTTGTATCAATTGTTTTAGCGTCAATTTTATGAAGAAAAGTTGATTCAGTAGAAGCATATAATTCATCACCAACTGGATAAATACTGACAGAGTCATTGTCAGTAAACTGTTTAAATGAAAAGTAACTCATGTACCTTCCAAGTAAACTTTTACATGGGTCAGGGTAAGCACGGGTTCCGAAATCAGAGACAACAATGCGATTGGCTTTCATATTTCTTTTATAAGCTTCAGAGCGTAAAAATTTATTACGATAGGTAACATGACCATTATCAATAGTGAACTGGTGGATAAGTGCAAGACCATCAAATAGATGACGATACTCATCTGGACCAATTTTACGGAGACCTGGACCATTACGTAGTAAATATCCTTTGACCCACGAAGGAATCTCTCCTGAGAATGGAAAACAAAACTAGATTATGGACTATTATACCAAGATTAGCGTTCAATAAATATCAGACTGTAAATTTACGGATGACACCAAGGAAAATATTGAGAATGAAAGCAATTACTATGCAAAATAAAACAGGGTTTTAATATAATTAATGAACTTTAGACGTTTTAATGGCTGTATTTTTGTTTTCTTAGTGTTCATCAGGATTTCGATTTCTTCTGAATTAAGCAGAAGAACGCGAAAAAAATATCAAATAACATTCCAAAAATTAGCACCCTTTTCTTGCTTAACAGAGGTCTTTATAAACATGCCTATAAAGTTACTTTTCGCACAGAAAATGGTTTGACACTTAATATTTATTCCGAAAATCTTCGAATGTTCTCGTTATCATCCTAGACTGGTCAGAAATGACACACGATGAACTCTAAATGAACAGGGGCAATCTGTTTGTCCGCATGTCTTACATTTCAACAAATGTCGTTAAATCAACAACGAAGAGAACAATCAAAACAAACTAAATTATATCAAAAAAGACGTAAAATAATATAACAGCTAAAAATGTTGGATAAATCTCACCTTTGCAAAAAGTAGAAAATAAACAATTCAAAATTTAATTTTAGTCCGTAGAATCGCGTGTGTCGCTGCTTATGTATGATTGAGAATCGAACAAATATGTCATTTTGAACAATCATATCGCAAATAAATCAATCTACAATCAGTACTAACATGATATAAGATTAAAAATTTCGTGTCTATTTACATCAACAAGAAAAAAGGAGCAAAACGTCGAAAGTAAATCAATTAAAACCATGTACAACTAATAGCGTTTTATAAATATTAAGTTGTAAAGGAGGAAGGCCAAAACTGCTTAAAAATGATTTTTTTGTTAAGAACACACAAGATACAAAATTTTATGCTGAGTTCATAACTTCGATCTTTTTTTCGAAATACCTTTTTGTTTTCGAGATATCATGAAGGAATGTTAAAATGCATGGCGACGAGTGAAGCACTAACCAAAGGTGAAAACACTTTCTAGATAGATTTTTCAGGTGTAGAATTCAATTCTCATTTCAATGAAGTGATTCATTTTGATCTAAAATGGCGCAAAACTGGCCATTTTTACGATAAATGTAATAGAACGTTCTAATATACTTCCCAAAACAATCACACTATCGTAAAAATGGCAAGTTTTGCGGCATTTTAGATAAAATGGATCACTTCATTGAAATGAGAATTGAATTCTACACCTGAAAAATCTATTCAGAAAGTGTTTTCACCTTTGGTTATTTTGCTATTCGTCCTTATGCATTTCTAACGTTATTTCATGATATCTCGAAAACGAAAAACTATTTCAAAAAATGGATCAAAGTAATGAATTGAGCATAAAATTTTGCATCATATACGTTCATAAGAAAAATATTCCATGCTAGGCAGTTTTCCCTATTCTTTTGGTCTTCATCCTTTACGGGTGACATCAAGACAAATATTGATACAGAGATTCATGAAATAAGTAAAAAGAGCATTAAAGTAAAACTAGTCCTGATTAACCCACAAGATATTGAAGCTGTTTATAAGTGAAAAAGCAGCGAGATTATACTTGAATGTCGATTTATATTTGATAAAAATTCAGAGCCTTCATGCCAATGATTATAAATAACTGATTTGTGTTTTGCTTAAGAAAAGTAGTAAAATAAATTACCAACGACTTTAGCCGTAACAGGTTCCGAGCACTCTTTTAGACATGATCGTAGGTTAGGCGGTAGAGCTTTCACTTGTTGATACCCACCAAAGGGTGTTGAATCTGCTGATAGTGATGCAGATTTCATTGTACTGTAACTTCTGAGACATGGAATGATTCTGCCATAGTAAACTTGGCAAACGAAGTAACATTTCGGTGAGACTATTTGGCGCAAGAGAATCATCTTGAGTGGATAAAATAGGACTTGGTGAGATGAACTATTAAGATGCCCAGTAATGACGATGTGTTGGATGATTGAGATGAAAAATCAATGAAGATTAAGCTGTCAGAAGATGAGGTGACAGAGACAACCTTTCAATATTGTCACAATATGGTAAGGAAGCTAAATTATCTAGGCTCAATCATAACAGAAGGCAAGATTAACTTAAGGGTGTTACAATTAAGTGGTCAAAAATACGAAACCTGATTGGGCTTCATGTGAAGGTGCCTTCATGGAACAAATGTAACAAGATATAAAATATACAAAATTACCAGATGATTGCTCATGAGATTGAAAACTGTTAACTTAAATAGCTACGTATCCAAGTGTGAGCATATCGTCAGATAGTATTACGGACAAAAGTGATTGGTTTACATAATAGATGGAGCCAGAATAATGCTCTTAATCGTAGATTGTTGCATAAACAAAGAGTGACTGCCTTTCAAAGAGTAATATAGCAAGAGAGACCGCGAGATGGGAAAAATTTAGGTTTGAAATTTAAGGCGACTTCCATCAAATCTCAATTCATCAAATCGAGATTAATTTTTTGCTTGTAATTAAAATTTAAAATTAGAAAACATTAGAAAGCGCCATCTAATGTTGAAAATTTGCAACTTTAACCGGTTTCTGGTTAGATTTGTTTACATCGCGTTTAAGCTAAACCGCGTTTTGTTTAAAGCTCAACTTCATTCACCAACAATCAAAATTTGTTTAAATTTGTTTATTTTCTTGATTTTTGTAATAATTTGTATTTATTTTGTAATAATCATGAATTCTCGAGTTGAGGTAAAAGTTTTAAATGTTTCTAAATCGGAAATTCCTAAAATTTTAGCAGTGTCTGCAAAAATACATCAATTATCTAACGGTAATATGAAACTTTTCGCCGATTTCCTCCAACCAACCCCTGATTATATAATTGATTACCAGAGATATTACAATTGTATTCTCCAAGAGAAAAAAGATATCAATATTATTAGCGAAACTAAATTTTTAAGGAGTTGAATTAACTGCCACTGCTGCTGCTCACAAAAAATCTGAAGCATTGAACATTATTTCATCAATGCTTATAGCCAAAATTCTTGAAGTGGACACGAATATTATAATGGTAAGTCCTTCGTGCATTTATCTTGAATTTTGCAGGATGATTATAAATTCGGATATGAATCAATAATAACCCACAAAATGCAAGTGGAGTGATAAGTCAACTTGTAGCCAAAATGTTTTATACAGGGTGACAAATGGGAACCGAACTACTTCGGTTTTAAATTTAGCGGGATTTTCGCTACTAGCGATATCTTTTGATGTTTTAACCTAACTAAAGGGTCAATGCAAAATTGTTTTTGAGTATTTTTATAACAAATTTTTATTTCAATTATGTCTGAATTAACTGTTGAGCAGAAGATATACCTCATCGAGGCATATTATACCACTGGTAATCAATGACTTCAGCATGTAGAGCCATGCATAGTAAGTTTCCAAAAAAAGACCTACCCTCTGACTCAGCTCTAAAACGGTAAGAATGAATTTTTGAAACTTTTGACTTTTTTTGTGAAATTTTCATTTCAATTTTCTAATTAACCACAACTTTTATCCAATATTTTTCAGAGCTATCTATAAGTAGCTTGAACACGCGGCATTGGATGATAGACGCGCTTCCAATCCTGGTCCTGATTATAGTGTGACCACGCCCGAAACTTTGGATGCCGTTGAGGAATATTTTGAAAAAAATCCAAATGCTTCGGTTCGGATGGCTGCTGCTGTGCTCAGTTTGAATAGAGAAAGTCTACGAATAATTTTGAGAAAGTTTTTGAAGCTGCATCCATATAAAATCCAATGCCACCAAAGGTTGGAAGAGCACCATAAAGAAAAAAGGATGGCCTTCGCAGACAAGATTGTTCCGATGATACACGATGAAACTCTGCTCGTTAACAACATAATCTTCTCGGATGAGAGTCATTTTTTCTTGGATAATTACGCGAACAAGCAGAATATGCGTTTTTGGGGTACAGAGCGACCAGACTTCTCAAGGTCAAAATCATTATACCCTGTTCGTGTAACTGTCTGGGCTGCCATTTGTTTGGATTTTGTAAAGATAGAAATGTTCACAAACACCGTAACAGGCGAAAGTTACAACAAGTTGTTGGCCAAAAAGTAGTTCGCTTTCCATTTGTCACGTTGTACTTTCGGAATTGAAAGCATCAAAAATCCTGGTTGTAACCAAAGTATTACCATCACCTTCTTATCCCTCATTGATGAGGTTGGTCTTTTTGATAGCTCCTCACGGCTACGTACCCACTCTAAAGATTCAGTTCGTGATAGCGGATCATAGAGGGGGAGCCATGTTTCATCCATGGTGAAAAGGTAGCGGAGAAAAGCATTGGTCTGCAAGTTGTACTTCCTCAAAGTTTGCTGTGACGCTTCAACTCGAGCTCTTTTGTGGGCTGAAGTCAAAACATGAGGAACACTAACTGGAGATAGCTTTTTGAAGCCTAAATGGTCTTTAAGCACCTTGCCAATGGTTTCTTTCGATACCCCAAACCTGTCACTTAATTCTCGGTAGGAAACATGTTTGTCTTCTGCAACGGCCTTTGAAACCTTAGCGGCCAAACGTGGATAATCAATTTCATTGGGGCTCCGGGTTTCGGGATATTTGAGAGGGTTGTCCTGCCCAATTTGAATTGGCGGTACCACCATTTAATAGTCTCATAACTGGGCGACTTTCCGGGGTAGGTTTCATCCAATCTTTTTTTGGCCTCAGTCGCAGGCACACCGGTCAAAAATAAATTTCTTATCACCGCTCTAATTTCCTCGTCGGCCATCTTGAAATAACTGAATATCTTAAAAACGGTTTGAGTGAATAAAGAATGACTTGGTAGAGATAGAGACTAACTAGTATGAAGTGTTTTTATGTAGCGACATCTATGTTTATCTTCATCAACTACGCAAGAGGAATCATCACCCGGACACCCTAATAGTTGATACTTTCGAAGAGGAGAGCATCAAACACCCCGATTACAAGCTTACTTATAAGTTCCAACCTTAAATTAACCAATCAACCACGCAAATAACTAATAACCATTTCTATTTTCTTACAGCCCAGATATGTTATTGGCTTAGCTAATTTTAGAGGGCATTGTTTTTTTGTTCTAGTCTTCGTGCCACTCTTCAACTTTAAACATTTTGTGGAAGCAGTGCTCAAAGAACACGAAACAGCGTCTGACTTCATAATAGAGCATAAATTCCTAAGCCAGAGAGAAAAAACTTAGAGAAGATGAATATGAAGAGCTGCCTTTTCTTTGGACTCGGATAGTCAAAAGATTCTTTCATGAATATAAAAAGATTAGCCACAAAGAAAAAGTGGAAGTTAAAAATTTTTCAAAATATATATGAAACAAAGGTTTCAAGTTTTCCGGTTGAGAGTTCCTAGGGAACTAACTCTTTTTTATTCGAACATCTAATATTTAACTTTTGATACATAAAAATCGATAAGGGTGTTAACAAACTAAAGGATAACTAAAAAATCTAATTACATTAACTATGATCACTATATACTGGGTGTCTAATATTATGTGAAAATTATGATCATAGTCCGCAATCTCAAACACATGCGCGAACTGCTTTTCTTTGTTCATTGTTAATTTCCTCATATCCTCTGATTTCCATCATTGCTTTCAAAATAAGACCAGTCCGTTTTCGAAAATGTCCAATTCAACTAATGAACAAAAAGTGAAATTAATCGAGTTATATTATACTCGCGGGCAAAATGTTAGTGCCGCTATTGCGGGCCTTCGCCACCAATTTCCTGAAGATCTTGAGGCAAGCGATTCGACTCTTGGAAGGTAAGTTACACGTTTTTCTTTTTTTCAAGGTGTGGCCTTAAAATGTCGATTTTGAATTACAAACCAGCTATAGATTTTTTACTGATTTTTTCTTTTGAATTACCTTTGCCTCGATGCTTAGAGCTGTTGAAAAGTTCTTGAAAACCGGAAGCATGGATGGCGCACGAGCTGAGAATCCTGGTCGGCCATTTTCCGTTCAAACTCCTGAGAACGTTGAAGCCGTGGAGAAATATTTTGATGACAATCCAAGGGCCTCATTACGTCAAGCAGGTCAGCATCTTGGAATAAATAAGGACAGTATTCACACCATCCTTCGGAAATTCCTTCGTTTTCATCCTTATAAAATCAGTATAAACCAAGCATTGACTCATGAGCACAAAGCAAAACGTGTTGATTTCTGTAAGAAATTGTATGACCAGCTTGATAACGGCTCTATCAACGTGGAAAATATAATACTCAGTGATGAGGCTCACTTCCATTTGGATGGTTATGTCAATAAACAAAATTGTCGCTTTTGGGCTGGTGAAAATCCACATCACACTTTGAGCAAAAAAGCACACCCAATAAGGCTTACAGCATGAACAGGAATCACCAGGAATAAGATTTATGTAACCACCTTTACTGAAACAGTCACTGGAGCCTCATATCTTCAGATACTCAAACGGCGATTTTTCCCTTGGTGCGGGCGGAACAATGTTTCTAACCAGTCATGGTTCATGCAAGATGGAGCTACTCCGCATCGGACTAAAGATGTTATGGAGTGCCTGGCTGCAACATTTGGACATAGAGTTATTGGCCTTGGATACCCGAAGTTCGCTGGTGGAGGATTGGAGTGGCCACCATATAGCCAGGATCTGAATCCGTGTGATTTTTTCCTATGGGGTTACCTGAAGTCACAGGTCTATGAGAACAACCCAAAAACAACAGAAGAACTCACTAAAGCTATTGAAAGGAAAGTTAAATCGATCGACGCTGAGATGCTCAATCGCGTTTATTTAGGTTTCCTTCGGCGGCTCGAAGCTTGCTATAACTCGAACGGAGACCACTTTGCAAATATTTATTTGTAGGTTTAGACATTCAGCTTTCCAATGATACCCCATTTACGAAGAATAAAGCAGTGGTTGCAAAAAAATCATGTATTCATAATTTTCACCTATTATTAGACACCCAGTATATATAAGGGTGTGTTACATATACCGGCCGCCATTCTGAACAGCCACTGTTCAGTTACAATAATTACTTATTAATTTTAATCATTTAACTGTGGGCATAAATTATTATATTATATTATATTAATCATGATGATAATTCACAGAAATATTTAAGATTGGTTTACTGGTTGATATAACGGTGGATATTTTGAAATATAATCAAAGAAATTTTGTGAACAAAATACTAGGTTTATCAAGTAAAAACCACGCTCTGCTACCAATTGAAACAAAGGTTTCAAGTTTTCCGGTTGAGAGTTCCTAGGGAACTAACTCTTTTTTATTCGAACATCTAATATTTAACTTGTGGTACATAAAAATCGATAAGGGTGTTAACAAACTAAAGGATAACTAAAAAATCTAATTACATTAACTATGATCACTATATATATTTAAGGGTGTGTTACATACAGGGCGTTAGCGCTAAAAAAACAGTTTTATTTTTGAAATAACTCTGCAACCCTTGGTGCTAGAATACTTTGAGATGTATCATTGGATACGAAATTTTGTTAGAATTTTTTGGATACTAAGGTCAAGGTCATTCAAGGTCATTTTTCGGGAATTTTACCTATGACCTTCAGAGGTCAAATGAAATCATTTTACGCATAATTGACGCATAAAAATTATCCACACAAAATTTCATCTGTCAAAAGCATTTGGTTCATGAGTTTTTCCCGTTTTCATGTTCAATAACTCAAGCATTTGATTTTCACGATTCAACTAAAAACGTTCAAAGATAACCAGAGCTCCGTTTGAATTACCCAGTCAGTACCACGTGGAGAAGGAGATGGATTTTACTGACCTCCCAGAGGGTACTGAAAAGCTGCTTCGCCTCTGGGGGGTTTTTTTGGTTTCTTACTTGAAGTCCTTATGGAGTTTCAATTGTTTGCCCTCGAGCGCGACACACGCTTGACAGCGAAGCTCCAAAGATCTGCAGGCAGTGGCAATCTCATCTTGAGGTAGCTCCTGAAATTTGCAAAAATGAAAGATTTTAAATCTTCCATTGTTTTGGGATCTCTGGCGAAAACTTTGTCTTTAAGCCGCCCCCACAGATAAAAGTCACATGCAGTTAGGTTCAGGAATCTTTTGGATGAGACTTTTGATGAGTGGTTGTGGAGAAGAGGATCCTGGGAATGGCCTTCAAGATCACCTGACCTAACTGCATGGGACTTTTATCTGTGTGGGCGGCTTAAAGACAAAGTTTTCGCCAGAGATCACTGGGTACTGACTGGGTAATTCAAACGGAGCTCTGGTTATCTTTGAACGTTTTAAGTTGAATCGTGAAAATCAAATGCTTGAGTTATTGAACATGAAAACGGGAAAAACTCATGAACCAAATGCTTTTGACAATTGAAATTTTGTGTGGATAATTTTCATGCGTCAATAATGCGTAAAATGATTTCAGTTGACCTCTGAAGGTCATAGGTAAACTTCCCGAAAAATGACCTTGAATGACCTTGACCTTAGTATTCAAAAAATTCTAACAAAAATTCGTATCCAATGCTACATCTCAAAGTATTCTAGCACCAAGGGTTGCAGAGTTATTTCAAAAATAAAACTGTTTTTTTAGCGCTAACATTGTATACATAGTATCACAAATATACAATATACAGCTTATCCTGACCTCTATTCCTTGAATTTGACATACGTTTACCAAAGTGGATACAAGCCTGATTTGAACATTGATAGTGCCTTAATGAAAGTGTTCTTGAGTTCAAAAATTTTCATTCTCCTACTTATAGTATGCCTGGTAAGTTTCACAAGATCTTATTGATTTTGGGTAATAAAATGTCTTTAAATCCAAAGATATTTTAGCGCTCACGATCAATAGACTTCAACATGTCTTGACTGTTCTGCTAATCGTTATTTTAAATTTTTTTCTAAAAAGTACAACGAATTTTCTGAATCTGGTAATCTCATAACATTTTTTTAAATTTTTATTGTTAAACTTACTGTTAAAAGTTTTCTATCATTACATTTGATCAATAAATAACTTTGTTTCCTCGCAACCAAACAAATATTTTGTATACTTGTGAATAATGGCATACCTTCGGATTTAAAGGCATGTCATTACCCAGAAGTTATCAATATTGTTTTTTGTGCCTATTTGATTTATATCCTGAATTTGTGACAGACATGGATGAAATTGTTATTCAAAATTTGTCAAACTCTCATGCTGTAATAACTAATGCTATTGTAGCAACTGTAACTCATCAGGAGGTAATAAACTCGAATACAGTTTCTAATAATTGGATAAAGGGAATCAAATAATCTCTAGTTTGTTCTATGAATGAAGCGGGCAGTTACCTTCGGATTTGACGGATTTTCGGAATTGGGTTACCTTCTTACCCAATTTGAATTCCTTTGGCTGATCGATCAGTTTCCAATATTGAAAAGAGCTAATTGTGACATTAGACTACAAACTTTAGTCTTCTTGTAATGGCTCGCATATTTGACTCGAAATTCATATACAGCAATAGGCTTGTATATACAATATGCCGATAACGACTGTGTCAAACTCGATAAACAGAATAGTTCGAAATGTGAACAACCTTAGGGATAGGATAATTTTTTTGCCAACAGCGGATGATGAATTGAGCTAAATATGTGCTGGATTTACTGAGAGATCAGGTCGAAATGACTTTTTCAAGAATATTGTTGGAGAGTAGTAAAGGTTGACTATTGTGCGAAAAAGGCGGAGCCTATTTTTGCCCCCAAAATGAGGGGAGCGTATGCGCAAAAAGAGTATTCATTCTCTAAAATGTATATCGCCTTAGGGGATCTTGTTTTTATTATAAACAAATTATGCCTTAGGGCATATATCAATTCCATAGACCTCCATGTTAATTGTTTTTCCTAATTATCTAAACATCCAAGCCAAACTCAATAATGTTCAATATGTTGTTTAAAAGCGCTTGCAAAGCGCTTTCTAACCATATAAAAAAGATTGAAAATTGATTTTCATGAGTTGATCAAAAGTGAAAAAATATATTTCTGAAGTTAATTAGTGAAATTTTTCAAGACCTTGTAAAGAAAAAAACTAATCTACTTACTATAGTTTTTTACTCCTTATTTTGAAGACATTATTTAGTCCTATCTAAAGACGTTGCAAGCAAAGCTCTACGTGCAAACCGGACTGAGATATACATTTTAAAGCAAGAGCACAAAATTACGTGACTTTTCCCACCCACCCACTCCGTCAGGGTCTTTTTCTCAGGTAGCGAATTATTTGTCGAAAAACTTATTTTTCGAATGAAACCAAGCAAGAAATTTGAAAATTTATTGAAAATGCAAAAATGGAAAATTGATATTACAAAAAGAAAAGGAAATTCAAGAAAATAAATGGAAAAGCGCCAAAAAAGAAAATTAAGGCAAAATCCAAAGGAAAATGAATTTAAATTAAATTTTGGTTGAGAGGTCCAATGGTTTAACCTTTGACATTCTGACAATGTAATTGAGTCAGCTCTCATACGTTTGAATCGTCTATTCATTGGTATTTCTTCTTCTTCGACGTATTCTTCGACTTCTTCATCTTCGGAGACTAAATCAATGAAAGTGGGTTCGGTTGAAGCCCTTTCCCGAAAACAAGCCAAGGACAGAAATTGGCCAACAGACGAGTCGGCAATGGAAGTTGAGAATGGTTCCTCTTGCTGTTGCTGATTAAGATCCTCTATGTCGTTCAAACATTCTTCACAAAACTTTCGGAAACTATTCTCCGTACTCATGCGATCAATTCACTCAATGATGCAGTGTATTGTATAAATACAGTCTGCCACTTACATTTTTGGAGCTGATAATGAAGCCATATCAAAAGAAATAATAGAAATCGGGTGGTGAAAAACGAAAAAATGAAATAAAACTGGTCAAGACTCGAAACAAAGAGACAAAACAAATGGAGATAAGTGATGAACAAAATCAAGATAAAGTCAGTCAAAGACTATGAATGTGAAAACAATGTAAAACAATGTAAAACAGAGTAAGATGAATGATCAAGAATGAAATGAATGACTTTTAAAATGTAAAACTTTCTTCTTTTATACGAATGAATATAGATTCTTATGTTTATGTGAAAGTGCTCTCTCTTTTGACTTAATCTACTTTACCTTAAGATTAAGACACAAAAAGAAAAGTAAAACCGCTTCTAGATTATCTTTTCGTTACAGAAGAAGACAAATAATCCGATTCAAATTTAGAGCTTTCTAGAAAAACTCTTCTGCTTCGACTCATGTACATGCTCAGTAATGAGTTTCTTCATATTTGTTCACTTGTTTTGACAGGAACTTTCATTCATTATTGTTCCTCTCATATCGTGACATTGCCCTTGTGCTTACCATTTCCACCATCACCACCATTTACCACCATTACCATCATCACCACCGTTTAGCATCATCACCACCATTTACCACCATTTACCACCATTACCGCCATTACCATTATTACACACAAAGGTGACATTATTAACAATCTTTAAAATATATATTGACTTTTAAACACTAATATTTACATTGATTTTTACATTGTACTTCTCTTTCTTTTGAAATTATTACAATTTTTGAAATATATACATTGACTTTTGAATAGAAATATTTACATTGAAATTATTTTGTTTCCCTCATAAAATATATTCTGAAATTTACATTGATTTTTACATTGAATTATTTTGATACGGAGCACCATCTTGTAATATAGATCCCAATCACCAACAACAAGAAAGAATGCAGGATATCCAAATAGATTTTGAGGTTACTGAAGAAGATCCATGGAGGTTCAATCTTACTTTTCATCCTAAAACAAAATTACTACGAGCAAAACTTGTCTATGATGAAAATATGATGATCGACTTAATTCAAGTTGCCTCAGCTATCGATACAGCTTACGAACACTTTGTAGAGAAACTTATTGCAGATGCATCTGCTGATGATATGATCTACATATCTTTCAGAAATACAAGTGAAAATCGTGAACTGTACGTTGCATTTCTCAAAAGGAATTTCAACAAGAAAGCTTTCTTGGATAGAGCATACGCTTTGGCTCAATCTGCGGGTATTTTCCTTGATAGTAATATATTTGAAATCAAGATTCAAATAGTAGAATGTCTTTCTGAAGGTGCTGACCGAATATCAAGACTGCACGCAGGTGCCCTCCGATCTCATCTCAAGAGGAGCGTTTTCGAAATAGTTAACGATGACCAAAAATGTGGATATATTGCTATCGCTATTGGTAAATTTCTCATTGATTTCACCAGTGGAGACACTAACTCAGGCGGAAGTTGGGCAAGTTTAAAGCGATATGCTCATCATCGTACAAGGATACCTTCCAATCTGTTCGTGTCTCTCAATATGACTTGTGAAACACCTGTTGATATGTACATTCTTTCCCAAGTTCAAGTGAAACTTATAAATTATCAAATTATCGTAGTCGATCAAAAGTCACAACTTAAAATTTTGGCGGAACAGAAAAGGTACTGAATGTGTTAAACAATTCTGTAATTACATCTATAACTTCATCGCATTCATTTTGCAATAGGTTGAATACGAAACCAAGTCAAGTAGAAAAAAAATTTGTGAGCACGAGATAGCTAATACAGAAAAAGGGTAAAAACAGATAAAGGGTTAGATCCTTTTATAATGAAAAGGCAATTGTGAGCCGGAAAAGTAGTCATTATGTAGATTCAGTTATACTCATTATCGGAAGTCATAAAAGTCATTACTAGTAGCAATAACCATGATGTCTAACTTGGTGTGAATCAGAAACAAAAATGAAGCAGAAAGACGATTTTCCTAAAATATCGATTTAAAAGGCCTATAAATCAGGCCTGACAGTTGGGAGCAGCCTGGCGCAATAGTTATCAATAGATAAGAACCTCCTCTATACAATGACACCTTTTCCTGACCTTGACCTTTTGCGCCTTTTTGATACTAAACTGTTTTACGAATGCTCAATAGAAAAAAAAATATTTTTTGCTGTTCAATTAGATGTAGATATGTTGTTGTTAGCTGCAATTGCTTTCTCCTTTTCATTTCTCTCATCCACCATCCACTCGTCCCATTGTGTTTGAATTGCTTCCGGTACATCAAAGCATTCCTTCGTTATCCCAGTTACCTCATCAGTTACACGAGTAACCCTCTCAAGAACGATGCATTTTACCAAACCCCAAGGAAATCTCGTCGGACGCTGCTTTAGATTAATCTTTTTCGGGTTTAAACCATCCTCAGCAATGCGGGCTTCACACGCGACATATAAGTACCTATCACCGGCCCTCCGTTTGTACCCAACGACGTGATTGTAGAGAGCCTTCATGTCCGTGTATGTGTTGGGACAATCTTTGTAGGCACATTCAAAAACACAATAATTATCCTCCTTATATTTCTTGGCCGCCTTCTCTTGATTGACCAACATCCTCCGGTCACCCTCATCATCGCTCGCCTCCAAACCAGCCCATTCCTTCAACTCCTGAAGACTCACTTCTTTCATAGTGCTTAGGTCGACAGGATCAATAAGCCTATCCTCGGGAATTATGGACCGCTCCCATTCTCCACCTCGCAAAATTCCATTCTCGGTGCGTGCATAGATTGGAGTATTGATAGGATGATAATCCATATTAGTATTTGTTGCCACGAATTGTTGCGCGGGCACAGGTACAGGCGTATCATCTCCAGATCTGCGTTTATGTTTTGACCGCCTTTTGGATTTTTTTGAACGTTTTGGTCGAGATGTGGACGGACCAGTTAAATTGAAAGGCTGCTGCGATTGATTATTACCTTCGCCATTACTTTCACCATTACCATTACCTTCACTATTACCATCACCGTTACCATCACCCCTACCATTTCCATTTTCGTTGTTATCGTCATCGTTACCAGTTCTCCCACTTTCAGCCCGCACGCTAAAATCGATCGTCAATGGTACATCATCTTCGGACGGCGAAGGAACACAACCCGGTGTTGAGGGGAGTGACGGGTAATCTACGTCGGAAAATGTGTCATCATTTGGACAAAGGGGATCAGATGTTCCTGGAACAGATTCTTGAGTGGTCACTGTATAAAAGATGTACAGAAATGTTCGAAAATTAGTAATTTTAACAAAAATCCAATTTGTATTGGCCGCTCATGCACTCGTAGTATGCGCCGATGAAGAGAGATGGAGCCACAAGGAAGAAGAAAAATCGGCGTGAGGGAGCCATAAGAGAAGCACAAAACAAAAAGAAAAGAGAGAGAAGCAATTGGAAAGAGGAGAAAGGGAATAATAAAACTGGTCTTACCTGTGTTAAAAGGAGAGCAGGCGATGAAAACAGCATAAAATAGGACAGCAGGTGACATCTTTTGGCAAAAAATAAAATAACTGGAGCACTGTAATAAAAAAAAGAAACTAGAAAAGATGACGACTCCGGGAGGCCTGGTATAGCTGCTGTAGATAAATGAAATGTGATAAACCAGGGACCGTTTTTACATAAAAAAAAGATGTGTTGGCGCCATATTCAAACTCTAATCTTCTCCAAATCGTGGTTTTATGCTTACTTGTTAATTATTAAGTCAATTTCTGATGTATCCGATCAATTGTATTTACTTTAAATTTTATTATGTTGTTTTATTTTGTTCTTGTGCAGTAGACGATTGTTCCCTGTTTCATATCATGAAACAGATGGTTGTTTTCCTATTTTTGAATTATCAAAATGGACGTTATTTTCTCGTTTCGAGTTTACTTCACGAAACGAATGGTTGTTTTCCTACCCCTTTTTGTACTTTCTTGTCAATTGAAACAGGGTCTGTTTCAACTTCGCGTGTGGCAATTGTAACGTAAAGTAATGACTTAATATGGTTACGAAGTATTTTCCCACCATTAGGTGATGATAATTGTATTTTACCATTAACCTTACTTGGAACTAGATTCATATATGGCAATATTCACTTGTTGACACCTCTTTTACTATATATTATCACACAAAGAATGAAAACAGTTCAGTGCTACCAGAGACAACCTCAAGTAACATCATCAACAAAAAAATATATTGTAATCTCAAAATGTTCCGTACGAATCAAACCTTAGATTCAGCTACATTCGTCTCCCAAGTCTAAATAAACTTATCCATCCAAACTTTATACCTATTGGTATCCTTGTGACCCCTTATTTTCATTACACCTGTTTACGATACATCGAAAAGAAAATGAAAATAGTTGAAAATATGTGCAGTCAAAAGGAAGTATCAACAACACGTGAAAGAGACGGTGGTCTGGTAGCCGTAATTTTTATTTCTTCAATCATGATTGTTGGGACAAGGGCATTGATCAATAGCTTTACCAGCAGTTCAAGTACAGTGGATCAGATAACTAACGACGCTCTCACGCAGATTTCACAAGCTTTAAAAACGCAACAAGCAAAAATGATGCACATGTCGGCAGAATTAGCAGATTTGAAGATAAGAGTCTCTCAGCTTGAACACAGTGCTTACGAGAACTCATTTCGAGCAGCTGTATCTTTTCAAGTGAATAGATTGATTACCGTTATGCAAGACACCATGAGAGCCATAAAGATGAATAAAACTATTCCAATTTCGACTTTTGACTTCTTCAACGTTTCTTTACCATGTGGTAAAACATGCCTATTGACAAAGGTCTCGGATACAAGATGTCAAGTTATCACGAAGAGCAATCAATCTCCAGGGGAAACTTATTTGCAATTGACATTCAAAGTGGCAAAATGGTGATTTGGTTGTACGAAAAGCTGATCCTTTCACACTACTTGAAAAAAGTAACGGACCACAATATGTCACTGTCAATTTAACCTCAAGAGAAATGTGTAGTATCGAGGCTGACGAAGTAAAAGATGAATATCTCGTACACTTTCCAAGTCATTGTGATGTATCAAAAGACGTCGAACTCTGGGAAAAGGGAAATTGTATTGAAGCTACAAAATTTAAAATACGAAAACCCCAGATAAAAATTGTGAATGATTATTACTATGTCTATTGCGTTGGGCATAATCTAACCCAATATGGAAGTACTGGACCATGTTTAAACGAGATCACTAAAGTATCAATGGATCAAAATTTTTCTATCGATGGTGAAGTGTATTCCTTTAGTGAACTTGCCACGTCGGAACATTATGAAATGACACCTGTCTCTAATTTAATTAATTGAAAATTGACGAATAGCAAACAGTTTGTCGAAGAAAAACCATACGATCTTGGGATTTTAGAAGAGCTCATTACACAACATAAATCAGAGATACATCGTGATGAATCATGGTTATCTTGGATAAAAAGAAGTCTGATAACATTCTTGCTAGGTGTCATAACTATTTGCATAATATTACTTATAATATCAAAGTTGATTAACACGATATTATTCTGCATTAAAAAGCCTGTTATTGCAGTGGACATGGTACCAGATTCGAACCACCAAGACTATAAAACACAATTAGCACCGATATCGATTCCATTGAGTTCTCTCTATTAATTAGATAATGATTGTTTCTTTTGCTGTTATACTAAAATATTAATTATAATTTAGACCCCATGGATTTAGTATCTACTTTAGACTATATTAAGTATTATTCAAAATCTAATTATATTATAACATTTTGTCCAAATTTAGATCATTCAATATGTACCACGATCGTCTAAGACAAAGACAACAAAGTCTACCTGTCATCGACCTCAGCTTCGATTCAAATCAAAATCCAGTCCCATCCACCTCCCTTTACAATCCAATGGATTGGCAGGGTTACGCTAGTAACAGGAGGCGTGTCAATACTTCGACAAAAATTTCGACCCAACTCCATCCACATCTCATTCTACATCAAATTCCTCGGATCGGCGAATAAGATTCCATAGAGATTCAGATTGGGCTAACTGGACCCCCCATCGAAGATATTAGACCAAATACGGCAAATCCAACAATATTATCCATCATGAACCAAGCTCCAGAAACTCAAGTTATGAGAGATTTTGTAGATTCAGATGCATACAAGGATTTCACTTGCATTGTGTGCTTTGAATTGACTCCAGATCACTATCAAGAACATACCTGCATGCATTGTAGGGCTTGCATGTGTTTTAATACCTGCTTGAAGGCTTATAAGCCTACTCCGTTAAGAACTATACCATGTCCTAACTGTAGGGAACCGCTCAAATTTACGCAAAGACCCCAGTTAGGTATAAAATAGATAAAGGTCTGGGATGAGTTAAAAGTATATTGTATGTTCCCTACATGTAGGATTATTGTAGATAACAAAAATTATAATGAGCACATCAATAATTGTCAGCATAATGTCAAAAATTGTACTAGATGTACCTCAAAAAATTGGAATCAAGAAATTCATTCAAGCTACTGTATGGAAGAACTTAATTCTACCCAAAAGGAACTCGAATCCAAAAATAAAAAGATAGAAGAATTGACTTCAGAAAACACCCTTAGAAAACAAATGATTGAAGGAGCACAGACAAGATTAAAGGAACTAGAAAATATGTTAACGCAAAGAGAATCAGAAAACCCACATAACAATCCCACACTAGTAATGCCATCCACATCAAATCTGATGAATCGTGCTAACAGCCCGCATGGAAAATATACTAAATTTACAATACGATATTTAGATAAAACCTTTCAAATTAACAATATACCACTGCTTGAACCTGGCTCAGTCCTTAGACAAAAAATAGAGGAAATAACTGGCTGTAAGGTCGGCGCTATCCTTAGATTAGATCATACTCTATTAGATGATCAAAAATTACTTAAACAACATCAATACTGTTTTAAGCCGACCGTAATTACTGTATTGCCTGTAGATGTTCCTGTTAGTCAAAGGTCAAAGATTAATATTAATATTCTAGGTGTTGAATCATCATAATAATATTGTAACTGAACAGTGGCTGTTCAGAATGGCGGCCGGTACACGTAACACACCCAAATTAAATTGTTACACCCTATCGATCGAGGCACACCTACGATCGATAGGGTGAATTCTTGCTGTATTTTAGTTATTATTGTAGAAAAAATAAATCAGTTCAACTCGAACTCTCATAGAGGAAAAGTTAAAATCTTTTCATTATTAAAGTACAAACAATAACAAAATAAACAAAACTTTTAGTGAAAAGATTTTAATGACAAAAAGAAATACAATGGGTTTAAATCCGAATCTATGGCGTTTCTTGTTGTTATCCAACACAAAGACATACTTTATCTAGTCATGCTACAAGTAATAGTCTTGAATTTGTGAAGTAAAGAGGACTCATCGTGGATTTGAATCAAAATCTATGATGTTTCTTTTTATTTGAATCTTAAATGTCTTGATTTTGATTGATGCTTTTTTTCTTCAAAAATTCATAAAAATCTAGCGTGCATCGGTATATCTTCTGATGTAAAGTGATATCTACTTCATATTTTGCAAAGATTTAGCTATTAGCTCACGTTGATCAGGAATTTTTTTCCTTTACCTTGGCATAATATAACTATCTGGTTGTGAACTTGCTTCATAGCTCGAGACACTTGCTGTTGATGAAGGCTGGCTAAACATATTAACTGATGAGATATCGTCATTGATTTCATCAGATTGTTGAGGAGGCTCTATTTCTTCGTTAGGAAGCCAATTATCTAAAACTGGGGGACATTATTATTGGGTTCTTTATTGGTGTCACACGAATCAGTATCTGATAATGTTTTTTTGCTGAAGTGTCATGATTTTAGGTGGGTTGTTTTTATGGCTGCCCTCGGTGAAATGAAAAAGAAGATCGTTAAGTTGGGTTACTTTTTCTGCTAATTCAATAGCACCTTCTTGGCCAGTTTTCGGTTTCTTTATTCGTCTTGGGATTCCTTGTCTTTTCAAATTCGCAAATTTATTCCTCACGATTTTCCAGTCCATATCACATCCACACTCTCTTATTAGCTTGACCCAAGCTAAACTAGTCTGATAGGTTTTCATAAAACTTCTTCCATTGACTTTCTCTTCTCTTTAAGAGTTTGATACAATTATCTATGCCCCCTAAGTTTGCAGAAAAGAAAGTTTAGCACAGTTGTTTTAATGTCTCGACGTATATCTTATCAGGTAACACTGAATAAGGTCCATTGGTGCCTTTTAATTCCGAAGATACATCTCAACATAACATAAATATCCTCAAAGTTATAGCAAACAAACTTAAATTCAAAAACTGTTGTGGTTTTTTCTGATTCTTCAATGTTCAGTGTGTCAGAATTAAGCTCGAAATCATCTGGATTGTCTATGACTCTAACTTTAAATATTTTCACTTACAAATATAATAATTAGCAAACTTATAATTACAAACATACAAGATATAATTTTAGGTTTTAAATTTAAGTAGCTAGCATGCTTTTATTACCGAATTGTGCGCATGATTTTTAATTGAGATTTCATGGAAAAAATAAGAGTGTGTGATGTCACACTACGTCATAGATAACGACATATTGAGATTTTTCATTTGTTGTTGTAATTACCGGTTCCAAAAGCACTTCTAACATAAATGATCAAACTGAGCTAAAAAAGCCTCAGAAACACAAGTATGGCTCAACCGGGTTGAGTAATTTCACCAAATTTCAACAGGGTTGAAGCTAAGTCTGATGACCGAATAGTCAAAGCTAGTTTCTAATTAGCAATAGTCCGAGACTATTCCAAAGCACAAATTAATCACAAGATCACGAGTAATACCGAGTATTACTAAGATTTCACCAACCGAGTTGGTATACTGAGTATTCCGAGAATACTAAGACAAGATGAGATTCCATGAATCTACTAAGGATGAAGGACACACATTGAGTTTAACTCTAACTAGTTTAATCAAAGGTCACTTAATTATAATGATACAAAATAAATCTATTTATAGCTAATATTAAAGGAAATTATTAGAAAAGGAAATAAGTACAAAGTGAGGAAACAATGGCTATTTCCAGTTAGCAACGGTACCTCAGCAACCCGGTTGCTATTCTTTAACTGTGTAAGAGGCGCGAACATTGAATTACCCAACAAATTTCATTAAATGGTTGATGGAAGTCACCTTTAATTAGAAAGTACACTCTAAGGTAGTGCTGATGGCATCTATTGAATTCAAAAAGAACTAAAAACATCTAAAATCGCTATACGCTTTAACATAGGGCATTGAGATCTCCGCATCGGCTTAAGGTACAAAGGTGTTTTTAATACAGAATAGGAATTAACATAGGGATTTTAGGTAGTGGAGATATTAAGAGCTAAAAAGTTCGCGATTTCAAAACTTTTTCTAACCAAAAATAACTTTAACTCCCTGTCTAGCCAACAAATGATAACAAAATTTATATCATTATGTTCAGTTTGATTCATTCTTAATTATGACTTTCAATATGCATTTTAATATTAGCTCAATCACATTGAAAACAGACCAGAAGGTTACGAAGAGTCGAAACAATAATATACAATAGATATACACTGCGTTAAATGGTATTAAGGCCACGTCATAAAACACTGATTTTTAGCGATTAAGATGAAAATTTTGGTATTTAATTGAATATCATTGATTATTTGTGTTTAAAAATCATTATAAGTAAATATGAAAATCAAAAGTTTGGTCTAATCAAGTTAAATTTTTATTTTTGTACTTTACTAGAAAATTTCTTGTCAAATCGTATTAAGGCCACGGCAGTTAAATTTAATATTAGAGCAATTAATAGCTTGTTGAAGCACCTTTGTTAGTAATAACTTCAATTAGTCGTTTTTTCATAGATAATATAATGTTTTGAATCATAGTTTGATCAAGATTACGCCACTCATTTGATATTGATTGTTTCAAACTCTCAATGTTTTGATATTGTCTGCCATTTGAATAAATCCTTCGAGCTAAGACTGACCAAACATTTTCAATTGGGTTTAAATCTGGAGATCTTGATGGCCAGTTCATTAGATTGATGCATTTGCGTTCAAACCAAGCTTTTGTTTCTGCAGATGCATGAATCGAGGCATTATCCTGTTGGAAGATAGCGTTAACACCGCAAGTTTCATAAATCATTGGTGCCATGTATTGATCAATCATTTCGATATAAGCTTTCGAATTCATTTTACTTGGGCAGAAAACAATGTCAGTGTTTCCATTGAATGCAATACCAGCCCAGATCATGATACCTCCACCACCAAATTGACGCTTTGAAAAAGTCACTTCCTCTTTTGATAAGTCTCTCCAATATGATTTAAAGCCATCAGGTCCATCTAAATTGAATCTTTTTTCATCAGAAAACATAACTGTCAACCATTTATCACCAAAATCAATGTATTTTTCAGCAAAAACACATCTTGCAGCTCTATGTTCCGCCGTTTGTTGAGGTTTACAGTTAGGTTTTCTGAAATCGATGTGTTCAGCTCTTCTAGCAGCATTGAAGATTGTCTGACGAGTACATTGTAATCCAAGATCACGTCTCACCTGTTCACATGACTTTTTTTCATTGGTAATCTCTCGTAAAACATGTCTTACATCACGATCATCAAACAAAAATTTGGGTCCAACTCTGTTTTTTTTGCTTGTAACGTTCTGGATTCGCCAGAAAATTGTTGATAGCAGTTTTTGAACGGTTTAATTTTGAAGCAATGAATCGGCTGGACCTTCCTTCGGCATTGTAAGCCATAATTTGTCCAATTTCTATATCATTAAGATCTTTACCTTTGCCCATTGTAAAAAATGAGTTAACTTTGCAAAAAAGCACAAAAATCGAAAAAATAGCGAAAAAATATAACAAAAGAAACACAGAGACAGCGGATAAGTCAACTGAAGAAAGTTCTGACTGAAAAAAAGTTGAAAATTATGTTTAAATACTCTAAATTTAGACTAGCCTTAATCCCATTTGACAATCAATTAGTGGCAAAAATCTGTTAGTTATAATTAAAAACATATGGATAGCAGAAACAAAGAGTTAATCACAAATAATGGATTAGCATCATAGTAGAAAGGGGTCTCACGGTCTTTAGTCTCTTTGACTGGATTAGAGCGGCAAAATTAATCTAAATCTACTTGGCCTTAATACCATTTAACGCAGTGTATATGTAGAGGTATTAATAGAATCAGAAACAAACATTATATGAAAATTGAGTAGCCTTAAACTCAGACTCGATATTAATATTCTTAGTATCCTGAGTAGTTTCCTGACTCTTATTAAGTTTGAGTCGCATAAAAAATAGACTTGGCCTCTAGAAATATTGCCCCATTGAACAAACTATATTGCACTAGTGGAGACAGCAGTGCAACGAAGTGCAAAGTTTTTCTGGTATATCTACAATACTTATGCATTATACTTGTGCACAAATTGGGCAAGGCCGGGTAATAATGAATTTCTTGTTATAGTTGGACGTTGTTGGTTTACAGAAAAATATAAACTGAATTTATTTGTGTGACTAGAAATTTTCTATGGTGAATAGTTTTCAAGAAAACCGAGTTGAAAGTTGCGAATTCGATCGCATTTTGTACAGTTGTCTAACCAGATATTTTAAAAGAACCGTTTGCCTGATTTAAATTATGATGGTCAACAGTTGTAAACTTTATTGTCCTAAAATATTGTGTAAAACGATGCATTTTGCATCAAAAAACAATATATTCAACCATAAATCAATGCATTTGTTGCTAAAAAGACTAAATTGACACAATTGTAACATTTATGCATCAAACTTATGAACAAAGTGGCCAAAAACGACTAAAAATGGGTTTCTTGCAAGATTAAACTCTGTTGCTTTGTAGAGACTTAAAACTACGTTGATAAATGCTATTAAAATGTTTCTGTGAGAACCCGTTTACGAGAAAACTGAGGTCAAAGTTGAAACTTCGATTGCATTTTGTACATTTGTCTGACCAGGTTTTTTTATCAAACTCATTTCGTTAATGTTGATTTTGATGCCCAACCAGAAAATGCAATTGTTTTTAGTCTTGCAATTTCCTATTTTCTGTAAAACCCATAAGTTCGATTTTTAATCAAACCGACTGATTTCTTCGACCGAAAAAGTTAGAGACCTGAAACTTATCTTTCGTACATAAAAATTTACTGTACACATCATGGATTGAATATTTTTGCCATTGTATCAATAGTTCTCTTGATTTTGACCATTAACCCGAAAACTTCGAACCTCAATATTTCGGGAATGACAGCACCTATCATCATCATTCTCTAGTTAAATGTTAGATTTTATCATGAGCTATACTATGCTGAGATATTAAATTATTTGAATCCTACGAAGAAAATTATTTCACTGTAATTCTTATGTTACCAGATTTTAGATTTGGTTTATAAAGTGAAATGAGTGCTCAAACACGAAGTAATATTTGATGTGTTCATGCAGATTTCATTGGTAGTTAATCACATTATAATATAGCCTATGATAGAATCTAACATTTAACTAGAGAATGATGATGATGGGTGCTGTCATTCCCGAAATATTGAGGTTCGAAGTTTTCGGGTTAATGGTCAAAATCAAGAGAACTATTGATACAATGGCAAAAATATTCAATCCATGATGTGTACAGTAAATTTTTATGTACGAAAGATAAGTTTCAGGTCTCTAACTTTTTCGGTCGAAGAAATCAGTCGGTTTGATTAAAAATCGAACTTATGGGTTTTACAGAAAATAGGAAATTGCAAGACTAAAAACAATTGCATTTTCTGGTTGGGCATCAAAATCAACATTAACGAAATGAGTTTGATGAAAAAACCTGGACAGACAAATGTACAAAATGCAATCGAAGTTTCAACTTTGACCTCAGTTTTCTCGTAAACGGGTTCTCACAGAAACATTTTAATAGCATTTATCAACGTAGTTTTTAAGTCTCTACAAAGCAACAGAGTTTCATCTTGCAAGAAATCCATTTTTAGTCGTTTTTGGCCACTTTGCTCATAAGTTTGATGCATAAATGTTACAATTGTGTCAATTTAGTCTTTTTAGCAACAAATGCATTGATTTATGGTTGAATATATTGTTTTTTGATGAAAAATGCATAGTTTTACACAATATCTTAGGACACTGAGTTTCCTCTGATGATGGTAAACACTTAATGTTGAGAATCTTCGTCCTATTGAGGGATCAGCATTAGGGAAGTTGGCGTTTCTAATCAAGATTATCAATACCAAGAATGAAATAACAAGTAAAACATCTAATATAGCGTTTAATGCAGAGATGCGACAGGATTATTATTCTGTAAAGTAGTGACAACTGTAGGGTTTTCGTATAGTCCAAAAGCACGAATGGTCAAGAGAAAAGTTAAGAGTAAAACGTAAAAGAGACTGTTTTGTTATTTGGTTAATTTGCTGGGAATAAACTCATTTCTAATCGTCTTTGGTCATAATTTAGATGCATATTTGTCTCTTTATTTGTCTGTTTATTATAACTATATTTGATTGTTTCGTTGAAATAACTTTATATTACAGTTTGTCGAGTTAATGGGGTAATTTATCAGCTGGGTGATCATGTTCCAAATGATGTTGCCTGTCAAAATTGCTATTGTTCCTATGGAGGTGTTAAACGATGTAAGAAAATCCATTGTTCTCCGGTTATGGAAGGATGCGTTCCTATTATTCCAGAAGGACATTGCTGTCCTGTTGAATATAAATGTAATCATTTAATCTTTGAGTCTCATACCTCATGCAGTTTTGAATGACATGCGAACCAAAGCTCATAAGTAAACTTTAAATGCACAAATGTGATGTCTGTGTTTCAAGTTCATCTTTCTAATTCAAACAAAAAATAATGAAAATACTTCGTAATGCTACTAAATCCAATTGATCTTCTCAGTGCATAGCAATGAGCATGGGGTAAAAGTCGAAATCTAATTTTTGTATAAACTTTTGAATATTTATTTCGTCTTTCTCTAAGAGGTTATTATTGATTTTTTGACAGACGGAGGTACTAAAGCACGTGTGGACACATTCCTCGAGAAAGAGGTTCCGATCCTCGATGAAACAACTACAACTGAAATTCCGTTGAATGGCACAGCTTCTCACTCTTTGTTGACTTCATTGCCCGACATTGACGTTTCTACTGAGCCTGTTGACTCGGGATCAACAAGTGCAGTCAGTGTTGAACTTAAATCTGCTGATTTAGTAAAAGATACTCATTCACCTGAAATTGAAAACCACAAAGTACTTGAATCAATTGATCGATCAATTGAATCTGGCAAAGCAATCGAAAAGCCCATTTCTTATGCCCTACCTCATTCTAGCACAAATAAGCCCATTGAAGGGACAACCCAACCAAGCAAAAGTGACCTTTCAACACTTAATTCTGGAAACATTGAAGCAAGAAGTAGCATGGATTCTGATTTAATCGGGTTAACGAAAGACGTGGATGCTAAGATTATACACAGATTGATGAAAATGGGCAAAAATTAATTTCTTTCAAACCAACTGTGCCAGTTTGTAGGCAAACATTAGTACTATTAAAAATTTCTATGATCGATAGTTTTCAATGAAATCGAGGTCAAATTTGAAACTTCGATTGCATTTTGTACAGTTGTCTGATCAGATTTTTTCATGAAACTCATTTCCCTAAAGTTAATTTTGATGCCCACCCAGAAAATGCAATTATTTTCAGAAATAAAAGTTTCTGTTTTCTGTAAAATAGATAAGTTCGATTTTCAATCAAAACGACCGATTTCGATGACTGGGAGAGTTAAAGATTCAAAACTGATTCTATTGTACACAAAAACTATTCGCGCAAATCATGATAGCAATATTTTTGCAAATTCATAAACATTTCTCTCGATATTGGCCATTGACCTAAAAATTTTGAACTATAATATTTCGAGAATAATATCATCTACAACCACCATTTTTCGACCAAATATTAGATTTTATTATGAGCTATAATATGATATGAGTGAATATCATAAAATCTGAGCTTATTCATTTAATAATTATTTGGGGTTGAGTACCCATTTAACTTAGTAAACCAAGTCTAAAATCTGGTACCATGAATATACCAATGCTATAATTTTTTCGTGGGATCTTGAATAATCCAATATTCGAACGTACTATTAGAACCCATAATCTTTGGCAAGGTGTTTGATCAAAGATTTAAGGTCAAAAGATACTAAAGTAAAATGCGTTTCGTGAAAAAATCAGGTCAGACAACTGTACAAAATGCAATAGAACTTCAATTTGACCTCGATTTCAGTGGAAACTATCGATCATAGAGATTTTTAATAGTACTAATGGACATAGTTTTTATTTCACTGCAAACTGACGAAGTTTAAATTTAAAAGAAATTGATTTTTACTCATTTTTCGCAATCAAGATTTCGCATCTTTTGCGATTAGGATCGAGCCAAAACATATGAATTGAAACAGAGCTGCATAAAAATGATGAGAGGTCTCTTGATGGCTATGATAAGACAAAAGGAAAAGGTCTAAAGATTCAAAGAGACGCAACCATCACTTGAAGCCCTCCATGCTAAATATTCCTCTCAGTCCCTATTTCTTATATTACCAAAAACAGCCAACTACCTCTCTTAATCGACTTCTAATACAGCATGGTGAACTATTTTAACTGGCCAAGCAAATAAAAGAATGTTAGGTATTTCGAGCATGTTCGAGGACCAAAGTTTTCGGCATATTGAATTAATGCTGCCCATATAATGATTAATACTAGAAAAATAGCATGATAAGCAAGAGGGTTGACATAAAAGAGTCAATATCATTAAATGTCAAAATACAAATACACGAGGTGGTAATTGAAGTTGTTTTTATGTTGATTATGTCTAGTCATTATGTAGAAATCGTAAACAGCTTCAAACAAACACGTTACTCGTGCAATTTTAAACAGTTTCATAAGTTCGCGCACTATTGGTAGCAATGAATGTCCTTGATAATTTATAAATTTTATGATTCAAACATAGAAACACAATGTTTGAAACTGTACGTGGTAAATAACTGAGAGAATCCCATCAAAGGGTACTGTTTGACTAGACATAATCAACATAAAAACAACTTCAATTACCACCTCGTGTATTTGTATTTTGACATTTAATGATATTGACTCTTTTGTGTCAGATAAAATAATAAAACTGAATAAAGAATGAGCGAGCGAGATTAGTATAAAAGTGTAGCATTTCTCAGCAAATGATATCAGTTGAAACTTCAAGTATACAAAGTAATTTAGTGACTTTTTAATTTTGTGTTAAATCAAGTTAAATTCAATAAACAGCATAAAAATGCAATTGATCCAAATTGTATCTTCTGTCTTTTTAATTGCCCTTATTGCCATCTTTGGTTCTGTTTCAGCAATCCCAGACGCAATGCCAAAAGGCTCTGCACGACAAGCTCGAGGACTACCAACAGGACCACCCACAGGAAAATGAATTGAATCTACACAATGGTGGAAAATGTACGATTAAATTCAAAAATCAAATCGTCAACCAAAATATTGATAATGTAAAATCTATAAAGTTCAATAGAATAAATTTATTTCAAATAACAATATAAAATCGTAGTCCCGAATCATTGGTAATCAATTCGCGATAAATTATAGCTTTAATAAAATTAGGTTTTATCAATATGGATGATGTCAACAATGGTCTACTCGTAGACTTTTTACAAACAATTTTTTCAGATTTAGATTTTCTTTCTGATTTCAAGAACTTCATTTTTAACATGTTTAGTTACCAAGATATAAAAAGCCAAAAAAACCTAAAATCGCAAACGGCATTGAAGCAAGCTTGTTTTTTGTTTGGATGTGTAAAAATTATTTGAAATCTAATGATAAAAAATCTAAAAAGTGCGCAAAACTGGATTCATAAAAACTGCATTTATTAATATCAATATTATGATAGTAACTGATCAATTTAAAGGTCTTAAAGCACTCTGATTTTTCTGTGTATGTCGAACGCCTGTCATTGTTGATCAGAAGATGGCCAAACGAACTAGATGAAAGTGCGCAAAATTTCAGTTATTAGTATGGTTATGATATATACAATTTTCATGGATACAGTCAACAAAGTCGCCAAGGAATGCTGCCAATCAATGAAGTAAATTTCCATTCGGAGTTCCTTCCCAAATTCAAGTCAATCGATAATTAAAGAAATCGAATCGAGGGACTGAGAAATGAGAGCATCATCTCAATGGGACTATGATCTAGAAAATTTAAAATTTATAAAATTCCATTGAATAAATGTAATTCGATTTAAGCCAATTTTATACTGATCGTTGCTCATGATTTATTTTATTAGGATAAATTTTGATGGAATGAAAGGGGAGAAAATGCTTCTAATTGTTATTTCTATTGACAGTGTTTTGGAGTGAATACTGAATTCAATCAGATATCAAGAGAGCATTTACATGTATCACATTAAATACCATTGAAAATAGCTTCAAATATTTTGTGGAAACAATTACAATTGTGCATTCAGTTTATTGTTAAAGGTTAAAATGTATAAATTTAAAGCAATTAAAGAGTTTAAAAGATTAAAAAGAACAAAAAGGGAATGATTCAGAAGATGGAGAAAGTCAAAGAGAAATTTAAATGACCATTTCTCTTTGGGTCAAAAATGTACATAAATAAATCAATTGATAATCAGATAAGCACTAAATCTGCCTTTGACTCAATTATATCAATTGACAGTGGAAACTCAACAAATTATTGAGGTTGTTCGGTACTATATGCTTTTTGAAATGAACTTGGACTGAAGTAAACAAGCGATACGATATCAGACGCAAAGTGAGTTTTAACCAATTGTAATAGCAATTATAATATAATATTTATGGTAATAAATGATAATAATGATTAAAGGAGAAAGAGATAAACATTGAAAAAAACAAAGAAATTGAAGAATGAAAATTAAGAAAAATTTCTTTCTCGTTATTCAAGCGGCTTGATGGTTTCTTTCTTTACTCAATCCAAAAGTGTATCCAATGGACAAGTAACTGATAAGTGTTAGTAAACAATTGATGATTTGTAATCCAAAGGTGGGCAAAAGTAGGTGAATCCAATTTCAAGCTACAACACTAGAGAGACAAACGTAGACATTTTCAGTAGTAAAAATTGAGACTTAAGATTTAAAGGTGAGAATTGGTGAAAATAGAAAGACGAACAAGTTTTTCTGGTGATAAAACCTGAAATTGATTTCACAGATCAACTAAAGAAACATAAATATATATTTATAAGTATAAAAAATAGTTTCTTCTATTCGATTGTTTGATGACGATTCTGAGTCTTTTGTTTGCTTGGCTCTACTAATTTATCTACTTTGCTTCCAGAGTAATTCAAACAACGACTTGATCAAAATGATTGCTCTCTTTAAGTCCATCATTTGATTCCTCATCATAATCTAGATCGGAGCTGGGTGAATCATTTCGTGAAGATACAGCTGGTGATACATTAACCCGACTCCTCCATTTTTCCTTGTGTTGTTCAACACCAAAGCCTTCATCATAATTTCCTTTAGCCATGAAAAGTTGTTTGAAGTGGACGATACAGTAAAATTTACCGGCGGCTAGAGTATAATTTTCCAATCTACATGGTAAATATGAGATGGAGAGAACGAAAAAACAAAAAGAAAAAAAAAGATTAGCAATTCATTAAAGTAATAGACAGGAGATGAGTAAAAGGAAGAGGTAATACAGGTGAATACATGTTTTTAGAGGTGTATAAGGTTCAATAAAATTTAATCAGATTCATCAAATAAAAAGCCAGGGTTGTGTTGGCTTTTTGACTCACACAGTTAGATACTAGACAGGAACATGTAAGATGAGCTAACAGTCAAATTGTGTAGTAAAAGGTTAATCAATGATAAATAAGCATTTGAATAGAAACGATTCTTAAATAAGAAACATTTCAAAGGGTAATGAAGAGAGTGTGAAAAATGGTTATCGTGACTCTCACCCTTTGAGAGCAAGTTAACGATTATTTAAGTTTCTCATCCTTGATTGCATATTTAACTAATTCTCATAATAAATCTTGAAATGTTCACAATGTTTATGAACAAAGATATTGAAAACATGAATAAAAACAATTCAAATATAAAACTAAAAGTTCTGGCAACGTTCCTTACCTCTTACAGTTCATGAACAATATAAATAAAAGAAAAAAACGATCAAAATGAGAGGTATATTAATAGTTGTTGACTAAATTTAGCTAATTAGTTTAAAAGTATCCAAGTTGATCAGATGAAACAGCGTTTCCATGCAAATTACAATAGATTGTTAGAAGACAATAAACTGATATACATATGATAAGCAGTGCTAGTCAATTGATTTGTGCTTACAATGAATCTATTAGCATTTCTCACAACTATCAAGTAGGAAACAATTAGCCAAAAATGGTTTTCACGTTCCAGTCCTTGGCCCATATTTTGCATTTACAATTGTATTGATTTTCATCTTGATCACCATTAGTTGTGAGAGAGAAAGAAAATTAACAGCAAAAAGAAATAACAAATTACTGAAGCTAATCATGCACTTGAACCATATTTAAAGCAATTTAGATGAATTTGTTTCAACTGCATTTAACACACAACAAAATAGATGATAGCCTGAGAGGTAAAAATAACGCATTCTGGATATAAAGGTAAATAGTAAAGAGTAAACATTTTAAACAATTTGATAACTCAACAGCTCATCTTGGTTGTTGCGAGTGAAAAGGACAATAAAAGCCAAAAACGGGTAAACACTTGTTGAACCTTTGATGACTAACGATAATCTTACCTTAATGATGAGAAACAGTGACTACATTTGAAACAATTTTTGTGCATTTTCATGTCACTGAATTCAACCTTTTCCATTGGATAAAGACGTTTACCACAAACGGAACAATCTTCAGTAATATTGGCTTCATTCTGTAAATGAAAAAGATGAACAGATTAGATGAATAATGGAATCGAAGATTATCAATTTCATGAAGAAAATTTTTGATCAGCTTGACGACTAAGATCACAGTAATGAATAAAATTTTGCTCCAAGTTGAATGTTTCAGCTGGATGAGGCCGTATTCAGTTATAGCTGACGGCAATCAGGAAATCAGGATTACAGATTGGTCGATAATCAGGGTTATTTTGTATTTAATAAGTTTGTAATCATGGTGATTACATGGAGCTAGATGATCATCATAAAGGTTATAAGAGGGAAATAGTAAAAGTAAAGGACAAGTTTCATGATGGCACTTGAATCCGGGTAAATAATTACCAATCCTGTTTTTAAAACAACCAAATCCACAGTAATTTTTGTTTCCTAAAGTAACTTGTACGATTATTACATAGTTAATCAACTTTGTGTAGCTGATTAATTAGGCAAACTAAGAAATGGTCTTTACTCTCAACTTGAATCGTTACATTTGTATTAATTTGTTCATGATTTACCTTTAAATCGGGTTCAACAGGTTTCATATAAACCCAAAGTAAATACAAAAATTATCCATTATTAATGAATCATTAATAACCCAAAATGATAATAATCATTATCACCATCAACATAAACATCATCTGCAACATCATTCTTATCTTGCCAAAGATATTATTTTCAATGTTTCCAGCTTCTTGTATAACTGAATACCTGTAAATGATCATGTTAATTATATGCTAAACAACTTTTACCGTTATTATATAAATTTTACAAATAAAATTGAATCACGCGTTTGCATTTGAATATCGGTTTAAAGTTCAAATTTGCTGCTAAATTAACATTATCTTTATTATCAACTCAATTTGCAAATTAGCTAAATGTGTATCAACATGATGATATTGACTTTAATCATCATAACCAGTAATGTGATAATTAACGGTAAGAAATTGAGGAGAATCATGAAATTTTCACATGAAAAATCATGAAATTCAAGACACAGTTTCAACAATATATGAGTTATTACGGTGATGGTAGAGTTAATTTTTAATTAAATTAAACTGTTTAACAGGTCTAATTGCATAAATACTAGAGTTACATAAACATTGCAATATTTTATAAAAATAATGCTCTTTGCTTTAAATTAAAGTGCTATTTTAACAAAATTATTAACACAATTTACAGGAAAACATGTGAAACAAAAATAGCAATTGTAAAGGTTAGTATTAACAAGTTTTATATGCATGTTAAAGGTTCAAGCTAATTTTGAATAATTTCAGGAATAAGCACCCAAAATGACTTGTAACTAAAGTCATAATGAATTGGATTCAGTTGAATTGGATAGTCTGGAAAATAAATTCACCAAAATATATTTATATATTAATAGTATTTTTGCTATTTTCCTTGCGACAAGCAAAAGTTAAGTAACATCTTTTTGGTTATTCAGTGTTAGTTGAACAGATAAATCAGCTCGAGATATTTGGGTTACAGCCATAACCATTTAAAATCATGACGATATTGGAAACGTTATTTCAAATGAATCACTTTCATTTCATGAAAGATTTACTTTGCATGTAAAGGTTGATAAAAGATGATTAAATTATGTGAAAGTGAGAAATGGAAGATTTGTTTCTGGTAAAATAAGTGAAAAAAACTGGTGAAATTGAAAATAATGGTGAAACAAAATAAACTTGAAATCAAGCTGAAAAATGGGTTTATTAATGTTTTCAATTGGGGATGAAAGGAAAGGTGAAAACAAAAAAAAATTATCAGACACAAAGTGAAATGAAGCTCTCTGTAAATAGTAATAATAGCAATAATTGTAATTGTAATAAATAATAGTAATCATAAGTAATAGCGATTATTAATTGCATACGAAAGCTTGAAGATTTGGTTTTTGGAAGCTTCACTTTTGTTTGTTTGCTTGTCAATGTTGTTTCATTTGTTGATATTGCTTGTTGAATGATTAATTTATATTGTAAACATTTGATTTGATTAACCTTCAAGATGAACAAAAAATAATCAAATCGTCAGATTGACTGTAATAACAATTAACGGTTTTTGTAAATATGATTTCATTTTTAAATAGACGGAAGAAGTTACTCTGAGACTTTGGTCACTTGCAAACCAAAACCAGTCCTAATCAATGGGTCGATCAAGATTACTGTCAAGTCCTTGTTTGTCCCAATTATTTACATTTTCAAAATGATATAAATAGGTAAACAGCTAATTGATTGTTTACAATCAATTCAGTGGTTCATTTGTGTAAATAACAATTTTGTGTTAACATTAACATACAACTAATAAGTCAACATCAAAGGACTTTCATATAATTTAAGAGGTGATTTTCAATGAGATTCAGTTGAACCAAAATTTAAATTTAGCTCAGCTTTTGGTTTTTTTTGGTATCCCAATGTTGGGTGTCTTTGGTGTTATGCAGTTGATGATGTGCTTCATTTACTGGGTAATAATATTAGACATCAAAATCAGAGGAAAGTAAAAATGGATAACTTTTTTTTTGACTGCGGTTTAATGGAGAGTTGAGTTTCTCGTTTGCATTTATGGTGTTTTTTACACGCGATTGTGTTTAGCTCCTTGTATGTGTGTGTGTGCTTATCCTTTCAAAGAGCACGCATTCCGTTCCACTTATCATCTTGAATTTACTGTGACATTGAAAAAAAGAGAGATGATGATAGGGAAGGGAAATAAGGTCAAGAGACAGACAAAATTGTTACAGGTAAAGTGGCAATCAATCGGTCGTTTGACTTTCACACATTCAATGAATATGAAATGATCAAGATGATCAAGCTTGAAGTTTAGATTTGCATCATTTAAAGTCTATCTAAATTGCATATTATTCATAACAATAATATATTATTAGAAAGGAAAAAGATGCGTAAAAAGGTTCAATTGTCAATTAACGTGCAAGATTTTCATGCATTAGTGTTTTTAATGAAAAATATGAGTTAATTACAATTTGCCCATTTAAGCAGTGACACAGCCATTATGGTTTGTCAAACATTCAATCAATCAAGTTGAAATTAAATAGATGAAAATAGAAGTAAAAATTGCTGATTAACAGAGCTTTTGATTTTTCAATTTTCCATTAAATAAACTTGGATCAGATTGGTGTCTTAAAATGTAAATATTGATTGTTGAGCAAATAATGAAACTAAATTGGATGGTAAATTTCAATGATAATAATTAGCTTGATTCAAAGTATTGTATTTTTTGTGTTGGAAATGGCTATTATTGTTGAGGGTTGAGTTGAATTATTGGCCATTGATATGGATCATGTTTAATAAATCAACTATGTTGATTGTTATTCCCTACTTTGAACTTGGCCTCTTTAATTGGTAACCAGTTTGTATGCTTTCATGGTTATTATTTGGCTGTATCAATATCACATAATAACCAATAAATTAACCGTTTCATTGTTCAACTATTAACAATTGAAAGAGTTCAAATGATTACCTTTCAAATGAGCCTTTTGATTACTAACAATACAAATTAGTATAAACGTAGGATGATGGTTTTCATGAGTAATTATTAAGAATAAATAACAACAAATTAGTATAAACATAATACATAATAAGGTAATCTAGCCTTGTTGTGGGTTCAATTTGAAATGAATCATTTAATTTAAAGTCGAACACAAATTAAAAAAAATTTTTGAAATTCACAATTTAACTGATTTTACTCATTGAAACGGAAAGCTGAATCAACAAGATAACTAAAAAATGACGGAGTCAAGAGGAATTTCCGATCGAGATTGATTAACCATTGATTAGTTTCAAGGGTTCATCTGATTACGGACAAGATGGGAAATTTGATTATAAGTGTTGATCAATAGATTGATGGAAGACGGGAAATATGAAATTTGACAGTTTTCATACTCTATTTACATCAGATATCAGGATGGATCTACTAAATGTTTAGTTGATCTAATTGTGATTAAATGTCTAAAGATTGGCTATTATTGAAATTAAGGTCGAAAGAGACTTGCAATTGCTTCAATAATTTCGCTATTCTTAAGGACTAAACAATAACAAGAAATACTTTTTCTGATTTCTTTAGATGCTTTTTTTTAGCAAATGAAAACTAATGGCTTTGTTTTATCAAAGCTCTGTCTCGATTGCAATTAAGAGTTTAATTAGGTCGATGGAATAGAATGATTTGAGATGAATTCAAACAGAAAATCTGATTGACTGGTGATCTGTTGCTTCAACCAAAATTATGACATTAAGATTAACATTTGAATTGGTTGAGATTCTAAGGTAAAAATGAGAAGTTCATTTCCCTTAAACCTTATTTTTGGTGTAAAATTTTTATTAAATCGTCATGTTTTTATCTTCAAAAGGCTCATGACTTTTCAAAATGATAAACTGAGTTATGATCTTTATAAAAATGTGAGTTCAATTTGTCATAATGAAACCTGGAAAATGGGAGGAAATTTAACCAACAAAAAGTCAGCAAATATAAAGATAACAATAAATCGCATCAAAAAAGAGTTGGACAATTAAACTACACCATTAACTATAGTCGAGCCTAAAAGTATAAAAATTTATAACAATTGCATAAAAAGTAAAAATAAAAACCAGAATTAAAGGGTGAAAGTAGAAAGGTAAATTATTTAGAAGCTACTCTGTATATAATTAGTAGATAACACTTAAATTAATACAGAAATGTCTATAACAATATACAGATTGCATTATGAAAGGAAAATACAGAATGTAGAATATAATTTGAGATATTGAGTTGAAAAAGTGATATTCAGTCATTTGATTACAATGAAATCAAACATCATTCATGCAACAGACAAAATTGTTGAAGTTTGCAAGGAGACACACCAAAAAAAATAAGCTAAAGTATATAATTCAATTGCGCTTTGCTTACTAATCACATTAGTACAGAGTGCGATTTCATTATTTTATCAAATAAAATAAAATTAATATAATACGCAATAAAACATTAATGTGGATGCAGGTTGAAAAAAAACAGGCTTGGTTAAGAAATAAAGAGTGCAAAGGTGACAACATATCATGATGATGGATTTGATAAATGTTGCTATTAAATACAAAAAAATAGTTATTATGTGATGTTTTGCCAAGCTGGTCGAGTTAATGAAATATCACTATTAATACAGTTAAATGATGCAAAAGATGCAAAAATATAAACTAAAAGAAATATAAATTAATGAATGACTTACCACAAAACGATTGACTCGAGTTTTGGTCTTTTCTGTTGGTTTGGTTGGACTGTCATCACGAATAGATCCAAATTTGGCAACCAAATTTTTAGTTATCCCATGAGCTGGTAAAGCATCTTCTTCTACATTAATTGAGTTACGTTTGTTTTCCTTTTCATCAACTTGGGACCAGTTTTCAAATTTTGCGGTCAAACTTCGTGCCAATTTGGGCTCAACTGGAATCACATCTTCAGTCTTGTAGCTTGATTTAACTGAAAGAAAAAAAGGAAAAGAATAAAAGGTTAAAGAGGGTTAGAGTTTAATTTTTAGAGGGATGCCCCGAAATGGTAGAGAGCAAGGCTGGTTGACTATTGAATGTTTGATAAATGGGTAAATAATTGAAATGAAATATGGTTAATTACCAATATTGGGATCACGTTCGATTTGAGGTTCATTTTCGATAACATCCTTTGTGAACTCTCTTGGTGGTGTGATGCGTTTGAGCGGTTTAGGTGTACCTCCAATGGGTTTATGTGAGATATTTTCTTGGTTCATTTGATTCTCCAATTGTTTAAATTTATTCAACATTTTAGAAGTTGTATCAATTTTTGGAATTTCATTGTTCACATCATTATTTGAGATTACAATATTGGCATCAGGTAAAATTTCAACTCTCGGCCCACAGTCCAAGGCATCACCATTACGAGGTGGAGTCATCTCACGAGTTTTACCAAACCCGTTTTCTTTGACACCATTAACCTCAATATCACCTTTATTTCCACTGTTAATATTATTTTGGTAACATTCAAAGAACTTGTATCTTTCTTGAATCTCTTTTGTTTCAATGACAACTTCCTCTTTAACACTTGGATCGCTGCACTTAATTATTTCCACTGGTTTATTTGAGGGCATTGTCTCAGGAATTGGTGTTTCTCGGTTACTGCGAGGACCATTGTTATTATTGTTGTTATTATAATGGTGAGTAACTGGTGAAACAGCCGTTTGCTTGGATAATGTAGCATCCATTTGTTTGAATAGATTTTTGGCTTCACGGGCTGCAGTTTCTGCTTCAGTGACCAATTTAAGATCTTCCTCTTTATCTTTCTTGAATCTTTCCAACCGTTCTTCGTCCGTTTCATTTTCAATTTGTCCCTTTTCAAATTTTTCTTTCAATGAGATAGCTTTAACAGATGATTCAATATGCAAGGATTCAGTCTTGGGCGATGGTGAAACTGATAGGTTACCACCTTTTTCATAAACTTGTCTCATCGAAGCAGATCGACCAAGACATATTCTTTGTCGTAATTTGTAGAGTTCATCTTTGGTTCCATTATCTTCTCTGATGGGTTCGTCAAGACTTTCACCTCGTGGAACTTTACCAGTTTCCCATTGAGATCGAAGAGCAGACAGACCAACAAAAGGAACCTTTTCTTTTCTTTTGGTCTCACGAACTAATGTTAATTCACCTTCTTCGTCACTTGAATCACCTGAAGATGAGCAAGAGTCAGCTTCTTTTTCAGTCATCTTTTCACCTGATATTGCTGATTGGTATCTGTTCAACGAGAAAAATAAAAAACAAAAATTAATAAAGGTAAACTATTTGATGGAGTAAAAGGGAAATCAAAGAGATACAAGGATTTTTTTGGTAAAGTGAACAATTAGGAGCACAGTACTTGAATGAAGGTATAACTATATCAATTAGAACAACCAATAAAGCTGTAAACCATTGAGAATCATGATTTTACACTGAACAAGTTACAAATTGACTTGAGTGAGTGTTGATTATTAGCTGGTTGAAGGATATCGTGCATTAAAGTTGTAAAACAAAATGAAGTGACAATGGTATTGAGTTTTGAATTTGTTGGTTGTTTCTTTCACTGAATCATATTGGTGTGGAGAAGGTTAAATAATACCTGACAAAAGTGGCTCTAATTAACTCTGGATTGTAAAAATTTGGCTAATAAATGTAATTAGACAGACAGAACAATTAATAAAGACAATACAACATCAAATTACCTCGTAATGTATTTAACAGGTAGCATCAACTTCCAACTGATGATGAATACGCTTACTTAAGTAACTAAAGCTGTTGTGATAGCAATGACTAACTCTTCAAATTCATCTTCAATTCATCAAATCTCACTCGTTTTATTTACTTTTTCCCTCTTCTCTTTAAAGGTTCTTCAGTACAGCAACACCGTATACAATCAATTGATAAATTAAACTATTTCCAAATAAGAAAATCAAAAGGTTCAGGGGTGGGTGAGGAAATCTGAAGCGTTTAAGGACAGTGAGAACAGCTCAACAAATAGTTGTGACACATAAACATTGGTTATTAGTTGTTTCTTCACATTTTTTCAACAATCACTTCTGTTTGGTAAATATGATTGAAATGGTAAAGATATATTCCATTTGTTTAAAGTACAAAAATGAAATAAACAGATCATCATCGATCATTGGAATAAATAAACAATGAGAATGGTGTGTAAAAATCAAATCAAATAAAGTTAATCAATTATTTATGAATTATAATAAAGAAGACAACATTTCTCAATGATACAGGCAAACAGATAAATCATTTCAATCATATTTTTGACACAATGATGAACAGATTTACTTGTAATATGGTCGAAGCCAATTCAAGATGAGAAGGTGGAATAATAGGGAAGACAAAAAATAAACAGATAAACATACCTTTGTAAACGTATAAGAAGACTTTCAGATCGTTGAAGGGCTGATTTATCTGGAACTGGAGATGAGATGTACCTTTCTTCCGAACCTGACTCAAATCGTTGTCGTATGTTTGTTATATCAACTTGAATGTTTTCAAGACCATCATCAACTTTAGAGTCACCTAAAAACCGGCAATCAAATGAGTTGAATCAAATAGGAGGGAAGAGAGTGAGAGAGAGAGACGAGGTGAGATGAAGATTGAAACAAGCAAAGGGGAAAAACAAAGTGGTGAATCTCAAGAGAGGTAAAGCAATGTGTGCACAAGAGTGTATTATATCATTAACAAGATAATTTAAAAAATGGAATAAATCTCGATTAACTTGATTATGATGAATAAAGAAACAAGTTGATTTTAGAGTAACCAATGGTTCCAGGGCAAGCCTTGTTTACCTTGCAACACAACAACACAACACATTACAAAGAGAAAATAAATCAACATAAACAACTTCCACATAAACTCAACAAAAAAACTGGTTGATGGAATACCCGGTAGACAAGAAGCAAAGAGCCGGGCTTTTGTCGGATAATAACAAAAAACTAACAGTGAGCAGATGAAAAAAGCCTAAAGCCAAAATCCCTCTAACCCAAAAATGTAGAAAGAGAAGATATTCACAGACAGAGAGATAAAGGTGAAAAGAAGAAGGCAAAAAAGAGAGAAAGAATAAAGGAAGTTCTTTGAAGGAAGGAAAAGGTACGAAGGAATTAAGAATCCGTTTTGATTATGAAAAAGCACATCAACTAATAAATAATAACACCACTAGTAATGATGGAAAGAAACAAAAAAAAGAGGTTAAAGATGATGATTGAACAATTACCAACTTACAAAGATACAAATGGTTTAATTAGGCTGTTACCAGAAGGAAGAAACCAGAAAATAAAGGAGAAAAAAATGAAACATTCAAAAAGTGTCCTCTGACTATGTAGTTGGTAATGTTGATACTGTTGAATGATGCCTTGATTGGTTCCAAACTAAAATTGAATTATCAAATGAAAAGAAGACTATCACAAAATAAATCACAAAAACAATTAAACTCGTAACTAATCAACAAACAAGATAAACAAAAGGTGAAGACACAAAAAAGATCAAAGCAGAACGAATAATGGTGATGAAGAGATGGAAGTAGGTTTAAGTTGAGGTAATAGGTAAATGGGTTGTATTCAATTATGTACCTGGTAACCGAAGATGTAGACGATAACCTCAAACCCTTTAAAGTAACAATAAGGGGAGGACGAGAAGGAGGAATGAAGATACTCAAGATAATTAACTTGTAAACTATGACACACACATCTAGCTGTGGGAAAGTAATGAAGAGGTCATTGTTAAGGTTTTATTTTTAAGTCGAGTTAGGATTTAAAGCCGTTAACAACTCACATAGACTGCCATCTTCATTTTAATCCTAGAACTGTTTTAAACAAATGCCAAATATCAATTCATGTTAAAATTGTCACCAACACCAGCATTCACCAGATACAGTCAAAATCACCAAAATCATAATCATAATCATCTGCTGGTCTATTTGACTATAAATTATTGAACACCCAACATTTCTTGGGCGTAATGTGTTTCTTTTTGTTTGGTTATGTTTTGCTCATCAACAGTTACAGTTAACAATTGAATGGTTGATTAAAATCTCAAAAAGATATCACAAAATCAAATTTATATAAAATGTTGAAAATGATAAGGTAAGTTTGTGATAATAAAATAATAAAATGTGATGAGGATAACTTACACCTTACAACATCAGGAGGCAATTCAATGGGAACACTTTCCCGTATTATCATCTCATACCGTTTCTGACGGTCTTTATTTAGTCATCATTACAATCATCATTATTTTATCCATTATCAGGTTGAGATGAGAAATAGAGAGATGAGGATGAGGACGATTAGGATTAAAAAATAATAAAAGAAACAAAAGTAAATGAAATGTAAATAAGGGTAAATAAGAAAAATGTGAAAACATTAGGATCGTTCTGGTGAAATTAATCAAGGACAGGAATAAGCATTACTAGGAAATTGGTGATTTATACATTACTAAACTGAAGTCTAATTAATGTCCAATTAATGACCAATTTATATGTGAATTATGTTTAAAAGTAAGTTGTTTATTATTCTAGGTTTGAACCGAATATTGGATTCTGGTTAATTTGGGTTTGTAAACAGACTGGATCAGATATGGATAATGGATACTATCGGATATTAAAGAAGCTAAAAGATATTTGGTTAGATTGAATGGTTAAACGTTAGGGATTGAATTTGTTTAATTGTGACAGATGTAATTGCATTTTTGAGATGTGTGATTATACAAATTGTAGGACAAATCAGGGCAACAATTTAACTGTTAAAAGTGATGAATGAATAAAGTATAATGATGATAATAGACATAAATAATAGCGAAATGCAAAACAAAGCAAACAATTTATCAGATAGAATGCAAAAAATAATTGAAATAACATTTTCCGGATGGGATAAGATTCAATTAGCTGAATCAATTCCTTGATGAGATCATGCAAAAAAAATCAGGTAACATTTGTATGACAATTGTATGACAATTTGCTTCAACAATTAAGGTCATTTTTCAGTCAATTTTAAGAGTAAGCAAAGGAAATAGAGTTACAAAAATTAGCAGCACAAAAAATAGGATCAAGATGATTATGATGATGATTATGATTATTATGATCATTAATATGGTGTTAATAGGTATTATATGAAGAAGTACCGAACAGATTAAATCAAAATTGACAATCCAATTATTGGGTTTCAATCATTTAATGGTGACTTTAGATGGCTTTAAACAAGTTAAATAATCAATTGAGAAAGATAATAGTGGATTAATTTGATTGAATTCACAATTGGATTGGATGCAGGTAAAAAGACTAAATCAATATTACAATTGCTATTTCCATTGAAAACAATACATTCTACAATAGATTGATGTTGAATTGAAAAGGCAGAGTTAGACAAAAATTGTAATCAATAACCGTGAAGTTTAATTAGATCAACAATTGGCAATTTAAGCAAAAGCTATTTGATTTGACAATGACTTGAACACAAGGAGTCATTCACTTTGTTAGGTCAAACAATAAGACAGAAAACGCTTAGAGCTTAGTGTGTTTATGTGTTAGTTACAAGGTAACTTGCCATGCTGTTAATCAAGTTGTTTGATTGTTAACGATGATTGAGATTGTCCTCAGAATGATGGTTAAATTGGTGGATTAAACTGATGTTTAAAACAACAAATCAAATGAAACAAAGATGGTTGACTTACATGGACGAGAGTCTTCATCAACGTCAAATCCTGGTTTAGGCATCGATTTTGATTTTGTTTGGTCAACTCTTCCTTCCAATGGATGTTATTTAAATAAAGATTCCTTTGTTAAATTGGTTTAAATATGTAAACACAAACACAGAAGCACAATTAATTTGATTACACTTGGATAAAATTAAAATAATAATAACACCGTAATAAATAGGTTTACTCCGCTTTTGGATTGACTTGATCCTTGTCTTGAACGTCAGTGAATCTAAAGATGAAATGAAAAGGAAAGAAGTAAAAAAGATGATTTTACTTTCTAACGTAAAGTGCAAGAAGTAGAAGATGATGATAAAAAGATGAAAACATTGTTATTAGCATGCGTGGTTATCAAGATTGCACATGATTATTCAGTAATATTGATTCCAATGCTATGCCAGATTATTCTTGAAAAATATAAAAACTTGACTCTTCAGTTGTCACCATTGAGAGGGTAACTCTATTTCGGGATTATCTGGTTATAAATACTTGTTCAGTATTTTTGCATCTTCATCATAATCTTCACAGTCTCTTCCATCAACGGCAAAGGCAAATTGCCAAAAAACAGTACAATTTCAACTGTTGTACATTTGATTGTTAATCAACTTTTGCTTGTGCCTTTCAGAATCAACCTTTCAAACTGCAGTAGATTCACATTAAATAGTCATTATTAATTGAATTTTAACAAGACAGGTCCATAGATTGTTTAGCCATTTTAAACAGTTAAATAATTCAATTAATCACCAGTTAAATGGATAAATTTGTTGCTAAAACATTGACAGTCCATTGAGGAAATGGTTAAACATGGCTTCCTGGTTTTTAGGTTCAAGCTTTCCAGCAACATGGCTAATCTTGGAGGGAAGAAATCTTGTCTTTAAATTTGGTTCCAAGGGATTGTTTACCCAAATTTTCTGGCCATTTCATGATTATTTCTCGATTATTTCACCGTCTCAGTGGATGACACTTCATTGTTTGGCTGCGAGTCTAGACTTAACAACAAGTAACCGGAAATAGATTGATTTCTCTGTGATTTTTAAAACCATTTTTTTCGTGTGAGTCAAACTTTTTCCGTCTTTTAGGTTCCTTAATTGCAGTATCAAATTTGGATGGAAGCCAAGGTAGAGTGAGAAGATAAACATAAGTTTAGGATGGTTTAAAGTGGTGATGCTTTTTGGATTGTTGCATGATGATGATGATAGAGATGGAGATGATGTCTTAGGAAGTAAACATATTCAACCAAAAATCAACAATAACAATGAACATGATAAACAACAATGGTTAATGCTCTTATCCCATTAATTTTACTTCAACTTTTACCTCTTCTTCGTTCTCGTTTTTTCTTTCTTCCTCCTCCACCATTTTACTCGTCATCATCATACTTTTGCCTCCAAAAACCATTCACTTTTCATCCCTAAAATCATAGTTTATAATTCACTGAAATAGCTGGATCACAATTTACTATCTCTTCCTCTTTTGCCTTCATCAGTTCTTAATCTTCCTCCATCGTCTTGAACTTTCTCTACCAAGGCATCGACCAAACAACTCCAAAGTTTGATGACTTTCCTCGAGATGCCAACGAGAATAAGTTAAGGAAGTCTAACTAATTAAACAGTCAGATACATAAATTACTATTGACATTGACAAACATCCGTATAAATAGCCACCAGTTAAGTTTAATTAACTTAAGTTACAGTCCGATTAACCGACTTCCAATAAGCCAAACGACCAGTTTAGTTGAGATGGTTTGATTGGATCAGTAAACACGACTTTAACATATTTAAATTTGTGCACTTGGACAACAAATGGTGAAGATTATTGTAATGAATCATCACTAATGATTAAAGGTTAACATTTTAAAACTATTGTATTGAAATTACTAATCTTACAGAAAGACAAGATTAACTTGACTAGATTACCAATTGAGCGAAAACAAACAAAAGATCATCTTGAATCTGATTGGATATTTGGTAAATCTTTTGCAAGTCAAACAAATTAGAGCGGTCAATTTGAATACAATAAAGGAAAAAATAATTGAATTATAATCAATCAATTTTTGGATTAATAGAGATTAAGTGGTTAGCAAAGAATTAAAAAATATCAATTTGCGTTGAAATTGACAGTGAAAATTGTACTTGAATTATTTAAGAAGCTTAACCATTTTTGAAAATTCATTTTCTGGTTTCATCTTGAACCCAAAAATGGTGTGTCAATGGCCAAACCCAATTAATACACATTTAACTATAATTATCACCAACTAATCAATATAATTTAGCCTTTGGGTTTCAAGAAATGATCAATGGGAAAAGATTTCAATGAAATACAAACACTGTTTACAGGGAACGATTCACTGTAGGAGATTTGTATTAACCAAATGACGTGACCGTTAAACATTTCATTATCAATTCTAGTCCATTCAAATTATGATTGAAATTTAGCAATCATTAAATTTGATCTAGTTGATTGAATCCTTTAAATTATCATAAATCCAATTCAACCATCAATAGACACACACACAATTAACCAGCATCAATTAACTGTTTCAATAATAAATTTAAATCATCTTTTAACTTTAAACTCATCTATTGTCCATTTACTGTCAAAATAACATTATAAACATCATTATTAACAATAGCTATTATCATTTTTATTATTTTCTCTATTATTACTAATCTTTTTACAGTCCCTTTCCAATCCCAATCATTAATTGAACCAAAACTAAAATATTAATAGCGATAAAAAAATCTCTTGATTGACCTAAATTATTCAAATCATGAAGGTCTACAAGCTAATGCAAGCAAACAGCAAGCCATTGATCAACCTAATCATGGCCGAGTGACTGAACAATCAAAGACAAAAAGCTGAATAGATTAAGAAAAATTAACCCAGAACACCAAAAAAAAATAATCCAAAAAATATTGAAAGACACAAGCAAAGCTTTATTTTCTAGGAAAATATCAAACTCTTGGAAATGTATTAAACGCCAAAAAGTATTGGGAATCGAATAGCGGAATCACAAATAGCAATTGAAAAACAATGATAACCACCAATGACAACTTAAACTACAATCAAATTATCACAGACAGCATGAAAGCACATGAAATTTCGGAAAAGATTGAATTATTTGAATAGCAACAGTAGTAATAAATGGCTGGCTCCAGCACACTTGTGCTGGAGCCAGCCATTTTATACTACTATCGCCTTTCAAATGAAAACGTAAAAGTGTGAAAATACAATACAAATTGAACAAGTGTTTTATGATCAGCAAAAGGCTAAATTGATTAAACTGGTAAAAATTGATGGAAACATGATAATCCGGTATTCCTAATGAGCATAAGGTTAAAAGATTAAAAATAAAGCAAAGTTGTTATTTTACAGTTGTTAGTAATAACAACACATAAACAACTCAGTCCAAGTCAACATCATTATTGCATCTTTTTTTATCCTAATTTTTTATCAATCTTTCTCATCCTCATCATCTTCGCTCTCTTCATTCATCTCTACATTTCTACTATTAACTTAATTTTTCTTTAGATGATCAGCATCCTCATCAACAGGTTGACCACCATCTCGATCATCCCATTGACCCTTTTTAAATCAAATTATTTCTCCTCATTTCTCCTTCTTTCTCTCTTTCTCATCATCTTCGTCTTCATTTTAATCATAAATATTATCTCAACCAATAAACAAATGTGTCTTCTATTTGTATCAATCTAAAACAAAACAGACATTGAAACCTCTCATTTCAATTCAAACAAACACTCATATTTCATTGATTTTTTTCATCCTCATACAAAATTTCCTATCATTATTCAATAAATTGAAGTTATTGAGATTATTAAACATCTAATTGATCAATGTGAGCAAAATTAATCCTCAATCAATATTTGATAATTATTTTTGTATTTGTTACGTGATTAAAATATATCCAACATTTGAATTGGTGAATTGTGTTTAAAGTAATCGTTTCAATGTGTGATTTACAAGTGTGATCTCAATTTTAAATCAATAAACTGTATAAGTATATACAATAACATTGATTATAAACAATCATCACAATTTGAAACACTATTTGCATCAAAAATTTACATCTTGACACAATAAGATCAAAGAGTGAAAACAATCAAATGAAGGTTTGTATTGAACAAAAATTTATCCTTAAATATTGAACACAAATTTTTTACTCTTAGACTCGAATTAACCTAATATCTTAACAAAACTAGAGCTGACCTCAACTGACCTTAACAACATTTTACAACACCAATTTGTTAAATAAATGACCTAAAAATACCAAGAAAAACCAATAACGATAGAAAGAGAAAGAGAAAGAGAGAGATAAATATTTTTCTAGAATGACCTGATCTTAAGAGTCAACATTAACTCTCAACAGGGAACTTACAAGATTCTTGTGATACCTTAACAAGTCTATTTTTTAGCTTCTCATCAAAATTATCCGGTTTCTAGGTTTTTTTGAGTTGCAAAACCAAAGCTAAAAACCCTGAAAACCCTGAGATATTGACAAGCCTAAGTTATCGTTACATCTTTGGAATCTGTTGAACGTAAAAAATAGTATCATTATTATTCAAAGTAAAGGTGATTGGTATTCCTCCCATCCTTTAACCATTGATTTTCATCGTCATCACACCCTTGTGTTTCTTGCATATCAGGGTTCATCCATAGAGAGACTTTTTACCAAGTCAATATTGAAATAATAAATTCCCATTTTTGATGAACATAGACAAATAGACAGTGATGGTCATTTTGTGGTCCGAGTGAGACAAGGAATAAGTTTAAATAATGGATTCTTTTTCGTGATATTGGTGATATTAATGAGTGTTACTTGAATGGATCTTGTTCAATCTTGTTTTGATGAATTAAGTCTTGCCCTTCAAGGTAGTAAAATTACATCGCTTTGTTGAGTTTTTTTTTGTTTTGACCAAGTTATCAGGACAATATTTTTATGTTATTACTTTTTATATGACATGTAATCATTTGCATTTACTTTGCTTCCAATTAACTATCCTCTTTGAGGTCATTGATCAATTTAAGACCGAAACAAGTTGAGAAAAGAGTTCAAGTTCAAGTTCAAGTTCGAGTGAGTTTTGGGCTTTTTTGGAGTAACCAAAGAGCAAAAAGAGAATCTAGATAAACAAGCTGAATAAGGTCATAAAAACAATTTATCATGATATAAGCAGCTATCACAAATACGTTACAGGTAAAAATTGTAGTTCACTGGCTTAGCCATCAAACCTTGTAGTCATTTTTTTTTCAATTTTCACCTGTTTACCGATTGTAAACACCATGGACACAGTAATTCTGGCATACCAATTACCCTCCGTACAGTACAACGGTAATGATTAGCCAAAAGTCCTTGAGGTGAGAGGAATCAATAAAGAATTAACTGAATTTAAGAACATAATGATAATGGTTTCAATAATGACGATCCTGATGATGTCAGACGATTTCCTTTTGCAATAGGAAATCTTTGAAACAAGGTAGATGGTGATTAATTTTTACTTGCAAAGAGTGAGAAACATGTATAAATGAATTTTTTGAACGATTCGGCATTGATCTTGTAATGATGAACAATTTAAGGGGTTTAATCTTTTCCTTGATCATCCTTGGAAGATTTGGTTTTTTTATGCTTATTGGGCATCAAAAATGTTGATATCAACATTTTCATTTTTGAAAGGGAAAGCAATTTTCATCATCAACACCAAAGTAATGTATATATGAGCTTATTTCATGGGCTTGTTAAACAGGCAAACAATCCTTTAACTAACGACGAGTTAGACGAGTGATTCTAATTTACTTCTTCCATTTGATTCAGCTTCTCCTTTCAATCTTGAGTTAAACCCTTTTCTTTCAAATAAATTTCAAAAAGGCTCCTTTTTTCATCTCTTCAGTCAGCTTTTTAACTTCTTTTTCTTGGCAAAGTTTACTGGATAATTGCACGTTTACGGCATCATTTTGAAGGAGGGAGAAGATCAAAAATTCACACTGAAAGATGAGGTAAAAGATGACGCCGAAAGATTGAGAAATGTTGATTAAAATGAAGAAAAAAGATGAACCTGCCAATGGAGTTTCTTCAGAAGATTATAATAAACCAAACCCAGAAGAGCATCGTGAATTATCAAACATCGGTTCAACACCTTTCGAGAGTTTAACAAGTAAATATCTTTATCCTCTGAATGAAATCATGCACTTGGTTTCACTATCCTTTCCAGCTTCAAGCCAGACTGTTTGACTTTCCCTTTCATAACCAAGTAGTTAACTGCTTCATTATGATGAGTAGTATAATAACGATGATAAGTATTATTATATTTTTCATGGTTCCTTTTCTTTCTCCTTCCCATGGTTTGGTGGTTAGGAAAATGTATAACTGATAGGTTGAAAAACTGGATTCATGTTTTTTTTCGGAATTTCTTTTCCTTTCTCTTCAATCTCTTTCTTCTCTACAGGAAATTCAACGTAGCCAGCGAGGTTAAAAATTGCGAGAGATGAAAAATGATAAATGATAAACGATGATGAAGATGAGGATGAGATGATCAGATTATGTATATGTTGAAACTGTGGTTAAAAGTATCCTTGAGGTTGAAAAAGATGAAGTCAAAATGACAGCATTATAATGATGCTGTTGAATTGAAAACAAAATCAGGTATCTTCCCATAACTGGTGTAGTTGATTGCTGAGAGTGTATCTGGTTGAAATAATTATCAGCCGTGTAAATTACCAGAGTACGCAATGGATGAGGTATAATTTTTGAATAAAACAAAGCCAGATTTTTATAAAAGATTCATAAAAAGTTGAGTGCATCCATAGGTCTAAACACAGTAGAAAGGCCGACATACAATTGATGATATCATTCCAATGCCAAATCCTCAAAGTCCGATTGATGTCACCAGACCGGTGATGGCCTTCATGATTATCTTTGCTGAAAGAATCATTGAAAGATTACAGGGTAAATCTGGTTTGAACAAAAATTTTACTTGTAGTAAAATAATCTCGTTCTTTAACCGCCACCCATTTAAAGTCAAACACTTTCAGTTTCAAAAAATTCAATTCATTGTTTGATCCATGCGCTTGTTCGAGTAGATTTTTTCATGAATTGAATCCATTGAGGGTATCCCATGAAACCCATTGTTAAATATATTCTCACTATTCATCAGCATATTTTTCATTGTTGAACAGAATCTTTAAATCCAAAAGAAATGTTGACTTGTTTCATACATTTGATGATTTTGATGTTGCCCATAGAAATGATGGTTAACTTCATTAATACCTATTGCTACTTGAGTTGTTGTTGATTATTGTTAGGGTTACACAATTATTTAAGATATAAGTTGATTGACCATGACGATAAAGAAAAAGAAATAACCATGACCATCATTGTCCATTTTTGTTCCTTTGGCTAAACCATACAATAAAACAAGGATGATGATGTAGATGATCAAATTGATTGTTCTGTTCACCCAAATGTATAAACATATCTTAAGGAGAGTGAAAAATGTTAACTTGTAATTGTTTTGTTTCCATTTTGCTTCCATGTCAATCAAACCAACCACATGAAAAAAATTGGCACCAAAATAACTTGAAAATAACTTCAGACGGTTTTGGTAATTAATTTGTTAATCACATTGTCACTGGATTTAGGTGTGACATGTGTAACAGGTAATCAAGATGTCCCTTCAGGTTCAACAGCTAGCAAAAATACTCCAGAGAGGTCATCCTGGTTTGACAATACGACTCCTAATTCACTAAAACCCAAGCTTTTCCAGTTACCATACGAGAAAATAACCAATCCACTGTCCTCATTTATCTCCTGGATAACACGCAATGACCGCAATGTACGCATTTATGATAAACTCTATTTAAGTGGTAAATCAACAGGTCAAAGGTATCCTGGAGTTATAAATAAATTAACATCAGCAAGTAAAGCAAAAGCAACCACAGTAACTAGTTCAAAGTCATTATCTTCACCAATGACGTCTTCAAGCAACATTAAACCATTGGCAATTTCACCTTCACCCGATTTGTCATCGTCTGGTTCATCTTCACCATTGGCAGCCATTATTCCCTCCATAAGATCCTTTCCAATTAACCAAAGACGTCAAGATATTTCGTCTTCATTTTCATTTACTCGTCCCTCTTTATCCCCTGCTTTCTCCTCCAGTTTACCAATCAATTCAGGACATAGGTCAAACATATTTGGCTCCAAAGATCTTCCCTCTTCACCGCAATTTAGTATCTCCTTTCCACGATCAACACCAGCAAAAAAACGCCAACTTTCACAGTTAACATTGGGTATGATTGCTAAATATAATCCTAAACCAAAGGTTTATTTTATCCCTAAATATTACCCTTCACCTTATCAAGTTGCTGTTCCCTTTATAACTCATGATAAATTCCTAATACCACCTAATCAATCATTTCATGGTGGGAATAGAGGTGATGATGAGGAAGAAAATGAAGATCATGGAGATCGTGACTATGATAGGGATGAACACCGAATCAATGAATCAATTGAGAACAATAGTATGATGACAAATGAAAACCCTGATTCTATCGATGATGGTGATTATTATCGATCAAACAAACGCGGAAATCGTCGTCGACAAAATATACGCACTCAAAAAGCCAAGTCAAACCAGAATTACCGTCATACATCTAAACCCGGATACTCTACAAACCATTTGGTATCATCTGTTTCATCTTACAATTCACCCATTGTAAACAAATTATCAACAGATAAACCCTTTCCACAATCAAAAAGACCCAGGCAAAGGAACAAATCATCTTCTTCGTCATGGCGAGTACTGAATAACAATTCTGGTATCCATAGACCAGCACCATACACTGGTAAAGCCCAATACTCAACCATTGACAACAGTGCTGATCCAATGAGCCCTTCAGCTTCACAAGTTTTTCCCTTTTGGGTTAGACAATGAAACTTTGACACCAAATTATCTTTCAAATTAACACCTCCATTTCGTTATAATTATATCCAGTTGATTATTGACTACAGCAATTGATTGACTAAACACATGAAATCAACTAATTGATAGCTTTCACGATTTTGATCGACCAATAAACCACCAAATAAGACATAATCAATGCAATCTTTCAACCCAACGTTAAACATCTTTAAAAATTTCTGTTTTTAATCTCAACCTTTCATTTCCATTTATACACATTAATATTAACCCAACAATTGTACAGCAATTAAAATTTTTTATCAACGAATTAACATGATAACTCACCTTTATTTTATTGTAAATCACTTGGAAACTCCTGGAATTTAAAATATTTCACGTAAAATTGACTATTTGGTTAAAAGAGTTGACCAGATGATGAAAGGTGTACCAATTTTTGGGTGCTATTTGTAACAATTATGTAAAACAGTAATTTTAAATAACAGCAATTGAGTAAACGTTGAGAGCACCAGGGACAATTCAAATGACGATGACACTTGATGGAAAGGTTGATAGAAGGACTCAAAATAAAGTACAAGATCAAGGGTCAAAACACAATAAACACTTAACCAGATTAAAATTAGTAACAAAGAGCTATTTTTTTCTTCTTTTCTTCTTCACCAACCAGATAAACAAATTATTTTAACTTGGTAGATGTATGTTGATGTGATGTGATGGTTTGATGAGTTATTGTTGATTATTATTGTTGTTTCAGGCCGACTCGTTGTTTCAAAACAAAATCAGGTTTTAGCAGTAGTAAAAAAAATAACTATACATCTAACTATCTTTCAACTAACCCCGCCAAATCTCACTTTTGCCTCATCACATGATCATTTTCCCTTTCTCTCCCTCCCTCAACCAACCTCACAATCTATGAAACCGGTCTTGATCATCACCATTACCTTTACCTTTATCATCGTCATCAGCCTCTACATTTTCATCATTCTGTGTCTGCAACACATAAGTTGACCTGAAAGTGGAATGGTCAGTAAGCCTCCGCCCATGAAAAAATTTGCACGATTTTTCTCATCGTTATCAGACGGACATTGAGCAATGGAGCCAGAAAAAGATGAAATAATCAAGTCCAGAGATGCATTTTAAGGAGTAAATTTGCACAATTTTTAATAACATCCAAAGAGACGAAAAGTTAACCCGATTTCTGGTCTTCTCTCACCCAAAATTTCTCATCTCTTGGTAACTCATCTTCACATAATGAGCTACTCTTTTCCCTCCCACCAGCAAAATTTTTTTCGCCTAAAATATTTCAATCTCTTGAACCCTTTAATTGACCAAATGAATTTTTTTTTGCTTTTTTCAACTGGTAATATTAATATAACTAGCCAACCATTTTAACTCATTCTTTTGACTCCTTCTTGTTAAAATGATCAGCATCATGGGAGAGGAATTTCATAAATTGAATGTTGCAAATTGAACTTGATTTTTTTCTGAGTTAAACTCAATTGGTCAACACTTGAAATCATATTTGTGCTCTTATAGATTCTGGTTGACCTAAACTTTTTTCTTGACTTCGTACTTTCATTTCCTTCACAATTGTTATCCTCTCTGGTTTTTTTCATTTCACTGACACTTTTAATTATGACGTTAATTTTGATTTAAATTGATTAATGGGTGTCATGTTGAATGAGCAAGTGTACCATTTAAAGTGAAAATTGAAATGAAAAATTGTCCAAAAAACATGTCAATCAAGATTGTTGCTATTGCTTTCATTGATTTGTCTGTCCTCATCGATTCCCAATTTTTGGTTGACAAACTAATTGGAAAGGTTAGAAAAGATGATTTGTTTTTAAGCAATCGGTTGCTTTTAAACAGGAAAATCATGAGATTCAAGAGATTTGTATGAAACAAATCTGGTTTAGGTTGTTACATTATAAATCAAATTAAATTGAAATTGTGACTGGAAAAATATGAGCTTTCATTAATATTTGAAATGCGTCCAAATGTATTGAAATTACATTACACTGTTCATTTACAACTTTAATTATCTTTGATCCATGATCTTTGTTACCAATTAAGGAATTAATTTAACCTCAACTGTTTCAAAATCTCGGACCTTAAATGGGTAATTTGGTTTAAAAACAATCCAAAGATTATTTCATTGTGAAGTTGCACGTTATCTGCAGATGATAGGGTTAATTGGGATAATTGGAACCCAGGTGATGAGCATTAGATGGTTTGATATTTAAATCAGAGCTTGGAGGAAAGATAGAGATAATCAGGAATAGCAAATGTTGGTAATGATGATTATGTCATTTCTCATTATCATTGTCATTCTAATCCATCCTAATCAACATTTTGCGGTCGTCAATGAACGAAACAATGAGGCTTCCTGTTAAAGTACTGAATTCAAAAAGTTTAACATCAAGCTTCATCAAGAAACAAAATTAGCTTCAAAAAAAAAGATAAATTGTTACCAAGGTGTGTGCCAATTGTTTGTTTACCTGCGACACTGAATAAAAATGATTTCCATGATTACGGTTTCCGTTTGTTTGATAATGAAACTTGAATTGTCCTTCCATAACACGAATCATTAAGTTGAAGGTGAACAACAGTCCATTCATCTTTAGTTGACAAAAAAATTATGATTAGGTGACCAACATATTTACCAAAGTCCACTGAAGGAGATCGTTTTTGCACAAATTTAAATTTACCTTTTTTTGCTTAATTTTAACAATTTATATCCGAAATATCTGTACTCTGAATTTGATTTAGAGGCAATAAACTAGGAATTTGTCTTTAAATAATAACAATTATGAAAATTATAATATATCAAATTAAAGCTCAATAAATTCGTTATCATCGATAAAAACGTAAATCATAATGAATACATTTTTATAACCTTCAATATTTACTTGGTTACCCAATCTGTGTTTACAATATATGAAGACAAATTGAAATTTTGTAAATTCAATCCTATTTTTCTGAATTATTTTACGATAAACTTGCAACGTAATGAGTACCATCCATGAGGGCTCCATAGGATTTGGTTTTACATAGAATGATGCCACCCTTCATGAAACCACAAGCGATCGAGGAAGGTTGCTACTAAAAAGACAGAATTATCTCATTTATAAACAATTGACATAAATAATGAGAGACAAATGTGCGAAAATGGGTAACAAATAATTTCTTTCAAATTTAAACTGCGTCAGTTTGTAGGGAAGTAAAAACTATGCCCATTGAGACTATTAAAAATTTTCTCCGACTTTCAGTTCTCGAGAAAATCAAGATCAAAGTTGAAACTTCGATCGCTTTTTGTACAATTACAAAAGCAGATTTTTTTTTATAAAACTCATTTCACTTTGGTAAATTTTTCTCTAGCTCCTGTTTAAACGCTTATTTCTCAGTAAACTAAAGTCTGATTAAGCTTTGACTATTCTTCGATATTTTAACTTAATCATAGCTTTCATGCTATTTAATTATTTATCATAGAACTCGTTCAGATTGGCCACGATTTGGATACAAAAAAATCATTTTTTGACTTCTTATTGTATTGAAAAAAAATTTATTCACTTTCTCAAAACATTTTACTTTCAAAATGTAACACTTGAAGAGTTTTAAATAGTCTATCGAAAAATCAAAGTACAAAAAATGCGTTTTAGTCATTAGGACGTGAATATCTCTTTACCAGTAGAGATCAGTTTCCTTCCACTAAAGTGTTTATCTGCATCTCTAACCAAGTTATCACAGTTTATATAACACAGTGCTACTGTTGTCGTCGTTTTTGTTTGTCCATCACCCGTTTGTGTTGACAACTTATCCATAACTGCACAAAAGTTATCAAAAGCAGTTTACATCAAAAATCGATAAATGTTTAAATCCAGTTGAACTTTCTTATATAATATAGAATGCAGAGTTAGTTAAATCAGCCAAAGGTGATGAGGTGAAAAAGCAAGCAAATACAGATGTACAAATGCAGTGAATTGAGCCAATTTGAATGTGACTGAGTTTAGTTGATAAATAATGGCGAATTTGAAAGTGAAGGTGAAAAATAGTAAAGGATGAATAATCGAAATATAAGAGAGATCTGATTAGTGAGTGCAAAGTGAGAGAAGAGCCCATTCATGATTTGAATTATCATCAGCTAGTCTTGTCCGTTGAATTAAAATAATTACTCGATTTGGATAATTTTAAGTTAAATCAATTATCTGCATTATTTATAGCAATAGTAATTGATTGAATATAGTTTCTTCTTGAAAATCAAAGGCCAAGATGAAAGCAATTGTTAAAATTGATAATCTCATTTGTTTTCTTTGACAAAAATAAATGCTAAAACGAGATTCAACCAGCAGGCAACAATTTCGATCCATTAATACCTCGGACGGATACTTTTTTCGGTCTAACCAATAGGCCATGTCCAGGTTTACAAGTAAAATAACGTTTCCCTTGGACGGCTCCATCATTTTTACCATTGGCACTTCTTAACTCTAAACCAAGCCAAATACCATCAGCAAAGTCAACTGGTCCAATATATCTCACAACTCCAACTTCATTGTTAACAAAAACATTAACACCAAGAGTTAACCAGGAGGATGAATTGTTATTGGTTGGTGGTAACGAGTTGACATTATTTGAAGATGTGACTGGATACGAGGTGGGTGAAAATGAAGATGATTTAAGGGAAGATCTTGATCTCAGACGACGCAAAGATAAAGGACTTTTGGCTCTTTCAGACGAACTGCGGCTTAAACTTAAACTACATTCTGAGCTTTCATCATCAGCAAAGATTTCATCATTATGTTTTTGTGGACTCTTGGTTACTCGAAGTATCCGTCCAGGAGGAACAAATAGTCCATGAGATGGTTTACAGTCAAAATATTTGACTCCTTCAATGGATCCGTCATTTTTTCCAATAGGTTTGGACAGCTCGATTCCATACCAAATTCCGGAGGCAAATGATGTTTCACCAACAAATCTCACAACTCCAATCCGCTTATCTACTAACACAACTTTATCTCCAACTTCAGCTACATTAGCAGAACGATATTTTAACGAATTCAGGCCTAAAAAGTAAAATTAAAATTAGTATAAAGTGTAACTCAAATGAGTCTTATGTGAACTTTTAGACAAAATTTTTACCTGTTTCAACTTTTGGTGTTACGCGAGAAACATCGACACCAGGATGGTTAACAATTCTAACGGTTTGATTTGTTCCTCTAATATTTCGCCAAAGATTATCATATCTACAAATTTTACTGATCGGCGCAAAAATACCGTGATTTGGTGGACATCTGGAAGCGAGAAAGAAACCATTAGTATTTATAAAATTATGGTAGTAAATTTAATTAGCTATTAAAGACGAAATTAATACCTAAAGTAAGTAACTCCTTGAAAAGTTCCGTCATGTTTACCCTCTGGTTCTTCAAGTTCAATTCCAGCCCAGATTCCAGAAGCAAATTGTGTGGCACCACAGAATCTGAGTATTCCTGATTTAACTCCATTAATGGCGACTTTATCACCTAGTTGTAGACCCAATGCTTGAAGAACGACCTTACCGGTAACTGGGCCTTCAAAGGTGAATGTTTCACCAGGGATTGTGGAGAGGAAAGCTTTCTCCAGAAGTGCACGTAGCTCAGTCGCAACCTCAACAGCGCCCTGTTTTGAAAGTATGCATGAATTGAGAAGAGTTGTTGGGTCGGGAACACAGTCTAGAGCTGTTCGACCATGATCATCTTTGAGGAGTACATTGGCTCCATGTTTTAGAAGCACTTTAACTGAATCAATGCACAAATTGGCCGCTGCTATGTGCAAAGGAGTTCCACCTTCAAAATCATGGCAAACATCATCAATACAAGCACGATCACTGATGGTCAATAGATAGTCAACAATCTCGGAGACATCAAAATAGACGGCATAATGAATCGCAGCCATATCGGTCCAGCGACATCGTATTGATAGATCAGCTCCTTTGGAGATCAAAAGGTGAACTGTTCTTAAGGCAGCACGAACATCGCCTACTCCAGAAGAGCCCGCTTTACAAGCATAATGAAGAAGTGTCATGTCAGTTAAACCGTCTTTGTCATTATGATGAGCACCACGTTTGAGTATCTCTGCAACAAGCAATTCAATACAATATTGAATTTGAGGAACCCATTGTCTGAGAATGGCAAACAATTGTGATATCGTTGTATCCGGATTGGTTAAAATTTCACGGCAATTGTGACACTGAATGTTAAAAAAGGTTGTATCCAATTGTTCACAGGTTTTACAAAATGGTGGATCCGAAGCAACATGAATTTTAGGCGAGTTCCATTTGGATTCAATAGTCATTATCTCATAAACATTTTGAGCTTCAATGGATAAGGAACCATTGAGAGGAGCCGAGCCATTTGGTGTATAATCTGCTGATGAATTGAGGGTTGAGTTTGACCAATGTCCATTAGTATCTGTTCCCATCTTTCGAGCTGTACAGTTAAAAAGAGAAAAAAACAAAGAATCTCAATTAGTTAAAAATGTATGAGATAAGTTAAGAGATTCTCAATCAATTCTTGAAATTTAGATTACACATCAAATATAATTTATACCGAACGCTATTGTTTCAGTATTATGAAGAAAATTAAGGGAAGACTATGACTGAATTAGAAGACAATGCAGAATGATAATATTGATTCTCACACATGATGTAAGGAGGAAAAGATAAGCTGCAAAGGTTGATTGAATTTTGGCCAACAAATGATTGTATTAATAATAGTTCACATAGGTTAAGATGTATGATGGCTGGTTTTAAGGGACAAAAAAAGTTTGATGATGGGAGAAGAAGAAACAAGTTGTAAATAATATAAAAGCATCACAATTTGGTAGTTGATTCAGACAAAATGTGAAAAAAAGTAACTTAAACTTTGTTAAACAGTCGCAAAAGCAAACAAGAAGTAGATCAATTGTTTAGTTAATGTTAATTGAAGTGAAAGAAAGTCAAAAAAGAGAGTTCCAACACCGATAACATGGATTAAAAGTGGTATTCAGATGAATAATGATGAGAGTTGAAATTTTCAAGATCAACCCGAAGGAGAGTTAAAAGTGAGTTTGGGTTGAGATTTGGTAAAATCTGTATTTATCAGTATTAAAGGTGAGATAAGAATATTTTTATTAGTTCTCCTGATGATGAAACTGGTGATAAATAAGGAAACTGAAATGGTGTGAGCTGATGGAAACAGTTAACATGACGATTGACAAAACAATAGGAACAAACGGGTACAATGGGGACACTAAAGAACGGAAAAAGATTAACAATTAGTAAAAAGTGTATCATTTTGTTAGTGTATTATAAGGATTGGCTATAAGATGGCAGAAAAAAAGTAGCAAAAATTTCATGAATACAGTTTACGGAACTTGAAACTGAGGTCAGTAAAATAATATTGTGTTCCAATTTTATTGATGTCGCTGGGTAAAATGGCATGATACTTGAATGGTTAAGATGTTGGTAAAAACCGATTGTTGTAATGTTTTTTATGTCTAATCTGCAATCATGAAACGGATTGAATGTGACCAGTTTGACGGAGAAAGATTAATAACACTCCAAGGCAAAAAATTGTGTATATTAAGAGAACATCTTCCGATCATTTCAACTTCATAAAACAATAATGAACTGAAATAGCTTTTGAATTCACGAGATTATTTGAAGATAACGCAAAATGTGTGAAAATAATTTCAAACAGTTAATTAATTGTTGACAGCTAAGCTCAATTTATGGTGAGTAATTTAACAGCAACACTTTGTCCTTAAGCTTACTAGGTTTTACTTGGCTTGGATAGGTTGAGAAGCAATGGTGTTGGTTCAAAGGTTTTGAATTGAGCAATGTGAACCTCCAATGGTAAAGGCAAGTGTTAATTACTCACCATTAATCTGACATTTTGTCAATTCAAGATTCATTGAGCGTGGGCTCAAAGCTTGTCAAAATATAATAGTTGGTCAATAATATCTCCTTAGAGGAACTTTGATAAGTACAAAGAAATTAGAAAATTGATGTTTGATTTGTCCCAAACATTAACGTCAAACAAGTTAACCAGACAAACTGAGTCAAAGCTATTACACCTATTGTAAAAGGTTGAACCATTATTAGGATCACTGGTTCAATCTGATTTTATGTCAGCGAAGGTTCGTTAAGATTAGATGCAAATGGTGGAGTATAGAGAATCACTTGATATAAAACGAAATTAAAATTAAGAGTTGATGTTGATGAGTCAAGATAGTTTGATAGTTGAAAGATTTTAGTCGATAGAGTAAATGTGATGGTTATAATTAAGAATTGATTGAGAAGAAGATGAAAGAGAAGATAATTAGAGAGAAAATTAAATACATACTGAAATATTGATTAGCTGTTGGGTCCAATAATTTCCAATCTGTATAAAACATGAGCAAATTGTTATTCATTCGGTAAATTAAAGTTCTAATTAAATACATGGTAAACATGATTTATTGATTCAATCTAATGTAGTAAAATCGTGAAAATGAAGATACAATTTTTACAATGCGTCTTCCTATCAACTAAAATATACGAAGGTAATCAATAGCCGATGAAGCTAAGAAGGTTAAGGGAGAGCGAACAGGGAAAATGAAAAATTGAATGTGATAATGATTGAGGAAGAAAAAGTTAGTGTAAACAGGGGAAATTAATTGAGAGGTGAATACAGTAATGATAACTAAGCAATTTTAAAAGAATTATTTAGCAAAAAAAACTCACCGACTATCTGGTGTTAATTTAATGAGCATAAAAATTTCGTGCTCACTTTCCGACTATTGAATTTACTTAGGCTTTCAAGATAACAATGTTCATATGTTTTTTTGTTTTTGGCAACAAATTAAGCAGTTGTAATGCTGGTGTGAGATGATGATGATTTGATTTCCACCACTTGTATAATCGTAATTTGTTTCTTTATTTGCGTAAAATCTAAGCTTATTGTTGTCCTCTCATGTTCAATTTGAATAACAACGGGTTGAAGGGAAAACCTTGCGTGAAAATAACAACAACAATAACAATAGGTTAAAGTGAAGAATGAAAATCCACAAAATTGGATAAACACGACAAAACCAGCCCACTGGTTAGATGGTTTGATTCAATTTACATTAATTCCATTGATTAATTGTCTCATGGCTGAGAAGTTGGAACAATGGGTTTGATAGCTGCCCAAGTTCCATGAGCATAACACAACACATATGTAAGAATAGTAACAATAATTTCACTTCATCTGTGATGTTGATCTTTCATAATTTTATACAATTTTCTTTCTTTCTTTCTTTCAAGGTGATTCTGATCTGCTTGTGTAACTGGCAATATAATGGTGATAGAATGACTGTAATGGTGATGATGATAATCAAATAAATTCAGGAGTATATCGTGCACAACCAATCAACAAACTCTTTTCCTTTTTTTTAATTTGAATGTTTTCTTGAAGACATCAACATCTTGAGGAATGGTGTAAATGGATTCCAGGTGATCTTGGTTGTGGTAAAATTGTGTTAAAGGATTGCTACAATCGCTAATTTTGCTTCTCCAGGTTTGACACAATTAACTGGTGAATTTTGCAGTACAGTCTGTGAAGGTAAACAAAATAAGATGAATAGGATAGAAACGAATGAGCAAACACATACAGAGATATATAGAGATGGTTAAACGATGGTACTATTGATGATACAAACAAATTAAAGGTTAAAATTATAATTGTAAATTTATAATAACCAGAAATGAAAATGTGGTCGGATATCAAATTAACTTGAGAATACTTTGATTAAGCATGGTCTCTGCTGGATCAGATGGTAGTGTTGGTGATGATGTTGATGGGCAACTGAAAACACAACAAGAGGAAAACTATAAATGAAAAAACATACACTACAAAACAGGATAATTACAGTGATGATTTGTAATAGATTGTCATAACTCACAACTAATTAGTTACTTGAAGACACTATACATGCTAATGAATAAAAGATAATTTGATAAGCTTTCAAATTGAAATTGACTTGAAACCGCTCTAATCATACAGCTACTTGACTATTTTACGTGAAAGTGATTTTACACTCTTTATAATAACCATTAAAAGTCAATCAAGGTAGTTTGTTTGAAGAGGAAAATGATGAAAAACTTTTACTTACTTGCTTATTAGCAGATTATCCAAGTGTCGATCAAATTAAACGTTAATTTTGATCAATTACCAAACAAAAAAAGTGAGAGTAAGAATTGTTAAGAGCAAATTGCATTGCCAATGCTTAGGGTGAGGTTTTTTTTGGTTGAATTGTTGGAAAGTTTATTTACTCAATAACTATCATGACTGTAGTCAACTTAATTGTAGTAATTAGATCAATTAAGAATGAAGAATATTCAACAGATAGGTAATATTGATTTATTAATCAAAGATAAATGCATATTGATTGTTATAGTATTAGAATAGCATTTTAATAAGGGAAGGTTAACGCATTGAATTTAGTGAACCGCGCGCGATTAAATTATGATGGTTCGCTGAATAATTGTGCTTATTAATTGTAACTAAATTTAATAATTTCCTTTTTGTGACCCTTAATTTGCCAACCATTTCAAATTCAATTGATTGAGAAATAAAGTTCCATTCTAAATTAAGGAAATAACATTAATACAGGTAGATGATAATTGGAAAATTTCCGATCAGGCAGTTCCTTAGATTTCACTGTTAATCTTGATGACCATCAGACATTGATAAAAATAGTATCCATTCCCCCAATGTTTATGAGGAGCATTTTTCACGTGAATAGGCGACTCATTTGATGAGGACAAAACTAGAAAGTTGTTGAAATTATCACAAAACCAGCATTGCCAATGGCCTGGAACGATTACTGAAGCTCTTTCAAGAATAAGGAAAAATTAACTAGTGTTATTTGATTTAAGATATCAGGTAGACCTCTAGAATATCACGAAAAGGGTATAAATACTAAGCGAGAGGAATGGAAATTTGTCCAGCATATAATTTTATGATGGAAGTGTAACGATTGATAAATTTGATGACCATTGCATAGAAAATAGATTGATTTACGATAAATATAGACGTGATTAGTAAAACCAGTCAAATAATGGACTAGAAACCAAGGATTCAGTAGATTCCCTTATTTAACGATAAAATGTGAGAAAAAAGTGAATTGACACCAACCAAGCTTTTAACCAATTGCAATCTCCATCATTTCATTTTGATTTGAATTTCATCAAATGATTTAATTATCGGAAACATTTCTTTGGTAGAAGAATCAATTTCTTTATTTCCTGGGCGACAGACAATGACTGAAGTTAGACCAGCAGACCGGGCAGCCATGGCTTCTAATAATCAAGAAAATGGGTTTTCAGTTAATTTTTCCATTTGAAAAAGGTTAATTCTAACAGCCTTCATACCTTTAGGAATATCAGTGAGGAAAACAACATCCTCTGGGTTACGTTTAATTGTTTCCACAATTTTTTCATAGCTTTTAGCATCTTGTTTTGGTCCAGTCGTCGTATCAAAGTGGCCCTTGATATGCTGAGAAAAATAAAAACAAAAACATTTTTAAATTAATACTTTCAGCATTCGTCTTATTTGAATGTCACACAATTATTAATAATTTAGAGCACTAACCGGAAGTAAATTACCATGGATGGTGTTCCCAAAATGCAGTTTCTGAGCTTCGATGCTTCCAGATGAATAAATATATAGATCACAATTAAATTCATTTGCCCATCTTTCCAAAGCTTTAGGCACATCATCGTAAACACTACAAATAACGGAAAATATGAAATCTTCTTAATGTTGATTGATAAATTCAGTACATTCAGAAATAAACTTACTGTCCTCTGATCAAACCAGATTCAAATCCATCTTTCCAAATATGTCCCTGCAATTGTTTAAGAGCGGTACACTTGACATCGCCATTGATCAATTTTTTAACATAACTGATCAGTTCACTTTTGAATTGAGGATCGTCAATATTATCAGGTAACGGCCTTCCGATCAATCCATTAGTCACATCAATTAAAGATTGTTCCCTAAGCAAATCAATATCCTCAATAAGTTGCTTACTAGACCAATTTGATTCTAGATGGCTTTCGAGATTTTTAAAAGCATATGGAAACAGAATATCTGTAACATATGAAATTGAGGTTGTTGTTCCTTCAATATCTAAAAGGAAGACACAATTAGCAGTTAATTCAATCATTATTTACAATACAAATAACTTTAGTGATTTAAAAAAAAGAGTAGGAGAGACTGCATGAGGATGTGAGGCTTGAAGTTTCTTACGATGAAATGTAGATGGCGTACGACACAAATTACCTCGAGTTTGCGACTTTGTTGGAGTAATGACATCTGAATGAACTTCAGAGCAAAACAATTAAATTTTACAGTTTGAAAGATTATTTCCCTTTAATGACCCCTCCTGAAGAGATAAATAAAGCAAAAGCAAACATTCTACAGTTTTGCCTGACATTTAGTCAGTTTGGAAAGGTATACAATTCCATCTGGTGTTTCACAAAGGAGATTACACCCATAGCGTTACGTTTCGCCCCTTGAATGTTTACAAGGGATTACAATATATTTTCAATTATGAAATGAAAGAGGCATGAAAGAGACTCTTTCCTGTGCCATCTATCAGCGAGATTTTAACCTTCCCTTATCTCACTTGTAACACCATACTCTCTCGTGCTATCTCTTGCTCCTCTTTGGGTCGATCTTAAAATCGGATTGAAACATCCCTACTAGAAGCCCAAGTTGTCCGTAAAAGTAAAGCCTTGCCGGTAAAAGCGTACACTGCCTTTGTTTTGGGTACTCTTAAAATGTTATTTTTTTAAATAGGATTTCTTCTATTGGCTATTTTAAGGAACTCTCGTTCTTGTATCTGACATGATTGATTCAATTGAATAATCAGAGGTATTCTAAAGGGAAGCTAAATCAAATGATGACCTTTTATGAATAAATGAATATGATGAATAATAATAATTCTTTGCGATGCCCCAGATAATTTCTTGATATTTATTATGTTAAATTATTTTCGAAGATAAGGTAAAACATTTTAACTTAAATGCGATTTTATTCATTCTAACATTACAGATACTTTTTTCATCCGATTCATAGATAGCTGCTTCTCTTATGATAAAATACATGAATTTGGCTCTTTTCTACTTTTCTGGTTTTTGATCAAACCATTAGGTGTGGATGCTCTGGAGCTATCGAATCCAATCGAAAATTCATCTGAAAATGACGAGGAATCCAATCTTTCTGGATTTTCAACACATGGTAAACCATAAGCTTTCGTTTCATGATCTGACTTGACTTCTTGTCGTGCATCTTTCAATAATATTTCATCTGTAAATATAAAAGAAGAGTCAAAATTTGAACATCGATAATTTGGATCAAAGAGAATCGTCATTTTTGACAAAAAAAAATCAACTGTCTTCCTACCTATCTCATGTGTAATCATTCTTGATTCTGTAGAGGAATCACTTTCATACATTACGGCTCCATCACCATTCTCATGCCCCATTGGTTGATTTCGGGAAAGACTTGATGTTGAACTAAGTCCAGACTCTGATTGGGATGTAACTGATTTAATGCTGTTATTTTTGCCAATGGGCCTCTTGTTGACAGTTAAATTTCTTTCAAAAAACTCGTCTAATGTATGTCCAGTCAGATTATTTAAATTTTCAATATCACTGTGACTTTGCGTACCTGTTTCCACATTTGTCTGATGGTTCTTAGTGTCACTCTCGCCATAAACTTCATCATAGAGAACTTCTTCTTCAATAAGATCACCAGTCAACTCACTTTCCAACAAATCACCCACCTTAACCTGATTACTTTCACCTAAAGCATTAGCTTCATCGATGACTTCAGAAGTACCACTACTGGAACTATTATAACCCTTATGCTTGATATTTTCATACGTGTTTAAATCCTTTTTCACTATCTCTTGTCCATTGACAGCACTAATTTCCTTTTCAATGCTGTTTCGTCTGAAACCTGAGTAACTCTTCATGATAGCATCTGTCCCAGCATATCGAAAACCTTGAATATCTCGATCTACTTGAACAAATCTATCCTGGGTTTCTTTCGAATTAACCTGTATTCTCTTTGATTGCTGTTGCGTTGCCCGATTTAATGGTAAACTTGGACCTCGAGTAACTCTTTCTTTACCTGTAAAATTTCTCTCTTCAACTGAGTTCGAAGTTCTTTCATTCCATGTTACCGTTCCAGCCTCAAGATGGTTACTTTCTCGGTTTGAATTGGTTATTGGCAGCAACAACTGATCCAAGTGTTCACCTTGGTTCATGATGGCTGGAAATCGATATAATTGAACGCCTGGTGTATGTTGAAACATATTTGAATCCACTGGAATGATTGAAATCGCACTTGTTCTCATTGGAAATGGTCTCAGACTATTCACTAACACCAATCCATTTTGAGACTCAGATGGTTGTTCATTATCAACTGGTTCTGGTGCCCTTATGATTGATTGCTGGTTGGGCAGTCGAGATTGATTCATAAACAGTTTAGATTCATCACCTAACAGCTCTTCCTGGCTAGGTGATCCTCGAGGTACAAAGAACTTATCTGAGGTTTCAGTTTTTCCTTTACAGCACTAGATCCCAGTGAAAAACTAGATTAATAATTTGAATTGTCCATTAATGTGCAATGAATTACTACAAGAAAAAGTTCAAGCTCCAAATTCAAGTTTCATGCGTTAAATGTTCATTTACTATTATTTCAAAAACAAAAATACAAAGGTGCAAAAATATTTTACAAATTATTATCCGTATAATAAATTAGATGTTTGTTTGGTTCATGCAACAATTGAGGTTGAAAATAAATTTTCCAATGAAATTTCATTTCAATGATTAAAAAATAAAATTACAAAACAATGAAAGATGATTCACTGAAATTTTGACAGTATTGATATTCACGAAAGGATGTTTACAGAACATTAAACAATATGCTCCTTTGGAGCTTGAAAAATGAAAAATCATTCAAATGTCAATTGACTCTGCTTATTGAAATGATCCGTGAATCTAAAGATATACCTTTGTTGATCATGAAAATTATCGAGCAACTGCCAAAATTACAGCAAATTAGCTTGAAAAGAAAAGCTTGTTTCACAATGGATTTTACAAAATATACAAAATGTACATAATTTAAGGTCATAATGCTTGATCATGAAATAATACCTTAACATGGATAACCTTGAAATCCAATTTCTGAGATTGTCTTTGAGTGTTTTGTGAAGTTTTTGTTAAGAGTGAGATTATGAGTGAGTTTATCGCCAAGTGTTTGTGTAGGTAAAAAAGTGCAAACAATCAAGCTTAATATCTTTTCTTTAAACAGATTTTGGTTGTTACTGTGCTGGGGTGCAAGGAGGGTCCGTATTTGACCAATAAAATGTTTTGTCAGCAACGATGGTTGATGTACAATGTTAACCGGACTAATGACATGGGATCAAGTTTGGGTGATTTCACGCTTACCTTTCGTAGACCAGAGTAGATAAGGCCAGCAAGAAAAGCTGCCCAGCCCCCGATGGCTGCAGCATAGAAACCTGCTGAGGTTACCTTTGGAGCTAAAACTAAGCCGCCTCTCATAACGTAATACAATAGGCCGTCTAGATCAGCACCCTCCTCTAACCACCCTAAGGGAACAATAGTGTCCTTGATGTTATTAAAACCACGGAGAAAGGGTAATTTTTCAACTCGCAAGTTAAATTGAAGACGACCCTTGACAGAAATGGGCAAACCAATGTCTGGTTTGATGAGCATGTAAAAAGTGTGCTTATCTGGATCTGGTGATAATCCATCAACTTGTTTCTGTATTTCGGGTGCATCCAAGAAGTGAGGTTTAGTGACCACAAAGGGTGAACCAGAAAAACCGCCGGTTAAATCCAGTAGTCCAAAGTATTCACAGCGTGACTTTTTCTTGCCCGTGTGAACACAATAACACGCATTGTCAGGGTTTACGCTTGGAGGTTGAAACATTTCTGGTGCAATTATGTATTTAAAGGTTTGTATCCCAAAATAGTCAACATCTTCAACATATGTCAAATCCAATGATCTGTTGAAATAAACATTGAATTAGTAATTCAGTGATTGTAAATAAAAATTCGAATGAATCGAAATTATTGGAAAAAATTCTCTAAAATAATAAACTTGAAAACATTTGAAAACAACTGAATCAAACACAGAATGAAGCAATAAAGTAAATCAACCTTACACTTTACAATCGTTTACAAGAGCAATTTTTTGTTAAACCATTCTATTCATTTTCAATAGCTACTAAACTTGAATAATTATAATACTATTTTCTGGTTAAAAGAACATTTATATTTGAAAAAATTCAGATAAATACCGATAAATATCGCCTGCGAAAATGGTCAATTTTTGTGTCCTGTTGATTAGTGGTTGAAATTGCAGTCCATCGGTTCCTTTCGGTGTATTACATTCAGGGCCAGCCCAACGTTTCATTAACCTTAAAATATTTTAAAGACGTTAGTAGGTTTGTAACATAAAAATGCTAGTTCATAATAATGAAATTAACTTCTCACCTTTCACCTTTAAAACCAACAGCATATGTATACAACTCTTTAGGGACATCGACTCCAGTGTAAACTTCCCATGGACCCATTCGGGTATAATTTTTACCATTAATTAACCCAAAAGTGTTGTTGGGTAAATCATCGGTCGGAATCAAATCAGAAGCTTTAACTCCCAACAATTCTAATGGTTTAACTAGGGTTGTCACCGTATCCAGAAGATTGAAACGCTGTCCAATGATCAATTTACGAGGAGTTGTCCTGAGGAAAAAGTTCTGACTATGAACAAGCAAAACGGCACTGACGGTGCTATAAACAAATGGACTAACAGCCAATGGAATAGGGATCAACTGTTCCAATTTGTCTCCAATAATTGATCCAATTGATGCCACTAATGGATTAAGGACAGTTATCTCTTGATCCCAGGAACCAATAGTTTGTTCATCTACAATTGTATAATTTCGCCACTCGTAATATTTAACGGTTTTATCACCGAATTCAATGATTTCTTTCCAACGAGTTTGACTGTATATGGATTATAAAACATGCAAAACAAATTATTTATATTTGCCACTGATTGTTAAATCAATTCATCATTAACTTATATTAATAATACTTTATAGTGATATGAAATGATGCAAAAGAGTCTAAAGGTTTTGTCTTGTAGCCAGATATGAATTTGTGTTAAAGATGATACCAAAGGTTAAACTAAACTAACTATAAAAATGATTATTAAACTGTTTGTATGAAAAAATTGTATGAGTCCTGTTGACGGCTCATTTTGTCATTGTCTTGGTAGCAGCTTAAATGGTTAATCCAAAAGGCTTACATAGGCTTTAAGAGTCATTGTTAAATGGATTAAGCTATCCATGTTAAGGGAGGATTAAAAACCCATAGTTGAATATTTAATCCTCATTTATGCAGACAAGGTTGTTTAACAAGCAAATTGACTTGTCAAAGTTACATGAGAACGTTAAAATCAAACAATGCAAATTTCATGAATAAAGTGGTCAATTATGAAATGTACTTACGACATTGTAAATGGTCCTATTTCACGAACTCTTAATTTATCTCCTTTCAAAAATTCATTCGGGTTTTCAATGTTGAATAGGTAAAACTTTGAAATTATGGGTAACGGCAAGTGTTCCCAAAACATGTAACCAGGATTTGAAGGGTCCACTTTAATCTGAGATGAGATACCTTTCTCAATAGCCCATGGTTGTAATGCAGCAAATAAAGTACCCAAGATACCGGCAATGGCTCCATAACGGATAAATTTATACCTAAATGGTCGATCTGGTTTAGGATTATTCCTTTTATTTTCAACATCTTTATCCTCTGAATCATTGGCCATTTTCACTGAATTCCTACTTGGTGATTTTAACTTACAAATCAGTAAATGTTGATCCAACACTTGACACTTTTAAACCAGTCTAGCAAACCGTTTTAAGAGATTAGGATAAACTAGACCAGAGGGCGACGAGAAAATAGATGTTCACTTATTTGGTCACAATTTTAATCATTGTTACAGATCCCTTTGTAAATTGTGATGATTAAATGGCAGTTAGATTGCTGTGATTCAAATGTAAAGTACAAATGTTCATGGCATTAATAAGTTAATATTAATTCAAATGTTGAGATGAAAAGGTGAAATGTTTACGAACTTCTTCGTTAATTAACAATTTCGCAAAACAAAGATTGTCAATGAAAATAAATTACACTTGATTGTTATAATATTTAAACATTACAGCACAATTAGAGACACAAATACCCGTAAAGTAAATTGGATTTGAAGAAATTCACAGAGTTAAATGTATTCCAAGCAGTTTAGAGTTAAACTCGAAACAGGAATGATAAAAGTTGCAAACATTTAAAGAAATGGACTTGAAGTCTTCTTCTAGAAAATGAAATCTTCCCTCTTTTTCCTCTCAATTTTTTCGCCTTTTCTTCCCCTTTTTTCGTCCCTCTTACTCTCTCTTTCTTTTCTCTGTATTCATAAATCTTTGCTTAATCTTGATCCCATGATCTCAGTATTGACAAAAATTTCTCAATGTTGCAAAGGTTTATTTGCAGTAGCTTTTTTACTCTGCCCTTTATCATCTCATCTATTCCTTTCGGCTTCCCTTTCCTCCATTGACTCAGCCCTTTTTGCAGAGAGATGGCTACCAAATCTTTACAATTTATAATTGAACATCGTTTAAGTCTATTTGGATTAACCTTTTTCACTTGGATTAATGATAGTTCTTTCGTTTACTTTAAGCCGGAAAACCAGGTAGACCCTTAAATATTAACATTTGACTTGAACCTTTGTTATGTGTTTTGTTTCTTGGTAAGTTTACTTTTTGGATTGATTCAATGTGTTTCATCTAACATTTCTTTATTAACATTTTGTACATTTGTGTATATTTGCGTACATTTTGTGTGTTTCTTTTGGTCTTGAATATTATTTGTCTTTTTTAGCCTGCCTCTTCGTCCGTTCTCTGGTCTTTCTAATGTCTTTGTGTGTTCCTTTTGGCCTTTTTGTTTATCTCAATAGCTGTCATGCTGGTAATGATAATGATGACCAGACGTTTACCACTAATCTTCCAAAGACTGTAAACAATTTTAAAAATTTTCAACTTCTATGGTATTTTCACCCTTTGAATCAATATTTGAATCAGTATGTGACCATTATGGTGATGGATTCAAGACAAAAGATGTGAAGAGTTTCCTCCTTTCTGTGCATTCCACTGAGAAGCAGGTTATAAAGATGACATCGAAAAGAGTTAGTCTACAAGGACCTCTAAAAAGTTGACACCGCTCAAGAGTAAAAAATGGGCTTGATCTTTTCCAAGTGACTTGCGATTAGGGAGAATACTTAGTTGCTGATAAAAAATTTTCTGCAATTTGCTAATCTGTTTACATCATGTAAAAATGCTGCAAAATAATGTCAAGACAGAAAATGAATGGATACAATCGATGATTTCAAGAACTTTTGTATTTACTCTTTTCATAAAACATCTTATCTCGATTGTTAAAACTCAAGATTGATGGATCAATTTTAAGTTCCCAAAGGCTCAATGAACCTTCACCTTGATATTAAGTTGAAAAATTTGGATAACACGGACAAGAGAACCATTCGTATTGACAATGCAATTCAAGTCACGGCAATATTCAATTTCTGTCAACCAGTTTTATCCTAAATTTCAATCATTCATTCAAGTCTCTGAAATTTTGACATTCAATGCTAATTTTATAATTGATATTCAAGTTTTCGGTTTACGCCAAAATTATCTGCAAGAAACCTAGAAACTTTAAAAAATCGGAAAAATCAAGTTAATTTCTCAAACCATTTCAATTCAGGAGATAATTTAAAACAAAATCTAACCAATAAGATGAAAAATCGACCCTTGATTACGATTTACTTTACAAGTTTAACTTTGAATAAAAATCCGTGAATTATCATTCACCACTCTTATATTCATAACGTTTAATTATATTTATCCACTACTTGAAAACAGGAAAAATGAAACACAGTTTTTTATTTTCTCATGTTTAGCATTCACATGAAACTTCATGCTTTCAGTTGCGTCATCCGTCTAAAATACTCTGAAATGTCGCCATGGCAACATCAGCTGCAAACCTTTGTTTTGTTGTTTTCATCGGTCTGGAGGCAAACTATTTCTTTTTGTTGTTATTGTTATTTTAATACTTTTTTATTTTGTTTAAATTTAAAATTTTGGATCTAGACTTTGTGATAAGTTATGTCTACTTTCCAGCATGAACCTGGTACAGCAATCGAATGTCTTTCCGTAAGTTTTAATTCATTTCTTGAAATCTTTTTTGATATTTTTGAATTTTTCAATTCTAAATTATTCCCTTCAACTTTTAATTAAATCCTTAGATACCCATAAAATTACAAAAAGAAATCTGTTTTGATGCTTATGGTAACGAGATAATGAAATGTGGCTTCTCGATTGGAGGAGGAATTGACCAGGATTATCTTCAGTCACCTCAAGGGTTCACAGATAAGGGTATTTATGTTACTGGTGTAAATACTGATGGACCAGCATGGAGATCAGGACTGAGAATCGGGGATAAAATACTGCAATGCAATGGTTATGACTTCACTATGGTTACTCATAAAAAGGCTGTTGAATACATTAAAAGAAATCCAGTGTTGAGTATGCTAGTTGCTCGACGAGGAGTTACCCAAGCCTGTTACAATGAATGACCCTCATTCTACTGAAGACCAATTGTGATAAAAAACAAAGAAAAATATACTTACATTAGAAATTTGTCGCATTTCTCTTGTTACAAATGATCTCACCTTAATCACTTCGTGAATTTCAGCTGTTCGATGTGTTCTTTTTTAAAAGAAAGAACTGAATTTCATCCAATATGGTTTCAAGATAACCATTTTAATCAACAAGTCATGCAGATGCTTCTTACCCGTAAGCTGTTGCAAACTAAATCATTTCTCATGAATTGTAACTTTCTTGTCAATCATTGTTTTATTATCAAGCCCATGTTTAAATTATTTTATACATTGAATAATAATATTTTGTATACTATTTACGATAAAAACAAGTCAAATATTGATAAATGTCAATTTTCTGTAACTCATCCATGAGCTTTTTCTATATTGAATTGAAATCTTAATAAAAAGAATAATTCAAAACATTTAAAAAGTGTGAATATTTTTACTAAATTGTAAATGTTGGTTTATTTCGTTTACTGAAAATTATTACAAGTCCATTAAAAGGTACAATCTATGTGATTTTGTCATTCAAAGTTGTTTTCCAAAGATTTTACGGCAAACGGGAAACTTTTACAATTATTTGACAATCAAGCTGTTTTTATGTAATGAATTTTATTCAAATTGAAATGAAAATAAAAAACAGACACGATTTATGACTAAAGTTTATCTGCACAAGTTTAAAGGTAGTTTTGCAGAGACTGTTGATGCGTAAAAAAGGAGAAATTAGTTGTCACTAGAAACATTGATTACATGTAATTCAAACTTCAATGATCGTTCATTAAAGTCAAGTTTATGATGAAAATTAAAGCATAGGAAGTGCTTGGCAGTTTGTTCACACAAAGAGTTATTTAGAATTAGAATTGTTTTGACTGATTGTAAAAAGATGATAACAAAGCTAAAATAATGGCCAAGTATAGTGATGAAACCAAGGAAAAGGCGGAGCTACATTGAATTCCAGCGTGAGTGAACTTGAATTTGGCTTGTTTTGCGTTGAGGCACTTTTTATCTGTGGATTGAAATGATAATAAGATAAAATTAGCGAATGCGAATAGAAACTTTGCTCAATTTCAGTTGCCTTTTTCATGTAACTAATATTTACCTGTGCACAGATTATTTGCTGTCATTCCTTGATCAGGAATCGAAATGGTGAAATAGAAGGGTTCACAAGTCTGTAAATCTCTGTCTTGACATGGATTTGAAACGTAAATACGAATTTCTCCATTCTTCCTTGTCTCTTCGTCGTCTCCATAACATCGACCTGTTTCTTCAGGATTAGGATATCGACCGAAGCAAACTCTCATATTTCCTTGGGCACTATAAAATTTCATCGAAATATCGTAACTTTTGATAAAATATTCAGGATACATTGCCCAATATTGTGTTCTTCCAGGTGTTATGTAGCCTTCAAAAGCATTATTACTCTCGGTACTAACTCTACGGCACTCAGCATATTGGAAAACAGCAGGGACTTGACAAATTTTCTCTGATAGTTCTCTAGCCATTACATCTGATAATTCTTGGTCTTTGATTACATCTTGAGGTGCGTTGATGTAATCAGTCAAATCATTTTCAGCGGCATTGGTGAGCAAGAATATTTGAACATCCCGATGATTGGTTTTCAAATTGTTACGAGCCATTCGAATGTTTGAATCACTACTTCTAGCCGAATAAGATCCGCCCATGATGATAAACGGTCTGGCCGGAGCTGCCGATAAATGCCATTTATTAGCTTCAAAATCACGCAAAGTATCATTTATTCGAAGGTAAAGATCAGCTGATGGAGCATTTACTGAATTTCCGTATGCATCTGAAATATCAAAATAATATTTAAATTAGCTATTGGATTCGTAAAGCAAACATTCCTGAAACTTACCTTCTCTTGGGTAAGTCATAGAACAGCCTGGACAACCTTTGTTATAACTAGCCCATGCCAAATGCTTCAAATTATTTCGAAAAGTTTGCCCAGTTTCGGAAGTAAGACCATCTTCTCGATTCAAAGAAAGGACAGTTGCTGAAGAGCCGTAGATACCAAGATTTAGGTTATTGATCAAGCGAGCTGTTAAATTTTTGTATTTATCAGCATCGACAGATTGAAGATCAATCGCAACAAATAGATCAGTTGGAGTTTCACAATCTAATTTACCAGTCATTCCCCCACCGGTGGAGCAATATTCAGCATCTTCTGCTGGGATCATTCTAGCTTTGACATAAGCTGCTTCAATTTGCTGTCTTTTACCTTCAATAGCCAGAGTCACTGCTTCTTCTGTGATAAGATTGCCTTTGATACCGATTTCGAAAACTTTATAGTAATTTGTTGCAGTATCTCTGATACTTCGGTCATCAAGGGTAACGGAGGATTTGTCACAATAACAAGTACTGGAAATTCTACCTCCGACGTTATCATAATAATATCGTAAGATTTGACTCAATCTCAATTTCATTCCGGATGAAGTTTTTGATAAGCTTTTGGCTAGTTCACCAATGTAATATCCATCAATACCACCACGAATATTAGCCAAAGTAGCGTCAGACGGATTTTCATTGTTTAAAGTATATTCCATTGTGCATGCTGCATTATCCCAGGAACCAGATACTCCATGAACTGCTGCCTTATCTTCCTTAACAGCGGCCATCGCCATGATATTACTTAAAGTTACTGCCATTAAAGGATTGATCACCTCATCAACATTGATTTTAGTGATACCCTCATATTGTGAATCAGGTTTCAATTTAGTAAAAATATCACGAAGAGTTAAGCCTGGACTATTAATTTGACCTGCTATCACACCAAGTAACAAACGATTCAGAGTGATTGCATTGTCAGTATTAGATCGAAAACTTCCCACACCATATTCACGAGGTTTTATAGCTAAGGTAACTGGAGCATAGTTAACACTAGTACCATATCTGGAATGAAAATCAATTATTGAAAAGCAGTGTTGAAGAGTTGAAAATCGTTGACTCCCAGCATTGGTTGTGTATCAGTTATATACCTGATTGGCTAGACTAAAACAAACTTACCTTGAAGTTCCTACTGATGGTCTTGAGTTCATTGGTGGAGCTCGATAAGCACTGTTGTACCGAGATGTTGAACTTGCTTTTTCTGTTTTATTTATTTGATATGAAAGCATATAGTAAAGAGAGCACCTTTCATTAGTCGTTAAAATTGTTTGATCATCAAAATTGACATCAGTTGTCGAGTCCAATAAGACATCTTCAATCTTATCCATGCCTGCGTAGTACGAAGATTGATCAAGAAAACTGTTGGTTCTAATCACGTTACCATCGGACCGGAATCTGCAATTGAAAATTTTAAAGCAACAGAAAGTCAATTTCTTCGAGAGGTAAATGTACAAAAAGTAATCCAATTAACCAGGTAGTAAACATTGATTGGCATAATAAATATTAACCTAATCATTTAGTTTGATCTATTTTACTTATGTTAGGTATCTAGGAGATTCTTTAATATAAACAAAATATGCTTGTCTTTATATCAAATAAAGAAGATTGGATATTACAGTTTATTTGAAAGTAATCAACTGTTGATAACTCGAAGGTTTCAATTGTCAACAAGGTGAATCATTTCACTTTAATTGATTCTTAAGATGAAGAGAGAAACAAGAGTAAAGATGGAAGTAGACATTAATATAAAATATAGATCAAACAGAACTGTTGAAAATATGTTTCTAATCAGTATCACAAGTACCTCTTGATTACTTTCAATTCTCACATTTCAGAGACTTATGTTATTCCATAGCTGCAATAAAGACGACTAGTTGGATTTGTTAGTTACAATGTATTACCAACGATGAAATAATTACATGGATATTGTCAACATGCATCGTTAATAGCATGGGGTTGATTTAATGTAAAACACTAATGAAAATAGCACAATTTAGCAAGCAATCACAAACAAACACGAGAAAAATGTAAACAATAAATCAATGGCGTAATAAACAAAGATTAAAGCATTAATCTTTGTTTTAAACAAAGAGCAAAGCTTTACTGACCTCTACAGGCCGTTAATTAATTTATAATTTACTTTAAAATAAAAGATTAAATTTTTGCTATAAAAGCAGCTTTTTGTGTTTTGATCAACTGACTATTGCTAAAGATTAGTATCCAATTACTTTTGACTATTATCTCATTTATTTCCAATTTTAACACAAAAGGAGGATAGCCAAAATGCGCGATTTTCGGCCCTTATTCCGCAGTGGTCACATCATATATCAATCGAAAGCTTATGACGAGTAAAATATGCCATCCTAAAAATCAGGTCAAAATTCGTATTCCCTAGAGAGTTATTCAGCAAATCCCTTGGGACCCCATGAAGGTCACATCGGACCTAATTTTTCAAGTAGAACTTTTCATTCTGATTTAAATGGTGCTATGCATGTTGCTTTAAACCTGCGGCTTTTTGGGATATTGCAATGTAAAAAATTTTATCATATGCAATTGAATATACAAAGCCGTGGCGTTTCTTTTTTACCCTATGAAGACCAAGTCAGACCTAGTACATATTGTTCAGCACCTTGAAAACTATCATAAAAGTCCAAAAATAATCTTCCAAGTGTGCGGTTTTAGATTTGCCATCTACATCACCATATTTTGCTATGTAGCTGAATATTCAAAGCCGTGGCGTTTCTTTTTTACCCTATGAAGACCAAGTCAGACCTAGTACATATTGTTCAACACCTTGAAAACTATCATAAAAGTCCAAAAATAATCTTCCAAGTGTGCGGTTTTAGATTTGCCATCTATATCTCTATATTTCAATCATATTGGATTAAAATATATATAGTAAATCCAAAAACTGCGCATTTGAGAATTAATTTCTTGGACTTCCATAATAGTTTCTAAGGTGCTGAACAATATGTGGTAGGTCTGACTTGGTCTTCATAGGGTAAAAAAGAAACGCCACGGCTTTGTATATTCAATTGCATATGATAAAATTTTTTACATTGCAATATCCCAAAAAGCCGCAGGTTTAAAGCAACATGCATAGCACCATTTAAATCAGAATGAAAAGTTCTACTTGAAAAATTAGGTCCGATGTGACCTTCATGGGGTCCCAAGGGATTTGCTGAATAACTCTCTAGGGAATACGAATTTTGACCTGTTTTTAGGAAGGCATATTTCACTCCTCATAAGCTTACGATTGATATATGGTTCGACCAATTAGCGATCATGGGCAGATTTGGCTATTGTCCTTTTCATTAAAGTATTCATGCAATATTGTGACTTTCATTAAGTTGATGCACATTTCAAATTACTGGGATTAATGTGCGCTTCTTAAAGGCTACTACTGGAGTCTTACGACTAACGACTCACCTGTAAGTACAAATAATACCATTTTCCAGATTTCCTTAATTGTTTCTTAATTTAATTGGTATCAAATTATTTAATCATTTTTAAAAATGTTTGTAAAGCATTGATTTGTGTTTGGTGATTGATTGGTAACGATTTTCATTACAACTGCTTAAGATTGCAACGACCATAGTAATAGTTTTGAGGAATATGAAGATCAAGAATTGCTGCTTTTAATGATGACTATTTGCAGATGACAATGATTTTGATACAGGAGTTATGGTTACGTTTTTACTCAAGTGGCTCAAAGGAAATGGAAAAAGATTGATAATCTTTTGTTTATTCAATTCTTATAACGGTTTGACTATTGAGATCAGACTATGTAACCTGGTTTACGATGCAACAAAAACCTTGGACCTCTAAGAGAGAAAAATATTATGACTAATCATTGTACGTTCACCCTTAATCTCCAGTAATTCAAAAGGAATACCAACGATTTTTGACTCAAGTATCTATTATTAGCTAAGGACAAGCACAATTACAAAGTGAACATGAGACATTGAAAAAACATTCTTGCTTTCTTCTTTACAAGCTTTAAGGATCTTTAAGGGTAATTTGGCTGAATGATTAAGGATGGTTGCTGGCGGACTTTAGATTTATTTAACAATTTTGGAATTTCAAGTAAATCTGTTTTCCTCAACTTTCACTTGGATGATGCAAAAACATGAACAATCGTTATTTTACTTACTTTTTTAAAAGGGTTGCTGCTAAATCTTTTGCCTGCATGGTACGAGTTGTTGAATTTTCAATCTTTTCAATCAAGGCGATCAAATTTTCAACACTGGCAGCCAAAGGTGGATTTGTTTGTCCATTAATGAGTGGTGTTATTTGTCCCATTGACCGTTGACGACCATAACAAAGTTCAAAAATTTCTTGTTTCCTCGCGGCACTCATACTGATAGAGAAAACACTTGGAGCAATGAGTAAAATGGTCAATCCTAAAAGCGACATCCATGTTAAACGATAATCCATGATGATTTTAGATAAAGATCACTGATTGGTATAATAATTTAGTCTGTAATTCCAGTCTGATATCTCAGACTATTCCAATGAAGGCAAGTTCAATAGTTAAACTTGTGAACAATTAAAAGAAACTTCTCCAATTCAAGTAAATCAACAAATTTGAGTTTTCATAATGGACTTTTAGAGAAGACTATTTTTATTGCGGTGATGGTGTTAACCATGAAGTGTCAATATCGAATGTTTCGGGTGTGGTTATCAGATACTTTCCTCTTTTCTATTTCTTTATTGGATTTCACCTTAATTCCCTCTATCACTTTTTTATAATAGTTTAGAGTCACAATGCTGATGACGATGTGAAAATCACCAAAGTGAACCTCTGTTCTCTTTATGTTGTTTACTTGAACAGATTATTATATTAATAAGATAAGATAAAAAGAAAAACCAAAACTTATATTCTAATAAAAATCATGATAACCTGACTTTTTCCCCCTTCATCATCAGCATCATTATAATTTCTCCCTTCCTTTTCCACTGATTATATTATTCATCCATTTATTTCCAACGGTAATCAGATAAAGATGGTTATTAAACGATATCATGATAATAAAAGTCTACCATCTTTAATTTTCAATAAGATTTCACTCTGTTTTTGACTCACAAGTTAATTCAATCTCTAGATTGTCTCTCATTTTACTATAATATTACACAAAAGTAATTATTTGTTTAATTGCCATAAAATAATAATCGGCCGTTTCATTGAACTAAAAATTCACTTATTAGAAAAGAACACAAATAAACGCGAATCTAATCATGCAACAATCAAAAGGCCTTAGATTTTATGGTAAAAGAATTTTGTTAATTCAAAATGCGATAAATGAACTTCAACTGAAGTATTGGCTGTATATTCAATGATTAACCTGGATTAGGTTCATAAGATATTTTCCAACTGATTGTGATGTTTATGAAGTTTTCATTGTTAACCATATTTGTGTCATTATTATATATGGTAAAGGACATTGGTTTATATTGATGACCATGATTTTATTTGACATAAAAGTACGTCTCTTTCGAACTTTAGTAGAGCTGGAATCAAGTTGGAATCTTGATTTGTTAATGTTGATTGTAATCAACCATTCAATATCTAGTCATCTTTGTTTCCCATACTTTGTTTTACTTTATTGTATATCCTTACATCCATCTGAACCTGATGTTACAATAAAGTCGTCCCTAACATTTTAACTTCATATACGGTAAACCCGCTTTTCACACTTTCATCATTGATAAAATTTTATTTGAAACATAGCTAGTAATAGTAAAAGTAAGATCTAGATTAATGATGTTAACAGTTTTTATTGGTTTAGATAGTTCTGCAGTTAGTTTAAAACTATTGTCAATTAATAGCAACTAATTTCAATAGATGTTTGGTCATAACAATATAACTTGTTTCCTTGACAGATTAAAACAAAACATTATCAATCGATTGAGTGGTGTAACAAGTTTAACAATTGGAATTATATGAGTCTATTGACATTGTTGGTGCGTATCTTTGTCTGCTATTCAATGATATTGAATAGTTATTCAGGTAAAATATCTACAATTTCATCATTTGTAAATTCGTCATCTTCATTTCTCTTCCTCCAAGAAGTTGTTGGTCGTTGTAGTGCTCCATTTAGAGTCTCATCGTCAAGAGCAAAGGCGTCATCATATTTGCCCTTATTTTCAATTAGATCAAAAATGGATTTCTTTTTACTTCCATTCTTGGAGTTCATTGAAACTGATGTGACATAGCCTGAACTGTTGCTGCTTGCCGAATCTCCTCTTGAGCTTTCAGCCGAGGTTCTATTTGTTGAGGAAGCTCTTGAGCCACTTCTCTGAGATCGGCCACTTTGTGATTTACGTTCCCTGGATTCTCTTGCTTTCTCCATTTTTTTCAGTTTCTCAGAATATTCATTATATTCAGGTAAACCCAAGTCATTACAAATACGGACCAAGAATTTGACACATTCAATGTTATCAGGAAATTTACGATGAATCATTTTGTAACATTGTAGTGCTTGCTGGTAATTTCCACTTCGTCGGTAACAAACAGCTATCAAGAGATACCATTTAACTTGATTGGGCCTGTGAAAATATATTTGGTAACAATTAATGTCTATGGTTATTCATTCAATCTTTAATTGATGTTAAACTAAAGTAATTGACAAGTTGAAGATTTTTAATGTTACTATTTGTGGATGCAATTTTAACTGATCAAATCTAATAGATTTTACTTACTGAACTGCAGCTGCTTTCTCTAAATAACGTATTGCCTTTTCATAAACCTGTGTCTCAATATAATAACCAGCCAGCCTTTCGATTGTGGGTATATGGGACGGAAAATAGCGATAGCTCTGTAAAAAAGGACAGAAAAAAAGAATAAATTTCATTATATAAATTTTGAACAGATGAACTTACATCATTAATGTATGAAAATGATGAATGTTGGTCAGCTTCTTTAGCTGCAATATCACTCATACGGTTAAGGATTGTTGGATCAGACGGTACGAATGTTATTAATAGCTGAAACCAATCCATGGCTGAGTCCTTATTACCCATCAACTCGTAGCTGAAACAATTTGAAATGAGTTAATATGTGAATGATTCAAGGGGGTGATATTGAAGATAAACATTACTTACATGTGAGCAACTTGGTAAATGACATTCGGATGGTTAGGAATGATACTATTAATCTTGAGAAGACAGTTTAAGGCTACATCAAATCGAGTCAATTTCTTGTTTGCCAGTGCTAGATTATAAAGAGCTTCAATACAGGACGACTCATTGGCCAAAGCCTCTTTATAGAATTGACTTGCTCGTTCATAATCACCTAACTTAATGCAGCAATTGCCCTTGTTTACCAGAGCACTGGAATTGAATCTATCAGTGTCAATCGCTATATCAGCATATCGATCAGCAGTTTCAAGCTCATTTTGTAAAAGATATAAAAATGATAAATTAGTTGCCGCTGTTGATGCTGCTTTTCCCTCTTTCTTCTCAAACGTTTTAAGTGTACCAATCGCTTCAGTGAATTCACGTCTCTTCAAATGCTTCACAGCTTTATTAATCTCTATATCATCGCCAATGTCCCCACAACCAGCTGATCTAATAGCATCAACGCACCATTCATAGCCTTGAGTGAAAGTTTCGCCAATTACTGGAGAGATTAATTGTGAGGCCAACAAGATACACCAATCGCGCTCTTGTTTACGTTCTCGTTCCCATTTACGAAGTGAATCTACCTTGATTGCTTCCAGTATTAAAGTTGCTAGTGTATCATCGTCATCGGTAATCATCTCATACCGATCAGAGGAAAAGTTAACATCATATGTTTCCAATAGTTTTAGGAATGCTTTTTTCATATTCTCTTTATCTCCGATGGCATAATGGCAAACAATTAGATGAAGTGCATCACGAAAATCACCTTTTTCAGACATTATGTATCCAAATGATGTTATCGCATCAGAATATTGATTAAGTTTAACAAACGATAGACCAATGTTTCGCATAACTCGCATTCTAGAAAATTGAATCAAACAGAAAAATCAAAAATAATAAGGGAAAATAATGATCCTGAGTCAATATTAAATAATGAAGGTTAATAGGTTGATCGTTGATAGTTCAACTGTAAATATTTAACTGTAAACAAAAACAAAATTGAATAACTTTCACGCTTTGAAACTGTTGAGTGATTTTTTAAGTGTGAAATAACTGGTTCATTATGCTAATAACTTTGCTATTGATGATTGATATCCCGGCTCAATATGTAAGGAAATGTTGAATTAAATTTTAAAATTACCTTGTATGCCTTTGATCAGTTGGAATTTGATCCAAAGCTTTTCTAAATAATTTAATCGCTTCAGGATAATTACCCTGGCGATACAAAATGGTACCAATGTTGAGTTTAAGACGACCTGGAAAATAGACCAATGATTGGAATTAGAGGAATTGGTATAAAAAATTACGTCGTTGTAAAAATATTATAATATTTTCGCATGAAAACAACACTTTTATATGAAAGATCAATAATATTTATCATAAAAAATAATATTTTTAAGTGGATCTCTATTTGGATACAAGGACAATCAAAATCAATATACCTATGATGTATGATAATTGAAAAGTGATTTCACCTTTTAACCACTTGTTTGATATAAAATCGGTATGTAAAAATCAACTACAATAATCCCTCGACCGAAATACCGTGAATAAGTGACTTGATAAATCATTCAATTTCCAATATTCACCTTTTTTAGTCATTCAACCACATGTTAGCAAAATTCGACTTTCAAGTTTAGACTAATGTGTTAATTAATGGAAGAAATCGACATTTATCGGCCTCAACAGGATTACAGAATTAGTAAATGCAGACATATTTACCTGAATTGACATATGTTCTTGAACTTTTGGTTAATTTGGTGAAAGTACTGATAGCGTCTGAAAACATTTCATTTCGAGTGAACTGAATACCAAGATTGAAGAGAACAGCAAATGTTAACTCAGACGCAACTGGATGCAAAGGTGAATCAAGTTGCTCTTTTTGCCTTGAAAGTGACTTTTCTTTGGTTATTGCTTGTTTAGCCTTGTCCAGAGCCAATTTATATTCACCTCGATAGGATGCTTCAATTGATTCTTCCAAAAGATCATTAACTTTCTTCTCTAATAATTTAATCTTTGCTTGGGGTGAACTTTCATCTTTACTGACAAAAGGTGAGGACGATGTTGACTTAGATTGACTCAATGGATCAAACACAGCTGATCCTGATGGACTTTTATGGTATGATGAGGTATAACCAGCACCGCGAACTGCTGTCATTGGACGTGCTGTTGATGGAGCTTGCTGTTGTTGATTTATGCTTGAAGCTGATGATTTACGACGAGATGTTAAAAGGGTACCACGATTGTAACCAGCTGTTCCCATACGCGAGGCTCCACTTGTCCTGTAACCGGTGTTACCTCGCCTTCCATAGCTACTTTTAAGAACGGTTTGCTGGAAATCTTCATCATATTGCAAAGCCTTAACAAAGATATTAAAAAATACAAAAATAAACATGTTTTGAGAAATTATTTGCTGAATTAGATCAAATCAACTCACCTTCGAATCTAGGGCAGGATTAAAATCATTAAATCCAGAATAAAGATCCTCTAAACTTGGTACTATAACAATACGTTCAGACATCATTGAGCTGATTTACTTATGTTACACTTGATTTAAATTATGATTTACACTTAAAACAATGAGTAACGAAAATTTATTTATATTATTGGGTTTTATCAAATAAAGACCCATTAAAAAGTGACTTCATGTGTTGCAATCTAAGACCCATTGTGATTTTTTGGTTTGTTTGGTAACAAAATTGTCAATTGTTACCTAAGTTACCTAGACAGGCGTAAAAACGAAAGTTGTCCTCATTTTTATGCTTCCCAACTAATACTTAACTCATCTCTGCTTTACCCTGACATTGAATCTAATTAATCTAAAATGATGCAAATTAAATGAGAAGGGTTGGCTTGACTGTCAAATAAGTAAAAGCAAATAAATATGAACATTACATATGCAAATCTGATACATTTGATAGAAAAATAGCTAAAAAAAATTGAATAAAAATTCTCGATAGTTACAAGACCAAATAAGAATAGCTAAAATCGATAAATAAAAACAAATAAAAATCATTTTCATTACTTAAAAAATAATAATTCACACTTTTAGTTAGAATTGATTTCATAATCTTGTTGAAATATGAGAGGCTTGTGAATACAAGCTCATGACTCAAATATTTTCAAATGTTTAGATTGGCTGGTTAAAAACTATAAAAATTGAGTGTGTGTTTGCTCTACATTTTAAAATGAAAAGTAAAATTTGTGCAATTGGTTTCCAATTTTGATAATTTGTATGTAATTTCATTATAAAACAGAAAGCAATTATCGCGAACAAACAATAATCAATATATCCTTTTCCAATTGGTTATGCTACAAATATCGATTTGATAAATAACTTCATTAATTTTGCATTTACGTCTGGTTGATCTGTCAATTTGCTGCGTACATCGAGGTTTTAAATAAGTCACAATCTTTGCCAGTAGTAGAAACAAATTTCAATGTTTTTCACTTTTTATACAGTTTACATTCAATCATAATCCAATAAATCACGGTAACCCGAAGGATGATTAGTCTGGTTGCTACTACTTGATGATGATCTTTGATTAACTGGTTGTTGCTGTGATGTTGTTTGTTGATTATTGTTTTGAAGAGAGCTTCGACTTTCACGTTGACTCGGTTGGTTTTCGTTCAGAAGCTTACGACAGATAGGACATGTTCCATGCTGGAAAAACAATGAAAAAGAGGAAAAATTAATTAAATTAAATATTAATTGAGTACGTAAACATTTCAGACACACTTTAAGGCAAATATCACAATAAATTTTAAGACTATACAAGATTTTTTGACTTGGTTTATTCAAATATCACTGGATAAATTTAGACAAACTTATGAAAAGCGATTTTTAGCGTCATCAAGATCCATAAAGAATCTCAATCTTATTGAGTCACAACCTTAGCGGGTCTCATTTAATAAATACTAAGTTGTTTCCACAAAAAGGCGAGACGCAATAGAGACTTTGATTTTGAGATTAGCAAACATCCTTGTTTTTTGTGTCTGCAGAAACAACACTACAAAAATTGAATTAATGGGCATGATAAGTTATAGACAAATAACCAAGTCGTATTGTGAGAAGAACCCAAACAAGAAATAGTATCAAATAAATATCAATAGCATAAAAAAGTAACAACTCACCATTTCTAACCATGGAACAATACAATCATTGTGGTAAACATGATTACATGGTAACACTCTAACGGGTTCATCTAATTTATAATCCTCCATGCATACTATACACTGAAGATTTTTATCCACATTATCTTGACAAATGTTAACAGTAGGCAATTTCTCAATTTCTTCTTTAGGCATAGGTGCAGGACCATTATTTTCTATCGTATTCAAGAGCTAGAATATTTGAGAGAAATAAATAAGAATCATGAATTAGTGTTGCAAATTTTGACATATTGAGAGTTTAAATAATGACACCGAACATACTTGTGTAACGATAGTATCAAGACCTTGTGAGCCCCAGGCATAATCACCAGGATTTCCATGAAGAATTTGAAGATAAGGTATGGCCATTTCAAACATTCCACGCCCTCGATTACCTCTTTGATTGGCTTGTTGTTCCGCAGAAAATAATTGAAAAACCCTGGAAGTATATAATTGAATACCGTGATGATCAGGAGAAGTAAAAAAATTAATTAGAAAGATAGCTATTAACAGGATTAAAAATTAACAGGATAGATAACGAGTATAAAAACATTGCTGAAATTGGTTAGATACCGTGCAATTTCTCCAGCTCGAGTATCCTCAAAGCTTTCATAATTTTCTAAGTGTTCAGAACTAGAATGGATAAAAGAAAGAAAGAAAGATAAAATAAAGACAATTTTAAATAAATTTACGATATGCAAATGAATCAAAGAAAAGATAATACGAGAAGAGATCACTTACTCATCACTACTGATGTCTAGGCTTGCATCACTGGTTAACTCTTCAATAAATCCTTCTCTACATCCTGGGCATTTAAATTCCTGTAAACAGAAAAGCAGAGAGATAAACAAATGGTTAAAGAAAGGAGCAACAAAAATGATAAAATACAAATGTTTGAAAAACAGACATTTGTGATGGTCTGATGGTTGTCAAAAAAGAACCGTTCTAGGGTTAAATGTATGCGTAAGAGAGAAACAAAATGAAAACAAAATACACTCACTGGTAATACGGGACTGATTTCTTGGTTACATTTATGGCAAAAGTAACGAGTAGGCAGACTATTTATTAGACTCTCCGCCATTTGAATGAATATGATCCACAATCAGTGTTTTTTTCTATATCTACAATTAAGTCACAATTATTAACAACAATAAACCAAAAATTTGATTGACCTAAAAGAGAAACAAAAAGGAAGAGAATTAATGTGTATTGCGTTTAACGGTAGGTGGTGCTAAGCAGAAGTATACTAAAGTAACCCTCGATTTTTTTCAAAAAAGAGCCATCTACTGACAAATAGCATGAAACAAACAAAAATATTAATATTGTTGTTTACATGCTGGATGACAAAGTTGTAATGGTGAATAATTATATTTGTATGTTTCTTTTTTGTGTGTTTTTTAATTTTTAATTTTCTATTTGTGATGATCTGTGATCTTGACTGTATCAACTTTGAACCTGAAACTGATTGTAAATCTGCTTTTAGTGTTGAAAAAGCGTTTCATTCTTTCAGGCATCAACGTGATATTTTTTATGAACTTTATAACCATTGGAAGAGTTCCCAAAGTCGGCCATCGCTGTTTTCATCGACGGATCCTGGGGATGTTAAAAATCAATTCAGATCAACTGTCGATCGTCTCGTATCCTTTTCTCATGACGCATCAAATAGTTACCATTTGAGTAAATTGTTTGTATCACAATTAATTCGTACCTGTATCATGGGTGGTACCAAAGATCTACTATCAACCGATCAACTTACATCGTATATGCAAAATGATAGATTGAAGAAATTGCGTAAACGTTTAGATCATAGCAATTCTAAACTTCACTCAACGTTTAATGATGAAGAACGTTTCTTCCATGAATTTATCATCAATGTAAAAAATTCCTCTTTTCATCATTTTTTGAAATTGATGCTGATTCACAAAATTTTAGAAACGAACGACTGTTCACCTTTATCTGGGGAAATTGACCAGGATCTAGTTAGCAGCGAGCTCAACAATTTGAAACCGAAATTTAACCAACTTTCTCTGACTTTACAAGTGTTGGCAAAGTTTCTCGGTTTGGTTGCTTACTTACCGTTTCAAATAAGTAAAAGCAACTCGCTTCAATTTATTGAAACTCAAGTCTTTTTGAGAAAAGATGAAACTTGCTGTCTTAATATAATTGGGCTGTTGAAAGAAGCTGTTGAGTTGAAAAAACTTTCATTAACTCTTCCGTGGATAATTCAATTTCTACGACAAATGGACTCTATATCTCCTCGACTTAAATGTTATCAAGAAATCATTCGTTTTATTTGCAAGCTCGATGAAAATTTGCAAACCAACAAAATAAAATGTGATCCAAGTACCAGAACTTATCTTATCAACATCATTGAGCATTTCATCTCTGATTATAGAGAGTTCAAATATTTAGAAACTAGTTTTTCGATTGGATGTCCGAAGGATTTATCATCTTCGATTATTAATTTCGATGAATACAAAGGCTTGATAGATGACGATTCCTCTAGTACCAATTCAACTATATTAGCTCCTCCCGTCACCAGCCCTGTTAAATCACCCCAAAAAGATCATAAATTGACACCAAGAAAAATTCGACCATTAACTCTGACAGGCACTTTATCAAATGGTTTATCGTCTATTCGACTAGAACAATTTCAAGAAGATAAAATGGAAAGTAGTCGGGATTTAGTTCGAGAACTTGAAAATAACTTTTTGAGTCTACATCCGCTTTCAATGGTTAAAGTAATTGATCTTGTTTCTGATAGAGTCTACTCTCGATGCATTAAAGAGCTTAAAAATTCTGCGATTTGTAAAGCGAAGGGAACAATTTCTGATTTTGAACCTGATGGAACTATTAGTTTAAATCGAAAAAGTAGTGTTGATACAATCCGAAAATTTTGTTCCGATTTCGCTCACAATTTTTGTGTCCAAGAAACAACAAAGATTCTACCTTTACTTCTATCTCAACATGATTATACTCAAGATACATTAGACTTTGCTGCCAAATTAACTGCTCACAAATCATCTGAGAAATGCTGCCAATGGATTGTTGGCAATATAAACCCTCAATGGTTAAATAATCATTTTAAAAGTTCAAATGTTGAGGAATCGGAAAAAGATGTTTATGATTTATCTGGTCCTCTTGGTGCGATACGAGATCTTTTACGAGAATCTTTGCTTGTACGGAAAAAATCTTGTCCTGATTTGCATAAAAGGACAAAGCTATTATTTTCTGATCTTTTAACATTACGACAAGCCGTCAGTGCGGAAGATAAACTTTGTAAAACAATGGACCAGTGTGTACTCGATTTAGTCATCTCGATAATCGTGTATTTGCCATCTCAAATTGACAACAAAATTTGTCAATGTTGGTTTGATTATTGGAATACATTTAACATCAAGTTGAAGAAGCTCGTCAGTGCCAGAAATATTAAATTGCTAAATGGCTCAAACAACATTTACAGTTGGGATAAATTTTCTTATTTTTTAACTAGAGCCATTAATTCTGGTATATATTTAACGAGCCTCTTTGAACAAGACTGTCTCTCCTTATTGGAGTCAAGCAAAGATGACAGATTATTAATATCATCAATCAAATCGGTTATTTCCAATTTGCGATCGAGTTCAACTGATCTAGCTGTGCTTTCCAACTTTTTATATCAACTTGATGAAATTGAATTCCCAGCACTAAGTTGATTTTTCGTTGTTTTACTGCAAAATGATGCCTTTTAATAATTGTCACTGTTTAATTGTTTGCACAAGTTTGTCTGTATGTTAGTTTGTCTCAATCCGAATCAAGATATAAGATGGCTATTATTTTATATATAATAAATTATTATACACCAAATATTATTAAATCTCATTGAAAAATTTCCATTTCGACTCATTTACTCTTAATGAAAATGATTTACTTTAACCTTACAGCATATTATGATCAAATTATCGCTAACCGCTATTAAATTGAACTCGATTTCATCCTTCGTCCATGGAAGTAAACTGTATTCATTACAATATTCAATCCCTCAAACAAATCCATTAGGAGTTGGGAAATATCGTTCTTTACCTTTTTGCTTCTCTTCACCTAAAATATCTCAGAAGTCAGAAATAATATGAAATAAAATTGATTAATTTTACGTCTGTGACCAACTAGATTTCGCGAAAAAATCAAAAAACAAAATTGATTAATTCAGTATTATTCTAGAAGATTAATTGAACAGAGAAACCCAGCTTTCTTTTAATGATACAATCATAATACAAACTCAAAATAAAGTTGTAGCAGACAATTTTGACATTTGTAAGACTAACCAAGCTAATGAAATTTACCTTGTGACTGAAAATCTGTAAATGTAACACATTGAAATGGCTACTTTAAAAGTCGAAAAGTTAAAACCTCGGGTGAGTTATCAAGCTAAAATTTTTGTGACAAACACGCGAACACAAATTGAAGACAAAGTTAGTATAAATTGGTTTTTCATTAAACTTTTTACTAATTGTTCGTTGAAAAGTAAAATTCTTTGGAATACTGGTCTTATTATACTGACTGTGATTCCGTTGACTATCGCTTTATTCAAACAAAAATTTTCATTCGAAACAAATTTGGATCGTATTTTGACTTTGAATGCTTCATCAGAATATTTATTTTTATTTTATGTTTTACTCTTTCATCAATGGGACTTCCGAGATTCAGTTGTCAATCAAATAAATCAACTTTGGTTAAAAATAAATTTACCTGTTAATCAAAATCTAAAGCGTCGCCTATTTAGAGAAAGATCAATATGTGTAATCTTGGCAAGTGCTTTTATTGCATTAAAATTAGTGAATATAATAACTTTGGGACATTTTCGATTCGTAGACTGGGTTTCGATACTGAAAAGTGTCTTCTCTTTGACTAGTTTACTAGCATTTGGTATATTGAACTGTTTCTTACATTTTCAATTACTCATGGAAATGGTAATTCTAATAACTGCTTCATTCGACCATGTTAACCATCTAATTGAACTTCAAGTTGAAAATGGTCCAACTTTGAATGAAATCAAATTTATTCGTCGTCTTTACTCCGACATTGTCACATTCACTGATTATGTTGCAGAGTCACTTAAAACGTTCATTACACTGGTTTACCTAAAAACGGCTTATCTTATAGTCAGCATCTCTTATACAATGTTCATCAGCGGTTATACTGTTTCAACGACTCTTTGGATGGCTTTGGCCTATTCCACTGGACCTGTCCTCGTATTATTCATTACCTTTCGAATAATCAGAGTTAATATCTCGGCATTTGCATCTTTCGACGATTTGTATGCACTAACACCTTATGCTACTACAAAAGAGATGAAATTTGAGGTAAGGTTTCATCAAGTGTCCTAAATTGTAATGACTGCAGTCAAAATATACTTTTATATTTCATTTATCAACAGTTATTGATGTTCATTCATAGAGTTGCAAGGAATGATGTCGGACTAAAGTTTGGTAAATCAACACTAATTGGACCGAACTTCTTCTCAACTCTTCTAACCATTTGTGTAACATCGTTTTTTGTTGGGTTAACATTTGTTATAAAATCAAATTAACATTTATTTTATTGCACTGCTCTACTTAAAACCCATTTCTGGCCTAAAATAAAACCTGATGAATTTAATGTCTAATAGTTCTAATACATATCCTATTAGTACTAATGTGCTCTAAATCGAGATCTGTTACGAGAATCTTCACTCGAACGGAATAAATCTCGTCTTGCTTTGAATAAAAGGACAAAGTTATTATCTGATCTCACAAAATCACAGTGATTTAAGACTATCTCTCCTTATTGGAGTCAAGCAAAGATGACAGATTATTAATATCAACAATCAAATTGGTTATTTCCAACTCGCGATCGAGTTCGGCTGATCTAGCTGTGCTTCCCAACTCTTTATAATAACTTGATAAAATTGAATTCTCATGTATTCCTTGTCAATCAAAATGATTTAGTCCACCAATGTCGGATAGCATGAAGTAATATAATAAGTTATTACTAGCAACAACAATCGGAATATAATTATCGCTAACCTTTCATCGTTACTATATTAAGCTCGATTAAATCCTCTTTCCATGAAAGGTAACGGTTTAGATTATTCAATCCTTCAAACACATCTGAAACTTGTTGAAAGTCATAAATAATATGCAATGAAATTGATCGATTTTATGTCCATGGCTAACTTAATTTAACAAAGAAAAAACTGCTGCTAAAAATCCAAAAACAAAATTGATTAATTAAGTTTTATTCTAGACGATTTATTGTACAATCATAATAGAAACTCGAAAAGCTTTTACGCCACAATTTTGACACTTGTTGCGACTGACAAAGCTAGTGGAACTTATTCCATGAAACTTGATTTGTAACAACATTAAACTTTGAAGAATCCATTGCAATGCCTAATTTAATAGTCGAAAAGCTGAGACCTAAAGTAAGCTCTCAGCATAATATTTTTCTTACAAACACTCGAACACAAATTTATGACAAAATTGAAATAAAATGGTTGTTAATTCAATTCTTTACAAATTGTTCGCTAAAAAGTAAAATTCTTTGGAATATTAATCTAATTATTCTGCTTGTATTCCCTATGATTATCGCTTTATTCAAACAAAAATTTTCATTCGAAACAAATTTAGATCGTATTTTGACTTTGAATGCTTCATCAGAATATTTATTTTTGCTTTATATTTTACTCTTTCATCAATGGACCTTTCGAGAATCAGTCGTTAATCAAGTAAATCAACTATGGTCAAACATAAATTTACCTGCTAATCAACATCTCAAACGTCGCCTATTCAGAGAAAGATCGATATGCGTGATTTTGAGCTTTGTTTTTATTTTGTTTGGGTTGCTAAATAAATTAACTTCGGAAGAAAATCAATCAGTCGATTTGGTTTCAACACTGCAAAGCGTCTTCTCACTTGCTAATCGTTTAGCATTTGGTATATTTTATTGTTTCTTGCATGTTCAATTACTCATGGAAATGGTAATTCTAATAACTGCTTCATTCGACCATGTTAACCATCTAATTGAACTTCAAGTTGAAAATGGTCCAACTTTGAATGAAATCAAATCTATTCGTCGTCTTTACTCCGACATTGTCACATTAACTGATTATGTTGCAGAGTCACTTAAAACGTTCATTACACTGGTTTACCTAAAAACGGCTTATCTTATAGTCAGCATCTCTTATACAATGTTCATCAGCGGTTATACTGTTTCAACGACTCTTTGGATGGCTTTGGCCTATTCCACTGGACCTGTCCTCGTATTATTCAGTACCTTTCGAATAATCAGAGTTAATATCTCGGCATTTGCATCTTTCGACGATTTGTATGCACTAACACCTTATGCTACTACAAAAGAGATGAAATTTGAGGTAAGGTTTTATCATGTATCCTAAATTGTAATGACTGCAGTCAAAATATATATGTACTTTTATATTTCATTTATCAACAGTTATTGATGTTCATCCATAGAGTTGCAAGGAATGATGTCGGACTAAAGTTTGGTAAATCAACACTAATTGGACCGAACTTCTTCTCAACTCTTCTAACCATTTGTGTAACATCGTTTTTTGTTGGGTTAACATTTGTTATAAAATCAAATTAACACTTTAAGACTGTCTCTTTCATCGCACTGCTCTGCTTAAAATCCAATTCTAGCCCAAAATAAAACCTGACGAATGTAATGCCTAATAGTTCTAATACACGTCCTATTACAGTAAATTCACACTTATTTTGACCAAAAAATCAGAGCCATCTATTGGTATCAAAGCTCTAGCCCTAGTATAAATAGTGCTAGGATAATTTAAATAGTACTCTCGTCTTAGTATTGGCAATGTAATAGAGCGCGCTGTTTTTTTGGTCAAAATAAGTGTGAATTTACTGAGTACACATATGTTCAAAATCGAGATCTGTTACGAGAATCTTCACTCGAACGGAATAAATCTCGTCTTGCTTTGAATAAAAGGACAAAGTTATTGTCTGATCTTGCAAAATCACAGTGATTTAAGACTGACTCTCCTTATTGATTTTGGCTTATTTCGCTGGAGCTAACATAATTCTACTCCTAACCTTTCGAGTAATCAAAGTTAATATCTTGGCATTTGCATCTTTCGACGATTTGTATGCATCAACACCGTATGCTACTACAAAAGAGATGAAATTTGAGGTAAGGTTCTATCATGCGTTCTAAATTGTAATGACTGCAATCAAAACATATAATATTTTCACTATAAATTATAATTATACAGTTATTGATACACATCCACAGAGTTGCAAGGAATGATGTCGGACTAAAGTTTTGAAATCAACATTATTTTTCTCTCCACTCTCTAACCATTTGCAGAGCATCATTTTGTGCTGAAAAAGTATTCGTTTTACAGTCTAATTATAAAATCCAAGCACTTTAATTTCCTTTTCAGCAATTTACCAATCTTTTCTTGTGGCTAACCATGTTTAATTTCCATATCTATGTCGTGGGTAGCTTCTTTCCATCTTTCACCTTCATAGTTGATAGCCGATCAATTCGCATACGATAAATAAAGTTGATTATCCTCAGACGATCCATCATCAACGTCAAATCGTATAGCTTGTGTATAAAAATTGGGAGCTTCACCAAATTGTTTATCTGAATAATATTTGTTACATTTTAAGCAGAATTCTTTGGCTTTTTGATCACTTTTACATTTTGGATATTTACTCATTCTCTCATCACAGTTGTCCAACAAAGCTGCTTTGATTCGATCAGTAAAACAATCAACCAAAGATTTTTCAAGAAGCATAGTGCTGGCTCTATCATCATCAGGTGATAGGCTATTAAACTTTTCCAAAAATGAATCGACATCAATGCCAGCAGATACAGCCCATTGGTTCAAAGTGTGTAACAATTCCTTGAACACTTCATCTTGAAAAGGAAAACTTACGCCATTTATTTAATTAATATTAATTTTGTAGTTCAAACAAGAAATATTGCTTCAAAACGTTTGAATATTGAATTACAAACATACACATGGTGTCTCCATAGTAACACAAATTCACGCTTTGCGCATCAAAAAAGCAACGCGACTTTGAAAAATATTCAAAATAAAAATATGTTTTGAATAGTGCATGTGATTTTATTTAATTTTAATTATAACTGCTGCATTTAAATCAGTCATTATTTTTTCTTATGTTCGATCAACATAAGTTTTCTTTAATTACTCGACTTATTTCTTGAAATATTTTTACTGAACTTGAATCAGCTGATATTTTGTTGCTCTAAAATTACTGTCTGTAAACTATTTGATTACTATCCTTCAAAAGCAAGTTTTTAGTAATAAATCAACCATGTTCATTAATGGTTCAAAGGTGACAGATGATTTCTATGACAAAGGAGCCAATTACTGGAAAACTGTTGATGCTACTATTGACGGAATGCTCGGTGGTTTTGCTCATATCTCAAGCATTGACATTAAAGGCTCCAAAAGATTTTTATCCCAATTCATTGAGCCACTGAATCCACCGGATAAGAAAAAAGGTAAATAACATTTGACCTGCAAATTTTTATCTTGTAAATCTAACCTACCATTAATTTATTTATTACAGTTCCCATTGATCATCAATTAAATTCTGAAAACAAAAGACGTGCTTTAGATTGCGGAGCTGGTATAGGTCGTGTTACCAAAAATTTATTGCTGGACTTTTTCCATGTTGTCGATCTTCTTGATGTAAGCCAATCATTCCTTGAAGAAGCTCGTAACCACATCGGTCCAGATATTTATGATAAGAGGATTGGTCAAGTTTATTGTTCATCATTACATGAATTCAAGCCCAAAGAAGGCATCCAGTATGATGTAATTTGGTGTCAATGGGTTACTGGACATTTGACTGATACTCATTTCATCGATTTCCTTATCAAATGTCGACAAATATTAAAGCCAGACGGATTGATCATAATAAAAGATAATCATACTTCCTCAGATGAAATTGATGATGATATGAACGATAGTTCAGTGACTAGACCACATTGGCTTTATTTGGACATTTTTACAAAAGCTGGTTTAAATTTAATTTCAGAAAAAAGACAATACCAATTTCCGAAAGGTTTATATCCAGTTAGAATGTTTGCTATGAAAGCGTAAAAAATTGAATTGCATCAAAAATGAAAATTAACATGCAATAAAATCAACGAGATGTCCAAAAAACGAAAATTTATCACCCTTCGATCAATTGTTGATTTGATTTAGTGTAAACTTGATTAATGCATGAGATGTATTAAATAAATCTTCAGCGTTTAATATTATGCAAAATTTTTAAATAAAAGGTTTATATTATTTATTAAAATAAACTGTTTCCATAACATTAATACAATTTAAGAAAGATTATCTTATCTCATAACAGAACATCAATAATAATAATGAATCAAAATAATCCAACCTAGGATTGTTAAATAACTAGTTAAACGCTAAAATAGATTAAGAACCAGACCAAGAAGATTTGGTTAAGTCCAACCATATATCTACAGTTAATGGATAAATCATTGATGCAGATGAAACTAGATAAGCTATCCCTGGATTAAAATTAATTGTTGCATTGAAAATTGTCGTAAAAAATAAATTGGTCAGTAAAGGAGAACAAGCTTCGATTGCTGCAAGTAGAGAATAAATTTGGCCAATTTCATCTGATTTTATCATTCGAGCAAGAAAAGAACGCAATGAAATGAGTTGAAGACCAGAAAGCACACCAACACTGTGAGAAACGATATAACCAGTTGATGATAACCAGAACCCTCTGATAGCTACCGATGATATTAACGAAATGCAACCGATAATACTCAATTTTGTATCAGTTATGGCAAATTTTCTGATTAAAATTGGTGTAACAAGCAAAGAGAACATTGAAGTTAATAACATAAAAAGAGGTGAAATTTTTGAATAATATTTCGCATCCCAATGATAAACTTTTTGAGCGAAAGGAAAACCAATAGCAACTTCACTCAAGTAACTGCTAACAATTAAAAATGCTATCGCAATGGTGTGCCAAATACGACACCGAAGACCATTTTCTCGTTTTTTGAAACATGTATGGATCATAGTTTTAAAATTTTCGTATCTGAAAATCTTTGAAAATGCATGAATAAAACTGCACAAACACTTGCCCGGTTTACTTGTCATCTCTGCTGAATTGTCCGACTTTGAAGTTTTATAGCTTTCTTTGCACGCTCCAGTCTGATCATCTTCTTCTTGTTTAACTGCTTCTTCTGAATCATTCAATAACACCAGCGACCAAACAGCAGCTAATAAGCTAAAAGCTCCGGATAAAATGTAAACTCCAATGTAATTGCGTGGTTGACCAGAAATCCATGGTTTAGATGTTAGGGTTAACCCGCCTAGATAAGTACTTATTGGAAAGGCTGAAGAAAAGGAAAATTTAGACCAAGTCGAAGTAAAACCAAACTCAAATACTTACAAAGGGCAGAGAAAAACTCGAGGACAGCAAACCTAACAGCTCGAAACTCGGTCAACGTTTTACGGGTAACATATGCATACACACCAACATATATGATTGAGATATCACCACCCATTCCTCTGAAAAAAGAAGCTATAAGAATGAATCTGTAATCTGTTGGTGATATAAGAGAGAAGGTTAATTAATAAAATATTAAACAGAAAAATTACCAAAAATATAATAACTTACCAGTTTTAAATTGAAGGCAGTTGATGATGGTTAATACTGCATCCATAAAGATTCCTAAGGTTGGAACGGCTAAAATGAATTTAGTATGTTCTGGGTATAAGTCGAGCCAGCCTCCGACAAAGAGGTTCAAAAAGATTCCTGGTAAAGTTACGATTAGACTCTGATAATTTTTGTAATAAGCTGCTCGGGTTAAAACGTAATTTTTATCCGCTTCTCTTGATACATCGACATTTTCAATGTTCAAACAAATAGACTGGTTAAGCTTTAGTTCATTGAGACAAATTTTATCCTCAACCAGTTGATTTAAGCTCAAGTGAACAATGACCGAGCTAATGTTGAATAATACTAAAAAAACATCAACTCTTACTAATTTAAACATTGATATAACATCTTTTATGGTCAACCGTATCATTTTAAATATAATATTGGTTTTCTTGTAGTTTTATCTAGACATAGATGTAGTCGAGTTGAGTTTGGAATCGCGATTGAACACTGTTGTCATTATGATTTGAAGTAAATGAAGTTCAAAAATAAAAAGTACCAAAGAGCCAATAAATCAAACATTGAAGATAGACATGAAGATTACTTTAATTGTTGCTATCCAATTTCAAGAGTGACAAAGATTTTCCTAAATTACACGGAAAATTGTTACTTAGTTACAATTTACTAATTACTTCCTTGATTTCTATTTGGTAACAATTTAAATTTTTCTTAGCTCCAGTTTAGGATAGTATTTCATGATCAATGTCAGATGATTTCAATGGGTTATAAAGTCATAATAACCTAGAAGTCGGCAATTGTAAAACCAATAACAATTATGCAATTGTTACCAACGAAAATGCGGAAACTTCTATCGTTTGTAATAAGAAATTTTGTCTTACAATCTTTGCTTTCATGCAGTGTAGATGACATGACAACTAATGACATTTTTGATTGAGATTTGGTCTGAGCTTTGTTTTGTTAAGCAGGGTCAAGCATCTGATAGTCTTTGTTCGTCAGTTATTTTGTGTGGAAATTTATAAGACAATTGCTTTAATTACTATCAACAGAAACATCAAAGGAACATCGAAAACTTTGACTTTCGATTAAAAAATAGTAGTTGTTAGTTTGGAGGTGGACAACTTTTGTTAAAAGCAAAATTGATTGATTTTATTTTACTATTTATGTCATATTATTTTAACTAATGGTCCAATTTTATTGTTCAACCATTTTCTTTCTTTGATAACCAGATTTACCAGAAATATATATTTCCCAAGAAACCTGGTCAAAGGTTTTGAATATTTGCTGTTGCAATGCAATATTGTCCCATTTATTATAAAATCATCTTTCATTTTGGCTAAAAGTTTCAGTTCGAAAGTCTTTTATTTCACAAAATCATTGCTTTTGATTTAGATGATGAAACAAAATCAATAATCATAAATCTTGTTGACATATTATTGATAGGCCACCATAAAAACTAAACGTTAAACCAATCCAACCAAATCTTTTAATGTCAATCCAATCCTTTAGTAAATTTTTGTACAAAATTGACTTTGCTTGAATTGCATGAAATGTATCCAAATTGAGCGAGATTCGTAGCTGTGTAACAATTGATTGAAACAAAATGTCCCAAAATGAAAACCAAAAGTCTATTGGTACAACTAATAGCCAAACAATTCCCATAATAAACTTTTACATTGACAATGTTTACGGTAAATCTATAAGAGTTAAATTGCTTTGGAACTTCGCTCTAATTATTTGCCTTATTTTTCGATTCCAAGGAAGTTACATACACTATTCCCAGAAACCGATTAAAGGTGCCGGTTTCTTACCAATAGATACGATTAACCTACTCCTATCTGATCTATCACATATTTACGTATTGTGTAACCATCAATGGTTATTCCGATCGACCAATATTGAGCCGATTTACAATTTGTGGTCTTCAATTGGTTTACCCAGTAACCAAGTTAATCTGAATTATGTTTCATCTCGTCGTAAAAAGTCACTGGTTTGCTTCATGATACTAATTGGTTTACTGTTTTACAATGAAACTCCGATTTCACTTAAAACCCGTTACTCATCTGCGCTGTGCAACCTTATTCATAATACAATATCATTGTTTATCCGTTATTATTCAGTTGCAATTAGCTGTTCAGTTCATGGTCCCTTCATGATTGAACTGGCCATCGTCATTTCGGCTGCTTTCAACCATGTCAACCTTTTAATCAGTAAACTTGATGAAACTAATTTAACCCAATTAGCTGAGATACGGCGACTTCATTCACAGATCATCGACTTATCCAGAAAATGCAATTCTTTGTTTAGTTTCTTCATTCCCTTTACTTTTCCAATTCAACTGTTTAAGATCATTAACATATTTTACGTTCTTTTATTCAATCCAATCTCCCAAACCAATATTAATTTAAACGCACTAGACATAGTTTACAGCTTTATTGGACCCATTTACCTTGGGTTCACAGTTTTCCGCTTAATGGAGGTTTATACGAGTTCGATTGCTTGTTCGGATAGCCTTTATGCCCTGTCTCATCGTATTCAGTCACCAGAAATTCAATATGAGGTCAGTTTACTTTACAAAACAAAAATGCTTTTCTAACTATTACCGTATTCTTTGCTTTATTAAGATCGTCTTATTCATCTTTAGAGTTGACGAGAAGGATATTGGCTTCAAGTTTTGGCGATTGGCACTTATTGGACCCAATTTTTTCTCATCATTGACTATCATTATGATACCGTTGATCATTTCTCTACCAATACTCAAAGCTCATCCTTTTCAATCATTTTAATTGTACGTTACTGTTGGTTTAATCGACCATGAATTGAAATGACAATAATATTGCATCAATATGACTTATTTGTTGGTATTTCATGAAAAATGGTAATAAATACTGGATTAAGAAAGTCTACTAAATTGGGTTTCTGTTCAATAATTTTATTATTTTATTTCATTCTTCATAACATCCAAATCAGTCAAAAGTTTAAGACAATAGCTTGAATAGTTTTAATCAAATTGGGGAATAAAGGCCGCTAATAACTATTGCAATACAAAACATGGATTAGCTACACTTTGCAGTGCCGTATTCAATTTTCAATGGACATTGAGACTTAGAATATTGTTCATTTACAGCGTTTTCGAATAATTTTAATCTGATTGTAAAACGAATGCAATGCCAACACAAAACGATGCTACACATATGGTTAGAAGAGTTGAGAAGAAGTTCGGTCCAATCAGTGTTGATTTACAAAACTTTAGTCCAACATCATTCCTTGCAACTCTGTGGATGAACATCAATAACTGTTGATAAATGTAAATATATTGTGAAAGTATATTTTGATATTATCTTAGCATATTTAATAGAATCTTACCTCGAATTTCAACTCTTTTGTAGTAGCATATTGTGTCAGTGTATATAAATCATCAAAAGATGAATATGCCGATATATTAACTTTGATTATTCGAAAGGTCATGAATGATACGAGGACAGGTCCGATGAAAAAGGCCACAGCTTTCCAATGAGTGGTTGTGATAGTGTATTCACGGATGAACACTGTATAAGAAATGCTAACAATACGGTAAGCCGTCTTTAAGTAAACCAATGTAATGAATGTTTTAAGTGACTCTGCAATGTAGTCAGTTAACTGGACAATGTCAGAGTAAAGACGACGAATTGATTTAAGGTCATTCAATGTGAGACCATTTTCAACTTGTTGTTCAATCAGATAGCTAACGTGATCGAATGAAGCAGTTAATAGAGTGGCGATTTCCATGAGAAATTGAAAATACAAGCAACAATGAAATATGCCATTTGCCAACAAATCAACCAAAGAGAAGACGCTTTGCAATATTGAAATCCAATCAACGAATTGATTTTGTCCCGAAGTTATCTCATTCAATAGTCCGGATGAAATATATAATGTGGTCATAATTATTGATATTAATCTTTCTCTAAATAAGAAACGCTTGATACGTTTATTAGCAGGTAAATTTATGTTTAACCAAAGTTGATTTATTTGATAAACAACTGACTCTCGGAAGGTCCATTGATGAAAGAGTAAAATATAAAACAAAAATAAATATTCTGATGAAGCATTTAAGGTCAAAATACGATCCAAATTTGTTGCAAAAGAAAATTTCCGTTTGGATAAATCGATGATCAATGGAATTACAATCAATGTTATCACAAAAGTGTTCCAAACAATTTTACTTTTTAGCGAACAATTTGTAAAGAATTGAATTAAAAACCATTTTATTTCAACTTTTTCATCAATTTGAGATCGAGTGTTTGCAAGGAATATTTTATGTTGATAACTCACTCTAGGCCTTAACTTGTCGACTTTTAAAGTAGTCATTTCAATGTTTTATTGAAATTCAAGGATTGAATTCAGTTACATATCAAGATTTATCCTCACGCCACAAGTTAAAAGGTTTGATTAGTTTCGTCAGTTTCAATAAAGTGAAAATTGTATAATAAAAACTCATTTTGAGATTGAACAATAAAAGTCAACATTCATCTTCCAGAATGAAACTATCAATTCATTAATCAATTTGGATATTTCTTATTGAATGGGGTTTATCTCAAAAGTTCATACCTTTATTAATCAATATAGTTGTGTTATATTATTCTGACCCTAAGATTTCTGTTAAATCTAAATTTTACAAAAGAGAAAAAAGTGAATCGCGACTCAAATATGGTAAACCAAGATTTATATAGTTTTGCATGTCAAAATTTTTTTTCCGGTGCGTTCAAGACTACAAAATGAGGAATCGCAAAAAAAAAATGAAATTTAATTAAAAAATCTCATTGGATTTACAAAAATTTTCATTTTTTAAATCTACCAAATTTACTCTTTTTGAATTCATTATTGTGTTTTAACTCAGAATTGAATCAACCATTGCTTGGAGTTGCAGATTTCAGTTGATTCATCAAATCAAATTAATTGCTTTTGATTTAGGATCATTTTAAGAGCTGAGATCGTATGCATACATCCAAGGTCAGCAACTAACAGTTAATAAATTCCTTTCGTGTATAAGCAGCGTTTTTTGCAACAGTAAAATGCATTTAATTGTTAACAAATCAATGGTTTAAAAAATTAAAAAACTACAAATACAATGTTATATTATTAACAAAAGGGTGATTATTGATGAAATTTAAAAGCAAGATTTCGAACAGAAATTTCACTTAAAGAAGCACCTTTTTACTGTTGAGGTTGAGTTGAATAAGTGGTAAAGCCTTTAAACATGATTGCTGAATTGATAATAGGTATTGCTGTTTTAGCCAACTTCTTTTCCAATCGTCGAGCTGACCTGGATCCGTGGTGACGATGATGTCTACGGTGCTTTCCATGATGTTCGGGTTCAGCTGGATCACTTTCCATTGCATTTGGATCAGTAAACTGATTGGGATTATCAGCATTAGCATTGGCAGTATAACTTGTTCCCATTCCATGTTTACTTGCATGTCTTCTTGATCTGGATGATCTTTTTCCAGATAGTAAAGTTTCAAGAGATAACTTTTCTTGTCTCAACTGTTCAATCATTGATCTTAGATTGTTCATCTCCATCATCATGTTTTGTTGAACATTGTCATTTGAATTATAATTTGGATTACTGGAAGCTCCGTTGCTTGAGCCAATCTGATATTGATTGTTAGCAGTACTCATAGCTGTTGAAGACATGACGGGTTGATTACCAGAATGTGCTATCATTTGTTGTTGCTGATATTGTGATTGATGCGAGAACTGATTGGCAGAGCTCATTGATAATTCACTCGTTGATCGAGATAAATCAAATCGAGTTCTTTCCAGTTGAGCTGTCAATGAACTTACTTCTCCAGTCAGTTTACTGATTTTAATGTCGCGAGCTGCGATTTGAGAAGACATTTCTTGCATGTTCATTTCTTTTGGTAAATCAAATTGATGATATGCCACTGGTCCAGTGTTTTCCTGGACTTCATTCTCTAGCTCCACAATACGTTGCTTTAACCTTTCATTTTCAGTTCGCAACTGGGTGATCGCATTGTTAGCAGATGATTTTAGAGCATCATATTCATCTTGCGAAGATTTCAATTCATCTTTCAATTCTTGAGCATATACCAAATTTTTCTTCATAGCGTCATTGGTTGCTTCTAAAACGGACAGTAATCTAATGTTATCCTCTTTTAATTGTATCAGCTGTTGCTCTAAATCGACCAATCCAGGGTTTAATGAAGGTCCAACTGATGTTGATGTATCAATCTTTGAGAGAGATGTCAACATATTGTCTATTTTATTGGTAATCGAGACACCATCAATACTTGGAACATCAAGAGCAGAAAGTTCAATCCAAGAAGCATCACAATCACTGTGTTCACAATCAGAACTGCATTCATCTTGTGAATCGCTTCCACTTCCACTGCTTACCATTTCTTTTTCCTGTCGACTTGATCGATCAATCTCACTAGGTTTCAATGTAGATGTGTTGGAAGGATTGAACGATGAGTCCAATTTACCTGCATGGAATGAAGATGGAGCTGAGTTTGATACCATAGGTGAAGGGTCGGCCATGATAACACCAAAAGTATTATTATTACTTGATGTCGATCCGGCAGGCTCACTGGGTGAAAGTGAATTAACCATTATTCAATAACAAACAAAACAAAAACAGAATAAAAGATTGGTTCAAGTTAACAGAATGAATGGCAAAACTGTAAATGATTTGTAAAAGACTCAAAAATATGTTTATATGAAGTTCCCTTTCATGCGTCACACTGGCCTCAGATATAAACAGGTTTTATCAGGAGATTATGGCTAATAAGGCTTTGATGAGAAGCACGATTAGAAGACAAATCCAATGACCTGGTTTAAAGAAGTAACAAAAGAAAAGCAAACGCAATATCAAAGCAACTTTACTAAATTTTGAATTGGTAGTGATACGTGTCTCAACAAAAAGAAATTAACTTTCCTGGTTCACGTTAAGCACGCAGGTAATGACGGAAGAGTGAGAAAGTTGAAACTTGTCTTCGTAGTTATCATTATGATTAGCATTATTTAATGTTGTTGATGACGATCATCTGAACGCTCACTTAACTAAACTCACAATATCAGGTTTACAAGTAGCCTTGGTTACCGGTTGCACTGACCACTGACAATCGACTACGAAATTTAATCGTTGTTTTTCATCAAACCCATTTCGCTTTGGTTCAATGAACAATTAATTTTTTCTAAATCTCACTTCGATTGTTCTTCTCGCAATTTGATTTAAAAAAGCATTAAGACTACATTGTACCTTGATGCTTTTAAAAGCTATAAATGTTGGTTACTTTGCTTGATCGATAACCAAGCAACTTAAATTAAAATTACCAATTAAAATCTATTCAATGGTTCAATTGAATTGACTTTATTGACTAATTGATGAGGAAGATACAAGGAAATTCCCAATAATAACAATGAATACATTTAGTCTATTACCTTGATTTGTAGTTAAACAATCAGAAATACTTAAATCTTAGAAATGTTTGCTTTTATTGTGATATTTTTTAAATCGTTCAAGTTCAAGTTATAACTAGCAAACTTGAGTGATAATTTATGTATGAATACAATTAAAATTGGAATGAATGAGAAAAGCAAAAAGAAAGGCTAATTATCAATCCTAATTATCGATAAAATTGTCATCAGAAGAAACATGTAAATTGACAAATTGATTGTAAAATCATTACATTGTAAAATGTGGTAAAAAACAGGCAAATTTGATTATTTAAGTAACAGTTGTTGAGTTGATAAAAACAATTAGTCGGTTCGTGTTGAAAGCAACATGAGCTATCAGCTAATTGAAAGTATTTGAATATTTGTAAAATGAGCGCATTTGTAAATAACAGTCAAATAAAACGAAAGAAACAGAAAGAAAGCAAAAGGTGTCTCTAGATCTTTCTAAATAATACTTTCAATCTTATCAAATGTTCAACATTTTAATATTTAATGGCCATGGCAGTTGATTTAATTGTTTCTGAAACCATATTCAGATGATGAAGACGATCCATCCATTTGATTGCACAGTTCAAGGTGAATTGTTGATCGCGGTTGGTTGTAGTTCAACTCTTTTCTCAATGATCGACCAATGTTAATCCTTTGATTGGGATCAGTAAACAAAGAGTAAAGATTGCCTCGTTGCTTTGGCTGTTCAGTGACACGTCCCCAGCTTGTGTTGGAATTAATTAACGATGAGGTTCTCATTGAGGATAAAGGCGATGATGATGATGATCGGAAGCATTTCAATTCAGTCTCCAGGAGACAATTGTCGTTGCCATTTAGAGTTACTTCACGCTCATTGATATTTACATTCGTTAATCTTGGATTGTTGTTGCCATCACATGGTTTCAACAAATCTTTTAATGATGATCGATACAGTGATGATCCTGATTTCCCTGTGATTCTTGAATTATTCAACATTGCCATTGAACTAACTGGATTGGGTGGAAGTATCCTTCTTGACGTTCTCTCTCTTGGATGGACTGGTTGACTTGAAGACGGTGGTGCCTCTTTTACCGTGTTTGGTCTGATAGGATGGTTGTCCATCATGTAATCATAAGCAACCTCTTCATAAATGTGATACTCAGGAAGGGAATGGTAAGACGACTCGCTTGCTGTTTCATTATTACTGAATATATTTGGCACCAACTCGATTGAGCTTCTAAATTCGGCTGAACTGGGTCGAGATCTTTCTTTGGTTCTGGTTGTATTGGATTTTTCCCTTAACCTTACAGTTTCCAGTTTGGGTAAACGATTTTCAATTGAATTCTTCATTTCAATTTCATCAAGAATACCGAGCATACATTTTGCCATTTCGCTTATTTTACTCTTTGACATTGGATCCAACATGGCATCTGTATTATCCGTTGGCATAGCATTTCTTGTTGGCCTCTGTTTTTGGTATTTCCCATTTGGATGGTTTAAAGATACTTGACTTCCAGAATGATTGAGATTTTTATTATGGTAAAGATAATTCGACGATTCGCTTTGGTAAGTTGCTACATTAATTTCATTGGCTCCTTCATCTAGGCTCATTTGATCAGATGGATGATGGTTATTGGTATTTTCTGTGTAACTCGTAAAAGTTTCACTGGCGTGCTCTGTGATAATAAATAAAAGAGAATTAAGTAAAAAAGAAGAAATAAGTATTGGTAAAATCTTGATTCAATGTAACAAATTGTGTTGTTTATTGTTATTGGTTGTCTTATTGAATGTTTCAATCTTTTGTTTTCTAGGTAACTTCAGTCTTTTTTATATCTCCCAATCCCGTTAACTTGCTAAATGGATTGATGGATATGTTTCATTGAAAGGCTTAATCAAACAACCGGATTTCCATGCTGTTGTCTCACCATGTTTCTCATCTTTAACCTCATCTAAAGATTCTAGTCTATTACTACATTCCAATCTCCTTTTATTGACCATAACTTACATTCACCGTCCAAAAGTCTTTATGGCCATTTCGTGATAATAATGGAAACAACAACATTCAACTTCAAGAAACTAACTTCCCTACCGGTTTCTTGTGGATTCCCTTCTTTCAACTCATTACCTTCTCTAATCTAAAACAATTTACAGTTTTTCTTGTTCTCCTGTTTTCATGATAAATTGTGATAGACAGAAGCTGATAGCTGAATAATGTAAGTATGAATTTGCCTACTATTGAACTACCTGTTTTCATGTGAATCGTGAAAAATTAACAGCATCACTCATATTTACTCTCTTTCCTTCTTTCAAATATACCTGCATTGATAATTTTGTTTAAGCTGAACTTTATTCAGCTTGAATCTGTTTACTTGTTTTCGGTTCAAGTCAGATTTTATTGATTATAATTATAAATAAAAACAAACACATTTTTGACATTGTCTTGTAAAAAAGAAGGTAAATGATTAACTAAATCAATTATGATGTTCATTATTGCAAAAGTCTTTTCACCCAAGACCCATCTCTTAATTTTATACCCAAAATTATTAGCCCCAGGGTCATCTAACCTGACTTCAATTATTTTCCTAATGGAATGTTGACCTTAATCTTGTTCAGCAGGTTATTGTCAATTATTAAATTTATAAAGCTATTAGTTAAATAATCTATGATTTAAATTAAAGCTCGGTAAGAATTGTCAATCGATCAGCTGGTTGAAAGAAAAGGCTTAACAAAAATTGTCTTTTTTATCAAAATGTTAAATCTGTTGCCATGATACGATGTTTCATATTTGAATTTACACTTTCAAGTGGACTGTTTCGCTGAAAAGAGGTTTTATTTGTTTGACTTTCACACTCTTGATCAACCAAAATTGAAAGATTGAGTATTGAAACTAACCTTGTGATTTTGTTTTATTCATTTTATTTCCAGCTCGATATTTTTCTTCAATCATCTTAACATACGGAATGTCCAATGGGTCATCTTGAATTTGTTTGTACAAATCGCTTGGCTCTTTGAGTGCCGACAAGGAGGTAAATTCACAATCATTTGATGTGATTTGGGTTGTTGGCAAAGCAATCGGTTCATTGAAACGTTTCCCATAGAGAAGTGAATCAATCTCATTCTCTAAAGATTGAGCAGCATTGAACATTCCTGATTCAATGGACGATCTTAGGTTGGCACAAATGGGATCTTTTAATATTGATTTAGTTGAAAAGGTGACTGTAGATGATTTTATTGATGAACAGCTTCCAATACCATTATTAATGCCATTATAAATAGAATTGCTATTATTACTGTTACTGATATGCTTATTAATATTGTCGTTATTAATGATATTATTACTGTTGTTGCTTTCAGTAATACCGTTAACTCTATTATCATTAATACTGCTGCTCAAACTAATACTACTTGCGCTAATATCAGTATTAAGATGGCCTGAGGTTACAGCTATTTGAGCCACGGAAGAGGTGTTAGTTGTTGCCAATGAGATTGGTCTCTCTGTTGGCTGTATTGAGTAATCAGCTATTTCAAGAGAGTTATTGCTGGATATATTTAGGGTTGCAGGTTGATAATTGGTAAATGGTGTTATCATCACCTCATCAAATCGGACTGACTTATTAAATGAAGATGAAGAGGTTAAAGAGGTTAAGGAAGAAGATGAATAGTGCTGTTGTTGACCAATGACATCAAGAGATGTAGCTGATGGCATTTGTGTTGGTGTTACTTGTTCAACATCGGCTGAGACAGCTGACGATGTTAAGACTGGTTCCATTGATTGATGATCGTGAATTTGTGAAGGTGGATTGTTGATTCGATTGTATCTTGTACAGTTTAATGAAGGGTGGCCATTGTGATGATACGATGCTAAAGGTGAGTAATGGTTTTGAGAATACCAGGGTTCAGGTGAGGCTGTTGCTGGTAAACGTTTACTTTTACTTATCATTGTTGAACCATTGCTAGAGGCAGCTATTGATGATGATGGTGATAATGAGCCAGATATGATTGAGCTTTGCTGGTAAATTTGATTAGAAGTATTAGCACCCTGGATAACTCCGACCGATAAAGAAGACGATAAAGATGCAAGACCTGGGGTTATCTTTAAATTGCTGACTGTTCTAGGAATAACTGTTGATGCTGGACTGGTTGATCGACTTGAAATTACTGGACTTGCAACCCGTGAATCAGTTGGAGTTGATGTAGAAGATTCACATTTTTGAATTGCACTTATAAGAGATTGACGGAGAGTCAATAAATGTTCAAGATGTGCTGTCGAGGACTGAGTTTTCAATCGAGTTACCATTTTGTTATTGTATAAGCTAGAAACTGAATTTGATGATGTACTATTTGTGAGTGAGGGACAACAGTTTGACGATGTTATCCGTGCATCATGAGGTTTAATGGATGACAATTTTGACTTGGAAAGGGAATCGGAGTAATGAGTTTTACTGTTATTGGAGATTGTATTTAAACTAGTTAACCGTTGGAGTGCTGGTATTGATGAAGACGAATGCGATGACACCATAACAAGACAGGAATTGTCTTGTTGACCATTGATTTGCAATTTATCATTGACGGACGAGATATCGGCTGTTTTATAAGGTAAAAGGTTGGATATTGATTCTGGAACTTCGGGTGTTGGACAGAGACTTTTGTAACCACTATCAATAGAGTTGGAACCTGCATAGCCAATTGAATCAGCATCACTTGAACAACAGGAATGTAAATGATTAGGAGAGCAACGGAGAGATCGGTCAGACAACATTCGCCGACACCGACGTCTTGCTCGTTGGTTAATAACCTTGCTTCTAGTTACATCATAATCATCTGAATCACTATAAGGATCACTTGAAGTTAAACAACTAATAGTGTCTAAAAGAGGATTAGCCAAGGAAGAGTTTGACCCAGAATCACTTTGATATCCAACTAGATTTGTTGATGGTTTATCAATATTTGATTGACGAGCAGCTAAAAATTTATTCCTATTAACAGGTATGGGTCGAAATTTTTGATTCTTGTCATTATTAGTGTCACTATTTGTGATACTATTTTCAGTACCAGACTCGTCTCCCGTTGAAAGAGAAGTGACTAATTGTGGAGTGTCTTTACCAACAGTTGATTCCTTTGTTGGTTGTGAAGTTGACATTTCTTTGTAATTATTAACATTAGCTTTTCCTGTTTGATTTTCAGTTTCTGGTGAACTGGAACTGCTAATACTTTCCGAATGAGAAACATTGGTTACGGGAGGTGTTAAAGGTACTGTGCAAGCTTTACTATCACTATCTTTACTGTTAGTACTGTTTGGGTTAATGCTGTGCGATGAAGTAGACGACAATTCCATTAGGGTTGATCTGGATCGATCATCCCGTTGTCCTGAACCTGAGATCATATCTTCAAAAGTTGCATACATATTCCACATTTGTTTGGTGAAATCATCTCCTTGGTGACTTAATTCCGTCTATTTAGAAGTAATTAGTTGAAAAGAGAAAAAAGTAAATGGTAAATTAGCTTTTTATAATTAGATTGATATTAATTGTTGTTGACTGGTTGAATGATCTTTTTAAAGGTGACAAAGAAAGAAAAAAAAGTTACTTATTTCTTGCTGTAAGAGTAAAGTATCAATAGAAAGACAAAACAACTCTGAGCCTCTAATTTCAAGTTAAATTGATATTGTTTCCAACAATGATCAAGATAATCGATGAAAGTTCTCACTCCCAGTGGAAGTAACAACGAAACCTTACCATGTCTACCATGAGCATCTATTTTATGTCTTTTTATTTGTTTCTTTTTCTTCTTTAACAGTTTGCTTTATTGAAAGTTGTTAAGTGAAACAACTTGAATTACCAACAATCCATCGGGAATAAATCTTGCATCAAGACAAGAGACACAAAAAAAGAGTGAAAATAATAGTGAACCAAAATGGAGGCCGAAAAAAAGAACTGCTGATTGACAAAATTGCCATGGCGTATACATTACATAATGGATTCTGTTGGTCTGATTGATTATAATACTCTAAAAATGGCACTTCAGGAATAAAGAATCAAACTAAGGAGTTACCGAAGGAAACGAAAAAAAAAAATTTTTAAATCAAAGGTAGATGATGACAATGAGAGAGTATAATTACAAAGGAAAGAGGAAAGGTGGAGTAGAAAAGGTTGGCTGGTTGGATGAAGATGATGAGGAAGATGGAAAAATGGACTTGCTGACGAAGAGATAAATAATGAAATAGAGGGAACCACAGGAAATGGGAATGATGGTGATGAGGATCAAACGATTAAGATGAAAAATGGTCAAAGCTGTTCAATTTTTTCCCTACTCTTCTCCTTGTTTTGGCCTTTTGGTTTTAATGTTATACTTGAGTTTACATTGTCAGATGGAGTAAAGTCTAAGGGAATGAGATAATGATAGCAAGTTCTGAAGATGCTCTCAAGATGTGGTAACGGAACAAGGAAATACCAGAATGGAAAAGGATTGGAAAACTGGATAATTCATGGAGAATGGTTGAAAGAAGGAGGGAAAGAAACGAAAGAATCAATATCGACTGAAACTCAAGTAAACAGAGGAAAAGTGATGGAGAAACAAAAGGAAAGTTATATTGTTATGGAATGATAAAGATTGTGAAAATCAATGTAATCCAGATTGACACAATAATTTGTGTTTCCATACACTTTCATATTCATTAACATCTTCAAGTTACTCAAGTAATCAACATAACTTGAGTCCATCAAAGGAAGATGGCAATTTTTTTTCATCTCGCTTCGTTTGACCACTTCTACCACTCTCTTTAAATCCTCCTTGAAAGGTCAAGTATTCACCTTTCCAGGGAATCTACAGGGAAACCTTTAGACTTGACCTCAACATCTTCACGTTATGAGCTTTTTGAGGATACAATTAGCGGAAGAAAATAGCGTATTAATGTTAAAAAAGTAAGATAAAGATGAAGATGAAAACCACAGAGAAGAATCTGGTTTTGACGTTTAATGGAATCTTGATTCAACTTTTGAAATGAAAATTGATGTTAGTGATTTTTCCTTTTCCTTTTCATTTGTTCAGTTTATATAGAAACTTATCCTTTTCTTGGCTTAAGGAAAAAGCTAAAGTTGATTCAAGAAAAGTCCAAACTTGAAACATCTCACCTTTTACCTCTACAATGATGTTGATTATGATGAATAAGAGCCGTATTTGTTTGTTTATCAATAATAATTGTAAGCTTGAGCAACACAAAAAAAAACTAAATTACAAGTTGTAATTTAACAACGGCCTCTTCGGTTAAGATTGGCAAAGAAGAGGGAAAATATTGTTATTAAACAGACAAAAGGTAAATTTTGAAAAGCTAAAAATACTATTCAATTATTGTTTTGTTAAAATGTTTTACTTCTTCCCAATTGACATCTAATCATCTTATTTTCATGTTTTCACTCTCATCCAGTGTGCCTAATATCATCTTTCCCTATCATAATAATCATCGCCATCGTCAAAAACAGTATCATTATGTTTACAATTTTACCTTGTTTTTGTCTATTGATTTTGTTGAAGGTTTGCAGCTTAAAAAATATTTGCTACCATTTTTCGTCTGATGATTTGATTTTACTTCAACTTGCAGATTATCATTTTGACATTTAATTAAGCTGTTATAACATTTAATCATTCCAATTGACCGGTCATTTTCAATTTCTTGTGGATCACTCAAAATCAGACATGATTATCATTCCCAAATTTATGGTGGTAAACACGCTGTATTATCATTATGTGATCAACATTCATTATGCTTGCCTTTTCTAACTACTTGATCAGCGAAAATAATATTAAATTATATTATTGGATTTCAAATTAGACCTTTATAAAAGTCGGACTTTTAGCAAATCTTGCTATTCGTTTCTCGCAGCTTAAAGCTTTAAGTAAATTTGAAACGAGTCATTAAATCATAGTCAATAATTGGTTGAAATTAAGATACATTTAGAGGAAACATTGCATTTTAGTTTGTAAGGCAGTTCAGCAAAATATATCATGAAACATTGAATTTCATCAATTGAAAATAGCAGTAGCTGAATGAACAATATCATGTCTCGATAATGATCGATATGAAATAAACAACTGTTTGCTTTTTGATAATCAATAGGTTCAATCAATTGCAAACGATCGAGTTTATAACCTTTTTGGACAATTTCATTCGATCAAGTCGTCTATTGACATTTGCTTTAAACAGTGGAAACATGATTAACTCTGATAAACAACGGATGAAACAAAGATAATGTAAAATGTATGAATAAAACAATACGCAGTGTCATTTGAAAAATGTTTACTTTGGCTGAATTCATTTTAAAGTCAACATTAATGATCATGTTTCTATAGATTAAATTACATTATCTAATGAATAATTTATTCATTGAATCATTTGAATTGCTTGAAGGTTTAGAAAGTGAATTTACACAAAAATGGACATTAACATTGTCTCATGTTGGATACATGTCTGATACATGAAGAATTGATTCAACAATTGAAAAATCTCAATAGTGATAGTGTTAAGTTTGTCATGTTACAATTTTCAATTTTACACTTGACTTGCTGTTAATTAGATTGATGGCAAACAAGTGTTTATATAATTGTATTATTGGTATGATTGGTAAGATTAATTAACCATGTTTGCTCAGAACACAATTTTGTTCAAATGGACCATTGGGTTGAGAAAATATTGAATTAGTTGATTATCATTAAAGCCCAGCAATGGCGTGTGTTTTTTTCTTCGTTTGCCTCATTGCATTCAATATGAGATTGAATGCAATATATCATCAATTTGTGATATGTGAAGGTCAAATATGGTGGATAATGATGAAGATAAAGGATAAAGAAAATGATGATGGTGAGATGAAATAATCCATCTTAGCTTATCATCATCATTAAGTTAATTGACCTGCAATCATTCAAATGATTAGCATCTCTTAGCACAAATAAAATCATGGCTATGATGGTGCAGAAAAGTTAAATAAACTCATTGATGCTGTAGAGATTTTTAATGGTGTTATTGAAGGAGAGAGAGAGAGAAATGAAGAAGATGATGATGATGAACGAAAGTACATTAAATTATATTTACAACACCATTTGAAAACAAAAATGGAAGCTGAAAGTTGAGGGAAGACTTGAGCTGCTCTTTTTTTATAAAGGAGTGTCTCTCATTCACATAATGGTGAAGCCAAATTAGCTCAATGGTTTGTCACGAGTCGCCAACGGTCATCACGATTATGATTGACACACCTTAAAAACAAAGTGTTTACCTTCGAGATTTTACCCACGATATTATCAGCTGATTAATGTATAAGATGAATTTTGTTCTTTTCATTCCGAAGAAAATGAAATGCGAATCCGGATTCTGGTTTTGACAAGGTACATCTAATAATAATAACTAACACCAACAGTTTCAACATCGTTCAGACTTTGCTTTTGTTTTTCCTTTTCAATTCTTGGCTAACCATCATCATAATCAAAATAAATTAATGAAACAGGAGCTGGATAGAAAGAGAGAGAAAATGTTAATATCTTGGAATGTTTGGAAGCTTCTTATTTCTCACAACTTACCTTATCATCGCAATAATCTTCACTTCTTCAGAGACTTGATCATCATCAAAGATCTACCAATTATTTAATCATTTCCGATTCGTGATTTGGGCTTGCTCCAGCTAACTAGTAACCAATGCTACTGATGATCAACTACTGGCTTCACCATCACCATCATAATCAACAATCATTTTCAGCTTCACATCTTTTATCTGTCAATTTATCTTCAATTTTCAATTTTGTTTATTCACATTTTTAACTATATATCATTACAGAATATTTAATTCAGTAATTTTGTACTAAAGCTCGAAAGCCTGACACTCTGCCATTTAATGGTCATACTAACTAACAAGATTGTAAGAGAATCTCAAATCCATCAATGATGACTCGAGATTGAATTACTTGAATAATTTCTTCATTTCTCTGCAGTCTTTTAAACACTAAATTGTTACTTAATTGCTAGGTAAAACTATTTCAAGAATGGTTAAAGATGGTTTCAATTGAAGAATCAGAGCGAATCTAGGAGATAATTTGAACCTTTACATGGCCGTTTTGGTGATTCATTTTACTTCTGTCTCTTGTGATGTTTATTTGTGTTTGAGTAAAGCATCGATGTTTTTTTAAAGCAGGTCAAGTTAAAGGTAAATCCTTGCTCTTTCATCATTTATCTTGTTTTTGTGTCTGTCTGTTACTCATATGGGTATGAATTAAGCTTTGGAAGACCAATCAGGTAAACAGTAAAGGTAATGGTTAGCCTCATAAGTCATTATTAACTACCAATTTCATTTAGTGAGAGCTTATTTTTACCTTTTTTTGTGTTATATTTCTACCAAAAAATGCACACCAAATGAGATGAGACAGAGAAGAAAATATCAGGTAATAATAAAATAAACTTGAGGCTAATCGAATATCTTCAAGTCATTTCTAGACGTTCACCTTAGGCGTTTATCATGCAAATAATATGGGGCTTTTTGTTATTACCGTTGCAAAATTTGTTCCAGCTAATGATGATGAAGATGATGATGAAACTGAGACTTGGAGAACAACAGCAAAGTTTTGTTTTTTTATTTGCTGCTTGAAGAAGGCTGAAAAAGAGAAGAAAAAGATCATTGATTAGAGAAAAAAAGTAACCTTAACTAACCTTACGGCCAAATCAACTTACATTTAGTCAAATTGAATGTTGCTTTTTCGGTTCACTAAGTTGTAACTTTGTATTTGCCAACAAGACCTCACTTGATATTCAGATAACTACTTTGTATCAGATTATTTAAAAATGAGGATGGAAAACACGAAAGAATGTCTTTTTACTTTAAAAAGAAAGATAATTACTGTTTGATGTCAATGGAAATGAATTAAAAGAAAATTAATGGCAAAAATGAAGAAAAAAGTCAATTTTGATTAATTTTACTTTTGTTGGTGACTATTATCACTGATTTTCATCTCTGATAATAGACCTTTACTGTTATACACACAGAAGTTGCTGTGAGTATAACTAGAGGTGGACGAATCGTGAAGGATGATATTTAAAAAAAATATTATTTTCTTCATTATTCATTTCAATCTATAGCGATAATTATTGGTTTTTAGATTGACAGTATTGAAATTTTCATTGAATGTTACATTAACATGTTTGGTACATGAAAAAATTCATTTAACATTTTTGATGTTTAATTCACCAGAAAAGTTCGCCAGACTTAGGAAAAATTCATGGTAAAGAAAAGACACCAAGTTTTCTTCTTTTAATCCAAGTTTATACATATATTTAAGTTTAAAATATCAATTTTAAATTAAATTAATTATTTGATTAACAAATTACCCAAAGAGTTAAATTACTTTACTCTTTGAAATTATAATTATTAAAATTCGGCATATCGATAAGATCGAGACTCTCAATTATCAGTATCGATATCAGGCACATGTTTTTGTTGGATTAGCGGCAAATTTCTTATGCCATAGAAAATTGATTGTTAATTAAATTATGTTTCCAGTTTTATCAATATAATTTTCTAATGGATTTTGGATGACAGGTTATGCAAGGTTTAAATTTTTGTTTCAACATCTGATCGTTAACTTGATTGAAAGTCATCTATATACAATTGAAGCTTGCTTAAATCCTTAAATGGCTTCAATGGTCAGTAATTGAACCTTAGGTCTAGTTTTACATCAACATTTCATCTTTATTCAATCAAGTTTCCATTATTTCGTTCAAGTGAGTATAATTATTCCCCGTTTCTCTTGTAAGTGTCTTAAGATTTTTTATTTTCATTGTAGCATAATGGAAAACAAGCAATAAACTGAAAAGAGCAATAAGTAAATCGGATTAAACTGTCAAACATTTTCAGAAATCTCTGTTGAAAATGTGTTGGAGTGTTAAAATTGCGCTGATCTGATTGGAAATGGAGATTCTATTTTGTTTTTACATCCTGATAAGCTCATCTTTAGCGTTGCGAATTTTTACCAATAGCATCTTTAACTGTCCCATTTGGGCTCAAAGAAACAATGGTCTTTACCTTTACAACAACTAATCCATTTGCTGGTGACAATCAACCCTTGCCGACAATCAACTTACAATTATTCAACTATTAGGAAAATTTTCTAATGTTTACTCAATTTTTTCTCTCCAACACTCAACGCTTCCGTTTTGAGCAACTTATTCGTTATGCCTTTGGGCAAATTTCTATTGGCTCCATGTGTGAGTTTGTGTTAAGCTTGTTTAATTGGCCTTCATATCACAGTTTACCTTTGCAAAGACACCAACAACTGTAACACCAAAAGATGGGTTTAGTCGCAAGCTATTGTTAATCAATCTTTGACCCATTATTATCACCACCAATTCACTCTTATGGATGTTTAAAGGAGTAAAGGTTAAAGAAAGCAAAGGTTTCCACTAGTAATAGCAGAAAGAAAATTAAGCTAACCATCACTAGAGTTACTTGTGATTCTCATGGTAATAAAACAAGAGGTTCCTGCTGGTTAAAAGTAGCCTTAATTGACCTAAATTACCAAAAATGGGCTACATTTCATCGCTAATAACAAATCATTACAACATTTTGACAAGTGCTATGAACAATATGCCCATTTCAATATTTTTGAAACTGGAAAATCCTTTTACCTACCACATAGTGGAAATTTATATGTGAGATAAATTGCTCATCTTAATTAAAACTTCAACATTTAATTACTTTATCATCACTGAACATCTCAACTTTAAGGTAGAGTAAGTTATTATACATTTAAAATTGGCTTTTGAAGTCAAATATTGTACACTTGATTATTACTGTAAGCATGTTGTTTAAAACCACTCTTTTGATTTTTTTTTCATAGACAACTCAGATGGACAATAAAAAAGTACTAATTTCTAGATGAATTATCCTATCGTTGATGGCTATTGCATTAAAAGTATGGGAGTGCCATTCTCATTATCATTTCCAGCTTATGTTGATGAATCTATTGGTGGGAAATCAAGATGATGTCTTTTTTCTGAAATGATGACTAAACAACTAAGACTTGACTGAATCCCTAGATGTTAAAGTTACCACGAAACATCAACTTGCAATGAAAAAAATGAAAAGAAAGGGAGATGATGAAGAAGTATTAGAAGAAAAAGAGACGATGATGATGATGATGATGATGAAGTTATAATGAAGAGTAAGTCAAAATATCTCAGGTCATTCTAGATTTTATAATCTTAGGCTTTACCCTTGGGAAACGGAATATCGTCATCCTCAGTTTCCCACATAATATTGTTATAATTCAAAAAAACACATCTTGAAAAGCCTTCGAGCAAAGACCAGTAAAATTATGGTTAACTGTGTCCCACGAAGTCAGGTACCCTTCAATGATCTGATTCAATTCAAGTTGATGAAATGGAAAGCGAAAACATTTCCTCTAAAATTAATAGTTAATAACAAGAGCAAGATAGAAATAAGGAACACAAAAATATATATTCAATCATTTTTCCTGATGGTATTTTCATACCTAATTTCAATATTATCTGTCAACTCTGATAGAGTGTAAAATGAATGATCTGACAAGAAAAGCAAAAGAAACGACAAATTGAATATCTAGTTTGAATATTATTAATAATGAGATCTTTTTATGGTTGACCCTTGTCCTCCTCTACCTGATTACTTTATATTGACCTTTGTTTCTTCTCTATTTTCTCATCTTCTAGGTAATCATTAACCAAATTTGGGCTCAATCTTTGCAGGTCAACATTTAAAGTTGCTCATTGAATTAAAAGCCAATATACCGCGTTCAAGATTGATGTATTATTTGGTTTTCTCTCTCATTCTCTCACTCCCGTCATCTACATCATCTTCATCTTTATTTTTCTCTACTTTTTACCCTCAACTTGACCTCAGGGTATAATAAGGAGACACCAAATATCCATTAGTGACTTTAGTCTATGCAGAGGCAATTCTATGGTAATCATTATCTTCTTTCACCACCATAATAGCCTCAGTATCAGCGTATTCAATTACAAAATTCAAAGCTGTAAACTCTATTGATTGGTATTGTTTTAAAGTAACTTTATACTGACCATTCATTTGATTATTTATTGATGCAAACGTTTCATTTTGATTACAGTTTTATACTATAATCCAATCAATTGGCCAATCAACCATTGAAAAACTTACCTGTGGCTATCTAAACCAATGATAAACATGGAATGCTAATAAAACAATAACAATGAGAAATTGGATTCAGATATTTATTTTTTCTTCATTTCAACAATCATTTTATATTTATTCAATTCCCATTCTTATCTGTTCCAGATTAACCCTGTGGCTTGGTACAAATTGACAATTTATTAAGCAATAAAAAAAGGACAACCTGAGATGACATTTGATTCTTATTAGTGAGCCTGTTATCATTAATGGTGAAAAAATGAATGAATAATAAACGGATGCTTTAAAAAATGGTGATAGTCAGGATAAAAAAACTTGTTGTGGTTTCCAATTAAAAAGCCTTGGTCAACATATTAATAGTGAACTTCACCATCATTCATCTTCACGTAACTTGAATAGGACAAAATTTTATTTTCCCATTTTGCCGTTGATTTTTGGCAAATAATTTTTTTATCGTTATCATTAATAGTTAGATATATTTTATTTGCATAATGATAAGTTGATCAATCAATTTAATCAGAATGTTAAATCATTTCTTTAAATATTTATTACTTAACGATTTAGATAATGATTGGGAGAATGTTAATGACAGTTTTCAAAATTGTTTGTCAAATAGATGATTTTACCATTTTATTATTATCATAAACGCTATCATCGCCATCACCAACATCATCAAGCTATTATCCATTATTAATACCATCATCATCATCCTCAAATAATTTTACATCACTCTGTGACCAAGATGATTATAAAGTGCAGTTTCATTAACAGGAATCAACACCAAACCACTCAAGGTATAAGCCTTTGTTATTTTGCATATTTTATCCTTATTAACACTCAATCACATTTTACTAATTATTCAATATTTTCTTTTAATTACCATAATTTCAGACACTTAGCATCAAACTACATCCAAAGACTATCTGCCTTTACCGTCAAAACCAGAGGAATTGAAATGAACCCAAAGAGTTTTTATTTGATTCCTTGATCATTGGATGGTAATTTGTCACTGTTGATAAACTGTGATTAAGGTAATGGTTTTTGATGGGAATAAACTGTTAATGAAACTATTAAGTTTGACCATTAACTGGAAACAATAAAGTCAAGAAACCTGACAGTGAAGGCCTTTTTACACAAAGGATGGAAACGCTTTGATTTCTTTGGACTTAAAAAGGCATTAAAAAGACTAATCTTTTTGAAAGATTAAGGTCATCAAGGAATCAGTCAAGATAAACGGTTCAACTGATTATTCAGATTCTAATTTAGATTCACTGTTAAATGGTGTTATTAAGAAGAAGATAACAAAGCCATTCTTGTTTCTTTCAACAAAACCCATCTCCACCTTTAACCACCCATTTGAGGGGAGGGTTACACACATTAATATCTGTATCTATTACATTACATTGGCTAATGTTTTGCAGCTGAGGCACAATTAATCATCAATTTCATCAACGATTTCCAATTTAATTAATATATTGGGTTATATTTTTGTAGACACATTAATACGGAATCAACTTTAATCAATATTGAACTTGAACATATCAATTCAGAGGGATTCAAAAAAAGGTGATAATTTCACAAGAAGGTCAACAAAATCATCAAATGATTAAACAGAGATATTTTTTGATGGATAAAAGTAACAAAAAAAGGACGAAAATAAAAAACAAAGCAATTTAAGAAACATTAAAACACATGTAATCCAGGTTGTTAATTATCCTTGCAATTAAAGTCCTGGCCATTTTGATTGTATAGCTCAATGATTTATGGTTTACTTTGTTCATCATTTGTTACCTTTTAATATCACCTTTTACGTAACATAATTATACTTTAAGTTAACTCTAAATTAACTGATTAGGAAACGAAACAAAAACTAAATCAAATGGCAACAAGTTAGTTACAATTTAGCTAAAATCATTGATGAATTGCAAATGTTAATCATAATCATGCAATGTTACTGAGCAGATGTAAACAAGACTAAATTGATTTTATAACCATTAATCAGAGAAGTAGAAAAGTGAATCAAGATGATTAAAAAAAATTGCTGTTAAAAGCTAATCAATTATTATGGAAATTAGAATTACATTTTTTAAGTGAAAATACAATTGTAACATTTAAAAACAAATAAAATACAACGAAAACTCAATTGTCTAAGTTGCTTCAAGTTCAATGCAATTTTAGCATTGGTCAGGAATTGATGGTTTCATGGTTCCATCAAAATTCAGTTCATCATCAAAGGTGAATTATTTGAATAAGTATTTTCAAGGATAATGATAAAGTGCAAGAGTTTTAAACTGCTTGAATAGGATGTAATGATTCAAGGTTCTGAGTGATGAGGATGAAGAATGGCGATTAAAAAGATGAAACTGGAATGATAATGTTTTTTCAATTTGAAGAAATTTTTCCCTTCAAAAGGTAATGATCAAAGTATTTACATTTTTACAGAAACATGTATTGATTAGTGTTAGATGATTGAAATTAAATGTATTTCATGAAAATACGAAGATTATATTAGCATCAACAAAGACACCAGGAAAGGTAAAGACTGTAATCAAAAATAAATCAAAAGACTTTGATAGAAAAAAAAATTAATCGTATTATTATTGAAGCAATTTAATAAATATCAATGTTGGAAGGGTAAAATTGAAATATGAATTTAAGATGAAAATGTAAATCATTTTAACCATATTAAGAGTGTTAAACATGTTAATATTGATTGACTACTTCAATAAGCAAATGGTCAGGAATGTGAACATGTTTTGTAAATGACCTTTTCTCGATTAGGACAACAATTTGAAAATAAATATCAAGTGTTAATTGTTCAGTATTGAGGAGAAAAAAAGCAAAATAATGAAAATTTGTCAAAACTGACAGTTTATAATACAATAAATACAAATGTTGACCTGGAAAATTGAATATTGAAAAGACTGTTTAACAATAATAAGAGGATGATAACCTTTGCAAGGTAAAAAAAGGTCATCAGCAACATAAGGTAAGGATGAGAAGAGACGAAATAAATGGACCGAAAATCGTTGAAAAATAACGTTGAAAATGTTAGGTTTTTTTCTTGGGTTTGCTTTTAAATTTTATGTTGGTTAAAGAGCAAGTAAATGGCCAAGATATATCATTTGATTTACATTATTCAAGGTATTTGTCCGCAGGGTTAAAGGACTTGGTGGTCAGTGGAAGAGGGATGAAGAGGATAGAAGAAAGGTTTTGAAAAGAAGAAGAAAAATAAATGATAATTCAGTAATTAGTAGTTTAAAAAGAGGGATGAAAATGAATAAAAATGAAAAATGGTTAAGAAAATTATAACTTTTTTTTACTTCTTTGCAGCCTTTTGTTTCAAACCATTTTTACAGTCAACATGATAACTGTGATTATTCTTTAAATTATTATTCTATTTTAATCATGAGTTAATTAATGAATTCATTGCTTACCATTCCTTTACGAAGCTTTTCAAGTAGACAATCCATTTCTGGCTGTTTCTCGTTTAAATTGCTTGAATTGGCTAATTTAATTGACTCTTGGTTATCAGTTGTTGGTAATGGTGAACATTCAACATTGTAACCAACATCTGATGTTTCATTCGGAGTCTGGTTTGTGGTTGATGTTGCTGATGAAGATGATGGTGATGGTAATAGAGGGACATTTGAAGACAATTTAGTATCATTATTAATATCATCTTGGATAGGATTAACGGTATCACTTGAATAATCAACATTTACCGTTGATTCATGTTCACTTTGTCTTAATTCATGTTCATTGGTTTCATCCATTTTTGGATTGTTGTTGTTTCAATTACTGTTGACTATTCACAATCAATATACAATTAATTAAGTAGGCACTTGAATACATATAAGTAGTCTTAATCACTTGAATAATCCGTTTAAGCTTGAAAATTGGGTTTGCTGTTCATTTTTGTTGTCATTTTTCAAAGGTTGAATATTTAATTGCTATTCATGGGAGCTGTTTTAATTGTAAAAAAGTGTCATTTACACGCTGTTAATGGTTTTGTTTAATGTCACTGTGAAAAAAAAGTAGAGCAAAAATTTAATTGTATTATCAAACAAAAAGGTTTCACAAAAGCTATGAGAAGTAAACAGATGTAAATGTTGATGTTGGTTGAGCGCAAGTTAAAATTCAATTGAAGAGCTTCCAAGTTACAGTAACTGGAAGATGAGGATAGAGGGAGAAAGAGAGAAAACTAGTTTTTCTTAAGGATGATGATGATGGAAATGATGAATGGATGAGCAAGTGAAAAGGCAAGAATTACCTTTGGACAGGTTAAATAGACAGAGGACTCACAAAGATTGGTTGAGTTGAAATGAGCAAAAATGACTCATTTAGCTAAGTTGTTGAATTTGTGAATTGCAGACTCAAAATGAAAGTCTATTGACTATGATTGCTATTGATTTGTTTTGAGCATTTGCGGTTGTTGAGCTGAGGATTTATTAAATCAGTCTAAGTCAATTGTTTCTTATGTTTGACTATTTAACTTCATCTGGTCAATGGTGATTATCTGACCATTTAAGACAATTTCAATGAAAAATGGATAATTTTTCTCTCTACCAATCGTTATAAATAATAATAATGTAATAAGCTACTCATCGGTAATAAAATTATCGCATTAACGTTGAATTATTGAGTTGGGTTTGAATGGGTAAGAGGTGTAAATCTAATGTAGTATTTGAAATGAAAAAAACAGAGAAAGCTAATTATTATTAAAAAACATTAATTAATTTCATTAGGGTATTGTTTTGATAAGGAATGAGGATTTGTTGGTGTAGATGATGATGAGGTAAAAAATAGAGGATAAAAGGATATGAAAAGTGATGATGGTATAAAGAAAGGAGTTTGTATGTGTTTCTTACCAAATGTATAAATATCGATTGACGAAGATGAAGATGAGAATGAACAAAACTCAGCTATTCTGTTGATGTTATAGTTTTATCGTGAAATTGAAGAAAACCAGGGAAATAAAGGAACCAGAATTATACTTTTACTTTCGCCTTAATATAGACAGAGTCCAATGGAAGATGAAGTAAAAAAGGTATCACAAGGAGTCAATGAATGAATAAATTGGTGATCAATGTGTGATCAGAATGGGTAAGATGATGATGGTGATGAGTTAAACAATGAATTAATAATTAAGTATAAATTGAAATTGGTTTTGGCTAACTGGGTATAACAAGGCATAAATAGACAATGTGATGCTAGCCTCTGTTAACCTGGTGTAGTTACAATCAATTGAAGCATCATAACATAAGAAAAGGTAATGTTTGAACCAGAAAAGTTTATTGATCTATTAATAATAGATGTTGCTGAACAATCAATGATTGTTTCAAAATTGCACTTGAACACTTGGAATTGCCATTAGTTAATCAAGTTAGACATCTAGTCATTGTTACCAGCATTATCAGACTTTGGGATTGCAAAATATTGATGGCCAAAACATGGATGACGATAGCGAGTAGTTGGTCATCAGTGAACCAATGATTTAACAAGTGTCGACAGTCAAATGTGAATAAATCGGGTCAGACAAGATTGGGCAGTTGAAGAGCACCTAAAAGTATATGAAAATCAGCTGGAAATATTTCGTAAATCGCAAAAGCACAAAGCAAGGTTAAGGTAGTAGGTGAAGTGGTAAGGAAGAGGAAGGGAACATTTAGATTTCACTTGAGCATTTCATTTAGTGGGTCCAAGAATCTCTGACATAAAAAGAGGGAAAAAACGAGAAGACAAATGATGATGTTGATGATTTTTGGGTTGCGCAAAGCCAATATTCAAATTGATTTTCACCTTATTGTATAGTTCAACCATTTTATCAATCACCAAGTCGATCATTTTCATCCTGATAGTTGATTACCATTCAATTGACGAAATGATTAAAACTTAAAAATTAAATAGAGAAAAAATTGAAAACAGAACTGACATTCACATGTTGACTTGAAAAGTCTTTTAAGAGAAATATGAATCATTGTTAAATCGATATTATTATATCTTTTAGGACTCAATCTTATACGTTGGTTTTTTGAGCTTTATAACCATTTTAAACTTTCGCATTTTGATTGTCCTAGAATTTTCTTCATTGATTTCAGATCAAAAGCAGCTGAAATTAATTTAATACTGAATACTGTATCAATCTGAATATTTAACCAGACAAATTGATTAAATTTAATTTGATAATTTGCTTGATGCTCATGCCATCTATTGGTTGAAATACGAAATACTTAACCCTAAAAGATTACGATTTTTTCATCAACATTGTCTTTGTTTTTAATTCAAACCTGTTTTGTTAGTGAAATTTGATTCGCTTGTGTAGCCTTGTTTTTTTAATCTAAACATAATTTAACCTTTGCTTACAACCATATCAATGTGTTTTTAATTTGTTACATATTATCGATATATCCTGTTGTAAAGATTAATCTCAAAGGTTTATTCATTATGTTGTTCATTATGTTGTAACACATTGATTATTTACAAAGTATGAAGTTTCAACGCGTTGTGTGATAAGTACAACAAGTACTGTGTTTGACAAATGGCGTGTTGTTTGTTTAAGAAGTGCCTGATTAAATCACCTGTAAATCACTGTATTTCATTGATAAGTTTTTATTAATAATAGAGTTTTAAATGAATTGGAAAACCTACCCATCCGAAAACGCCTGTGAAAGATTTAAGTTTCCACTTGAAATATTGCTACATAAACAAAAATTAAAATCAGGTGTGAGCAATTACGTGATGATTTGATAGTGCTTCTCGCTAATCATAGATCACTAAACCAGAGATAATTCAAGCTTCGGTTATCTAAAGGTGCAATCTTAGGTCATACCCCGTAAGTTTCTTTATCAGGCAAACAAAGTGATTATGTGTTATTTAAAATCAGAATACCTTTTTATTTTGTTCAAATGTTGTTATTCGTTTTCTAGGAAAGTGAATTTGTTTTCATCGCTTTAACTACTAACAATCAAGAAATCTTCAAGTTACTTTTAAATCTCAATTTAAATTTAATTCACAATAAATCGCTTCACACTTAGATTTTTACACCCCTTTTAAATGCATCATTTCATTCAATACTGATGTTTTTATTTAATTTATCCATAAGTTTCCAATCTAAATCATATTGATTTCATTATTTGTTAGAGTTGATCAAGTTTTTATTCCATTTTCACCATAATGCCTAGGATTACAGATGAGATAATTTCAAGTGTTGACTTTGAAGCTTCGAAAGGCCAGTCCCAAGAAGATTCAAATGTTTCTGGATTATCAATCTTCACTCGACGGGATCAAGTTTTATTCATTTGTGCTCTGTGTTATGCCAACTTTGCCGAAGCCGCGTGTTACTCTCTTCAAGCGCCTTTTTTCCCAAGAATCGCCGAAGAAAAAGGTGCTTCACCAACTGTTTATGGTTTCATCTTTAGTATCCTCGAAGTTACCATTTTATTTACATCGCCAATTTTTGGTAAATTAGTAAGTGCCTTTACCTTGTAAACCTGCCTTTTAAAGATTTCAAGTGCCTTACTGATTATTCAATCTGCAGGTAGCATATATATCATGTAATATTTTGATGCAATTTGGTCTGGCTGTTTCTGGACTGACAGTCATTTTATTTGGGTATGAATTTATCTCACCAGTTAAATCAATTGTTAGATTCAATCTATTTTTTTTTCTTCCTCAGATTTACTATTTATTTACCAAATGGAATAACTTTTATCACAGTTTGCTTCATAATCAGAATTATCGATGGAATCGGTGTTTCTGCTAACCTTACCTCAAGCTATTCAGCCATGGCTAAGCAGTTTCCTGAAAGAATCGCTCTGATTTTTGTGAGTCATTTTTTTTAGTTTCACCATTAATTCGAACCCCAAGTGTGATCAGAAATGTATGTAACTACTGTTTTAATTTCAGGGTCTACTCGAAGTTGCCTTCTCTCTTGGATCAACATTAGGTCCAACGTTTGGAGGTTTACTCTACCAAATCGGTGGATATCGGTTTCCATTCTTGGTTCTTGGGCTCGTCCTTTTTTCAGCAACATTCCTTAATTTCTATTTTGCTCCAAAAATAGGTGAGATTTCTGAATTTTATAATTTATTAAGAGAGGTAAAAGCTAAACAATTATTATGAAGCATCACCTAGGCAGGCTTTTGAACGAGTCAGTGCATCTTTAATTCAGTCTTCAAGAGACTATTGCGCTCTTAAATTGTTTCATTTGATTATTATAACCTTCATTTATTTTTTTTAAATATTTTCTTACAGAAACACCAGAAACACGAAGGCCAGTTGCTTTAACCACCTTTTTGGCTGACTTTGAAACTATGGTTGATCTCATAGGAATTTGTGTTGCTTTCATGGATTTGGGTTTATTGAATGTTATATTAGAGCCTCATGTCCGACGATTTAATTTAGGACCCATTTATTTAGGTCTAATTTTTGTTACCCAAAGCGTTTCCTATGCAATTTCCAGTCCGATAATCGGTTGGATTGTTGATCGAGGAGTGAGTTGAACTGCGTAAAGTATGATCTCTTAACTATCAAACTAACTTTACACAATCTTTTCTGCCAATTCAGGTTCCTCCTAAAGTGATGAGTCTCATTTGTTGTCCAATCGCTTTGATCGGTGCATTATTTGTTGGCCCAATTCCAATAATTAACGTTGAACCTAAAGTTTGGACAATCATTTTCTCCCTAGTTTTCATCGGAATAGGCGAAGCTGGTCGAGCCTTGTGTGGTTTCGTTTCCATCAAAAAAGATACTATAACTCGAAGAGGTTTCTTTGAAAGCATCGAAACTTATGGTCTTATCACAAGTACATTTTTGTCATGTACTAGCGTTGGGTAAGTACAGAAGAGTGCATTCCAAGTACTTACATATGTACTGGTGTGTACTGTGATTAAGCAAAAACAATAACAATCAACCTTGATTGTGTGAATAGATATTCAATTGGACCTTCAGTTGGAGGAGTGCTTCTTGGAGCATACGACGCTCGAGTCACAACTTATTTTATGGTAGCAACAAACATCGCCATGGTAAGTTAGCGGGATTCAGCAAATGATAAATTTGAAATCTAATTTGTTTTTTTCATTTCCCAGGCGATCCTGTTAATTATAAATCTGGTTTATCGATATTGTTCAAAACCTAGTCAAAAGGATGACACTTTAAGCTTAATTAGCAATCAAATTACCTCCAATGGCTATTAACTTAATTTTATTTTTCATATCAAATTTTAATCTAAGTTCAATGCTCATATCAACTAGTTACTAAATTTTGTAAAATACTTTTAATTGTTTCATATTTGATAGAAATGTTTAATGCATGTAGTAAGACTTGTTAGATGATTTACTCTACAATTATCATTGGCTTTTAAATCTCTGGTTGAATCATCGATGACCGGTAATCAAGATGGATTTTAAATGTCTCTGCTTCATGGCCAATTCTGATGGATGTAACCATGAAAGTCACCTGTTTTGCATTTGCATTTACAGATATCCATAATACAGGTTGCCATACTATCTTCATGGAATGGAAACAAGCAAGAGATTCTCATTGTCATTAACTCTCTAAATACAGAAGCTACTGAATAAATGTAATATAAATTATTTTACTTTTCACTTTCCATTTCTCTTTCATTTATTTCTATCATCATTGCCATAATTATCATCATGATAACGGTTTTGTTATCAAAAAGAGTTGCCAGTGTTTCCATGGAAAACCCAATTCTGATTCTAAATCAACTTTTCGATAACCATTTTATGTCTAGCATTCAGTTTGTACGCATGATAACGGTTAATTCAAGATAACAGTTGATCATTTTAATTTAACTCTACAAAATTGTTTCTCTTTAAATGGAGTAAAATCATTAAAACTCAACATTTGACAACAGTACCAGTTAACCGAGAAAACAACCTGAAAAGAGTAATAACCAGGAAAAAGGTTAAATGTACAAGTACATGTGTATGCACCTTGATTTGTGATCTTAATCTGATCGAAAATGTGTAAATTGGATAATAATTGATTGTGATTTCACCAAAATCAGATAAAATCTCAAAGAAAACATGTCGCCCTTTCAACCATTTTTTGAGCTATTCAAAGCTGTATTTCCCTTTGACCACTTGTGAATCGTGAATTGGATTATATTCCAGAGTTTAATTGTTGTCTAGTTTGATAGATTAGTTGTTAGTTAAATGTTGTCGCTTATTGAACCTTACCTTGAACTAACTACGCCAAGTGTTACCCGTAAACCAATCATTCGGGAAGGAATCATAACTGCTAAGGGAATGAATCGCTATGTTATGCTAAGTCAACTTGGTGATGGTACTTATGGTACAGTTTTACTTGCTCAAAGACTAGATACTGGTGAAAAGGTTGCCATTAAAAAGTGAGTTGATTCAACTTTAATCTTTTTATCCTGATTCATGGAACAATCATCATGCAACCCAAAACACCTAAAATAACTTGAAAATTAATTTTATATTTATGGTCAGGTAAACCTTTGCCTTTTAAGAGTTAACCCAATCAATCAATTGACTCATCCATCAAACCTTACCAGGGATAAAATTGTACAATATTTTTATCAATGGTGATAATTGATGACTTATAGTCTTGTTGAAATAATTGTTAAGTTCATTCTTAGTGTAAAAATTTAGGGTTTGATTCCTATTTTAAAGCAAACTATTTTTAAATATGATTGCTACTGTATTTCAAAGGGTAATAATAATAATGATGAATACTGATGCAATCAATTTGTTTACAGAATGAAGAAACGCTACTATTCATGGGAAGAGTGTATGAATCTTCGTGAGGTCAAGGTAAGTCACTTTCACGATCTAAATCAATTTAGTCTTGTGGTTAACTGTAATATCCATTGTAAATACTGGGCTCTGGCAATCTATTGACAATTATCAGGATGTTTATTTTGCTCTTCAAGGTTACCAGTTATTGATTAATTTTCCTTGTTTCATGATCTAATAACTGGATTCGTTTTGTCTTTCAGTAGCTATTTAGAGGTTAATTATTCATTCACAATTCAAATGTAAATCACGATATTTATCAACGTTGCTTTTATAATGATTATTTTATTAATTGGAGAGTTTCCATTGATGGTCAATTAATCGATTGTTTGATACGATCTATGTAGCTGATATCAGATATCAGATATTTAATGATCAATTCAACCTTGGACCAGATTTTACACTAAATTGTTGATCAAACGTTGATCATGTCAATGTTAGCGTTATATTTGTTAATCGGACTCAACAGAAGCTATTAATAATGATTGTGATTATTGTGACAAATTATGATTGTACAACAAACGACTGAGTTTAGTATTGTTCTTGTTGTAAAAGATACGCTGGATTCTTGATTTATTTTCCCTTTTGGTTCAATGGATTATATTCAAATAAAAATTGAATTATTATGCTTATTAATATGGTTTTTATTAAGCATTTAAAATAGTTGAAATTGAGGCTAATTGTGATTATGGATTTGATCGATAAGATGAAACAGATGTTAACTCCGCAACTTAATCTTTAGTTTCTTTGGGCATTCTTTTTTCATTGAGTTTAATAATACAAAAATTCTTGTGTTAAACTTGTAAATTCACATCAATAGCGATCAATTAATTTTCGATCAATAGACGAATTTCCATGTATTGAACTTTATCTATCTACTTATTTTTGTTTTTTTCAACTTAAATTTTAAATTATCTTTTCAGCAAACAATTCAAATCAAACAGTGAATTTTTTTTCGTAAACCAGAAGTTGAAAGTCCGGGCTTGCAGCTTCATTTTTCATCTCATTCGATCATCATCCAATTTATTGATTGTTCAATTTTAGCTTAAATAAGATGATATTTTTTGTATCATTCGTCTTCAATGATTCCCAGTATTGATATAATATTAAAATTAATTCATTACCCACAAGCTATTGATCATCAAGTTTATTGAACTTGAGGTTAAATACTCAAAGACAAAAGCCCATTTCTTGCATCTTGTGAACAATGAATGACATTTTAACCAAGCAAGACCATGACAGCATCAAGCAATGATGGTTATTTAATCAAAAATTAATGCAAAATTTACATGAGCATAAATATAATAATAATCCTGAGCAAAGTAAAAAGAGTTAGAAATTGATAAACAAAGAAAGGGTATCTCATGCATTTCACTTTAACCAAAGAGTAACTCTTTGACTTAACTGGATATTTATCATTTAAGGGAATCAATTGTAATTACAAAAATTGCAAACTCGTCAAAGCACAATTAGCCTCATATATCTAAGATAATTCAAAGAATCAGATCAACATGATTTCTCTTAATAACAATGACGATAAAATAGGTTTCCTTTTGGAATAATCTTACAAACCTTTTTTTCTGGTAAAACCAAGTTGTAAAATGTATTGTTTCGGCTCGTTGGCTTTAATTTTTACCAGATAATTTTCATTTAATATTAATTTTCCTTTCTATCCATCTAAATTATCATTTAGGTTTAAATTGTTTGTTACGTTTAAAAGTAAAATATACTAGTGATTTGGAGCAGAAGCGGGATATTAGTGTTATCAATGGATTTACAGTCAATTCTTACGCAGTGTTTTGATTTTTTAACCCATTTACCCTAATATTTTACATTTATATTTGGAAGTAAAACTAAATATTATTACCAATATTATGTTATTAATGTTATTTTTTGTTTTATTTACAGTCGCTTCAAAAGTTAAGCCATCCAAATTTGGTTAAATTAAGAGAAGTTATAAGAGAAGATAATATACTTTACTTTGTCTTTGAATATATGAAGGAGAATCTTTATCAACTGATCAAAGATAGGTGAGTTTATTTAATCATTTTTTCGATTTATTTAAATTTCCTTACTAAATTACTGTTTTTAATCAGAGAAAAACCTTTTGCTGAACCTGTGATAAGAAATATAATGTACCAAATACTGGAGGGACTCAATTTTATGCACAAACATGGATTCTTCCACCGTGATATCAAACCTGAAAATTTACTCTGTAATGGACCTGAATTGATTAAGATTGCTGACTTTGGATTAGCCCGAGAGATACGATCTCGCCCACCTTATACTGATTATGTGTCGACTCGATGGTACAGAGCGCCAGAGGTTTTGTTGCGATCAACCAACTACTCTTCACCCATTGATATCTGGGCCGTGGGCTGCATTATGGCTGAACTGTATTCACTGCAACCTTTATTCCCGGGTCGAAGTGAGATTGATCAAATATTCAGAATATGTTCAGTCCTTGGAACACCAGATAAGGTACGATATTCTCATATTCTTCCCTTATTATCCTTCTGAGTTCGCTCTGACTCTCATACTGTCAATACTAAGGTATTAAATTAACAAAAACCAAATCAACTTTGCCGGATACCTAATATAGCTTGAATTGTGGATTCAAAGGTCTGATGAATTAATAAATTGGTGACGATTTTTCTTACTTGTAAGGGCATATACAAGTCATATTGTAATATTAGCTATTAGTTGTGATTTCATAGATTGATGTAGATTTCTTTGTGAATCGGTTAACCATTATATTTAACAGCACTTTTCTTGTCATTTGAAAACTAAATTTTAAATTGATTGGAATGGGAAAAAGATAAAATGTTGTATTTAATTTTAGTCTCGGGTAACAGGCTATGGAGTGATATTTATGACTAAAAATATGATTCAATAATCTTGTCGTTTCACAGTTGGAATTGATTTACATTTGATTCTCAATGGTTTTGGATTTACCCTTACCAAATAAAATTAGATACAAATTCAATGTCAATTATGTAAATTATCTCATTCAAAGGGTCACCAGAAGATTATATAAGATTTTTGTCCATTTAATTGAACCAAATAATTAGCTGACCTTGTTGAATAACAATATCGACCACATGATTTATTATTAAATAGCTGATTATTTCAATGAAGGTCAACATCTCCAATTATTAAACACATAAGTAGTACTATAATAAAGGTACATGAACAAGTATGTGAATTAATTGATGATCAAAATAGACTGGTAAAAGAGTTTAAATTAATCCAAGCATAACTCATTAGTTCAACTCTGTTTCATGACATCATTCAAAATGAAAACCTTGCAGATTGAAACCCAATTGTCCAAAGTGGTGAAGTGACCTCAATCCATGTGAATAGACAATGGAAAAGATTGTTCAACAATTAATTCAACAGCCCCTTCTTGATAACAAAATAGCCAATATTTATAGTTATCTACTGTTATTATTTTAAACAAGCTTTATAATTTTCCTATTTTCCAGTTTAAGTTGTTTGAAATTGAATAAGACAAATTGAACTCGTAAAAATGACTCTTGTTATGGATCAATATTGTGATATTCACAGTGAATATCGATAAAAAATGAAAATAGAAAAAAAACGAATCAAAATATTGTATCTTCTTGAGCTACAAGTTGAAATTTTGTTGAAAGACGATTTCATCTTTAGACAGAAAGCATGAAAAAAATAGATTAACCATCACACAGGAAAACAGGTAAACTTGAATGATCCATCGACACGAAACCTGGTTATGATCTATGATCAGATCTATACACAATTGAATCGAGTAAATACGCCACAATTGATAATCGATTAAATACCAATTTGGTAACTTTAATTGTATTGTTGAGTTGGGTATTTACGTGGCTCTAAATGTACTTTTTTACCTTCATATTTCATCAGTTAAACCCTTTTCTAATTTATTTTAATATCTTTTTACACAGCGTGACTGGATGGAAGGTTATCAATTGGCCTCATCGATGAACTTTAAATTTCCCCTGATGAGTCCGATAAGTTTGGAATCAGCAATCCCTAATGCTAGTTCAGGAGCGATTGATTTAATGGTTGATATGTTAAAGTGGAACTCATCAAAGCGGCCAACGGTTTCCCATAGTTTACGTTATAGCTATTTTCAGGTTAACCAGAAATTGGGAGTTCAACAGATTACATCGTCCAGTGTAAGGTCATCAAATAGATCGTCTAATTATTTCAAGTCATCTAATAAGTGGGATAATAATAATAGTGATAAAGGGATCATTCGTGATTATGATGATGGAGCCGATGGAGGAGGAAGGCGAAACTTACCTAATCAAGGAAATTCAGGACTTGGGCGACTTAAAGAAGCTCCAGTTGAACGACCAGATTCACCTCTTACCTCGAGTCTTGAACATTCAAATCAAATGAGCTCACAGTCAATACGCAGTTCAGGGATATCATTGAAAGACCAATATTTAACCAGATCAAGGTATATAGCTGGACAAAATACTAAAAATTCAGCCTTTCGAGGAGGTTAGTTAGTTACGCTAAAATTGGTTTTCATCTTTAGTTGTGACTAATTGTGGAAATATTTTCTCGCCTTGTTTTCTCATAGTTGCCAATAATCCAGTTCGAAGAGTGTCAATTATCTCGCTCAATTCAAATCAAAGTCAAGCAGCATCTCGATCTTACCCTTTAGCGGCCAACGTGACTGGTAAAACAGATTGGTCAGCAAAGTAGGTATAACGTATGGTAAAAATGGGGAAAGGTTCAACCGGCAAATTGGATTGACTCCAAATTTTCCGAACTCGTAGAAACATGTGGAGGAACATTAAAAGAAAACATTAGGCACATCATTGGCATATTCACTTTGAAGTTAGACTAGGAGGGAATGAATCCATTAGCTATCGGTATTTCATACTATCAGATACTGATAGATTCAACTCATTTATAATAGCTGGTGAAAAATATTTGATGAAACCTTTTCCCATTCTTCCATCCCATACAAATGTTTTCAGTCAGAAATGTTTCAAAATTTCTATCCCTTGTTTATATTTACAGATATCTCAAGTAAAACTCCAAGTATCAACTTTTAATCTCTTTCAAGTAATAACAAGATGTAAGAAAGGTTGGAAGGATGAAACATTGGTGTTCTTATGATGAACAAAAACTCACCTGGTAATGTTGTTACTCCAAATTCACTTTGTAGTGAAACTCTTTGTAATAATTGTAAATTTGAGAGTAAATACTTTCAACAATAAAGGTATTTTACAGTAAATAAAAAACTACAGTAGTGGTCATGGTTAAGTTAACATTTTACTTGTGTTGACCGGCTAGTCGCGACAGCTTTCAAGGCACCACTGTATTCAAAAGTGAACCACGTTTTAAGAAAAACTCTGACCTGGATTGGTAAAGATTAGTTTGTTTGTGAAAATATCAATGCGACATAATAATTAATATTGTAATGATGAATAGTCATGATTCATGATGTCCAAATGTTATAGATATTACGTTAAAAAACTTGATCGAAATACGGTCATTGAGATTTCTTATCATTTTTGGTTGACTCGGGCTTGAAGTTGAACACATAAATACTGAAGAGATGCATAAGAGATATTGTTTTTGTTTTCAATCATTTGCTGGCATAGTTTTTAAAATGGTTGTCTGATTGTTGTTGAGATTAAAATTGGAAATAAAATCTATCACGATAGTTGAAAGTGAACAAAGCGCCAATTTCTGAACTCTCTTCATACTTATCTTACATTATTGAACCTGTTAAATATCTCAGTGGTTTCAATCTTGGTTGCTTCGGGAATCCATTTATGGAAACCCAGTACATTTGAATAAAATAAGAAATGAATTGTAGCGTAAAATTACAATTAAATTACCAGTTTTATTCATATGAACATTTGAAGACATTTTTTACTTACAATAATCTTCAAACAAACCCTTTTGTAAATAGCCTTTCAACTAAATTTAAAACAATTGATTGCATGAATTATAGTAGAGGCGAATGAAAATTCCAATTCAGATTCCATAAGGTCCATTTTAAATCGGTAATCTATAAGCAAATATGACTATTTATTGAAAATAAAAAAAATTGTACCATAACAGAATCATTTTAAGATAAAATTTTGTCAATAAAATGTCATTTTTATGAAAACAAAAATCATGTGATTTTATTAAAAACTGGTCATTTTGTTTGCATTAATTTGATTGTTAAGAATATTTTTAAGAATAATCAGGAATAAAAATAGGAATATTCTTGCATATTCTGTAACTAATTGTAGAAATTTAATCCTAACAAGTCAGGTTTAACCCTTAATTGTATAGAAAGAAAGAGAATCTAAATTATCTATAATTGACTAATCGTTATGTCATCTACTTTATGCTTTGCATCATTATGTTCACTGGATACTGTCATTTTCATCTTATCTTCAAGGAATGATGATGGCGACCTTTTCATTAATGTCTCAAATTTCTGTTGAAAACAAAGAAAATAGCAATTAATTTTTAGTAAAATTAGTAATAATATTTAACCAACCTTTTTGAGTGAATCTCCTGGAGTCACAATGAGAGCGTAAATTGTGTAAACTGGAATAGCAACCATTGAGCTCAACGATAAACACCAGCCAAACGCTATGGCCCAACTTGGATATACATAAGTATTGTTATATCTGTTGATCAGAAAGAATGTAAGATTTGTAAAATACAAACTAATCGAAGTAGAGTGAGGAGACGAAATCATAGCAACCAGATCTAAATTTACTAAATTTATGACTTTTGCTTAATTACAAGTGGGCTAAATGATCTCGTGAAGATTTCCTCTCCTCTTTCGCCAAAATTCTGATATAAGATTACTTGATAGGTTCAAGGAGGAAAATTGAAACAATGAAAATGGCTGCAGTTAATAAAGGAGTTAAATATTTCCAACACCAAATGAACCAAATTGAAATTTCCATTCCAATCATTTCTTTGATATTTTTCCTAAAACGGTCAGCGCCATATAGCCAAGCAATTGTAATACACTCGAAAAATGACATCCATAACAAGCACATTCCCGATGCACCGTAAAAGTCGAAAAGCTGGAAGACATACATTCCTCCTCGTGTTACCATTGAAAGGCCAAGTATGAATGATATAAAACAGATGAATGAGATGAAATATTCACGTCGACGTCCAACCCGTAAAAATTTTGGATACAAGTCAACAATTGCAGTTACAAAGCCTTCAACTGCTACAAACTGTTGAAATAAATTTCCATTTCAATTTATATTTATATTTCAATCTTAAACTAATCTCAATCTTCATTACCTGACTTCCAAGTCCCAAAAGTATAATCATTAGAAAGAAAAGAACTGCCCAAATCGGTGCTCCAGGCATAACTGAAACTCCTTTAGGATAAGCTATGAATGCTAGACCAGGTCCTGATGAGATATTACCAGAGCAATATGTTAGTTTATTTATTTTAAAAATGAATCTAACTTACCTTTATCGGCAACATCGGCAACATTAACACCTTGTTGGTGAGCCATGAATCCTAGGACTGAAAATATTGCAAAACCAGCAAAAATGGATGTCCCACTATTCATACAACAAACAAAGAAGAGTTGACTGAAAGAAAATAAACAGAACTGGTTAATAGAACAAATTTTGATGGTAAAACTTCTTCAGCATTGAACTTACTGATAGAAGTTATTATGGAAATCATTATAACTTCCAAGAGCAGTCATGGTTCCAAGAGCAATTGCATAAGAAAAAAATATTTGAGTTCCAGCATCGATCCAAACCTTTAGTGAGATGGATTTAGAATTATTAAATAGAATGAAAAAAATGGAAAAAATTTATCAATTTACCTGGACTTTTATCAATTTGTCGAATTCGGGTTTCATATAAAATGTGATTCCTTTACCAGCACCAGGTAGTGTTATTCCTCTTATGAAAAGGATTACCAACATAACGTAAGGGAAAAGTGCTGTCACGTATGCTGATTTACCGGTGGATTTGATTCCTCGCCAGATACAGAAGAAGCACAGAATCCAAGCGACCGCCAAAGAGATAACCAATTTTGGTTGTAAACCATCCACAGAGTTAATCCCATCCGAGATCTTATCATGTATAATTTAATACCTTTACACAAGATTATAGCAATATCGGACATTTTAGAGGTTTAAAAGTAAGCTTCGATCATTTGATTTCAACTAAAACCTCAATTTAAACTATATATCAATGTAGAGTTCTGATCGAAGCTTGGCAAATAGTTTCGAGTGAATAAAATCTGCAAAAATATTTGATACTTTTACTCTTATAAAAAAATCTGATCGAGCTTTGTCTTCATAAACAGTGAAATGATGGAAACTATAGAAAAAATCGTCCGGAAAAAAGTAAATCAAATTAATCAAATACTTACTTGAAGAATCTCTCTTTCCCAGAATTCAACTGCAGCATCTTTAGTTACTGCAGACGCATTTCGCACAACTGCGTCAACTGAATTACCAGTGAAACAATTAGGAGTATTCCATGGATTGTTACATGTTGCCCAGGGAAGCACGGGAGAGAACGAATAATACAGGTAAAGTAAGGCCCAAGCCAATATTACAATGTAATAGATATTCAAGATGAAACTGATGATTGAGGTTCCATATCCAATTCCTGAAATATGAGAAATAACAAAGGGAAAAATTAATTTCTTATACAACTGATCAGCTGATTTCATACCTTTAAGTAAAGGACAAATCTTTTGCCAAACTGTTATTCCACCTTCCTGCCAATATTGACCGATGGCCACTTCCATAAAATAGATCGGTACTCCACCGGCAACTAAACATATCAAATAAGGGATAAAAAAAGCACCTGAATAAAGGAAAGTGTATAAAACAATTCATTAAATCTCGGAAAAAAACAAACTTCGCACTAAGTTGTAGCTCCGATCGCTTGTTGTACAATTATGGTAGGAGATTTGTTCGTGAAACTGCATTTGCCAGATGTAAATTTTGATGATCAACCAGGAAATGCACTTATTTCGAGAAATAAAACTTTTCTTTTTCTGTAAAACAAATAAGTTCGATTGTCAATTAAATATTGATATTGAGTAATGAAATATTTTCACAGATTATAGTCCATATTGAAACCTAATGTTTGTTTAGAGAATGGTGACTGTATGTGATACCGTTCTCGAAATATTGAGTCCCAAACTTTTCAGGTCAACGGCCAATATCAAGAGAACGATTGATAAATTGAAAAAAATACCCAATCCATGATTTGTGCAGACAATATTTATATAGGAATAATAAGTTTCAGATCTCTATCTCTTTTAGTCACAGAAATCGGTCGGTTTAATTAAAAATCGAACTTATCTGTTTTACAGAAAATAAAAAATCGCATTCCTCAAAATAAGTGCATTTTCTGGTTGGGAATCAAAATTCACATTGTTTAAATGCAGTTTCACGAAAAAATCTAACCAGACAACGACAAAAAAGGCGATTGAATTTTAAACTTCGACCTCGATTTTCTCGAAAACTAGGCATCGAAGAAATTATTTAATAGTGTTAAAAGACTCAGTTTTCATGCCCCTATAAACCCGTCATGTCTCAACTCTTTGCTCAAATGTTTTAGCTTCTGGAAGCTCTCTTTGCACTTCATCATTCATTTTAACCAGAAAATGTGTTTATTTAGCAAGAAATTGGTTAATATGAATTTGTTTTGTTGAATAAGTTGTCTTTTACTTACATTTACAATCCAAATACCTTGACCTAAATGATCAAATGGAATGTAAATGAATTGTATTGTATTATTAATTAGTAAAGAGATAAATTAATGAGAAAAAAATGATTGTAACTGAGACCATTCTCCGAATATCGAGGTTCAAAGTTTTAAGACAAATGGCCAAAATCAAGAAAACTGTTAATGAATTGAAAAAAATGTTCAACCTGTGATGTGCGCCAACAATTTTTATGGACAAGTAATAACTTTCAGCTTTTTAACTCTTATGGTCATCGAAATCGGTCGGTTTAATTGACAATCGAACTTATTTGTTTTACAGAAAAAGAAAAGTTTTATTTCTCGAAATAAGTGCATTTCCTGGTTGATCATCAAAATTTACATCTGGCAAATGCAGTTTCACGAACAAATCTCCTACCATAATTGTATAACAAGCTATATTTGTATATTTGCTCGAAAACTTTTCAGAGAAATTTTTAAATGTTGCAATTCGATTAAGTTTTGTTGCTTCAAACCAACTGAGTCTAAATTAAAAGGTAACAATTCTTGCACGTTTTGCACATTTCTCTTCGCTATTTGCGTCGATTTGTGAGATAATGCGATAAATGTGTTAATTGTGTTATTCTAGTAACAACTCGGGAATACCAGATAATAAGGTCTCGTGTTTCTCTATTTTTAAGTAAGCGAAAGCACAATTAATACAGTATTTTGGTACTGCTATTTGGTATTTAAAAGTCTAAAGAAGTGTCTAGACACAAAACGCATGAATTTAGTTAACATTTATTATTTTAGCTGAAGTGAATATTTTCAATAAAACTGAAATCATCAAACCGAGCTGCTCAATAAATAGTAAAAAAGACCTTTATTTACCTAATTTTGAATATCATAGAGTCTATACTTTCAATGAAATAAAATTTCTTGGATGGAAATCTAAGAAATTAATGAAAGCTTGTAGAAACTGAATGATAATTTATTGTTTTTTCGTTATCATTAATATAAAAGTTCTAATGCAGCAATTGAGATGTCAGCTAAATATGACCAATCTGATTATTGAACTCATCCAATAGTTCAATAGCAGCTAATCCTGATGCCATTAATCTTGATCAATGTTCAGTGTAAATTAATCAGCAATGGAATGAACCCAATGAAAGGAGACAATTTCCTTTTTATCACCGACAAATCACAGACATTACACCGTTAAATTAAATTGGCCATTTCCTCAATCAATGATTTCTATGATTTCAATGAAAATTATTAATATCTCTTCATCCCTTTTCTTTATTCACAAATTCATAAAAATGTCTGAGACTTGAGACTATCTTTGGTACAAATTAAATTTGATTAAGAAAAATTAGACACAAAAAGCATTTCAAACAATTTCAAGTTCAATGTTGTTCAGTTCAAGAAAATGTTTAAAATTACTGAAGACGTTTTCATTTGCAAATATTGAATAACAATAGATTCTATTGGATTCTATTCTAATTGATGCAGAGCTAAAATTGGAAACAACTACATGTGAAACTCGGAAAACACTTTTTTCATTTTAGCTATTCAGTTACGGTTCAACATTCGTGGTTTACCCACAATCATTTTTATCCTTTTTGTTTTCACTTTTGGATTGGTTCCAAATTTATTTGTGGGTAACAACTTGATAACTCCTCACTTTGACCAAATGTTTTTAAATTTAAATTTGGTTGAAATCAAGACCAACAACATGTTACTCAGAGATTGGGTAAAAACCTAGAAAACAATAATTTTTGTCGCTTTTAACCCAATCTTTACCTTTCTGGTTGCGTTTTCAACAAATTTACTCCCAAATGTATACCATTGCACGATATACAAAGATGACAGTAATGGATGAACCCAATTTGAACCCAATAAATAAAAGGTAAAACAGATAATCTTACCTCCACCATTTTTAAAGCACAAATAAGGGAACCGCCAAACATTACCCAAACCAATGGAGAAAGCCATACATGAGGCGATGAATTCAAACTTATTAGCCCATTGTTCACGCTTACGGTAACCTGAATCTGGTTCAACTTGGGTATTTTCATTATTCAATGGTACACTCACAGCATTGGAAGATTTGTTATCAGATGTTGATTCCATCATGTTACACTTGTTACAGATTTAAGGTTACTGAAGACATACAATTCGAAATGAGACTGACAAATGAATGGAAAAGATTTGAGGAATGAATGAAAGTGAGCAACATGAGGATAAAGATGATGGAGTGAGAAAAGGAAATGGATAAACCAGAATTTTGTTTTCATTTTCAAATATTACATTCTCTTTGTTATTTTCTTCCCTCTTTTTTAGACATAATATCATATTTAATTGTGAATATTTAATTTTGAGCAAATGCATTAGCAGCAAAAGCTCTTATTACTATTTAATAACATTGTTAATGCAAGTAATTCAATTAGATTTAATTGTCCAGCCTGAGAGTGAAAATTAGATGAATCTATTCCAAACAGACAGAGTCACAGCCTTGAAATTCACTTAATTTAGGAAACTGCTAATTTAACTTTAGCTTTGGTTTAATCTACTTTGATTGCTTTTCTGACAACAAAATTTATGAATTACTTTTCTTTTTGCTAGCAATGAATTATTTTGTATCAATTTAAACACTATTATGTATTAGCAATTCATAAGTCACCACAAGATTGATACCAAGAAAAAAATGAGAATATCGATTTTTTTATTCAATTTTATTTCTCGTGAATTGAATTTTGTGCTTACATATTATAATACTTTGAAATATTAAGTGATTCAAGAAAGTTAAAGTTAAAAAAGTCAAAGTACTTTATTGCTTATGTTTTCAGATTTGATAACTGGTTTACAAAGGTAAATAACTATGCAAACACCAAGCTTATTCAAGAAAAAATATGCATTATTAAATACAGTAATATAAAAAGTGTTGAAAAAGTGGTTTCTGTACATCGTCAGAGAATTAGCTTCAGGTCAGTTTAACCTAAAATCCAACATTCAAGTGGTTTGTTTTACAGAAACAGAAATTTTTGTTTCTCAAAATAAGTGCATTTTCTGGTTGATCATCAAAAGTCACATCATTGAAATGAAGTTTGTATGAAAAAATCCCCTTCCATGATTGAAAAAAAGCCTTTCTCTGGTTGTTATATTACATAAAGATGTATATTTAAAATATTTATCATTCACTATTCCAATGGAATCAACGTAATTCCAATATTGTGAGTCTAAATACTCGAAGTACTGATTTGATTAATTTTCCTGTAATAAGTGAATGGATAAAAAATAATTTTAACCAAAAGCTATGATATTAATCAAAGGGTAACATAGTCAACCAGGATATTTCGATTATCTCCAATTTATTGATGCTTTTTTATCGATAAAAACATTGGAAATACAAGGATACCTGATGTTGGAGTTGTATAATAAATTTGTATTTACCGCGAACATTGGAATGGAAACAACAAGAAAGATGTCTACACAAGCGATTTAAACCTCTGCTGAAAAAAAGAGAAAGCATTTTTAATATTATTTTTCTCATTTCTCATTAGTTAACTTTGATTCTTAAAATCTCATCTCATTTAAGGTAAGTTTATATTTTATTGATTTGTCTGTAAAAAACATATGCGATTGTCGTTAAAGACTGGCTTCACTTTCAAAGTCTTTGTTCAACTGTCATCTTTTTCATCTAGCATCATGGCTTTGGAAGCTACAACACAACCCGAGGTTGATGATAAAACATTAGAAGAAATTGAGAATGTTTCGAATAGCTGTGAACCCGGTAAGAAACAGAAGAAAAAGAAGTCCAAAAAAAAAGGTCAGTAAAATCTTATTAATTTAGAAAGAACGCTTATTTAAAAAATCTTTACTTATAGCCGCAGTGAAAGAAGTTGATGAGATCGATACTACCGAACAAAATAACGAACAGGATGAACAACAGGATGGCAACAATGAACAACCAGAAAACAATCAGCCACCGAATTCGGGTACCACAGGGAAGAAAAAAAAGAAAAAAAAGAGTTCTAGTGCTAAGAAAAAAACTGAAGGAGAGGAAGGGAATAAACAAACTGATCCTCCATCCATTCCTATTAATCAAATATTTTCCGATGGAAATTATCCGATTGGTGAAATCATGGACTATCCTAAAGTAGATTATGACAAGTTAGTAAAGCTAAGACTTTTTTTTCTCATTATACAATACATACTTAAATTGGAATTTAAATTTTCTTGTAACAGTCGCACAGCAATTGATCGTACAAGCAGTGCTGAAAAGAAAGCCTTGGACGCTGCCAATATTGACATGTACAAAGAATTAAGACAAGCTGCTGAAGCTCATCGACAAACTCGTAAATACATTAGAGACTTTATCAAGCCAGGAATGAAAATGATTGACATATGGTAAGAATTCAGCGCTAGTTTCTCAAGTTCAACGCATCTAACTCGAAATATCTGTATTTTGTTTAAAAAAAGTGAAACTTTAGAAGGTATTGCTCGTAAACTAATTGATGAGAAAGGCTTAGAAGCTGGACTTGCCTTTCCAACTGGCTGTTCATTGAACCACTGTGCTGCTCATTACACTCCTAATGCTGGTGATAATACAGTTTTCGAGTACGACGATGTTTGTAAAATTGACTTCGGTACTCATATTAATGGAAGGATTATTGACTGTGCCTTTACGTTGACTTTTAATGAAAAGTATGATAAGCTTTTAGAAGCTGTTCGTGAATCAACCAACACTGGAATCAAAGCTGCTGGAATAGATGTACGTCTTTGTGATATTGGTGAACAGATTCAAGAAGTAATGGAATCTTACGAAGTAGAAATAGATGGGAAAGTTTATCCAGGTAAGGATATTTTGAATTCGAATTCTTTATTCTGGATTCTAAACCAATGTTATTCGTGTTGAATTTTTATAGTTAAAGCAATTCGTAATCTGAATGGGCATTCCATTGGACCCTACAGAATACACGCCGGTAAAACTGTTCCAATTGTAAAAGGAGGTGACCAAACTGTTATGGAGGTGAGAAGTAATGCAAGGAGGAAATGCATGTTAAGATGTTCAATGAATCAAATATTTAAGTAAATTTGCATTATTCTCAATTAAAATATTTTAGGAAGGAGAAGTTTATGCCATCGAAACATTTGGTAGCACAGGTCGTGGTTATGTCCATGATGATCAAGATTGTTCTCATTATATGAAAAATTTCGATGTCGTTCATGTCCCCTTAAGGTTTGTTTGATCTCTACCTGATTCGTATTTTTTCTAAAATTAACTTCTTTTTCTTCATTTCAGATCAACTAAGTCGAAACAACTTTTAAATGTAATTAATCAAAATTTTGGTACATTAGCTTTTTGTCGTCGTTGGTTAGACCGATTGGGCCAAAGCAAATATCTTCTTGCTCTCAATGATTTATGCCAAAAGGGAATAGTTTCTCCATATCCTCCACTTTTTGATATCAAGAAAAGTTATACTGCCCAATTTGAACACACAATCATTTTGAGACCAACTTGTAAAGAAGTTGTTAGTCGAGGTGATGATTATTAAGAAAGTATCAGATTCAATCGAGAATCAAAGCCTTAATTAAACTCACCCAGATTGTCCACTTGATTTTGAAACAATTAGAAAGTCAATAAAAAAAAGACTTTTATATAATGATATTTTAAGCTCGTCTTAATCAGCGAGGGATTAAAGAGAATTAATTTCGTTTTTCTTTAACAATGGAAAAATATCGTAATCTGATTTTTCAGAGCATCTGTAAGTTTAGCATCTAACTTTGGAATAAATCTAAACTAATTCAGAATCTCTTGTTGATGAAGATAATCATTTATTCAGTTGAGTGTGTTTTCAAATAAAATTTTAGTTTCCCGATCAGACTGAGTTTATCTAAATATTTTTGAATGTGAATGCTTATTTGAAATACTCTGAAAGAAAGGATGAATATTCACACATAAAAAAGACCTTGTTAAGCACTTGTATAGCATTGTAAGGATTATGCTAATTGTCGAGTATCACTACATTAATAACAAATTCATTATTGTGGAAATTAATATTTTCTGAATTCAAATAAAGAATTGAAAATTCTTTCAATATGTAGTGTTTTTCAAAATAACTCAATGTAAGCATAATATTAATTGAATAAACCCTTATAAGTATAACTATTGAGTCTAATCAATAAAAGAGCAATCAAAATACATGCTGAAACTGGTCAAAAATGATTATACAATTCTAAACTCAAGGTTATTTCTAATGACTCACCTCAGATAGCATAGCTTCCTGATCAAATTGTAAATTCATGAACTATTAGGCCATGAGATCAATAAAAAATATTTTGAAAAGTAAGGATGAAATTAGAATCAAGAATTTCATATAAACACTGTCCTTTTCTAATTCTTACACAGTCCCTAACAGCTGACTTACACGTTTTTTTTTAAATTTGAATTTTGCTCTGTTTAGTATTCAATTGCTATTAGAATCACTGTGTTCTCTTTTTAGTTAAATATTACTTTTAATTTTGTTTACATCATGGAGTTATTGAAAATTCATCACGAACATTTCTTCAACAAAGAAATCAGAGTGGATGGACGAAAGTTTAATGAATTTCGTGATTTATTAGTGAATATTGACTCGATTGAAACAGCCGATTCATCCATTGTTGTGAAGATAGGAAGTACTACTGTAATGTGTGGTATTAAAGTTACTCTAAATGAAGATGTCAAAGCTCTTGAATCCGTTAATTATAGTGATTTGATTGACTTGGAAATAGCTCTACATCCACTGGATGAAGATAAAGGAGAACGAGAAGAAATAAACAGTTTGCTGGTTAAGCTAATCAAGGGTAATGTTTTATTTGACCATAAACCATTGATTTGTGAAGATGAGGATGGTGAAAGGCAATATTTAACTCTAAACATTGAACTGATATGTCTCAATAATGATGGTAATGTTCTTGATGCCTTCATAATAGCTTTTCTGGGGGCCATCAATTCACTAAAATTTCCCGATTACAAGAGTATATGTGACGAAGATTTTAACCCTCAACCGACAAGCAAACCTATTAGAAACAATGTTGAATACAAGCGATTAAACGTGCTGAAGTTTCCAATCAGCATTACCGCTGCATTGATGTCAAATGGTAATGTTCTTGTAGACCCAAATCGTGATGAGGAACAATTAGCAACTGGTCTAATTTCTATAGTATTTGACGTTGAAACTGAAAAGATTATCATGATTGAGAAGCAAGGAGGCACTCCAATGGATGATGTCAGTTTGTTAAAGCACATCTCATTCTCAAAGTCAATGGCCACTAAATTTTTTAAAACGATGCCTTTACTTCAATCAAAAGGTGAAGCTATGGAAACGTGAATTACTTCATCTCTTTAACTGAAGCTGCTTTGTGTTTGGATTTCTTGCTAGAGAACAGTTCATAATCTCTTCTCGTTCTCTAAGTTACAAGATGATTCAAGTATCGGTCAAACCTATATGCAGCTGTTATGATGATGTCCATATAATTTTTTTCTCTTATGGTCAAGCTTCAAAGTGTTATAAAGATTGAAAGATTTTTCTTCTGCAAAAGGTGTCATATGATGACTACTTCAAGATCGATTATTATTGAGAATTGTGCAAACATTATGCAAAAATGACGAGTCCAGCAATTAAAACTGACTTTTCATCATTATTATCTCATCTTCATTCGACTATCGTTTTTTACTGTGTACAAAAAGAAATGACCTCATCGTATTTGATATCATCACTTATCTTGTAGTAAACAATGTCCATAGTCTGTCTGGAGCTGGTAAATAATCTCTCTTTGGGTTGAAAGGGAAAGTGATATATGGAAAGAAGGGGTCCATTTGATAAAAGAGGAGAAGTGGAAACAAGCTAAACTATTTACCAGGAAAAAAATGAAAGCCAAGTAAAACCGAAAGGGCAAAGAGAAGTGTTAGAGAAAGTATAACTGATCGTGTGGAGGAGTTAGAAAGAGTAGGAGGAGGACATGGCGATGGTCATCTCATTATAACTGAAACCATTGAATCGACAGCCGTCAGTTGATCCATTGTAAGAACTGATTTAATATAAATAAATGGAACGCGAGACTTCACAGACAAAAACATGATTGAGTTGAGTCACAGACACATCATCTATTCCCTCATCCTTTCATCTTTTCTGGACTCTTTAACTCTCTCCTTTTATTAGCTTCCTCCCTCACTTTTCTTACTCTCTACTTTTCTTTATTCTTCACGTCTTCCTCTCTCCGTCTCTCTCGCTAATAACAAACTCACTTATTATACCCTTCACCTCATATTAACGGTACCTCACTTTTTATCCAAAATTTAGTTGAACCCTCTCTCACTCACTCTCTCCATAATAATATCGTGTATATGGTTAAGAATGTTATTAATGCGCACAGCTTGAAACGGTTAGGCAGATGTTGTTTTTGTTGTTGTGTCCACTACAAAAACTAACCCCTACACTTCTCCCTTTACCTTTACCTTTCCTCATCCAAACGGTTCTTTCCCCAAAACTCTTTATTTCAACCCATTCTTTTGCCCTCTACTTCTCTCCCTTAGCTTATCTCGACTCACTTTGTGTCACTTATAATGTACAGCGGTGAATGGGCTAATTCCTCAGATTATACTGATATTGGATGAGTTGAATTTTGGCAATCGGTCAAAGGATGGTCATTGTAAAGAGTAAAAATGTGAAAAGGAATCGAAGGACAAGCAATCAAAAAATGGAAGCAGGAAGAGGAGGGAAAAAAGTAAAGAAACAGAAAAGTTATCCTTTCTTTTTGGCCGAAAACAATCGTAATAACATATTTTATGTATTGAATGATGTCCAAATGAAGCTGATAACCCCAAAGTGAAACTCATTTTTCCCCTTTCCATACTATTAACAGTTAGAGAAGTCCAGAGATTGGGAAGAGAAAGAAAAGAAGGAAAGTCTATCGCCCAAAGTGACCATTGACTGCATCCGTTTTCATCAACTATCCCAATATTATTTTCAATCCATTTTTTCGGTAACCCAAGAAAAGGGATTGGACTCATTCAATGAACCCTCTCTATTCTCTTTCGACACACTCCATCATCATTGCCACTCTAACTGTGTATTTATCCTCATTGCTGTTTCTCCTTTTTTTCAACCATTTTTGATATGTTTTACTGTTCACTTTAACATTTCCTTCTTTGTCTTTCCACCATTTTTTGTGTATATCAAAGTCAACTGAATATACATACAAATGTGAATGCAAAAAACGATAATGATTACATGTAATCATTCAAATGGTATAACCCATAAATATATAACATTCCCTTCTTTATTGTCAAGACGGTTGTTCACTTACACAGAACTGTAATGATGGTGATATTGATGGCGATGATGATTATGATGATGATCTCTACTCATCTAATGGTTTATTTTTTGCTGACTTTGAAGCAAAAAAACAAACCTGGTAAAGTTGCTACAATATGTGTAATACCTAACCTAATAAAGCGTCTGTTTTTGATAACCTTAGCTTTATCACTGCAAGTAACACTCACTTTCACTTCCAAAACTCAACCAAGTTCATCTTTTTTTCACTAACCTTTAAGGTTACTTGTAAGGTCACTATCATATAAATATATATTTATTTATGTAATTTATTGTTATAATATTTCCATGTTTAAGTGATTCAGTAACATTATTTAACCAAAAGTATCAGAGCCAAGTGATAAATGAAGGTTTCATCAGATAATAAGTCAACATTACCAATTGGTAACTGCATAGTTTACGTAAAAAATTGTGATTCAATATTGGTTAAGTTAAAATCTGATAAAATAAAAGTCAACATTGAGAAAAAATGGACTCAATGACATCTTAATTTGTTGGAACCAAAAAATGTTTCTTGATCATTTACATTGTTTGACTAGCAGTTAGACTAGCGTTGAGCCTTACATTGCGCTTTACATTGAAAAAGTGAAGTCAATTGTTGAGACTCTAATAAATCATTATTTACATTTTGTAAATTATGCCTTTTACCTTGGTTTGATCACAATTTAGCTTGTAATTTATCTCAACTATCAACAAGGAAAACAACAATACAAAAGCGTTTCTCGGTTAATTTAAACACTCAATTTCCTTTGGACGCAAAATAAACCATTTCCTATTTGAAATACAAATTAAGGTGCAAACCATCTCCATCTTCCTCTTTCCCACTAAGATACTGATTATGATTGAGATGATATTTATGATTAGGACGATGATTTATCTTGTGTAAACGATCCTAAAGACAAGGTCAAGTATAGCATACTAGTGGGGCTACCTTATTTTAAAGTAAAACTTGAAAAGGTAAACTCCAATTGGCTTCCAATTTATCTTCATAATTATCTTTATCCACACTATTATTAACTAAACTTGGTCACAGTAGCAAGGCCCGAGTATCGTACAATGTCCTGTTGATTGTTTCATTTATTACAACAGTCGAGACACAAAATTTTGATTTTTTTTGTCCTTAACACAAAACAAAAGTCAAACTTGGCATCAAAATTGGAAACAAAAGCTTCGAGATTTATTCAAGATCCAAACAGCTGATGGAGCGAATTGGCGGATTATTTGAAAGTCTTGAAAATATTTTCCACTTGTTTTAACTTCCTTTTACTCAGTGACGATAATTATGGTTCATATATTCATGATGTTGATTGATGAAATCACAAGACAAATTTTTGGACTGAGCAATGAAAAAGTAGCAAAATAAGTGAATTTATTGCGTGAAAAAAAGTGAACCTCAATAAGCTAGCAAAAGTTGACTGGGAGTGAGATTAATGATAGTTGAATGAATATAATGATAACAATAATAGCATTTTTTATAGGTTGAATACCTATAAGTTGGTCAATGATAAAAAACACAAAAAATTTGAGTCAACCTATATTTGAATGAAAATATCATTGGTAAAGACTGGCCAATCCAAAGAGGAGCCAAAAATATCGATCAATTTTTTTGCAGATCAAATGGAAGATGATGAAGAAAGAAATGCAAGTTTGAGATGAGAAAAAAAAGAGATGATGAAGAAGAAGAAAAGAAGATGATGATTGAAACTAAGATGGACAAAAAGGGGATGAGAAGGAAAAAAATGGCCGATAAAAATGGAAGCACAAAAAACATGGTAAATGGCGACAAGAATCAAATAATGAGATGAGAATTGAAATTGGAATATGCTCTTTCATCTTCAACTCTCCATCTTTTTTTTGCTTCTTCTTCATCATCCAAAGGAAGAGAGATGATGAAAAGTAATCATGGCAACTGGCTTTTGTGTGTCCATCAATTGGTCATCTCTAGATTGATGGGTATTAAAAGGGAAGAGAAGCGCACTGAAGATGAAATTTGATTAATATTTTAGTCTCGGTGGTAACAAGGATTTAGGAATAAACCAGATTATCATTGGAAATGTATGATTTAAATTGAAATCACTCTTTCAGTGCTGATTCCATTCACAATGAACATGCAAATGAAAAAACACGATCGAGTCGGAAAAATCAATATCATCTATTAAATACATTGAGCTTGTTTATTCTAATCAAATCAATTTTAACCATCAAAACTATGACTATAAGTTTAGGTTGAACCAGTAAAATGGAAATAACCCTTAAAACAAACACCATTCAACCAAGAATTGAGCTCTTTAAATGAGCAATTAACCCTTCAAATCTAGACACAAGACTCAATAGTTGAAATGACAGTAAATAATTCAAAGTTAAACAAACCAGTTGATTAAACTCTGGTTAAACCCTGAACCCAAATAACATTAACCTGCCAAATTGTTTTAATCCTTAAAAAAAGTCTCTGGTAATCTTTTTGGTTTAACCAGCTTTTTGTTTCAATGAAAATACAAAATACCCGATAATATTGTCCAACTGTTATTAACCAAGTCAGTTAACTTTGATTCTTTGAGTAAATCTTTTTCCTAAATATGATTTTCCTGGTTAAACCAATTGGTTAATTGTTGAGACAAAAATTTGAAGTCAATGAGAATCAAATTGGAACATTTGACTGCACCGAAAAAAATGATTGAATAAACGAGGGTAAAGCACAATTTTTAAAGCAAAGACTGGACAGGTTGTGATGGATGTCAATTGTCATCTAATATGGTAATAATTTATTTAATTTGATAACAAATTAGATGTGAAAAGTGTTCAAAAATAGGGCGTTACAGGGTTGACCAGAATTGGTGACTTTAGACGACTTGCATTTACTTGGCAATTTTGGCTGTTGATAACATAAGCACGATCCAAAGAAACGATGAAATGGTTCAACAACAATAGTCTTAGTGTTTGTTGTTGTTACTTTGAGACGGATGGACGTGCGACTTTTGTGGCGCTATTAAACCTTGAAAATTGAATGGTAAATAACAATAATAAGGAGGACACACAAACAAAAATGAAGGATAAGATGATGTGGAGGTTTATATTATTGTTGTTTATTGTAGGAGGAAAGGTAAAGATGACGGAGACTTTGTGACCTTAAATGTACGCCTTTTTACGTGTTAATAGGTACAACAATGGTGCAACAATAATGGCCTAATGATATGGATTCGTGTTTATTCATTTATCAGCTTATACCAATGAACCGTTCAATAATGAAGCGACAACAAAAAGAAATAAAAAAAAACTGAAGATCAAGACTTTTTTAATTCATCAACCTTTACTTGAGTTTAATACTTTAATACATTAATTTATACTCATTTTGGATTGAATTTATCTTTACTAATGATAATTTATGTTACTGGAAGTGCTAGGAAATAAAGGTTTTACTCATTGCTTTTCAATGAAAAGGTATAAATCAATTTGCTTTCATCAAGACATTTTTTTTCTGGCTCCTTTAAATTGCTTCAACGTTTGATTCATCTTTTTACATTGCAAATTGATTTACTTGGTTGTTAACCAGTTAATTTGGTTCATTAATCAGAGGCAATCAATTTAGATTAATTGAAGTAAAAAGGTTGCACTGTAAAGACAAAATGAAGGAAACAAAATAAGCTCTTTTGGGTTATAATTTGGACCAATAAGATAAAAATGGTCATTTTGTTACTTTTACCAGTCAATGGATATTAGTAGGAATATCCTTTTTTTACTTTAATCGATTCTGACTCCTTCCTCCACCTTCATTATCATGTTTTTTTCCTTCTCTGGGTTGTTATTTAATCATCATACTCTTCATATCATCATTAGTCTACTGTGTATTATGAAAATTTGGGTTATTAGATGTTGAAATGGTACATTTTTAGGATTTATCTTTAAAAATTGCGACTTATTGAGATTGTAAATGCATGAATGTAAATAGAGACTAAATAAAAGAAGATTTTGCTATTGTATAAGAATATAAATTTGATTATTGATTGAGCTGATCAATGAAGGATTAATTGATGATAAATAAGTGAATGAATGAAACAGAGTTTGCTCAGGAAAAATTGGTTAAAAGGAAAGAGGAAAGACCGAAAAAAAGATGAAGAAAAGGAAAAGTAACCAGAAAAAGTGGTAATTCACGTATCATGATCAATGTTGATGGTAAAGATGGAGTTACCAAGAAGTGCTTCAGAGCTAAATGTATTTGAAGAAGATTTATCTTTCTGTTTGAACGGAAAATTTCTCCAAGTAATATGTGTGCCGAGAGATGCCGAAATCATGTCATTGAAAGCTTTCAATGTTGATTACAATGTTGCCATAATACAAAATTATTTAGTAATTATTAAATTTCCAGCTTGTAAATCAATGGAACTCGATGAAACAGAGAAACTAATGGAACCAATTTTTCCAAATCTAATCAACTTGAGCAATTAAAAGCTGCTATAGATGAAAGTAAATTTTGTCGTCACAATAGATCAAGATAACCCGATGATCAGTCCGCTTGTTAAATGGCGATCCTAGAAATATGGTAAAGATGAGTGGAGAAGAGTTCAAGCAGAAGAAGATGATGATGATGATGATGATGAGAAGGATGCATTGATGGTTAAAATGATGGGAGAAGTGAATTGGTCAGTTTGAAAGATGAAAAGACTTTGAATGGTCACGAGACTCGTTATCATCAAAGATTGTTGTTGTTGACAGGAATAAAACCTCATTCCGATCAGCACCCACCCTCGCTGACTCGCGCCTTTCAATGAATGTACAATAACAATTACAAAAAGGAAGTAAAAAACTCCAAAAAATAGAGGAAACAAGGTTAAAAAACATAGTTGAAGGAGGCTTACGTTGTTTACAATCAGATTTTTGCCTCTTTTTTGTGCTTTAGTTTTTTTGTCTCCGTTTTTTGCATTATTATGCTTTGTTGTTGTTGTTGTTGTTTTCATGAATCTCCTTGCTTTTGAGACTCCTCCATCAACAATCATCTTTATCTTCATTTAAAATATTCCTTTGGCTGTTTGAACAAAAAAAGACTTGGATCAGAAATTTTTGCCTTCATTTGTTGACATGCGTTTTCATATCGTTACTTAGTAATATAATCATTATTATTATTCCTATTATTTGTATTATCAAGCATTCAAAGTGATTTTTGATAATGATAACTGATATAACATGATTAGGAGACAATTTGTGTAAAATGCTGTTGTTTGTCTTGCTTAGTATTTTAAAAATTGTTTATGTTAACAGTAAAATAAAAATCAAATTGAAATGCTGTCGATGGTAACATAATAACAATAATATGATAATAATGATAATGATGATAATGTTATAACTTATAAGAAAGTTGAGAAGCTCTTTGACAGAAGCTGATATTATAATGCATTTATCTTGACCATTATCATCATCATTTTTTATCACATTTCACATTTACTTTTACTGTTTTTCTCTCACCTTACTCTTCCTCGCCACCATTATCAGCATCATCATTATCATCTTGTTGCTTGTATTTTTTGGTGTCTCCTTCTTTCTCGAATACATCATTTTGTGTTTGTTACCTTTCTGACCTGATATTTATTTGAAAAAAATGATCAAAATAAATGTATGATTGTTGATAACCTATAATCAGCAACACGCAAAGTCGCTTTACATCTCACAGATACTGACTTTCCGTTGATTAATCTTTCCAAGTTTCTTCTGAATTTCGCTGTCTTTGGTAATATAATAGGATAAACCGACATGCTTAAATATTAAAGCATTTTCAAGTTGCTAAATACACGAAGCTTGACCAAAAAATTTCTAATTAATGAATCTCAATCGAGAAACCATAGTTTAGTCTTGTCCAAGACTCATCGCCCAAATCGAGCATCGACTCAATTCCAAATTTGTATAATTCAGAGTGTTTAATAAGATGAAAAAACCAAGACATGGTAAGCGAGTTTCCATGAAGCAGCTTTAATGAATCCTTTTTCACAGACTATTAGTTGATCCAATTTTATGTTATCCAGTGATTCTGGACACTGTAGATAAAGTAGAATAAAATTACATTAAATTAGTAATATTGACAATTAAAATAAGACTTTTTGTGTTTCCATAAAAATCCAATAAATTAGAGCTTTGAGCAACTCTTGGATAATCCTTTGGATTGAACACTTTGCTTGAGTAATATCCAAGCCATTTACCGATTCCTGATAAATTGTAAATAAATGAACAAGACACAATGATCAGACAATCATGAAAATTAAAGAATAAACTGCGAACCCAAAAAAAATAAAGCAAACAAAATGATGAACAAATGTGAATAAATCTGGTTAATATAAAGAGTGACAAGCTGAAAATGCAGAAGTCATTATTACCATAGAAACCAATTGATTGAGCCAATCGCACAACGTAATGAAAGGGTTACAAAGTTGGAGGTTAAATTAAATTGCAATGAAAGCAGCAAAATTGGTCAGCGAAACAATGAACAGTTAGCCAAGTCAATCGAAAAAGAAACCCAATAATTAAATGGAAAAGTGAAATTTGTTGTGAAAAAAAGTGTAGATAAATATTGACTCTATTGTAAATCACTAATTACAGTTTAAGTAAATCTATCAAGCATAACAATCTAATTAAAGTAATACAAGTTTCAACTATAATTTGGTATAAAAGGTGAGTGTGAAAAAAGACATGAAAAGGTGGTCATTTTGAAAGATGAACATGAAAGTGTTGGAGAAAAGTTGAACTGATTAAAAGGAGATTGAATTACACTGAGAATACGTAAAATGCATTAAGAAACATTTTCACATCATCATCATCCTAATCATCCATATCATCCTTGGTTGTTTGGGTTTTTGGCCTCAACAGCGTATATTTTGTAAACAAACGGGTCTTTTGCCTTGACTTTTCCCCATTTTTAATATGATTGATTATTGTAACTTGATTTTTTATGGACATTGAAAACACTGTATCAACCTCAATGGACTTTCAATGTAAGTTATTATTGTTCAACTAATGTGAAACATAATTCAAAATCAATACGTCTTAATCAATTGTCCAGCCTATTCAAATTGAGATAATTAAGTGAACAAGAATCAAACATTAAGTTATTCAATCAATCAAAATTTCAAATCTTAAAATTTACGCCCATTCCTCAGCTTTTACTGTTAAACAATCAACAAATTGGCTTCTAATGAATTACAACCTAACATTGAACATTGTCTTTCAACCATTTTCAATTGTTTGATCAGGAATCAAAGACAAATGATGAAAAGTAAATTGAAAAAATGGATTGAAATTGTATTCAAAATCAAGAAAGCAAAGAACGAAAATCAATATTTTGATCTTTCAAGCTAATCCAAGTTCATTTCAAATGTAACTCATTTGATTTTTCATGAAAAAATGAATGTTTTTCCAGGACAATTTCAAAACTAGAAAAAATCTTCACTCAATTTATAAACTGTCATTCGTCTTAAAATTATGCAAAATATATCTCAATTGAAAATCAAAGTTGAAACACAAATGAAGTGATGTTTAAAAATTGAAACCAAATTTCAGACAAAAAAGATTCTTGAATATTGGAAAGAAATGAAATCTATTTTTTAGCTCAAAGATGAAATTGGATCGAGTGAAGTTGATTTAATGTAAATTAACACTTTTTTAGACTCGACTGGAATTAATAAGCAAATTGAATTGAATGTTTTATTTGACTGTTTTTTGGTCTCGGAGTCGAATCACTTTTGGTAAGTATAATGATGAAGATGAAGATGGGGATGATGATGAAGAGGAGGAGGAAGGAGTGGATGTTAGGTTATAACTAAAAAAAGAAGGAAAAAAATATAGAAAAAGGTGGAGTTTATTGTATTATATTATTATATCTTCATCATGTGATTTGATGTTGATGCCAAGGTGGAGCTATAATGATGAAAATTTAAAAGATATTGGTTGGAAATGATGAAAAATATACAAAAATAGTCAATTTTTTTATATCTTTTCCATTATATTACATTTGCTTCATCATCATTTCGATTCATCTTTAATTAGTTAAAATTAAACTTTTAATACATTTTCACATTCCCCATCATAGTGTCCCATTTAAATGTAATTCATTGTAATTCATTCATTGTGCGCCATTTAATTTCATATGAAATACAAACACTTTCATCATTGTTTTAATTTAACATCAACATTGCTCATTGTTTAACTGTTAATTTAGTTGTTTTTGTGTACTTCACCATAATAATAGTGAATATATCAACTGGATTAACAGATTTGTGTCGCGTATAATCAACTATTCAAATGGTTATTGTAATCACTAAAGGTGAGTTGACATTTTACTCAATTTTCAATCCTTTTTTCTCATGTTTTCAATATTTGACAATTTTGCTCATTCTATCCAAGTTTATTGGGTTTTTTTCACTTGCGTTAACTGTTGGTTGATTCATTTTAACAGTGTTTTTGGCTTTCGATTGGATTTGTTGATGAAATGTAATTAGCTTTCATTTTTCCTCATTTGTACTTTGTTTCTGTGTCTGTTTTTATCGTCCTCTTCCTTGACCAAGAATTCATTTTTAATTGGTTCAATTGGATGAATTATCTGCAATTCAGAATTGGTTCTTTGAATGCATTTTCATGATTTGATTTGCATTTTAAAAGGTTTTTTAAGATTCAAATAAAAAAATTTAGCAAAGTCAAGAGCTGCCATCTATTGTTGGCGAATCGAAATATGCTAAATGTTTACTTTTAAAAGCATCGAGATGATATTATTGAATGATTATCCGGTTATTTCATTTGCACAGTTCATTTTCATTTATCGGTGTCCATAAGTGATAAAAGAATAAGATATCTTAGGCTAATATATCGAACCGTTTAGTAGTCAATAGTGTTTATAAATGGTGATAGATTATGTGAAAATAAAAACAATATTTGATCAGATTATGTTTTGAGTTGTAATTGATTTTGAAAATTTAGGTTCAAGCTCTACTCTTCCAACAGATTTCATGCTATCTAATTGAGAATATATTCACATAGAATTTATTACTTCATTGATTAATTACGTTTACCTTAACGTTCGGTTTTAATTCACAACTAACTTTGGTTAAACAGCATAAACACGAATACGTCAATTCACCAATACCATCCATGATCCATACCAAAATCAACAATATTGATGTAGTCAAATACTTTTTGAATTACTTTGATCTAGACTTGTAATACACCAATAGCATTGAACTTTTCAACTTATCCTTCACTCCAATGAATCGGTAAAGAAATATTTATCTGCTTCCGATATTAACTGTAAGAAAAAAATAAATGAAGATCAGATTAAAATTTGTTTTCAAGGTAAATTTGAGAGTCAAGTGTAGTCAACATACGACTCAGAAAAAAATTAATCAAGCTCAAAAAAGGCTATTCAATTCACCTGTTTAAACTAAATCAGTATGATGAATGCACTTGTTATGTAAGACTAATAATCCGAGTATTAATTGTTGATTTCGTGGACAGCAGCTTTGGTAAGTTAAATATTTCCAGATTAGCAAATTTTAGAAACAAATTGTATATTTTTACTGCATTATTGTGAGGATCATAAATAGATTTCAGTATGAGAATTATAAAATTTTAATAACCATGATGGTAGTGAATGATGACTGGTAAATTTTATTTCAAGACATTTAAATCAACACTCAAAAACTTACACTAATAGCTATTGATATAAAGATTAAAACTCGAAGTTTACAAGACCAGTTATTTTTCAGGATAATAGATGGCAGTACAGAATGTGTAAGAATCCTATTAGAAACAATAGATGGCAGCTCTTGGAGTTTTACTGCAAAAATTGAGCTTAACATAAAATTATAGAGAGTTTGATTGCTGTGAAAAGATTAATGAAATTACTTAGACATCAATCGTGAAATCATTAGTGCTTGATATTTCTGGATGCCACAATTGAATTCTTTTTCAAGTATCAGTTCAAAAAGCTGTTTTAATTCAAGTTTTGGGCAAAATGAGAATCAAAAAGTCTCATGTTATCAAATCAACAAATGTGTGGATGCCTGAACAAATTGAAGACTCGATAATTAAAACATTTCGTTGAAGTTTTTGTGATTTCAATGAACAATATCGGTGAGAATCAATGATAGATGTGAATTAAAATGGATAAGAAAGCTGTTAAGCTTACATTTTAGATTGAAATCGACTCGGTCCTAAAATTTGATGCTTATTTTCGTTAACAGATGGCAATTGGGTATATGTGTAATGACGCTTTTTGCTCAATTTATTCAATTGTTTAACTCTCAAGATTCAAACAAATCAATTTCGAATTCATCAAGATTTAAGCGATAACTATAGATGTTATCTAAAAATTACCACTACTTGATGACACCAAGTGGAATAGCATAAATTTTAACCAATAATAACGGTTAAATGATATAAAAATTCACAATTAGAAAATGCAGTTAAAATTGAGTCAAAATCAAATATCGCCAAAAGTTGCCATCAATTAACCTAAGTGGACCATCTATACAATACAGTACAATATTTAAAGTTAAAAATAATTTTTCTGCGGGAAAATTGTGGACAAACTGAACGAGTTCCAAGGAAAATTTCAAACACACATGAAAGCCAACACACACTACATTCAACGTAATTTCAGAACTCAATCAGAATTTAAGATACTAAGAAATTGCCGTTTAAATAGGTTGCCGTGAAGACTGCTGGTTTAGTTTGATTGTTATGCATTAGGAGTATATTTAACCTTTGTTTTCGAGTGAAGAGTTTGGCAAAAAATCTGGTTCCTCAACTGTACAGAAGGATATCGAAGTTTCCCAATTTTTCCTCTTTTAAATGAATCTTTTGAATGTATTGGGTTGAGAAAAGCGAATCAATCAGTCATGATCGGGTGTCCGTTTGTAAAATGTAAAATTGCAATCTAACCATCCAAGTTGAGGACACAAGACCAGAAAAACGAGCCTAACCAGATAAAAAACAAACAGAAATTAATCAAACAAAAACACATAAACGCAATGGTTAACCAAGATGACCAGAAAACAAAGATAATTAAAAGATGATTAGAAAGGTGTTTAAAAAAAAAGATGTTAAAATGATCAAACAATTGCGATGAAAAATGCTGTTTAAAGACATTTGTTTAGGATTGAAAATGGAAACGCAGACGCAATGTTGAATTTATGTTTAGGGGCGCAATTTTTGATTTAGGCGTGGCATTCATTGAAAAGCAAAAAGTGTTTACGCATCTGAAAGAAAGAGATGAAAGAAGAGAAAGAGATGAAAAGAAAGAGAAGATGTTGAAGAAGAAGGAAAAAGAGTGAGAATGAAAAATAGAAAAACAAAGTTTGAAGAAAAAAAAAGTCGAATGAAAAGAAGATTTGAAATCATTTTAACATTGAGTTGAACAATATTAATCTTTTTTTGTCTGTAACTTGTTAACCATTCAAAATCAATAATCATCTTAAACTAGCCATACTTTTGGTCATCCTAATCATTGTAATCATCCCTGATCATCAAGCAAGTCCTTTCAAGTGTTTCAATAGCAGACAAAAATAAAAACAAGAAATAAAACAAAACTGAAACTCATTTAGTCTACAAAATCATTTGACTTGTTCAGTCTCATGAAACACTGAACCTAAAGTTGAGTTAAACTTCAGGCTTTTATACCTGGCCGGGACTAACCATTTGCTAATCACTTTCATCAACCCAAAACCATGTCATCAACAACAGCCAAAGCAACATCAACCAACACTAAAAGTGACAAAATTGTTAAAACTGTAAATATCTTAAGATGTAAAGTTGTTAATATTGATAAACTTCAAGATCTTCTTGGTCATTCAATAATCATACTCAGAGGATTGATTTGTAAGTGCCAGTGGACAACAGATGTTGTCAAAGTTTCTCAATATATATTCATGTTTACATCACAATCTTTCACCTTTCAAAAAGCATTCAATTGAACTTTATTTTTTTTTCTTGTTTTGTGATCAACTCTAAAGGTGAACCTGACCAGATAACGGCTTTAACCGGTCGAAGACGAGGTCGATGTAAATGGTTCAATGTGGCCAAAGGATGGGGATTTATTACACCTAATGATGGTGGACCTGATGTCTTTGTTCATCAGGTAAGTGTTGACAATTCAACTTTAATTATTGTTTGGGTTAATCACCTAGAGTCAAGGGTTTCAAGTTTTCCTTCAAAGTTTACTGTTCAAGTGAATGTGAAACGTTTCCTCAAGTTTTAACAGAGCTTTAGCTTAAAGTAAAATAAAAAAAAGCGTTTTGTTCAACTGAACAGAGAGTTAATCTCTCATGAGAATTAACTTGATGTATCATCCGAATCATCAACAAAAACTGTAAACTTTCAGATGATTGTTCATCCAATTTCACCTTCCAACCAATTTGACGCAACATCATCTTTATCCTCATCTTTCTCATCCAGTTGTCAGTTTCATCAGTAAATGTGACGGTCAGTTGCCAGTCCAACACTTATCAAGCCAAGTGTCACAAGTAAAGATAACAAAATGTTTCAAATGCAAATCAATTGACAAGCGAAAATTAGTTTCATCTCTTTTTCCTGCAAATTTTCAAATTTTAACCCAAAATTGCACTGAAAAGCTTTTAAAATCGACTCATCCTGAAATTATAATAACTCAATCAACTTTACTTAAATTGCATTTCGTATGTTCATTATTATCCTCACCAACAATATTTAAACAGTTTGAGTTGACTTGAGCAAAAGCTTTGATCAGACTTTGGGTCAATCAGATGAACCAGTAAAGCTCAAATTTTTGGATTTTCTGAAAATCTTTCCAAACCAATCAAACGAAACTCATTGTTAACCCAAATCAGGCAATTAACTTGGAGTTGAATGGTTTATTTTTCTTATCGATATTGAAATATCAATCGATTATCAAATCAACTTTAATCAATAAATGATTTTTGTCCAATAAACATGACTTATAACCTGAGATGGTTAGCTGGTTAGTGGGTCACATGAGTTTATTTAGTTTCATTTGTTGCTTCAGGTTGATAGCCATTTGGTAACCTTGGCCTTGGAAATCGATGGATGACCATTTCTTGTGGGTCACTCCAATCATGTAACATTTATTCTAATCACTATCATCTGACCACATCAATACCAAGAAAGAAGCCATTTCATCTTGAAAATTGTCTCCATTCTCCTGCATCATTCTCATAATCCTATCATTATCTTCATCAATTCATTGTTGATTGTTAAACAATCAAAGCTATTATTAGCTTAACACAATCGATTGTGAATATTTAGCCAAAAATGAAATGAAAAAGTGAAACCAATTATTGATTTTTTTACTTTACCTTTAAAAAAGTCAATTATAACAATAGATTGAAACATGTAATTTGAATAATACAATTGGCGTCTCATCAAATTGTTAAGGAAGATCAACTTGATGATGATTCTTACATAACATATCATTATCAAACTACTCATTGGAACCATTTTTTTGTTGTTATTGTTGAAACTTCCTGAAAATCATTATCATTGATCCAGTCTTTTGCATGGTCAAAAAAGTGGACAAAATGAAGAATCATTATGATTATAAAAAAAAAGTAAAAAATTAATGTGAAAAATATCATGAAAAAGGAAACTCCTTTTAATGAATATTATCTCATGAAACTGTAAGTTGATTACACCCACTAATAATAATAATGATACTTTTTTCTGTTCACTTTTCAAATGCTTTATTCTTATAGGAACTTGAAAGTTATCAAATTTTAAAGGCGAATCACAATTGAGTTGAAAAACCTATAAAATTGAAAGTAAAAGTTGCAAAACTGTTAGCATTAGCTTTTATTGTTATCTTGGTCACTTAAGAGGAGAGTTGGAGGAAGATGAGGATGAGGATGGAAGATGGATGATAATTCTTTGAAATGGAAAGGGCAACAGAAAAGATAACATCAATTGAAGCTTCTGTAAAATAAATAATAAGGTTTAATGTTGACTGGTTAGGTAAAGATGAGAAGGAAGATGAAGAGAAGGAGAAAGATGTGGATGAAGATGAAGATGAAAATTGATGACTTTTTAGATAAAAAAATTCTCTCCTTTTTTAGCTTCTTGTCACATCAATCTCACTTTTTTGTTGTTGTTTGGAGTAAAAAGTTTTTTTTTTATTGGTGTGAAGTAAAATTTTATGGTAAAAAATATGTGATGATAAGGATGAAAAAAGCTGAACGTGACTGGACATTTGGCTGGAGAGAGTAAGAAGAGGAAGAGAGGATTGAAGAGATGAAGATGAAAGTGAATTATCATTAAATTTTGTGGCATGTAAAAGTAAAGGGAGAATTGAGAGAAGATAAAGTTTTTTTTTGCTGCTGATTCAATTGGAAATGGAAATACTTTTAAAGGATAATGATAATGATGATTAAAGCTAAAATCTGATTACTCATCATGGAATAGGGTTCGTGAAATGACTTTACTGTATGTTTGTTTGATGGATAAAGAGTCTCTCTGTAAAGTTCATGTCTCATTGCCTAACCAGGATCACTTTAGTGAGGCTTAAAATTAAGGTTAAAATGGAAATGAGGATGACCAATATGATGATGAATATTAAGATGATGTGGACACGAATGAAGATACAAAATATTCACCATTCAAAGTATCCTTGATGTATGTTTCCTTGGTCCGCAAAGAGTCACTTTGCTAGGTCGGCATCTTCATGTCTCATTGCCTAACCAGAATTACTTTAGTGGAGATTAAAGATGTAAAATTAAGGTAAAAATCAAAATGAAGATGATGATAATGATGATGGTAATAATGGAGATGAGGTTGGTGATGATGATGGTGGTCAAGGTTATGGTGGCGGCGATGATGATCATGTCGAAAGTGATGAAAATGAAAAAGGTCGTGCCGTGAAGGGCCGTGTGAAAAGGGTCTTAATGTGTGTTTGTCTAATGGGCAAAGAGTCACCTTGTTAGGTTGAAAAGTTAGTGCCTTATCACCTAGTCGTACGGTACTTTGATTATGCTGAAGCTTGATGTATGTTTATCAATCCATGATTTTGGTTCAACATGATGTGTTATTTATATTAATGGTTGAATTTTCAAATTTTTTTTTCTATCATGAGTTTATGGGGAAACATGGTTCGTGATTCAATGCAATCATTTGTACCTTGTTTTGTCTGTAATGATCAATTTTGTTTCATTATTATTGATGAAAAATTGGTTGAAACAATGTAAACTTTGAAACCATTTATTTTTTGTCTCTCATTAAATATTCATATTTTCATGGTCATGTTAAGTTATCATTATGTTTCAACGATTATCTCACTGTAAATGGGTCCAGTTATTACAATCCATGTATTTAAATTTGGAGATTCAATTTTTGAAATCATTCTGCACTTCCTCTCAACTTTTTCATATATTTTACCCTGTTGCTTAAGGCTTATCCAACCCTGAAATGAAATGTCACCAAGGTTAATATCATCTTCATCTTTATCATCTTCCTTCCTCTTCCTCACTCAAGACAATGATACCGGAAATTATTCAAAGACATTTCCTTCATCATTTAAATCAATTTTTTTTTTCTTCACCTTATTTTATGCATTTCCTTGATTGAATGGGTTTCAGTTTTAATCAACAATTTTCAATTGACTCATGAACTTGCATGCAAATTTTCTCTCTTTTCTGTCTCTATAAATTCACTTTGAGTTGATGAAATTTGAATGGTGAAGAGGATGAAATGTTAGGAAGAGGAGTTGACCAAGGAGGAGTTTCAAGATTAAAATTTATTTTTGACGACTTTTTGCCCTTTCCAGTTGCAAGAGCAGCCTCAATGGGTCAACTTTTGTTTTGATGATAAACTGGATCGATAAAGTTTAAAACCCAAGTTTTGAATGTCGGGTGAACCAATGAGAGGTAAGAAGTAGGTTGAATCTGATGAGAGCAGAATCGCATGTTCATCAAAATGAAAATTTACATTTACTGGTCAACTTTATCTTGATACAGATCAAAAGCATGAAGATGAATTTATTCAAATCAGATCAAGGATAAGATAAGCCAGAATTTGAAAAAAAAAGTCAATTTGCAATTCAAATTAACTGCAATAGGCTATAATTGGATGATCTGAAAAATCGATTTTTAATTATAAAGCTTCACCTTGAAAGCATCAAACAATAACTTTTAAAAATCGATTATTTCGATTTCTTGTCAATCGACTTTTACTTGACTTTTAATTTCCTGAAAAACTCAAAATATCCATCGAAATTCAATCCAAGATGGAACCTTCAAGCGCTCGAATTTTACATAAAAATGTTCAATTAGAAGCGAAATTATTGATCGATTTTTAACATTCGATTAATTACAATTATTAATCGATTGTTTGAAATCGATTTTACGTTGATGTTAAATTTTTATAAAACTTGGTGATTGCCTTAATCGTGATTGAGTTTACTTTGTAAAGTGAATATCATCTTTGCGTCTCATGTGTTGAATCTTTGTTTAATGTCATTTTGACAGGAAGCAAGTTGATGAAGATTAATACAAGTGAAACTTTTAATGATTACCAACCTTAATGATTGTTAACTATTAAACAAAATCAGCGTAATAAGCAAACATCAACTCTGAACTGGGGCAAAATGGTTCAAATAAAAAACAAAACCACAAATGAGATTAAAATTGTCTCTATTATAAATTACTTTAATTTGTATCTTCATCAATCAATTACCATCATCTTAACGTTCATTCACCATCATTATCATCATCATAATATTCAATGTGTACTTTTTTTTATTGTAGACTTGAATAACAATAAAAACTAGACATAATTGATAACCAATTGAAGAGTAGAAACAAAAACATGCGAAAAGGAATGAAAAAATCAATAAAAAAAACTGGAAAATTGCGTGTTTTATGTGAACTTTTTTCAATTTTATCTCCTCATCTTCATCACCTTTACAAATATAACACCAAAATGTAATAAAAAAAAGATGCTTTTAACATCCAAACATCAGATGGAAACAACGCTGAACCAAAGCTGCACTTTGAATTGTTTGTGAAAATTTCGTGATTCCTCCTCCCACATCATAGCTTCAACCATCACCATCACCATCATCATCATAAACATCCTCATAAGCTGACCATCTGAAGGCCAATAAACATTAAAAAGGATGAAAATGTCTGGTCAAAAAAACGTTAATGTATGATAAAGTAGAATCCGCAAGACGACAAAACAGAAACAAAAGTTGGCGAAGAAAAGAAGAGGAAGAAAAAAATTGATGATGAAGAAGAGACTGTATCTGGTTTAATGGTGATCATCATTAAAAGTGACCTTAACTTTCCCTTACACTCACAACAAGATATATTGACCTTAGATATTACATTTTCTTGCCTTTCATTGCTTTCATTTTTGAGATTCCCGTACAAAAAGGAAGACAAAAAATGAAGTAAAAAAGTAAAACCCAAAAAAAAAAACAGTTTTCATGGAGTGACCAATGAACCCAATGAAGTTTTCCTATTTTTCATTTTACTTGAAGCATTTTTCATTCCCAACGTTATCCTATCTTTCATCCTCATCCATTTCACCTTCTTCCCTTCCTCGTCTTCCCTCATCTTCATCCTTCTCAATCACCTTCATCATCTCAATACTCCCTCACTTTTCATCTTGAAACAACATTTGTGCTTTCCTTTCAATCCAAACATTTTTCACTCTCAACATTTTATCATCCTCATCTTCATCCCACTCTTGATTCACATTTTACAAAATACAAAATCGATTTTCTTCTTCACTTCTTCATCTTTGCTTTACATTTATCTTCACTCTTCCCTCATCTTCACTACTTTTTCACTTTTTTTTCGCTCAATTTTTCTTTTCCTCATCCAATACAACAAAAGATGAAAGGATGACAAAGTTGACAATTTTTTCCCTGAACAACATGAAGAAACTCGATAATAGGATTCACATTCCCATTTTACTTGATATTTTTTTTTCTCTTAAATCTTTTTTCTTCTCCTTCTTCTTCATCATCTTTTTTTTTTACTTGTTTCACTTCAATTTATTTTTGGTAACTCACAAGAGGTTAACAGATAAAATGTATTCTTCCAGTTCCATGAGCAATTGTTGAAAAAAATCCGCAAAGTTCTGACCTTCTAATATTTCCATTGCCTTGTCTTACACCTAATTACATCCTCATCCTATTTCATCTTAAAATTAATTTTTTGTTTTCAAAGTCAACAATTGAATCAATTTATTTTCTGTCACATTCAATCAAATTGAAAGCAAAGACGAAATTGGTAAACTCTGAAGATTCCAAATGAATTATCGATTGAATGATGAAAAGTATAATTGTATCATTATTATAATAAAGTCTCTTTTTTTTAAAAAAAAGAAGAAGAAGAAGACCTTTTCTCATTATAATGTCATGTTCATGGTTGAAATGATTTCCGAATAATTAGTTTCCTAATCATGATAATAATGTTTTCATTAAAAGATTTACAAATTTTAATCACGTTAATCAGCGACAGTCAATAATTTGATGGTTTCAATTGAGTTAAGATGCGTGCCAATGGAAGTATAAAGTGAAACAAAAATGTAAAAAGTTTCGTGATTCAATGGACAGTCTTGAAAAGGAATGGAAAGATTGCATGAAGAAGCCAATCTGCATATTCAATGTTGACCAACAATTTAAAGTTAATCTCATTCTCAATTCATTCAGTTGCCATTCAATTTCCATTCAACTTGTATTTCCTCAGATTAACGATGATCAACTTTATTGATTGAATCAACTGCTGAATCAATTTTAAATTAACTTGCAACATCAACTTGAAATTGTTCAATCAATGGCTAAAATGAATCTGTGAATAATTCATTGGAATAAAAGTGATGAGAAAAGGTGCCAAAAATGAAACTGATTTTCAGATGAAATATATCATTATCGTTATTATCATGATTGCATCTTTTGTTGTTACCATCGATTAGATTGTTTTTTGGTGAATGAAAATAATGAAAAGTAAAGTAACGAAAAAAAAAAATGTTATTTTATATCAACATCTAGAAAGTAAATTGTGTTTTTGCAATATAATCCGCTTGATGGAATCGCATTACTTTTTTATATCTGAAATTCATGAAAGTGAATGATAATAATGAGGTGATCAAGATAAAGGTTTTCAGGGTAAAAAGATGATCAGTATAAAGCGAAACTTCAACACTCTTGAAATTAGATTGCAAGGTGAAAATGAGAAAAGAATGGAAACTGGAAAAAAAAAGAATGAAAATTTTTCGCTCTCATTTTGACATTCTCTGCTCGATGAACATTTTGAATCAATTAAATTGGATTGTATGAAAGTAAATTGTTGCCGAAATTGAGGGTAACTTATTAACACTTGAACGAGTTGAAATGATTGACAAACGTGAAAACAAGTAACGAGGAGAAGAAAAAAATTTCAATCAGTTGACAACTCGTTAACTGACTCATATTCAAGTTGATCCTCATCATCAGCATCATTATAACAATAACTCATGTCCATTTAATCAAGCTCAATCTTATTGATTGAAAGTGAAGACAAGATTCGCAAAGATGAAGATGATGAGGAAAGAAGATGAAACTTTTCACTTTCAAACAAACGAAACAAAAAAAAAACATAACAAAAGTCCATTATTGTCAAGACTTGAAATGATAAACAGAAAGGGTCAAGAGAATGGAAATGTCGCCATTTAAAAGGTTGCAAAAATGATGAGAGAAGAAAAGTTTTTCTTCCAAAAAAAAAGATGAGACATGATTCAACACATCAAATAATGCCTCCAGGTAGTGTTGTCAAAGTGCTTGCTTTCACTGTTTTTTGCAACATTCACTCCTAACATTATCATCATGTTATTAGTAAGCAAAATTATCACTCAACTTTAACTGGACAACTACATTTATTACGTTTGGTTCAATTTTTTGTTTTTTTTTTCTACTTTTTTCAGTTTTCGTTTTGCTGTTTAGTATAACTTTCAACGGAAATCCTAGAGTACATTTTACTCCCAACTTTTCATCACTCTCTCCATGTTAGTCTAGATAAACATGGCTCCAAGCTATTTGCTGAATTTGTGTTCAGTTCAATCATGATGACTTGGAAAATGTTTTCCCTTTTGCATTACTTTTATACTTCCGCCATCAAACTTTACCCACCTTGAGTTTGTCTTCAATGTTTACCTCGAAAAACACAAAGGTATTGACAATATTTTTTTTTTGCAAAAAAATCAACTTCCGTTTCACCTTTTCAACCAGTATCAACCTTCAGCTGTAAAGGTTACTTTTTTTCGAACAAAAATGATGGGTCAAATGTTCAAACTTTGACTTTATCAAGTTATTTTCGGATTATCGGAAGCACTATCGAGCCTAGGATAACTCTTTCAATGAGTACAGTTTCATGTTGAATGATGAAAAAGTTCGAGCTTCGACCTGTTTTTGTTGCTGTCTAGACACTGGATTGATGTTCAAAAATTGAACAAACTTGTTATTCAATACAGTCAACCTATCGCATTGATGATTCAAATCAAGCCGAAAGCTTCAATTTTGGTGCTGCTCTTCCGTTAATCCTTCAAAGTTTCGTCTTTGAAAAATTCGAGCCTGTTAGTCTGAGAAACAGGCGAAATGGGTTTTACATCACAACTTGACTGACTCACCCTTTGCCGGTTGCTTTCATGACCAAGGTTGATATTGTTTAATGCAATTCTGCTTTACTTTGGGTTTGTTAATGCAGCGAGTCGACTGGTTTCCCTCTGAGTTTGAATGGTATCATTGGGTCATTTTGCATTAATTTTTATGATTATTTTCAAACTGCCAATTAGCTTGATGAAGGGTTGATTTGATTATGATAAACTTTTCACTTTAACCTGAAACTGGTTATTCATCAACCTTGGATGAAACCTGTGAATAAAAGTTTTGCTCTGTTATTTTCTCGGATTACCAGTTATCTGTTATTTCAATTGAATCCCTTTCTGGTCTTTTTATTTCACCAAAGAAACCAGCTAAACATGGAATTCTGATTTGAAATGTTTTGCTAGATTTTTATGCTCAGTGAAAGGCACAAATATGAAAGCATTTGGTTTTGGTGGCAAGAAAAATGAAACAAGATGAAAAAAGAAGAAGAAGATGAAACGAGAAGATAAAACAAAAAAAAAGTATCCAACAGAAGATGAAGATGAATTTGAAGCTAATAAATCTTAAGTTGAGCCAGTGACTACAATTTGCAATTAATTGATCCCATGTTTCCATGAGACTGTTACTTGTCCATATAATTCCTATTGTATTCAATTTCTTTTATTTTTTTTCATCTTCCTTTTCATCCTCATGTAATATCATCTTATCGTCCAAGTGAGATTGAAACAACAAATGCATTTGAAGAAGGTAAAAACAAGAGCAAAAGGAAGAGCCAAAAATTGATGATGAAATGGCCAATGAAAGTTGACTTTTTTTGTCGATTTTTTCAATTTTTGAAAAATTAAAACAATCGAAATGATTTGCTCAAAAGATGATTAAACAATTGAAAGGCGGAGGTTAATGAGGAGGAGTTTTTCAAATGTTTACGCCTCTTTAACATCTTCATCTTCAAAGTTATCCTCTTCCTCATCTTCATCATCATCTTTTTTTAAAGGCAATACATTTGACTCTTTCTCTACTTTTAAGGTTATCATTATAGGTTTTATTTTCGGTGAAAAATTCTTCTTTTTTTGGTCTTTTCTTTCAAAAAAAGGATGCTGAGGCAAGATGATGATGATGATGATAAAAGATGAAGAAGGAGAAGAATGTTAGGAAATTGAATTTTCTTTTTTTTCGCTCTCTTTCTTCTTCTTTTTTATTATTATTTTCTTTTTCCAATTCTCAGTGTAAAAAAACGAAGAGATGAAGATGAGGATGAAGAAAGTGAGGGAAAGAAGATGAACAACTTAGGAAGCAACTTATTTTTTAAGCTTCAACAACTTTTTGCCTTCTACAATCATCATTGTCATCATTATTATCATCATCATTCTCTTCAACTATCATCATCTTTTGAAGAGGAAAACAGCTAAAATGATGATGATGACGATCATGATGATGATGATGCTCAAAGTCATTCTTTGTTCTTCATCTTGACTCAACTTTTTTTTTCTTTGGAAAAACTTTTTTTTTTCATCTTCTCAGAACTTTTATTGTTAATATTGAAGGGAAAAAGTTGAGAAGGTGGAGTTTCAGGCATCAAATTTATCCTCATCTTTTTTCATATTTTTTAAAGCCAAACTCCTCCTTTAACATCATCTTTCTCCTCCCAGTGATGTAACTTTACTATCCAATAAAATGGCTTCAAATTTAATTTTTCATTCGCATCACTTTCTTGTTTCCCAACAAAATGAAAATTCAATGCTTACTCTTTCATTTTGACAAATAGTCTCCAACAAACCGTTACTTGTCATCTGTACAGACCCATGACATTGAGTGAAATGTAGTGCAATAAGATGATACTTGATAGGTTGCAAGTTAGAGTACAACACTGAGTGAAAACAAAAAGACGCGACTCTTTAGTTTTTTTTTGTCGGGCAAGGTTAACCTTTCTCGGTTGCTATTTTGATCTTGGATTCGTAATTATTTTTTATCATTTTATTGTTTTATTAACCATGACCAGGCCCATATCATGTTTTGCAATATGGTCAATCGACTCAATGTGCTGTTACATTGGCCTCAATTTCGACTTCTGTTTTTTATGTTTGTGTTTGTCTTTGTGAACGATGAGACCCCCAACAATGAGCTTATTGTTGTACACAAAGGTGAACCTTCTTAGGTTGAGACTTACTCCATTTCATCCGATTCAAATTTAATTTAATTTTTCGTTATTTTCTCTCTGTCTCTTGCATTTTCAACTTGAATGACCTTTTATCTCTCTCTCTCTGTCTGTCTACTTCGGCCTTTCTTTTGCTCTCTCCCACACAAATAGACAAACAGACTTATCAGCATTGACCGTCTGTCAAAAAATTGTATTGACCCCAACCAAACTGACCTCGAATCTTTTCCCTTTTTCTTCTTTGGACACTCTTTCCATTCACTCCTACATCAGTTTTCATCATTCTTGTCATCCTTACTCTTTCCTCTTTCTCACTCATTTTACCTTTTCTCTCTATATATCTCTCTCTCTCTCTTCATCTTCTTATCCTTCAATCTTCCATTGAATTTTAATCTCTAACAGTAAATGTCCAATTTTACATAATTTACTGTTCATTGAAAGCGAAAAAAAGTGAAAGTAAATTTCAACATTTCATGTCCATTAACCTTTCAACTTGAACCATTCATATTCAGATGATGACCATGAGTAAAGAAGATCATTAATAAAACCGTTTTCTAATCTCGAATCTCATGAAAATTTATTACAAATGATGTCCACATACGATGGTCATCAATGATAATTTTGAGCTGCTTCAGCAAACCGACAAGATTTGCAAACTTTGAAAATGTAAACAACAATTTGCATAGTAAATATCAATCTTAATCATTTCTGTATCATGATGGTCAATAGTAAACAGTTGAGTTTGCAAAAAACCCTCATTAATCAATCGTAATGAAAACACATGTATAACAAATAAGATTAAGCAAAAACAGCATGATGATAATGATAATGATGGTGGTGCTGATGATGATGGTAAAGATACGAAAGCAAATTACTGGCATAACAAAAATCTTACCTCAATAATTATTGGCATCTTTTTGCCCAGGTAAATGGCAGATGATTGTTTCACTGCATTTTGTTACCTTTTAATTGTCAATTTATTCAGTGAAAAATTGTTACCCAAAATTGACATTTACTCACCAGTCGAGATGAAATGTTTACATTTTTACTTTTGTTTACTGGACATGTTTAAAGATGTGTGTTTCCTTGTGTATTCAAGATAATAAATGATTAGAGTTACCTTATCATTAACATCTCATCCTCATCCTTCTTTACCTTGGTTATTGATACTTTTTGCTTTGCTTTGTTGTTGTTATTTGTTGCCTGGCCATGGTTGTGCTTGAAATGAATAGAAGTGAATCTGTGAAAAGTGAGATGTAAAAGGATGAAGAAGGCAAAAAAAAGTGTTAAAGTGATACATGAGAAGTGAATTGAGTGGTGAACTTGGTTATTTCATTTAAACCGATTTATTATTTTACTAATAATATATTCTTGCTTGCTTCTCACGTTCCCATCTTCTTTAAACAATCATCTTAGATCAACAATTCCAAAGATGAAAAGGATGATGATAAATGAAAAAAAAAGTGAAAATGATCAGGTAAAGTTGAAGAGTGATTCATTTTTGGTATGAAAAAACTTGAAACTTGCAACCAACTTAACATTGAAACATTTATAAAATTTTCTCTCAAATCGTTTACAAATGTAAAGGTTATGAAAATCAAATCAAAAGTCAATTTATTCCAACTTTTATCAATTTACAAACACAAAAATGATCCAAGACGCCAAAGTAACACTGATCTTGGACAATAAAAGCTACCTTTGGCTTTAAAGCAGATGCTATCGTAATCTTTAGTTTTCAGCTTTTCAACTTTAAAAGCTAGTAGTCGTAAAGATACACAAGATAACACACTTTTAATCGATGATTGATTTAACAACAATTGAACTCTTAATCAATACAACTTAACCTTTGAAGGCAACTCTGTCACAATGATGCAAAATAACCCGATGGTCGAGACAAACTCTGAGTTAAACTCAGTCAGTAAATTTCAAACTCTGAGCGACTTTAAAATATTCACTCAATGATTCAGTTAGTCAGTTTTGGTCACTGATTGTATCGATAAAGTAATTTCTGGTAAACTTGAAATTGCATTTCAAATGATACAAAATGTATACTGTTTCAGTCAAGTAACTCATGCCATTCGTTTTGAGTAGACTTTGTTTGGTTCAATTAATTTCTTGTTACAATAATAATGCAAAATAAGCTGATAATATCTGGTTATTGACTTGATAAATGAATGCTGACTTGACTCAATAACTATACATTGAAATTTTTCAAACAAAAGCCAATTTGTTTATTTAATGAAGGCAAAAGGACTAATGATAATTATGGATTAAGCAAAGCGCAAAATATGAATCGACATTTTACGTTTGATGCGATTCCAATAATTTTGCATCTCTCTATTGAAATGGTAAATGATGGCGCATTAATTATTGAAAAGGTTAACTTTAATCATTACCATTTAATAACATTTACCATAATGATCAATAATTAATTTACATCTATAACCACATGAATAGAAAGTAAAGTAAAAGTATAAAGTAATGATCCAAAAATGTATAATAATGCAATGCTAATAATTTGTAAAAAAAGCAAATTGTTTCATCAGTTAGTCAATTTATTACCAATTAAGGGAAACAATTCCGGTCGAGATGAAAATTAAAAGACAAGAGTAGAGCAGTTAATTGATTAAAGTGAGAGCAAAAAGAACGAAAAAAAGTGAAAAAGAAATCATTTCATGAGAAAAAAAAAAGGAGGAAAAAAGTTTCAAAAAGTTGAAAGAAATGGTAAAATGAGTAAAGATGATCAACAATTTGACGTGGAATACCTTGATTATCATGAAAATGAAAATGATGATAATAGTAATGATGATGATAATAACAATAATAATGAGAAAAAAATAAGAAATGAAAAGAAGACGAGAAAATGAGAAAAGATTATGGCGGAATCATCGAGGGAAATGGCGATCGAGTCTCACAAATGTTGAAAATATATCAATTGTATTGAATGTATTTGATGAGGTTGATGATGATGATGAGATGTAATGCTGGTGAACATTTAAAATGATGATTTGAAATGGCTCTTTTGCTTTAAATGTTTTAATATAAAGTAAGAAAAGGCACTGTGATCAACCAAAATGGCAGCCAAAAAATGGACTAAAGTGGGTGGACTAAAAGTAAATGGGTTTACAGGGAGAGAGACCAGGGATTGACTATAGCCATTCTCATTCCCTGTTCCTTTATTTCTCACTCTATTACACTTTACAAAAGTCTAATCAAGGCATTTCTCCTTTCCCTTGTTGTCCACAAAAATAAAGTGACCATTAAAGTGAAAATATATTGCCATAACAGGCAACTTTTATTTAGTATATATTTTTTACTCCCAATTGCTATTAGTTCAAATTGTGATATATGTTATCCAATAACTGACTAACTCTCATTGTTTCTCTTTCCCTTATCATTTCATCTTCTCTCGCTTTCAATTTTTCATTCCCTATAAAATGATAAAATTCACTCCCAGACTCAATCCCTATAAAATTTTATCCTTTAAACTCCATTTGATTATTACGCCAAACACTTGTCAAGGCTTGACAATTGAATTTCAGTTAACGTTGAAATGTTCAACACTTTTGGCCAACTATAATGAAAGATAAGAATAGATGAGTTTCATCTGAAAATCAGTTTTTTTTTCGCCATCTTTTTCGTTGTGACTTTTCTTTTTCTTTCTTTTTTGCTGAGCAATTCTTTTTCACTCCCTGCAGCATCTTATTTCTGGTCCATAGATTTTTCTTATTTTTATCTTCTTTGTCTTCTTCATTCCAATTCCTTTCGCTTCAACTCTCTTTTTCAGTCGAGTTTTATTTTCTCAAGGAATTCTCATGATTTATACTGCTCATCTTTTCAAATTATTGGACCTTTCGAGTTTTTCATGTTTTTTTTTCTCTTCTTTCCTCTTCTTTCGTTTCTCCATCCAATTCAATTGCCAATGACATTTACTTTTTTTTTTCATTTCAACCAAACTAAATGGTCAAACAAGATTACACTTTCATCATTATTGTTTACCTTGAGAAGTTTAGAACAAGAAAAGTTTATAGAACATTATTTTGCGCACGAAATGTCCAAACTTTTTTCAGCCCGTTTCAAGTAAAAAGAGATGGAAAAAAAAGTCGAAAATTGAAAAATGGGTTAACATGTAAATCTGCGTTTGGAGAAACAAAAGTTTTCTCCTGATTGCTTATGAGTTCGCGTGACTTGGACTGACCACGAGTCAGGTAAATTAGTGGTTAGACCATTTGAATAGCCACAAGAAAAGGTCAACATTTTTGTAGACTTTTGTTAAACTTGTAAGGCCTCTTTGGGTCAACCTTACGATCACGGTTTCGCATAATGTTTAAGAGTGAAAAGTTGATTGAAAAACTTTTGAGATTACCTTTTGGCTTTAGATGGAGTAAAATCAATTTTGCTTTTCATAATCAAATTAACTGAATTCACTGAATGAACAAATTTGCTGTTAGCCTTCATCATTAGTCTTGCCGATCATTTTTGTTTAATTTTGTGCAACATTTTGACAAGTAAACTTTCACTCATTAATCTTGACCACAAACACAGCAAACCTCAAGGCTTATTTACAGGTAAAAGTGATGATAATTTTCATGTTTCCTAACCTTTTTCATCATTCCATTTCATCTCATTTCTTTGTGTCAATTTGATTTATTTAACCTTCACTTTAACTGTAAACATATTATTTATGTTATTATTGTAATCATTAAAGTAGTTGAATGATGAAGGATAAAATGTCCGATCAACTGAGAAAAAAAAATGAGAAAACTCTTTTTCTCTTCTTGTTCACTCAAAAGTGAGATCCTTTCTGACCGTTTTTTGGACAATTTATCGTAATCTTTGATTAACCTGCAAAATTGTACTCTTGCGACTCTACTTGATTAACCTTAACGTTCCCTTTGATTCGACATTGAACTAATCACTTTTCACTTGCCTTTTCAGTCAGTTATTCAAATGAATGGATTTAGGAGTTTAGGTGACGAAGAAGAAGTTGAATTTGAGTGTAAAGTTTCTGATAAAGGGTTGGAGGCCACTTTGGTTACCGGTGTTGAAGGGTTGGAATGTAAAGGATCACATAGAAGGCCAATTTCAAGGAAAAAGTTTAAAAAAGTTCGGTAAGTAAAATTTAAATTGTAATGAAAAGTGCCATCAACTGTAACAAAATTTAACACCAATTTGACCAAAATTTTCAATGTTTGCATTTTTCTGAGAAATGGTGAAAATTGTTGTTCCATTTCAGCCATTCGTTCCTCATAACGTTAACCTTAGTTCAAATCCAATGAAAACATTTTCATTTTGATTGTTGACCTCATCAATGGCCAAATTTTATTGCATTTATTTCAATCTGCAAAATTTTCTTTCCTTTGCTTCAGTTTGATATTCAATAGCTTTTGATTAGCAAATAACACTTTAATTTGGCCATTGATTGTCATTGAATTTGCATCTTTTGCATTCGTTTTGGCATTTCAATTGAAGTTTCTTTTCATCTTTACTTTTTATTGTTTCAATTCCCATCTTTGAATCTATTATTTGCAATAAATTTACTCAGACTTAGCAGTTTATTGGTAAAGCTTTGTGAAGCTGACCAAATGATGATAATATACAATTTGTTTTTTTGGCAATAAAACGATAATCTCGATGTCTGTTACGGTTCAATCGAAAAGTAAATTGGCCTTTTATTTTTATCCAAATTGGTGAAAACTTTAAATTGTAGTTTCTTGAAATGCATTTTCAACATACAATTGTAATCAATGATACAAATTGTTGCCCGTAAACAAGGCAAAAAATTAAAGTTATCAAAGACTGAGGAGTGTAAAAGTTGTGAACAATTAACAATGAAATGGTCCTTGATTACCATTGATCTGTAAATATGATTAGTTTCCGTTTCTCTGAACTGCTGTTAATATCATTGGCACTTGGAGTCACACTTTTGTGCCTCTTTTGATTGAACCTCTGCGTTTAAAGGTATCATTATCACAATCAGTTTGAACATTAAGATTGTTAAACAAGGGAAGGCAAAAAAGCAAGGTAAAAGGTAACCTTAGCCAAAAGGCCATTATTATAAGGTCAATAGCAAGAAGCGGAATGAAGAGACAAAACAAAACCAGAAAAAGGAAAACAAAGCGAAATGGTAAAGTAATTGTAACTGTATTCAGCCATTATTGAAACAAGGTTAAAGGTTAGACCATTATCCGGGTAAAAGGTGCAGATGGGCCGAGATTATTAGCTTTTTAAATCCTTTTCAATGTTTTTCCGTTCAAACATTGAAACGAGTGAAAAGTAAAAGTTAATTGTTATCAAAACCATTGAAAGATCATTATTATACCATTGTAATTGTACGAGACAACTAATGATAATTATGTTACCATTAGTTGATACGGATGAAGGAAAGATGATAAAATGTACACAAAATTACTTCTCATAATCATTGATGAATTAATCTGAATAAATGTTGTTCCAAATGTTGAACCTCTAATTGAGACTTTTTGCCAACACTTTTGCATGTTGGCACGAGCTGACCTTTGGCCAGTTTCAAGGTAAAGTAGGTCACGATGTTGAGAGAGAATAAGTTTGTATTGAAAATTTGGGCAAATTTTTTGGTTTTTTTTTCTCTTTTCTTTTTTTTCCCTTTTTCTTTCTCCTCTTTTACCTTTTACTTTCTCAATGTCAACTTCTCGTCAAATGTCCAGTTGGATTGACAAGGGAGAGCAAAGGACAAACTGGCCTCTTTTTTACATCATCTTATTCATTATCTTCGCTCATTGACTGACCATCCAAACTTTTCATTATTTCATTGTTGATATTATCATAATTTGCTTCTTTTCATAAGTCTTTACCTTTCCCATGTTTTTTAACTTCACTTTTTATTTCATTTCAATTTTCCTCTTCACACTGGTCAGTCCTCTTTGGCCCTCTGATGTTGTTGTATAAGTTGTCGTCGTCATTTCAAGTGAGTTGATTGTTGATATTGTCAGCTTAGTCTGTCTCTTTGTGGCTCTACTCATTATTGTTACATTATAATAGCTTGTTGATAAGATATCTTAGTTTTTGGACTTTTTTTTGCGTTTTTTTTCTCGGTTCCTTTTTTTGTTCTGTTTTCATATTGCTTTTATTTGAGTATTTAATTTCACGCAACTCAAATACCTTTTAGCACACTTCACTTGAAAAATCTGTTGAAATGTTGTTGATGAGTGTGATGATGATAATGATGGTTAAGGTGAGGGAAGATGAAAAAGAAACGGAAAAAAAAGACTTTACTTGTTATGCTGACCATTGGGTGTTTAATTGGCAATCAAGTTGAAAAGTGTCACCAACATTTATCAGATATTTTTACCTGAAAAGACAAGTACAATTGTGCTCATCAAATGGAAGTTGAAAAATTTACAAATTAATGTTCGAATGAAATGTTTACAAAGAAAAGGTGAATTGAGGAAAGTAAAAGGCGCAACGATTAAAGTGATGATAGAGCATTCGAGTTGAGGTCACACTTAACGTTTTTTAAGCAAAGGTCAAATGTGACTCGTGCCAGTAAAGGTAGCGAGGTAACAATGAGTAAAGGTAACAAAAGTGTCGAAAGGAAATGGACAAAAGATTGAAAGAAGAAGGGAAGAAAAAATGGGTCAAAATGGACAAGAAAATGAAATGTTGAATTGTAAAGAGCTAAAGTTGTGGGAGGAAGTGAATTATTTAATGGTTCCCTTGGACTGTGATGGGCCATTGTGAGACGGACAAGGGTAAAGACCAACAGTCAACTCCCCCGCATTTACCAGATTTGCCAGGGAGAAACCAGATGAGAAGCTGGTTGAGTGAGACAAATGAAGGGACAAAATAAAAGGATGAAAAACGATGAATGGGAAACAGGGTTACAGTGAGGGTGGTTGGTTCAGGGAGGGATACAGAAGGAAGGATATTGATATGTACAAACAAGGAAAATGGACACTTTGGCACGATAGTACGTTGGCACGAGCCAAGGTTGTAAACATTGTTGTTTATCATCTTCATCTTCCTCATCATCATTATGTTAAATGTGTGTGTACTTAAAAATCGAAATCTTTTGTTGAAAAGTAGAAAAGGTTTACTGGCTCTAAATTGACCATTGAATTTTGAAATGATGACCAATGTCCAGCTGCCCTTTGATACATCCTTGAGCTAACAAAATTTACTCACTGACACCCTCAATGTACAACTGATTTTTTTTCTTGTACTCATTGTGTTCGTTAATCGTACAACTGTGCACATTTATGTGTATCAGATTTAGCCTGGAGTCACCCACATCAGCTGACCATTTGATCCGTTTGACCAGAGTATTAAGTTTTTCTTCACTTTCCTTTTCTCTCTTCATTTGTATCGTATGTTGTATATTTTTAAATATCATTATCATTGAATTATCCATTATATAATCCGACTTTTGAAGCGCTTTACAAACACTCGCTTTCACAAAATATTGTACCAACTTCAAGTGTTAACATTTTTTTTTGTTACATTGGCATATCAATTTCATTGGTACTGAATCAATCTCATCTTGAATCAATTAATTTTTCATTTCGTTCATCGAACAGAAAATTAATCAATTTTTTTCTCTCTTTTCTTCATGCGCCAAATTAGATGTTATAATTGTGGTGAATTTGCAAATCACATTGCAGCCAAGTGCAATATGGGACCTCAACCAAAAAAGTGTCACCACTGTAAGGCAGTTGACCATTTAATTGCTGATTGTCCAGTTAATAAACTGAAGACCAAGAAGAGCAAACAATTGCAACAATTGGTTAGCTCGGATGCTGATGAAGATGAACAAATTGAGGATGAATTGGATGATAAAAGTGAGGATAAACCTGAAGTAAAGTGTGAGAAGAAAGGTGAAAATAAAAGTCTTGATGAGTTGAAAGATGTTGATGAATCAAGTGAATGCTCGTTCAATGAATCAACAAGTTTAAAGGCAACTGAAACAAGGCCAACATCAAGTTGCTGCTCAACCGTAAAGGAAGACCCAACAGGATCAACTAAAGTCACCGAGTCACCATCGACACCGTCAATCAGCTCAACCTGTTTAACCCAAAGTGAAACCTCTATGTTGACCTTATCCTTACCTGTTCCTGAACCTGAGTCAAGTGAAGTGAACGATGATTGTTGCGTAATAATTATGAATAAGTTGAATGTTGAGACTAGTGAAATGGGCTCGGAGGACGATGTTTCCCTGGTTACAGTTGAAACTCAATCGACAAGCTCATCAGTCTCTTCAGATCATGGTAAAGAGGTTCGCTCTGATTCAGGAATCATTGTTCGTGATGATGATTGCATGAATGGCCGGAGTAACAGTAGAAACAGTTGTGATATAAATAATAACAATAATAACGATAGTAATAACGATGATAGTAAAACTAATGAAACCAATGATACTGGCCATTCCAATGATATTATGGACAGTAAAATTATCGCAAATAACATTAAAAACGTTGAAAATTGTAACAATTCATTCAACAACAATAACAATAATCTTAACCTTAATAATAAGCTATTTAGCACAGTTGAATCACTGACAACAGGCAACAATTTATTAAACACAGAACCAGATAAACATTCAATTGCAAGTTCATTAATCCAATTACCACAAACTGAAAGTTCATAAATGCAAAAAGTGGCAAAACGAAAAAAAAACAAAAAAAAAAATAATTCTGTAAATAATAATCTTCCCTGTCTTGATAATCATGTAATTTGATTCCCATTGTAATATCAATCAACAATCATTGTTACCACCTGAACCTGTAAACACAAAACTCCCATTCCCATTCACCCTGAAACTAACTCCATGATAATCAGATGCAAATTTGGAAAAATTTTCTGCTTCTAAACTCACTTATCGTTATAGTCATTTCCAGATTAAAAGTTAACCAACTTTTAACGAGCTCGATAAAGTTCCTAACCGAGTTGTCATGCTGTTGAATCAGGTAAAGCAACTCATTCAGAATTCATTCTGACGCCGTAGAGAATTGAATCAAAATAATCATTTTTTCTCTCTCATCTCATTGTATATAAGACTTGCAAAAATGTTTCAAAAAATCATATCAAATTAGTGTATTTACATGGTGAAGAAATGTAGAAAAAAGAAAGTTCATTGTCTGTAAATTTGCCCGAAAACTTGAACAAATAAAGTTGAATAAAAGTAAACTTTGGATTCCCTTTATTTGATAACATTTTTCTATACAGAATGTTCATCTTCCAATGATAAAGCTGAAAAGTCCAGCGAGAGTCAAAATTTGTAAAATAAACTACAAGAGGATGATGATAATGATGATGGTGAGAAGGAGGACAAAAAGGAGGACAAAAGGGAGAAGAGAAAATCAATGAAGAAAAAAAAACGAAAATGTTGTTCAACATTTTATCGATTGTCATCTTTACATTATCATTGGCTTTTTTTCAAATCCATTTTCAAACAGGGAGTTTATTTCAATAACAAGTTTCTTATATTTCTCTCTCTCCTTGTTTCCTATCATTATTATTATTAAACATGTTCAGTAATGTTATTAGTTTTTTCATATTTCCAAGCCATTGACTTTGTCCTGTTTTCAAGTTACAGACAAAAATTCATCTTAATAAGTTGTAAGCCAAGTGAAGGGGAAATGTTTCACTTTCATTAATTTATTATTTTGCGATTCAAGACAAATTGTTCATCTTTTTACACTAAATTGACTGTTTTTCAAGTAAAACTTGATTTGATTAAACAACTTGAAGGAAACAAGAGATTATTCAGTGAAGAATAATGTTGTTTCATTTATTGATGTTAAGAGTTTGACTTTTCATCATTAAAAGTCACCAATTAAAGATTACTTTCAACTGTAATTTGACCTGTTAAGGTCAGAATTTTGAATAATAGGCTATCATTTTATCGAACAGAAGCGGAATTTTCGAAATTTTGAAGTTCTCTTTTGTAAGCTAATTTGATTCAATGCTGCAAGTTTACCTTATTTTTAGTTTGGGTAAACCTTTAATAAAATCTTCTAGATAAAAGTCTTTGGAAGCAGCTTCAAAGGAAAGGATAACAGTTTCTAAAAGGGTTTCCTTCGATGCCACGAGGCTTGTAGTTATGATAGTTATGCAAATTGCAATCACTTTGAGGGCACTTATCAATAACTCGAAGCATTGGTTCAGTTTAAAAACCTTTTTGGTTTAACCTTTTCTGCTAAAGCAGGTTAGCTCAAGTCAAAGTGGACAAAACCATAAATTGAAATTTTCTCCTCATTAGTCGAGTTTCTGAGTTCAACCTGAATCGATTGAATATAAAAGTGTCTTTACATGAATGGAGCTCATTTTTCCTGCAAAATTCATTCAATAATCCTTAATAAATGAAGCAAAAACAAAAATTGAAAAGAAAGCGAATCAAAGGTGATTTGATCTAATCATAGTTTTTAGTTTAAATAGCCTTTTCCGATTTACATTGCCTATTTAAACCCTTCTCCGAAACATTCAGCTTTCATTAGATACTGTTTATGCTGAGATTGATTGACCTATTGAAAAATGAAATGAAATCGCAACATTCACTTATAAATTGCAACCCAATGTTACGAGTGAAAGGATTGATTTTCATTTGGTTTTGGTTTGTCTTGATTGCTATCGATTAAATTGTTACCTTCATCAGCTGGCAATGGATGAAAATTAGTCAATTGAAGGAAAATAGGTTCAACTTAATCATTGGTATTTACTAAACGGCCATTTCATTTTTAAATCGATTGCAAATGTTTGTAATAAACTCACAATTTAGATTATTGATTGAAGGTAAAAAGGAAAAACTGAATCGATTTACATTTTTTCGCTTCAAATATTTGCCATTCAATTTGGTCAGATAAAGAAGAGAGAAAAGTATAAATTAAAAGTTTCTCCAATTTCGCTTTACCTTTTTCACAATGAATACGAAAGGGAAGAAAGAGATGAGAATAAAAAAACTGACCCTATTATTATGGGTCAGTTACATAGTGGACTAAGTATCTATGGAATAACACGGCACGCGCCTTCCAAAAATGACCAAAGGAAAAGGACAGAATAAAGTAGAGAGAAAAGTAAAGATGAAAAGAAATGCAGCTTAAAGAATAGAGTCCAGTTTGGATTATTTTCAACCAACTATTACGTTTGAATCAATAATAATAACAATAATAACTATTATAATGATAACAAGGACAATTCTTGACCCATAAATCTGTGTCCAAAAACTGTCCCTTAAACAAGGCAGACAATAAACAATTTGCGTCACTTTTATTTGATCAATGAAAAGCCAAGAATTGAAAATTTACCTAAAAAAAGGTGGAAACTTTTCACACCATTTCATTGGATTAAATCATGATAAAACTGTTTACACAATCATGATCTTTATCAAAATCATTGAGAGCAGCGTAACAATTGAAACGATTCATGGAAACATTTAATCTTTAAAAGCATCAGCTCATTCAAATGTCCATCTCGATCAAATCAACGACAAAAATGTACCAAAACATTAGATTTAAAGAGATCAAACACATAAGCAGATGAAAAGGATGGGACACACACCAACATTGGAAAAAATTGTAAACAGAACCAAAATTTTCATCACGAACGATCCAAATTGAAATAGCCAACTGCAGGAGAGCTGATTAATTGTAAAACAAGTGAAAGATTCAATTGAAAATTGTGTTTCCAGATAATGTGAAAAGTAAACCCACTGAAGGCAATTACAGCTTAGTTGAGTAGTGAAATGACCAAGGATTGAATCATTGTCAACCTAAACTGGAGAAACCATGATTCCTGAAAAATAGACAAACTTTAATAAAATGAATAGAAAAGCAAAAAAATGAATTAACTTTCACAACAATCATTGTGAATTGGACGAGCTTTGTGCATATTTCAATTAATCACACTTTCCATCAAAACAACTCAAATTGAATGAGTTTCTCTCCCCGTCTCCTACTAACGCACATGCAGCAATTTTCATTTCTCATCTTTCATAAAAGGAATATTCAAATTTGGTGGAAAATACTGGCGAGAATCGATGAAGATGTGCGATTTTCTTAGCACACGGGACCCAACACCCCTGTACGCGATAGAAATGCATCCGCCTTATACCATGTCCATATGAATTCACCCGAATTTGTAACTGTCAAACACTACCATCGTATAGAGAGCATCCCGATTACTTTATGCGTCTAACGACTGATTATTACGATAATAAGATGATTTACACTAACCGTTCGAAAGTTATGATTGCGAACAGACGCAAAGAAAAAACGCCTGTTAAATTATAGCTTCAATGCCTCTGCATATTCCTAATAATCTAGCTATTAAAGGTAACTCTTTCTCAAATATTTCCTTTCTTTCGATAAAATTTTATATCAATTTTGTTGAGTATTAAAAATAATTTCTAATTAGTCTTAAATTTTTATCAATAGACTGATCAAAGGTTAATGGTTTGAACTATAAAAATTGAAAAATTGGCACGTTCATAGCATCGCAATGTCCAACATTGACAATGATCGGAATGTCAACTGTAAAGATATTTTAACCTTCCAGTTATCACAATGAGCGCATATTTTGGTGATAAAATTGGTGCAACTCGATAGACTTGGACTAAATTATGTCCAATTTATAACTGATTTATTGCTAAATTATGGAGCCATAATTATACTTGATATTGTTACGATTATCATTATTATTAAGGAATAAAAAAAACATGTTGAACCTCCTTTTTATTATTTATTATTTTGAACATGTTTTTTGTTTTCAATGAAACGACCAATGGTCAACATTTGACTGGACTTCAATTATAAGGCCAAAAAGTATATTAAATGGGAAAATAAAAAGATATTATTTTATTTCATTTTTTGTTCGCTTTCTTCGCCTTTTTCGCCTTCTTTTCCTTCGTTTCCATAAGTAACAATTCTCACGGTTATTGGCGTTGAAATGAAATGAAATATTACAAGAATTCTGTTAACACTCGGTTTATGACTTTATATTTATCATATTTTATATGAATCCATTTTGTTTGAACCTTGAATTGTTATCAATTGTTGTTTGGAGTGAAAAAAAACTGTATAATCATAATAATGGTCAATTTGAATGTTGATGATTTCATGTTAACTCTTGACCACTATTCAGTGTTTTGCATTATTATCATTATTCTGATTTATCAGTGAAAAAAAGCAACATTCAACATTTCATCGTTTCTCTGTTATTATCATTTGAGTTGCCTGTAAATTGACATTCTGGGTTATTTTGGATTCTCAGTTCTGTTTAGTTACCAAAAATTATTATTACAAAAATGGATTTAGTTTTTTTTGCTGTTTTGCTTTTTCTCCTTCAAATTGTTTGCTATTTCATCTTGATGCCTCTGAAAGCTCACAAATAAAAAGCTTTCCCATTATCATTATCATCATCATCATCATCATCATCATGATAAAGTTGAAAGAAAGGTTCACAATTTGATCAAATAAATGCTGAAAAAGGACAAAAAATGAAAGTAAAGCAAAATGAAAATATGAAATGAAAAACAGAATAACTTTATCACCAGAAAAAAAACATAAAATGAATTGAATGTTAGATAATCAAAGAATAGCAATGAAATAGGAAATTATGATGATGATGGTGATGGTGATGATAATGGCCATGGCTGATTGGAATGAGAAGTTATCAGCAAATTAGATTACAATTTTCATTTCCAATTTCAACTTTTTCGATGTTAATTTATTTCTCTTGTCAAATTGTTTGGATTGAGTTAAGGTCCTTTCCAATGATCAAGTATTTTTAGGTTTCAGCTTGAACTGCATTTGATAACCTTTTTTTTTCAAGAGTCAGTTTATTGTGCTTCTGATGAGTTTCAACTTTTCACTGGTCATCATGATTATGCTTATGGTTATGGCCAACTGTGATTCTAATGATAATGATCTTGAACCTGAGTTAAAGGTAATTATTTGACCATATGATGAGCTTGATGATGTTCATGTTGGTGGTGGTGATGATGATGAGAATCATTATCATTGTTGTTGTATAAAAAAGCATTGACTTGATTTTGATTTATGGTTGTTTCCATTGAAGACGACTTTTTGATTCTTAAAGACATTCAAAGACATTTAAGGACGACAAATAGCCTTAACATGTTGACCTGATCACCAGAAGATGATTATCGTCATCATCATGGTGATGATGATGATACAATTGCAATTGTTAACAATGTTTAATGATGGAACAAGATTTGTTGACAGATTGATGAAAATTGAATTAACAGTCAACTGTTATTTTCATTTCAATTGTTTCCCTTTTTTTCTCAACTCATCTTAATTGTTAAATCATTATCAAGCTATGTGGGGACAAATTATTAACTACAAGTTGACTGGTTATTTTAATTTGTTTTAATTTAGATTATAATCAATGATTAATCACTTTGCCATTCACTTGTTATACAATAACTTGTCGTGGACATTGAATAAATGACCTGGCAAAGTCAATTAATGTGTTTGCTTGTCTGAAAGATTAAACAAAAATAGAAACATTGATTGTTATAAATTCAACAATTAGATCAATGACAATCAAAAAAGTGTAAACCTTATGTTTTTCATGGTGATCATGTCTAGGTTTGACCCATAATGATGATTAGTGAATGTCATTTACAATTAGGAAATCAATTTAACCAGTTGATATTTTTGTATTTTTAAGCCCAAGTATAGTTGGTACAGATTGAACAATCAATGAATCATAGTCAGTAAAAGGCTGTGTTTCAATTAATTTCACTTTCAATTAACATTCTACCAATTATTAATTGATTTGCTGATTTTGATATTTAAAAAGGCTTGTCTCTTGCTTCATGTTTTAAGTGTTAATTTGCTGTGTACAGACACCTTAATGGGAAAGTCAAACAAGATGGTTGAATGAAGTATTAAAGTTGTTAATTATTCGACTCCGGACTTTTGTGTGTCCATTTCATTGTTTACTTCTGTTGATGATTAAAAACCAAACAGACAATTTGCCTCCAGTCATTTGATAATCCAACCATTTGTCAACATCAAAAACATTAATAACGGGCGCATTGAGAGATTTATCGTAACTCCTTTCAATGTAAAACATGTAGCAGCAAATAGAGTTGTAGCTTGAGCCTTTTCCTTGAACATGTCCATTCAATTCGCCTCTTTTTTTACTCAATTTAATGGTTGAAGTAAAAAAGTAAAAGTAAAACTCTGAAAAATGTCCAATCAACCATGCGAACCATGAAAGTGATAACAACGCCAAGATGAAAAATCAAAGAAACAGAAAGAAGCAAGAAGAAAAAGAAAAGGCAAAAGCTGGAAACTCCATTTCAAATGATAGATTCATCAGGATAAATAAAAGTTCCAAGTCTCCTGAGAGTTGTAGAGTCCAGAGAAAAGTAAATCTAAAAAGTAAAATACAAAATAAAGATTGAAAATAGTGAAAAGAGGAAGACAGAGGAAGACAGAATAAGGGTTTTAACGAGAAAAGTTACCTTAGACTTTTACCTTCTCTTCATGATTCTTCCCTGTTGATCTCCAAGATGAACAAAGTTAACTTTTCCATTGTTACACAAAGTAAATTACATTTCTTCGTAATCACTATCAATTTAACTACTAACATTATTGTTGCTTAAATTCAATTAAAGGTGGCAAAAATGCAATATTAATTGAAAGCATTGGAGTCAATATTACAAAGCAGAATAAAATGAAAATAAAAACAAAAAATCAATATTGCCATCTTTTGAATTTATTTTTAAGTTGATATAATCGATTCTATCGCAAGTAATATATTATTCACATCTAACACTTTTAGCCTCTAATATCGTGATTTTTATTTCAATAAATTGCTGATTATTTCATTGGTAATTGAAATTTTTTAATTCAATTAAAGTTGCCTAAACATTTACCCAGCATCATGTTGATCACATCAAACGGAAATTATATTCCAGTTGATTCAATTGCATCTCCATTCAACTGTTTATGTTCAGCTCTCTCCATTTTGTATACATTTAACATTATTTTTGCTTCAAAATGTTTCACTTCTCAAAATTGATCCTAAATTTTACCAGTTTTATTGATTTTTGGTTCCTCCTTCGGGAAAGAAAGAAGAGAGAGTTTGAAAGAGTCTGTCCAATTGCCTTTTACAATCAAATTTTGTTATTTTTTTCATCATCATCATCCTCTTTCATCTTCTTTCGTCTTCCTCATCCTATAAAATATATAATAACTTGATCTTGTTCACTTTTTTATATTATATTTTACTTAGATCTGAGTATAAATATATTTGCTTCTAACTGTAAAATTTTTTTACTCTTAAGCATATTAACTCTTCAAAGTTATAGGGTTTTTCATCAGGATAAATTGTTTACTTTTCATCAACATCATCATCCTTTTATCCTTCAATATTATTATACTTTTCTTGTTATTATTTACCTTTTTGCTTGCACTCAATTTGATAATGCTATTATCGATGTTTTGTTTTTATTAAACTTGACATTTATTCTCATATTTTTTTCCTGTTAAAATTGTTTGCTTCATTTTCAAAGTTCTCCAAGTTTGATTCTTCAGACAATTTTTTTTAGCTTTGACACGATTCGTTGACATTTGATGGAAGAAAGATATATTGGAAGAAAGGTACAAATTGTCGAAATTAAAGAAACACAATTTATCTTTCAAATCAGTTTATTATTTGAATAAGTCCATATTTATATTTATTAATATGTTTGAGAAAATTAAAATTTTTGTTGATTGAATCTTTGTAACAGTTTAAATATGAGTGTATAACATAAGAAGGCTCTTGGTTAATGAGGACAGTCTTTGCATTAATTTTAAACATCAATATTATGTGTGACTTTAGAAACTTTGAATGGTTTTAATTCAGATTGGACGGAATGGAATTAAACTAAGCGATAATAGATGGCGATATGTGATGGCAATGTGTTGTATTAACAGCTGGGAGCGGAAAACAAATTGTTTTGAGTTAAATTGAATATCTCATGTTTAACGCAATTTTCCAATAAAATGGCCGAGGAACCAACAGAATCGCAGTCGATTGAGCAGGTAATTGAAATATTTCAATTTAAAATACGTTGATTCAAAAAGATGGTAGTATCTCCTTGTATTCGCCTTTCAATTTAACTTGATTTTTACTTATTTTTTTCTTGATTCAGTATATTGAGTCGTTATTTGAATCGAAAAGTACCGGCGATAAAAAGGGTTATCTTCCTGGTGAGTAAATTGACTATTTGAATGTTACACAAGAGTTAACGTATTTACTTTCTTCTTTTTCACTCAGAGATATTATTATTTAGTGGACTCGCTTCAATGTCATTGCTGGCTGGGTTCGGTTCATCTATTGTTTTAACGAAAAGGCAAGATCCTGAAGCTTTTCAAAAGGTAAGATATAATCTTTATAAGCCCCATAATTTTCAGATAATTTTCGTTTAATTGATTGTATCATCACATTCAGGGACTTACAAACGCTCAAGCGGCCTTATACGAGAATGGTGTATCACTTGCTTTGAAAGCATTGAAAAGAGCGACCATCTATTCTGTTTCTGGAGCCACATTGTTGTCTATTATTGTATACAAATTTTTCCTTCCCAGTTCGTTGCCAAAAAAGTCATAATAAACAATTTATAAAATTTATAAAGCCAAGATTGTGATACGTCCAGTTGTGTTCACTTACTGAAGATGTGAGCTTCGCCATCACTTACTGCTTCGTTAACAGTACAGATGTGTAATACTGGATATTTCAAGGTTCCAGAAAAGAGTTGCCTGTTTGACGAACACTCGTAGAAAAATTCCAATGGCAATTATTTTTAATCACTGATATAGTTTTGCATTTTAAAGATCGTCCGGTCGATTAGCAACACAGAAAAATCTGGCAAATGCTGCTCGTTCGGTTTCCAGTTGTATACAAAATGTCATCGATAAAAGTCCATCATTGTTTGTACTAAGATTAAATTTACTTGCTTGGTTCAATATTTTTTGGCTCAGTTTAATAAAAGACATCTGATAGAAGTTGATCTGGTTTTCGTTGCATTCCAAAGTAGTCACTCCTTTACAACTAGGATATAATTCAATAGCTGTTCTTTCATAGCTACTTTTAGTTATGAACCTTAAGCACTCTGGGTTTGTGGAGAATTCAATACCGAGTTCCTTACTAGCAGAATCAAAATCAGCCCAGATCTCTTTATAGTAGGGAACATCTAGGATAGCTTTATTAGTTATGTCAGCATCATCCAATTCGATATTGAGTGAATCTTGAGGATCAAAAGTGTATAATTTACACTCAGTAATACACTTGTCTTCTTTTCCAATCGACAAATAGAATGGATCGCCCATACCTGATGGCAAAAAACAGATTGTTAGAGTTTTTAAGATTAAATGATAATAGTAATTACCTTTGTATTTAAGTTTTAGAGTTGTTCCTTTTTCGCTTCCTTCCTCGAGCGGTTCATCGTTGTCACCAGCAAAAATGGATAGGAACATAATTAGCTCTTTAGAATTTATCGAAAATGAAAATGAATCCTTAATGGTTGGAGATTCTTTAAACAGTGCCCATTCCAAAAATATTGAAAGCTGGCAACATTTGGCCTGTTCGACTTTTAAAATGATTCCTTGTTGATTAACGACTACTGTAGCTCTGTCTCCAAAACAAATGGACTGTAATGCTTTCAACAAGACACGACAATCTTCGATAATAGCTTCAAAACTTACATCATCGCCACGGTGAGCCATTTTGAGTTATAACCGGAGAATAAAACTTTTCCTTTGCTAGGCTGGTTACAAGCTCTATTGATGTCAATCCATAAATAACAATATACTATAATTGTTGAATAACCAAAGATATAATTAAATAAATTGGGACATAATAGAAATGAAAGTTGATTGTAAAATGATAAACATATGAGTTTAAGAAAACATAGAGAAAGTCAATGGTGAAAGGGATTTTCCTCTAATTATGATAATTTCTTTTTCCCGCTGTAACAACATTTGAACAGAAAGAGAAAAGAAAGAGAGAATGGAAAAAAGAAAGACTGCAGTATGTTTTGCCTTGAACTGATAAGACTGACCCTTCGTGTTCATTACTGTAAACATTTTATCATTGAAAACAAATTTATTTAGTCAATTTAAATTGTAACAAAAATGATCTAATTTTATGCTGTGATTGATTGATACAAATTAAAATGGTTGTTGCTGCTTTTCCTATTGTAAAGCTTGGAGCTTTAGCTGCTCGTCAGATAAGTAAACCTCTAGCTAAAAGAATTCAAACCAAAGCTAAAACATCACCAGTTTTAAGGACTTACCTGTGTCTACCTTTAGCTAATTTTTATCATCGTTTGGAGGTAACATTCAAGATGCGGTCATTGAATCTTAAGAAGCCAGCTAAAGTATCCAATTTAAGTGAAACAGCAGCTGTTGAATTGGGTGCTGAATTACTCGGCGAGCTTATTATATTCACTATTGCTGCTTTAACCGTGACATTTGAATATAGAAGGTGAGTGAAGAGTTGCAATTGAAAATCATTAGTTTTCATCAAGGTTTACTATTTTGTCAACTCTCAGGCCCTTAAATTCTGAAGAAGTTGATTATTGATTAAATATAAATCTGAGTCAAAAGGTTTACCTACAGTGCTAGATGAAAAACGATGAATTATTCTCTTTTGCTTAATTTTCTTTAATAGACAATCAAAGGCTAAGCAAATCGAAGCGGCACAAAGCGAAACAAAATGGTCTAATTTGGTTGGACGTTTAAGAGATTTGGAAATGCAGATGGATACAGTCAATGCTCAATTAAGACATTTTGAAAGAACTTTACATGATATTGATAGTAGAACAAAAGATAAAAATTCAAAGACTACCGATAAGAAATAATAAATGATGCAAAATTTAGTCAACTAGCGTGTTCAGATTTTTATTAGAGGAGGGAGTTTATTGTTACACCCATTTCTCTTTTTGTATTTATGATCATAGAATCGAGCAAAATGAATAAAGAAACGATAAAAATGTATAGTTGTTACACCAAATCGGTTTATCTGATTTTAAACAAAAATCGTCATTACATCTGGCTAACAAAATTGATTTATTTAATCAACTTCTTCAATAGTTGGTCCGCTACCAGCACCAGCTCCGGCTCCAGCTCCGGCTCCACCGGCTCCAGGGGCACCACCAGCAGAAGCAAAGTCTGGCATTCCACCGGGAGCTCCACCGGCTCCTTGGTACATTTTAGTGACAATTGGGTTGCAGACTTCTTGCAATTCCTTTTGCTTGTGTTCAAATTCTTCTTTTTCAGCTAACTGGTTGGCATCTAACCATTTAATGACTTCATCGACCTTGTCCATGATTTTCTTTTTATCATCTTCAGAAATTTTACTACCTACACTTGGCTCTTCCATGGTTGACTTCATGCTGAAGCAATAACTTTCTAAAGCATTCTTTGCTGATACACGGTCTTTGACCTTTTCATCGTCTTCTTTGTATTTTTCGGCCTCTTGAACCATCTTTTCAATCTGTTCTTTAGATAATCGTCCCTTATCATTAGTAATAGTAATTTTATTTTCACGACCAGTAGATTTATCAACGGCAGATACATTTAAGATACCGTTTGCATCGATATCGAATGTAACTTCGATCTGAGGAACACCTCTGGGTGCAGGAGGAATACCCGAGAGTTCAAATTTACCAAGAAGATTATTGTCCTTAGTCATAGCACGTTCACCTTCATAAACTTGAATAAGTACTCCAGGTTGATTATCGGAGTATGTGGTGAAAATCTGAGATTGCTTAGTAGGAATGGTGGTGTTTCGCTTAATCAATGGAGTCATAACTCCGCCAGCAGTTTCAATACCCAAAGATAATGGTGTTACGTCAAGAAGAAGTAAATCTTGGACAGATTCGTCTTTGTCACCACTTAAGATAGCAGCTTGGACAGCGGCACCATAAGCAACAGCCTCGTCAGGGTTAATGCTTTTGTTTAATTCTTTTCCGTTGAAGAAATCTTGAAGAAGTTTTTGAATCTTAGGGATTCGGGTTGAACCACCAACAAGAACAATTTCCTTGATTTGACTTTTGTCTAATTTTGCATCTCGTAGAGCTCGCTCAACGGGCTCTAGAGTTGACCTGAATAAGTCAGAACACAATTCTTCAAATCGAGCACGAGTGATAGTAGAGTAAAAGTCTACTCCCTCATGAAGTGAATCAATCTCAATGCTAGCTTGAGAAGATGAAGATAGGGTTCGCTTCGCTCGCTCACAAGCAGTACGTAAACGACGAACAGCACGTTTATTTTGAGTAATATCTTTCTTATGTTTTCTCTTGAATTCTTCAATGAAGTGGTTTACCATTCTGTTATCAAAATCTTCTCCACCAAGATGGGTGTCACCAGCAGTGGATTTTACTTCAAAGATACCATCTTCAATGGTAAGAATAGAAACATCAAAAGTACCACCTCCAAGGTCAAAAATAAGAATATTTTGTTCACCGGCACCTTTTTTATCAAGACCGTAAGCGATAGCAGCAGCGGTAGGCTCGTTAATAATTCTCATTACATTAAGACCAGCAATAGTACCAGCATCTTTGGTTGCCTGTCTCTGAGAATCGTTGAAATATGCAGGAACAGTGATGACTGCATTGTTAACTGGTTTACCAAGATAAGCCTCGGCGGTCTCCTTCATTTTAGTAAGAACCATTGAGGAAATTTCTTCAGGGAAGAAAGTCTTGGTTTCACCCTTAAAATCAACTTGAATTTTTGGTTTTCCATCAACGGATACAACCTTGAATGGCCAATGTTTCATATCAGATTGAATCATGGGATCATCAAAACGCCTTCCTATCAATCGTTTAGCATCAAAGACCGAGTTTGAAGGGTTCATGGCAACCTGGTTCTTGGCCGCATCACCAATCAACCTCTCGGTATCAGTAAAAGCTACATAAGATGGGGTTGTTCTGTTACCCTGATCATTGGCGATAATTTCTACTTTACCATGTTGAAAAACACCAACACATGAATAGGTAGTACCTAAATCGATACCGATAGCGGGAGCCTTAGCCATTTTAGTTTAGAATTTGCGATTTAAAGAAAAGGGTTGGGTTACAAAATTGGAATTTTAACTTCCTTTTAAACCGGGATCGAGGTGAAGAAACAATTTATAAGTTCGAAGAGCGGAAAGAAATGAAAAATCGTACAACAATGTAACAACGAAGTAAGCAAATATAGTTTAAGATGATGTGATAATAAATAAAAGATGGGCACAATTAAACACCAATAAAGAATGAAAAAATTGCAAATGAAATGACAAAGAAATAAGTAACAATAATGGCTGCTATGAAAAATGCTGCTTACAAGAGGAAGTTAAGTTTGTTCCAGAATTCTCTTTGAAATCTCCATTCTTTGTAATCACGCGACATCTATGCTTTAACTTTGAAAGCATTTAATGCGAGTACAATCGATTTATTTGAAGAATCGATTAACTTTAACTCATGGTAAAGTGATGAAATAAGCTAATTACATATCGTTTATTATTAATTGATTGATCAAATATTTAACAACTCAAGCACAGATAATTATTATCATGAAAAAGATTGATAAACCAAAATATTGCTGTTCATCGCTTAAGGTTAAAACCCAAATTGAAACATTTTTAATCTTTTATCCTTATTTACATTGTATTTATCCAAGTAATTAAATGCCTTGACCAATTTGCAATAAGTACTTTGGACTAAACCTCATCTGATTAAACAATTCAAGAGGACTGTGATTAAATGCGAATGACTTCATTGAATTTGATCATCTAGTAAGGCAAAAGCTTTCTTGAATTGGAGATGTTTAACAGCAATATTTACATCAATTGTTCTAGTCTATTCCTTCATTTTAGATTAATCCTAAATTGGATTGTAACTATAACGATATCTGAAATTAAAAATTAATTAAATATCTAACGAGTTGTAAGTTAAGCACCATAAACCCAGATATATCAATGTAAAACAATGTTGTGAGATTTTCAAAATCTGTAATGTATTCCCATCTTCTATTTACGTTGTTATACATCTCGATATAAACAAATATTGAACATGAACCGCCTCTGATTAAGATTAACCATTATCATATTAAGCTGGTAAATGTACCAGTAACTTGAGCCTTAATCAGGTTTTTTCTCACTGTTCTAATAACTTTTGTCTACAATAGATACTTGAGATTTTTAGTCTAGTTTTAATTAACAATCACTAAAAATGTTAACAAAGCACTTTATTTACGAGCCATGAGATGTCACTGTTAACTTTATTGTAGATGATTTTATTTTCAGTTAGCAGATAAGATTATCTCATGGTGAAAACGAATGTGTGCATTTTTTATCTGTGTTAAGTTATGAGAAAAGGCTGAGGTTTAGAATTTTCGAAACGATTAAGTTATGGATTTGCCGTTGACCTTCAACTCTGATATTCATGATCTGAACAAGATCAGTTCTTTAAAGAAACATTACAGTTTTCTAGGAAACACCAAGCTTGAAGTTTTCAAAGTTGGATTAGGTAAGTTTTGTTTTTGATCTTCTGCCTCTTTCAATTTCTCTTTTGTTTTGTGCGAAAACATTTCTCTTTCACAATTGCTGACTACAAATTTTTCTTCTGTTTCTTCCAACAATTACAAAGGAACTGGTATTGGCTTTGGCTTGGTTGATTTTGATGACAATGGTGAACCTTTTGGGACCGAGTATGAAATTAGAGCTGCAACTGTGATTAAAGCTTTACAAGAAGGTATTAACTATTTCGATACTGCACCACTCTATGCTGCTGGTAAAGCTGAAAGGGTTCTTGGTAAGGTAAGTCATGACCATTTTCCTCAATATTAAGTTTTACAACACTTGATTGGTTAAATTGTGTTTTTGTATATGTGTTATCGTGTGGGCTACAAATTTATCTTTTGTTGACTAGAGTATTATGATAGATAGATGAAATGCAATTTTGCCACTGGTGAAGATTTATTTGATGATTCTAATTTATTGTCTAATATTAAATGATCTTTTCATAGGCTATTCAAGGATTACCTCGAGAATCGTTTTACCTCGCTACTAAGGTTGGAAGGAACCACCAATGTCAATTTGATTACTCTCCTAGAGGAGTGAGAGAGACTCTCGAAACAAGTTTACGAAATCTGCGTGTAGAAAGTGTCGATTTGGTAACAATTCATGATATTGAATTTGCTGATAATTTGGAATCCATCGTGAAAGATGTCATTCCAATACTTGGTAATTTTTTCAATGTCCTTAAATTTTTCGTTTACTCAAACATATTTTTCAATTTCAGAGCAATATCGCAGAGAAGGAAAACTTCGTTACATTGGTTGTTCGGGTTATCCTCTGGAACCATTAGTGTATGTTGTTTATTCTTTGTTTATTTAATTGTACTAATATTTTTGTTTGATCCAATCTTTTGTTTAAATTAGTAATTTAACTCAACTAGCAAAAGGTAGATTGGATACTTGTCTCTCTTATGGCCGAATGACTCTTTTTAATACTGATTTGATGAAATGTTCTCCATTAATCAACAATGTAGGTTCAATATTTTAAAATTGCCCATAATTTCTAATGAATATTATTTTCCTTAAACAGTCCTCAATTGGCTTAATCAATGCATCTCCCCTTGGAATGGGCCTTTTGACACCTAATGTCCTTTTAAATCCTCCAGTTCCGTATTGGCATCCAGCTTCTCCTGATTTGGTCGCAGAATGTCAAAAAGCTGCTCAGCTTTGTTTGGTTAGAGCTGTCATTTTTTTATTTCCCCTCTGATTCATCTAATTGTTGTTTATTTATTTCAGAAAGAGGGAGTCAATCTTGCTAAAATCGCAACACATTTTTCTTTGACAAAATGTCCTCAAACTGCTCTTCATTTGATTGGCATGATTACGTGAGTCTCGCTATAAAATTTACTTTCACTACTTTTTTACTAAAAACAAATCAATTTCACCCATTATGTAGGCCTGATCAACTTGAAAACAATCTCTCAGTTCTGAAAGGTGGCTTAACTGATCAAGAATCAAGAATAGAAGCTGAAATAAGCCAAATGTTTAACTGTGTGCAAACACACTGGGAAGGAGTTGAAGTCTCAAAATATCGTCAGGATCCAAAGAAATTCACTGACAGTTTGCTTTATGGACCACAAGCGTGATCATATTTATAAATTATCTAAATGGAACCAATTTAATTTTTAATAATGTTAAATTTTGTATTTAACCTAGCATGTTTTGGGCATGAAAATGGCTCAATAACCTCAATAGTTTTACTTACTCAAACACTAACAGGCTGTAAATATAAAAATCTACAATTGAACTTGATTACTTACCTAATAAGACCGGATCTATCAATATATCAATCAACAAAAAATGATTACTTGTAAAATCATCGTGAAATTTCATAGAAATCTCTCAATTTGATTAAATGATTATTTTGAAATCAATTTCACCAGGATTATAACACTTTATTATGAGATAAGAAAGTTTCACAATATAATCAATATGATCATGAAACTCGAAAAAAAAGACGGTGGTTAGTTTAAAACATTAGAAATATGAGTGACCATAAAGCAAGGTAATAAACGGTAAGACGGCAAGAAAAATTACAGTCCAACATGGTTTTACTGTGGTTTTTTTCAAAACAAGTTTGCTTTAAGTACAAGCGTCCGCCTTAAGGATAGGTTGTACTTGTACCTAGACTCTCATCTTTCCTTTGCAAGATTATCTTTCTTCCCAATACGTTTCTCTTTCTTTCAATTCTTGAACCCGTTTTTGAAACCGGGTTATAATACAGTCGACCCACAAGGACACTAGAATTTTTAACTCACCATCTTTTTTGTTTTCACTAGGCAAATCTTTCATTTACAATTGAGAAAAAAATGATTTGTTCATTTTTGTGAATAATTTCATCTTAATTCGTAATTTGAACTTTCAACTAAAATTGTGTAAATTATTCAACTTTGATAGTTTGCATTGGTAGTGATCTTATCTTCACATCTAGCCGTATATTCAACAAAATACTGGTTTACGTGGTTTCATCTCATTTTATCAACACTGGATGACTTATTTTTTTGACCAGTTTCACCAGTAATTTGACTTTTTTTACTTACGACTGTGATTTCAACCAAATAGGATATAATATGACTTCTCGCACTAGATATGGTTCAGAAGTTAGTTCCATACGATTGTCGACTCGCTCAGCTCCACGATACTGGGGTAAGACTTGTTTATTTATTGCTGTTTTGAAATTGAATAAGCTTCAAATCCAAGTTGCAAATTGTTTATCTTGTAACTATTAACAACCCAAACAACATGAAAGTGTTAAGAGCCGTTAAACAAAAGGAAAAAAATATTTAATTGATAAGACAATCTGTTCCTAATTAATAGAGATTAGCTTCTGTAGGAAAACAAGGAAAGCCAATGATCTAATTTCTGTCATGTGATATATTATGTTTAGTGCAATGGGTAACGGAATTAGTGTGAATTGAGTGAACATTAGAAAGAAATCAAAACTTGAAAATTAAATGTTATTGTGATACCAAAAATACCAAAACGAGTATGTTTTGATATTGGGTATGACAAGACAATAGACAAGCGGAAATAATCTTGAGATAATTTGATTCAAACTTCAATTAGTCGATACATTCACTAATATGTATCAATCAAGCAATGTCAGAGTGCAGATGGTCTTGATTAATTGATAAAAATGAAAACTTTAAACCTTTTATTTTTAATAATAAATGACAAGTTTGGTGGCAAACACTAATACAAATAGTGTTTCTGCATCTCTAAAAACTTGACTCCAAAATTAAGGTTAAGTTTTGGGTTTATATCATTTATCTGTGTGTAGTCTTTTGGTTAATTTCAACTGTAATTAATCTTCTAAATTTTAAATAATCCAACGTTTCTATTTGTATTGTTTCTGGTATTTACCAATCATGACCAAAACGACTAAACTGTCAGGTCAATCAGTGGCTAGTGGTGACTACGAAGCTATAAAAGGATCACAAGAACCTGGCTCATATTTAACTAGAAGACAACAAATTTTATTTATTTTTGCTCTATGTTACGCAAATTTCGCCGAAGCCGCATGTTACTCACTTCAAGCACCATTTTTCCCCAAAGTGGCTGAAGATAAAGGCGCCTCGCCAGCTGTTTATGGTTTCATCTATGCTGTCCTCGAAATAACCATTTTATTTACCTCGCCATTTTTTGGCAAATTAGTGAGTTTACCTCTTTGATTATCAACTGTTCATTTAATGCTTTTTTTAAATTTTGTTCATCTTGATAACCCTTCAAATTACAGGTCGCATATATATCATGTAATATTTTGATGCAATTTGGTCTTGCTGTTTCTGGACTGACAATAATTTTATTTGGGTAAGAATTTATTTCACTATGTAAATAACTTTGAGATTCAAATTTCATTTTCTGTTCCAGGTTCACTATCTACTTGCCATCAGGACCTACTTTTATCATAGTTTGCTTCATAATTAGAATTATTGATGGAGTTGGTGTTTCAGCCAACCTGACTTCAAGTTATTCAGCCATGGCTTCGCAGTTTCCAGAAAAAATTGCGCTAGTTTTTGTGAGTATTTCATCCTTTCCATCTAAACTGATAGGTTTTTTAGCCGGTCAAACTTAGCTAATACTAATGTAATCAAAGATATATTAAAACTTTAACTTCAGGTTTATTACCTATGATTGAATTTAGTTAGATTTCATTGGATATCAGGTTTTTTTAACAGATTAGTTTCAATTTATTTTTCAGGGCATTCTTGAAGTTGCTTTCTCTCTTGGGTCAACATTAGGGCCAACTTTTGGTGGTTTCCTTTATGAAGTTGGAGGCTATTCATTTCCATTCATGGTTCTTGGATTCATCCTTTTTGCGGCTACATTCATTAACCTCTATTGTGCCCCAAAGATAGGTAAGATATAAGTGTCAATTTAACCAATGTTAAAGAGAAAAAATTTTTATCATTAATCCAACACTACCTCAGAAACCTTGCAATGATTAAAGTCTATGCATATTTATTTCAGGCTTTAGTCAATATGATATTGTCTTTGCTTCAAGAAAATTTCCTTTTTAATTTGATTGATTTACCCAATTTATCATTTGTTACATTTTCTCTCCATCTTACTCTGAAATCACTTACATTCATTTATTTGTTAATTTACTTACAGATACACCAGAAACTCGACGACCGGTATCCATAACCACCTTTTTGGCTGATTTTGAAACTTTGGTTGATCTATTAGGAATTTGTATTGCTTTCATGGATTTGGGTTTATTGAATGTTATATTAGAACCTCATATACGACGATTCAATCTCAGGCCCTTTTATTTAGGGTTAATTTTTGTTACACACGGTATTGCCTATGCAATTTTCAGTCCAATAATCGGTTGGATTGTTGATCAAGGAGTAAGTTCAATTATAAAAATTGTCATTTTACTCAAAATACTCACTATATTTAATCTTTTTCTTTAATCCAGGTCCCTCCTAAAGTGATGAATCTCATTTGTTGTCCCATCTCTTTGATCGGTGCATTATTTGTTGGTCCAATTCCTTTAATTAACATAGAGCCTACAGTTTGGACAGTTGTTCCTTCCCTGGCTTTCATTGGAATAGGTGAAGCTGGCCGAGCCTTGTGTGGTTTTGTTTCCATTAAAAAAGATACTATACATCGAAGAGGTTTTCTTGAAAACATTGAAACATATGGTCTTATCACGAGTACATTTTTGGCATGTACCAGTGTTGGGTAAGTAAAGAACGTTACATTTTAAATGTTACGCTTAAGTGAGCAAAAATCTAACAATTTACTGGTTTGCTGTATAGATTTTCAATCGGACCTTCCATCGGAGGAATAGTTATGGAAGCATACGACACTCGAGTCACAACTTATGTAAATGTAGGAACAAACATCTTCATGGTGAGTAAACAAGGCTCAACAAACAAAAATTAAATTTGAAATACATCATTCTGAAATTTAATTTGATATAAATTTATTTTGAAATACATTTTTTCTATTTCTCAGGCAATCATGTTAACTATATGCCTCGTTTATCGTTCTTACTCAAAAGCCAGTCGACGGGATGACACTTTAAGTCTACTTAGGAATCAAGTCCACGCCAATAGCAATCATTGATCATGTATTACATTTTTAATGTATAAAATTTGGAATTTTTAGTGTTCACAAATCCAGACAATAGATTCTCAATGTAAACAAAATGAGTTTTTTGGTAAAGATAAATTACCTCAATCAGAAACTGGAAAAATGCTCATTATCCGGATTAAATGATTAACAGAATAAATTATTGAAACTAGTTTTGTAAAACTATTGTGTCAAACTATTTTGATTGTTGCCATTAAAAATTAAAGGTCTTAATTCTTTCACTATTTTCAAATTGATACACATGTTTGTATTTTTATAAAAGTTGAATGATTTACTGGAATAAGTCAGGATCTACGTTTGTTAGTCGAGACTGTTGGTACAAATGAGTCTTAAATAATATAATTAAATACATAAACAACCTCTCATTAATGATACAGACGTCAATTAACTCTTTTTCGGGCACAAAAGGATTGCTTAACGATCACTGTTCAAAGAAATCCGTAGTCCTAGTGTCGTTAAACAAATAACTGTCTGACATTCAAACATTGAACATATTATGTTCAAATCAAGTCAACAAATTTTTGGTTCATATTTAGAGTTTCTCCCCGATTCAGTATCATTTTATATTGCTTGAAATGAATTTCAACCAACTTGAAATTTACTGTTCAATTTTCGATGCTTTATTACAAGTGTATCGTGGTCAACTTTAACGTTGTTTCATTCGTTTTGCATCCTTTTTGAAGCTTTTAATTACCCAGTATAAATCTATCATGGCAATCAAAGTAAAAATTTCAGGACGGTCGAATGGTGATTGTGAAGCTTCGAAACAGAAAACGGTTGCCCTCGGTTTGACACGAAAAGATGAAATTTTGTTTATTTTTGTCTTGTTTTATGGTAGTTTAGCTGAAGCTGCATGTTATTCACTTCAAGCACCGTTTTTCCCCAGAATCGCCGAAGAGAAAGGTGCTTCACCGGCTGTCTATGGTTTCATTTTCGGTATTCTTGAAACAACCATTCTATTCACTTCACCAGTTTTTGGCAAATTAGTGAGTTTAAATGTTTTAATTTAGTTCAACGTTTTACACTCGATTCCCTTGTAATCGGACTCACCACAATTAACAAAACCTATGCAACTCTATGTAGCTCTATGAATAGCTTAACATGAAAATATGTTAAAAGGCTATTTTACGGTAGTCTTATTATAAAAGGATTGAGTTTAACTGTGTATCTTTTTTATCGTTATGGCTTGTTTTTACTGATTTATCATAACTTGATAACAATTCAACTAACAGGTTGCTTATAAATCATGTAATATTTTGATGCAAATTGGTCTTGCTTGTGCTGGATTGTCAGTTGTTGCATTTGGGTGAGTATTTTTGTACTTTTTGGTCTTGAGTAGGCTTTATTAAAAATGTTTTCTCAACTCGACGTTTTCACAGCTTGACTATTTATGTACCATCAGGATTCCTTTTCATTGTTATTTGTTTTATCGTTCGAATTGTTAATGGAATCGGAGTTTCAGCCAACCTTACTGCTTGCTATTCAGCTATGGCTGAGCAGTTTCCTACGAAAACGGCAATGGTTTTTGTGAGTTATAATTTCATCTATTTGCGATGACAATTTTAAGTTTAAGAGTAATTTCCAAGGCAATAGATTTCTTGTCATTCACAAATTGACATTTACCTCGATTCATCTTAATTCAGGGTATTCTTGAAGTTGCTTTCGCTCTTGGGTCAACATTGGGACCAACTTTTGGTGGTTTTCTTTATGAAGCTGGAGGTTATTCATTTCCATTCATGATTCTTGGATTAATCCTTTTTTCAGCAGCAATTGTTAATCTCATTTTTGCACCAAAGATAGGTAAATATTCTGCTACTCGTTTTTTCTTGCAAATTGTAAAAAATAAGAGATGCAACATGTTTAAACATACCATTTACTCGATTTAAATTAGAGGAGTTAGTTTTGAATCCTCATTTTTTTTCTTTCATTCATTAATTCATTTCTAAAGGCACGCCCGAGGTTCGGCAATCAGTTTCTCTAACTAAATTTCTGGCTGACTTTGAAACTTTGGTTGATCTTTTAGGCATTTGTGTTGCTTTCATGGATGTGGGTTTATTGAATGTTTTATTGGAACCTCATTTAAGAACCTTCGATTTAACACCGACGGTTTTAGGTCTATTCTTTGTTTGTTTAGGCCTTTCTTATGCAATGTCTAGTCCAATAATCGGCTGGTTTGTCGATCATGGAGTAAGTTCAATCTTTTTACCAATTTATCAATCTTTCTTATTAACTTATCAATATCTACCCCATCTACCTCAGATTCCTCCCAAGGTGATGAATCTCATTTGTTGTCCCGTTATTTTGACTGGTGCATTATTCGTTGGTCCAATCCCCAAAATAAGCATTGAACCTCAAATATCGATAATTATTCCTTGCCTAGTTTGTATCGGATTCGGTGAAGCTGGCCGAGTCTTGTGTGGATTTATTTCTGTTAAAAAAGATGCAATAAATAGAAGAGGTTATTTGGAAAGCATGGAAACCTATGGAATGATAACGAGTGCCTATCTGTCATGCACTAGCATCGGGTAAGCAATTAGTATTTAAAGTTGTCAAGTTTATTGTTACATTGTTTAAACTACAATCTATTAATAACTAAATTGATTTTTTTCAATAGACTTGCAATCGGACCTTCAATTGGAGGATTGATCTTGGAGGTAGTCGGACCACGAGGTACTACTTCTTTCATTGTTGGATTGAACGTCTTCATGGTGAGTTTCTCAGCTAAATTTGTCTGTACGAGCACATATAGCCTGACTTTTAATTTTTTATTTTCAGAGTATTCTTTTATCGACGAGCCTTATTCGCCATTGTCGTCAAAAATCGGCCAAAAAGCTGGTCAAAATAACACATTCACCTTACTAATATATACTTTTGTCTGCTTAAGGCATAATTATTCAATAAAGTATGCAATGTAAATATTATTTTATTTACACCATTCTTTGAAATTTTGCATTTATTATCTTGTTGCTCCGAAGATCGTAATTCTAAAAAATATGGGCTGATTATTGATATTTATATTCACTGTCATCTACATCTATTGTTTATGAATCCGATCGCTGATTACCGATTTAAAGATGTAATTTTTGTAAAAGATGAAAAAAATAACTTGATTGTCCGATTAAATCGGCAAATATGCTGCTTCATTATTGACTTTAAAGATTTACCTTTTAAAGAGTGTTTCTTTTACTGAGAATTTGTTGGTATGTACAAATTTATAATCAAATTTAACAGTACAACATAAATATTAATAACAACAATGAGTTGAATGTCAAATGATAAGTTACATTATTTACAAACACATTTGAGACAAAATTATTTGAGAAACCTTGATTGATCCCAATTGAACAAATGAACGTTTCAATTAAAAGGATTGTTGACATATCCACAGAAGCCAGTTTCTACTGTAGAAGCCAGTCACATCTTTTAAATGTTTCTGACTCGGTGCTTCATCTCATTTTATTCTCATTTTAACAGTCTCTTTCTCGGAGGATACATGATTCGTGATTAATCCATTTTTGGTGATTGAATTAACAGCCACCATCGACAAAACTGAACAATTACTTGATCTCGTGTGGTCAAGTGAACTCGTCCCATTAGATGGAACTGAAGAAGAATAACGATCTTGGTGCATTGATCCAGATGAAGTCCAACCAAGCAACGGTCCCAAATGACGACGAGCTTGTCTAAGATATTTAGTTGCCTTGCGACGAAAGCCAGTTGGAGCTGCAATCGTGTATATCATTGGATTTAAGGCACTGTTGATGGGTAATATAAATACAACCAGCCAAGCATATACTTTAGCTAGAGAGGGAAAAACATTTGATTAATCAGAATAATTGCAAAAAATTGTGGAAGTGGAAAGTGTAAAGCTAATTGTGGATTTTTATAAAATGTTTAAATGGGATGAATAGCAAGGAATCGGATAATGAAATAAAAGATATTGTTTGATATTTGTTTCTTATACTTACGTGATATGTACATATAGGTAAATGAAAATATTTTGATCGACACAATTGGTACCCAGCAAAGACAGTCTGTTACAACGATACAAAAGAATCGAAAAGCGAGGATAACATCTTCGTGATCTGCTTTTCCCAATAAAGCAGGTCGAGTAAGCTGGCGATCTCTTTTAATTACAAGAAATAGTCGAGTGTATAAACCAATAATGGCCGCAATAGCGGGCAAGTTGATACCGAGGAAGATAAAGGTGGAAAATTGCCAACCAAACATGAAAGGATCCTCTAGGTGAAGAGGAAAACAAACTCCATTGGAAGCATAATAGAGAGGGTCTTCTGGGTCTGACCAATATAAAATAGGAAAGAGAGAAACTGCAAGCGAGACAGCCCAGATCAGGAGAAGAATAGATGCAGTCCATCGAAGGGTCACCAGTCGACAAGTCATGGTGATACTTCGATATCTTTCAATGGTTATCATGAGAACAATGAAAATTGATAATTCAGAGGAAAGAGTAGCTAAAAATCCACAGAAATTACACTTCCACGAGTGCATCCATTGTAGAGCATAATTATTGTACTTTTCACGGAAAACTTGATCATATGAGCCAATGACTACCAAATAAATTCCCATCATCAGATCAGCAACTAAAGAAAAAAAATTTCTCATTAATTCTCATTAGATAAATTGTCTAGACTAACAACACATATGAATGTGTCTGACACATAACAGCCATTCTATCATTACGATAATTATGATAAAATTATTAAGATATTTAAGTAACATACTGGCTAAATTTTTGACCAATAATGAGAGGGATTGGTGCTCTTTCTTGGCCATTGATCGCCAAACAAGAACCAAAGTGTTACCAGCACAAGTTATACCAGCGACTATCCAGACAGACATTCTGAGAATTGGATAAAGGAGTAAATGTTTGACCGATGATACACCATCACTAAACGGTCTACAAACTCTCACGCGAGGAGCATACATGCAGTATCGAAATTTGGAAAAGTACCTATGAAAACGTCAAAAATGATAAATTTAAAAATAAGATTGAAAATTTAGAATTATTGCAAAGATTAAAATACTTACACATGACGAAGTGCGACGGTTCGATTGAAATGTCCAGGATGAATGTTTCGAATCTCAACTCCAGATAAATCAAGTGATTGTAGTGCATTTGATTCTTTGAACACATGTCGAGGTAAAGTTGTTAACGGATTGTAACTCAGATTCCTAAAATAAAGCAAACAAACAAAACCAAAATTACTCACAATTGTCAGAGTTAATGAAATGGCTTAAAATGCCATCTTGTAATGGAAAAGAAAATTACAATTTACGTAAATCTCGAAGATTATGGAAAGCTGTTACATCGATAGATTCAATTGAATTAAGAGCCACCTCCAGATGAATCAATTTCTTATTATAATGAAACGCATCGGCTGGTAATCGTTTAAGTTTATTAGAACTTAAATTCCTTTGGAAAAAGCAAAAAATTGATTAATTTGATTCAAAGTCTTATTCAAATATAGTGACAATATCAAACACTAGATTGTACCACTTTTAACTCAAAAGCTGTTCAATGTTTACTTTTTTAGCTAGTCATGAAATAACATGGGATAATGTATGCTAAATTTAATTTTAATTTTGAACTTGTGGCAATTAAAATTTCTTGAGCCAGGTTAATCAGACTGTAAACGGTTTATACCATTATCTAGCCTTTCCAAATAATGCTTACACGAACAATAAACCAAACTAGTTTTAACTCTAGTCATTTTGTGACATTTTAAAATCTAAAGTTCAACAGTTATCAAACTTGTTTCTTGGTTCAAATGTGTATTCGTTGAACAACTATTATGTGATAGATTAATGTTAATTAATTTGTTAACTTCTCTCACTGATGAACTGACTTTGGTTTGGAAGCGTTAAAATCAATAATTTTGGTTCTACTTCTACAATCTCGGTTTAAACAGCAGACTACATGCAGTTAAATGGTATTGTAACTGTATTTTAAAGTAACAACACAACCAAGCTACAATCAATTTTATCATGTTTACTCCAACTGTTTCATGGTTATGGTTCTGTGTTTCTATTTTATTTTTGGCAATTGAAGATTTATAAATATTATAATCGCTTCCCAATGGACAAAATGAATTCTGATGTTTAATCAATTTACTTTCAATGAGAAAGAGTAACAAACATTACTTACAGTACTTTCAACGAAACAAGGTTGCGGAAAATGTCTTGAATCTCTGTCAATTGATTGTTGCTCAAATCTCTGGAACGATAAGTCGCAATGAATAAATAGGAATACAAGAAAAAAAGATCCAAAGAAATGAAATGTTAATTGTGATCAATGGTTAACAATTGTAATGTCTTACACACATCCATCTTAACGAATCGAGATGAGGAAATTTTCCAACGGATTTTAGCTGATTAAACTCCAGATACCTAAAAAAATTGAAACCAAAAAAGGAAAGAAATTAAATTAATTCCGAAATTTGACAAAAAATTTAGTGAAAAAGGATAAAACTCAAAGCTCATTGTGACTACCATTGAGTAACTTTGCATCAATTGTGCTGAAAAATGAATCCAGAAACAAATTGAATTGATTCGATTCTTGTATACATTTAATCTTTCCTGATTAACATCTTTAATGGGAAACATTTATTTCTCAAATAATACAGCAACTTAATGGCTGTTCATTGTTATATTATTGGGTTGACCAAATGTTAATCTGCTTCTTATAAATTGCCATGTTGACCAAAAAAGCAGACATTTATTGTAAGGTCAATCCAATTGCATTTTGAGATATTAATGGGAATGATGAACCCAGTAATAGATAGATGTAAATATAAATATATTATCAACTTACAAAGTTTCTAGTTTTGTCAACCCTTTGAACAATTGAGCAGCATCGATATTTTCCAAACGATTTGTATGAAGTTCTCTGAAATTGATAACAAAGTGATTAAAATTGTAAACTAAAAGTCAATGGACTTTATTGTTACAACAAGTTGTCATTAACTCTGTGTTAAACACAAATTTTACCCATTTTTCTCGGTTTTTTTTGTTTCCAAACAAAGCTTGACATGAATTAAAGTCATTGGAAACAAAAGAGTCTGATGAATATAATGAACTGAACTGTCAAAACATTGAAAATTGAAGTTGAATCTTGAATGATTTACATTGTTGGATGTAAAAAGTTCAAGAAAAAAAGTGTAAATTTATTGTAACCCTTTTATCAAATTGACTGTTGAACAAAAGAGTGATCACAAAATGTTGACAAAAAAAGGGTAATAAATATCCAAACCAATGAATAATACTTGAATGTTAATGGAAAGCTTTAAATTTGATTAAAGAAAACAAAAGAATCGAAAATTTTACTCACAGAAATTTAAGATTAATCAACTTTTGGAATGCATCTTGATCAATGTGATTGATTTCATTTCCAATCAAATATCTGTACAAATGAAGTAAATGGTAAAATGACTTGCAGATTGAATCAACAGACACTTACAGTCTTTTTAGTTGAATTAAAGATGAAAATGAATCAGATTTGATTGTTGTTAAACGATTGTTTTTCAATGAAACTGTTGTTAAATTGAAATATTTGGCAATTACTTGAGAATCAATTGAATCGATATTACCATTATCAAGATTACTATGAATAACAAGAAGAAAAGAAACGGTTGAATTAACAAATGGACTTAATTTTTGCTGTTAGCCTTTGACCAATCATTACAATTACAATTAATAGTCTCAAATGGTTGGATTAATTAATGAACTACAAATTTGACTTATGTAAACTGTTGACCCTAATAGGGTTGAATGGAGAGCAACATTGAAGATATCAAAAAATGATTGACTGTAAATGATGAATGAAATAAATGACTTTTAGCTTGCATCCAACATAATGATCAAAGTGGAAACTCTTTTGCTTTTGTTGGTCAAAGATTAATCTTTCAGTTGAAATTTCATCATGAAAATGATAATGGTGATGATACGTTTATTGGCTTCTCATTGATTTATTATCAATTGGACAGAAAAACAAAAACAAGGTTTACTCTGGAAATGGCCTTTTATCGTTAACTCTTTCATTCTTTTCGCATTTTAAGCTCATTTCTCATTTAATACTCACAGAACTGTTATCGTTGTCGAAAGATTTGAAGGTATTTCAGTGAAATCATGGTTTGTACACAAGATTCGTTGGCTATCATTGAGAATGCATGGACAGCGACTTTGATAAATGTCAGCTAAAGCTGTAAAGTTGAGTTGAAATGAAGAGAAAAATGTTAACAAAAAAAATGTATTAAATTATTATTTATTATTTTGTGTATCATCATGTTCATATCATGTTATCTTTATGTAACATCAAGTTCATTGACTTTGTTTAATGCAAGTTTTGACCATTTTGCTCTTTTTTGCTTCAAAGGAAAACAAAAGTGAAAATAAATGAAGCTTTCAAAATTTGATTTATTTTTTCTTCTTCTTTGGTGAAAAGTGAATTTCAATAGCATCTTTCATAACATTCAGCTTTATGGATTGGCCATTCATCTTTCAATAAATTATCCTTTCTTTTTTTTATTCTCATAATCAAATAATATCATCAATGTTATCATATCTATAATTGTTATTAACATGGTTCAATCATGAATCAATTTCCTGTTAACTCGTTTTCCGTGACTTTACTTTAGTTATTGATGATCAACTGTAATAAGTTAACAGTTCAGATTACCTTTTCTTAAGCTTTTCTTTTCATTTTGCATTATTTTTATTGATTAATGTTAACAAGCTTTCGAAAGTGTATTGTCAATTGGATGGAAATCTGTTGAGTATCAACAATTCGCCTGTAATTTCAATTCTGTTGATAAGATAATCGTGTTTCAATGAAAAAATTAATCAAATTTTGAAGGCAAAATTGCAACACTTGCCGATCAATTTGACGGCTAATATGAATAGCAAGTCTCTTGTCTTTAGCTGTAAAAATGTTCAACTTTGGGTTGTTTTGCCTTGTTACCAGAAAAGGCTTTTAATAGTAAAGAGTTTGATGACCAGAGATGATAGGTGATCAAGTATGAATAATGTCTTGGAGTTTAATTTTGTATGATTAACTTGACTGATTCATTGGGTTGTTTTGAGACATTAACTGGTGAAACTGAAGCCTAAAGTGACTAATAGAGATTATTTCAACCTTGATAATTAAAGTTAATTTGATTCTAATAAATTTGGTTAAATTTTATGTTAAATGCTTCAATGTTCACAGATTTGCTTTTGTCAAATATCAACAGGTCATTTTGTTATTGTGATTACAACTTGAGTATTACATTATGTTTATAAAAGTGATGGCAGAAGCTGATTTTTGATCTCAATAAGCATTTAATTTTAAACTAACAATTTTGTTGTTAAATGGAATCGATTTGCAAATGACAATTATTAAATGAAAAAGTAAAATCTCTTGACGTTAAATATGTATTTGACTGTTAACAGGCGCAACAAATGTTAAGCATCAAAGGCTGTCTTGAGATGAGCATTTACTGATCTGGATTGATCTGATCAGGTAAACAGAGTTATTGAATGTCATTGTTACTGTTTTATGTTTACTGTTAAACTTGACAATGAACATAATCTAATGGCTGGATAAACAAAGTAATATCTACTTACTACAATTAGCATGGATAAAGTTAGATTGTGATTTGTTTGAGACAATTAAAGTTCCCCATTTTTTGGCCTGACGAGTAAAGTGTTCATCAAGAGCGCCATAAATGTCATCTGTAGAGGCCAGGAAAAAAAATGAATTAATTTCACATTTAATAGCAAATCTGATGCAAAACGTCAACAAAAAGATTCATTTTCAAGGAATGAATATTGATAATTGACTAACAATTTTAATGTCAAAGTTCATCAATTTTTTTTTCACCAACTTTCACCTTCGCTCATAATTTTTCATTTTGACAAAGCCAACACTTTTGATTTAAAGCCAATTACAAGTTTATTGAAAGGTTCAAATCATTGATTAAGGTTGAACAAAAAATTGAATGAATCTATTTTTTACTTACTGCATTCTTCCTCATCTTCACCATTTGGACAGTCTTTTACTTTGTTGCACTGATAATCGCGATTTAAACAAATAACTTGATTATCCTGATCAAATGATCGATGGCAAGGGAAATCATAAATGTTGGTACAAACTGTAATGAAATAAAAGTTAATCAAATTTAGCTGACAGATGATTGAGTTGATTGAAAATAGTAAGTTTCAAATTGCAACCTTGACATTGGTTGAAACCAGAAAATGATTTATCTGCTTGAAAATTGTTTCATTTTAAACATTTGCTAATTGTTGGGACAATTAAGTGTTTCAACAAACCCATCATGAGTCTGATATAACTTGATTGCTATCACAATCGCTGAATCACAATCAGTCAATAAAAGCTTAATAGGTGACCTAAAAAGGGTGAATATCAATTTAGGTAAAAGGTTGAAAGAAATCACTTTTTTTCCAGATTCAACTATCTTGTTAATATTTTGATTTTCAGTGAATATTTTTTTTCTGTTTTTGTTAAATTCTTAATTATTCAGCTATTTCAGGATACATCAACAGTCGATAGCAGCTAATAGCAGTTAACAAATCATATTAACACATAATTTATCTTAAGTTTATTGGTAAACTTGGAAAGATGAAAATGTTTAAACTTTTGGCTATTTTTTGTTGTAAAGCATTTTAAGCATTTTGTACAAGTTTACTTCCTCGTTCAACTCTTTATGTTCACTTCTATGTTCGCCTTCTTCCGAATGTTTATCATGTTTTCTGATTAAATATGGAAGGAATTTTGCTTTCTCATGAATTAACAGAAAACTAAGTGTTTGATGTAAGTCAATCTGATTAACTTGACATGTTGGTAAACACAAGAATAAGGTTAACTCAAGTTGTTTAGGAAGGAAAGTGTTGATAAAATTTTATTTTTTGGAGTTTAACCATTGAAAGTATTTATTGAACAGAGATGACACTTGAGAGGGTTAATGATACTTACTTGGAGTTTCAGGATCTTCATCTGAATCCAATGTGGAAATGTTGATGGAAAAGTTGCTCGAATTTTCATCGGAATCGGAAAAAAGGTCCAAATGAGGTTCATTGTAAGATCGTTCAATATTGGCCACATCTTCACCAAACAAAAGTATTAAGGGTAAAAGGAAAACCGTTGCAAAGATTGCAATCAAGGAAATAACTGTACAAACTTGATTCAAAGTCATTGTTTAATTATGTTCATTAATTGGCACATTTAAATGGTCAAATAAAGATGAGTGAGAAAGGTAAGAATAGAAAAAAAAGAAAAGATTTTGGCAAAGAAAAGGTCAAAATTTAGATTCTTTTTTTTTGCCAGACAAGTTGAAAACACTGAAAAGTCGACTTTTGAGGGTAAGATGAAGAGTTGTGTTTGATGTTGATCCTAATAGAAGTGATAATGATGAAGGGAATGATGATGATGATTGTAACGATTGATAGTCATATTTTTTGTTCGTTGCTTTGATTAATTGTTAGTTGATTTGTGAAGGTTTCCTATTACATGTTAAATGTTAAATGATCATTTGTTTGGATCTTGTTTTTTTCATCTCTCATTCAATTGTAACATTATTTTCACTTGAAATTGTTGTCTAATTAACTTGGCTAAATTAGCAATTAATGTTGAATTGTTGAATGTTTCACAGGTTTCAATGTACAAAAGAGTATCCATCATTTGAATGTAGTATAATAATAAGGATTCAACTGTTGATATTGAAGTATTCAATGTTAATCATTTTTCCTTTTTCGATTTGTGATTTATTTTTTATTTAAAGTTGGTTAAATGAAGAAACAAAAGTGACAAAAAAAAAACAAGTTGATTAATAACAATTTAAGGGTTTGAAAGTTTACCTTTTGTTGGAGGCAAAAATTTTCAAACTCAAGTTGAACTGTTGATTGAATGGGAAGAAGTTAAACCTTGGTATATAAAGATGAGTCTATTTGAAATTAGTACAGAGCAACTCACAAGAATCATGATGATGGTGATGATGATGATGAGCTTAGTGTTTGAATAAAATGATGAGTTGAAGATAAAAGATGAGTTAACCAATTGATTTTGATCACCTTTTTTTGCCCAAATATTGGGTTAACAAAGGATAACCCAAGTTAATCGTTTCTTATCCAATAACTTTCACTCCATCTTATTGAGGGAATTGACCTTATCATGGTAACTTATCATCTTGTCAAACATTTTAGATTCAATTTTTTCTCTTCTTCTCTTGCTATCCACTCAATCTCCTGAAAATGAGAAACTTTTTTCTTCTGTTCATCTCCATTGACTGTCACTTGAAAAGGCTTTGCTGGATTGAAAATGAGTCGATAAATTTACCTGCTGCTTTAACCAGCCTGGTTTTGATGGTGATTGGTGATTATTATGTTTATTAGGATGATGAGGATGAATGAAGAGGAAGAGGAAAATAAGTCACAGAGATTTTAAATAATAAGGTCATTGGTTTAGTAATTTGGTTTTGTGTTTGTTTTCACTGTTTCATAATGAGTGTGAGTGTAAGTCTGTTAACAGGTTTACTTGACTTTTTTTAGTTTCTCAGTCAAACAACTGTAACTGTTGTTGGGGTTAGTAATTGTTGGTGTTGATTATCATTAAGCTTGCATTTTGATTAAATTAGGTTGACTAACCTCATGGAAGGAAAGGTGAAAATCATTGTTAGCAAATGATCCATTACCGTCAAATGAATGGGGTAAGAGAGGTAAAAATATCATAGAAGTAGTCAGGTCAAGGAAATATCATCGCTTGTTGTTTTACCTTTGCTTCTCTGTTTCTTGGTTTTTACTGGGTTTTACTATTGGTCTATTTTTTTCTTGTTGGTCACTATTATTTTTGTGTCAACAGATAATCATCATTACTTCAGGAACCACTTTACCTGATGAAAGGTTTCCGATGAAAAGGTTGTAAATTGTATTAAAATTTGACATTCTCAGTTGATACTGAAAATTGTGATTGAGTTTTGCTTATAATTATTTTCAAGATAATGGAAATTTTGTTTCATTTTAGTTTTGTTATGTTTGATACAATTAGCAGTGATCTGTGAAAATATTTCATTCATTTATTGATCGTTGATTACTTTTCCCTGTTACTTTGAGTAATAGGTTAGGAATTAAACGAATTTAATGCTGCTGAAAATTTCAATCCATTTTCCAATCATTTTGGCTCAGGCTTAAACCCTATTCGTCTTCTTTGCTGTTATGATTGAGATTGGATTGAGATCGCAATTCAAATCATTAGTTTAGCTTGTAAATTAACAGGCAGTTTGACTTACGCGAAATGGTAAGATTGACTTGGATTTAATGCCTTGGATTTGTGGTTCATGATATTTTTTTGTAATGAGCGCATACATTTCACACGTAAACGAAGTCAAGTCTGCAAAGTTGTCCTTTATTTTTTCAAAGGTTTTTTTGTTATATTTAAAGGCAGACTGATTTTTATCATTTTGCATTTTTTCATTTACTTACTAACTTAAGGTATGACAATGGTGAAGTTTGAGAATAATTTTTCAGAATTAAATTGTGTTAGTCAGACTGATGACTTTAATTTTGAATATTTCAAGGGATCATTCCGAAATAAAATATCAGTATCTCATCAACAGCAGCAAGGTGATCTTCTGACCTTTTTATTTCGGAATAATCTCTCCAAATATTCGAAATTGAAGTCATCAGTCTGACTAACGCAATTCAATTCTGAAAAATTACTCTCAAACTTCACCATTGTCATACATTAATTAAATTTTGGGTAAATCTCACCAGAAACTATTCTCAGAAGCGACAAATCAATCTGAATTTAAATGCTTTTCATCAAATTTTGAACATTTACTAATACATTTTTAATGTGAGATTTTTGAAAAATATGGTTTGCTGATCCATCATGGACATACATTGCAGGCATATAGGCATTCAACTCTGTTACTCGTACAGCTTTACTCAAATCGTTTTTAGTTCAGGTATTCTTATTCATTTTTCAGTTTTTGTCCGAACCTGAGATATTTTAGTGAATTTAATAATACATGTAGATCCTAGATTTTTTATTCACTGTGACACAGTTTAATTTTAAGCTACTTCGATAGATACATAATCACGTAAATACAACGAAGCTGAAAGAAGTAAATTTCCTTTTTTGAGTTAATAAAAATTTTTTAGATTAGCTGAAAGAATAGAATCTGAACTTTTCACGTTCAGTTGAAAAACTAAAACAATTTGAAAACTTCCGCCATTGTAGATTTCACGCGAAAAGAAGATGGAAATTATAAAAGTCAATTTGTGTATTTATAACGATCAAACGAAATCGACAGAAAAATTACTACAATTACTGTATCAACAAATTAGACAGTTGATGTATTCTGGTTCACCCTTTAAATTAATCAGTTACAGAGTTGTAAAAAATTCAAAGATAACGTATATATATATAAATATTATAGCAGAGTTACACGCAGTTTTCAAACATAATTTTCAGCATAATTCTCTGCATAAGTTAATGTAAAATTATTCTAACGAATTGTAGATGAGAAGCTGTTTTAACACTTTAGACTGACTAGTCTCTCTTATTTCACCGGCAAGAAACATTTCATCGACAACGCTGTATACCTGTTAAAGACATAGAAAAGAAATATAAAGATGAGTTAATAAACAGTAAGACTAGGTTGGTTCATAAATGAAATGACAAGTAATAGTTACCTTGTAGAAATTGAAAACAAGATCAAGTTCGCATACATTATGGAAATATTCATTGAGAACTTCGACGAAATTGTGAATAGCTTCCAGATAAGCGAGATTGTTATCCGAGACATCCACACAGATACAAAAGTAAAGACCGGCATAACGACGATAGACTATTTTAAAATTACGAAACTGTAAGGGAAAAATCGAGATAAGATAAATATCGAGAAAACAAGAAAACATAAAATGTATGAAACACACCTCAACAAAGTTGGTATGCTTAGCATCCCTAACTGTAACAACAGCATGAACTTCTTCAATTAATTTTTGTTTTTCATCATCATCAAAATTCATATACCATTTAGCAAGTCGAGTTTTGCCAGCTCGGTTTTGAATGAGTATGAAACGGATCTAGGAGAATAGAAGAAAGAAGTGAAAAATGATAAATATGATGGATTCAAAAAAAAAATAAGGGAAAACTAAAAAACAAACCATTATTAACTGTATTTGATGGGATTAATTTTACAATTCCAGTAGATAAGTGTCAAAAACAAGTCCAGTTTGTAGGTATCGAATTCACTTGGATTCTTCACGTATCAGTTTATCAACTGCTTAGATAAATTCTTGAAACGGTGTTGGAATGTAAGAAGCACAATTTACTGGAATGATCAAAAATACAATTGATTAAATTAAGCAAAAACCAAAATAAGTTAAGGGGAGTAAAATTTAAAGATGCTTGATCTACAAAGTACAAGTAGTATCCATGGAGATCTTAAACACAGCTGCCATCTCACGTCTTCTGCTAAATTCAAAGTATTTAAAACAATATGAGCAGCTGGTTAATTTGTTAAGTCAGAGGGCTTATCTTTTGAAAGACTTTTCGGATCAGATTGCTGGCTGATTGAGACGCTGATCTGGTGAAGTTCTGGTTGTATGCATCTCGTCAAAGGTTTCAACGGTTTTAATGCCAGAGCTTGACAAGAAATATTTTGCTCATTTTTTTCATCTTTTAGTTCGAGACTGAACTTTTTACTGTACCAATAAGTGACAATAAACATCACAAGGGCTTGAAAAATATGTCCAACAATAGCAAAAAGAAGCCAAAATTTAATAGGGAATCTTGGATATCTTGTGGCAAGGCCAGATGCAATAAGTAAAAGTATTGATGAAAATGAACAAATAGTCAGGAAAAATGTATGACGGAATCTTTTTAAATTGGTTTTACGCAATGGTGATAAATGTATCTTGATCATTTGGTAATAAGCAGCAGCCAGTATTACCAAAAAAGTGGTGATTGAGTAAAAAATTAATCCGTAAAGCATTGCATTTAAAGCAGTAACTTTAGTATTGGGTGAAATAGTTGGTAACCAGAGCATCGCTGTTTGAGTAATATTAGACTGGACAAACATAAAGATTATGATTTCGGACTGGGTAACTTTTTCAAATGGAGAGCGAAAATTGTCTGAATCTTGAGATTTTAATTTAATTGGAGTGAGTGATATGCCAGCTCCTGGTACAAAGGGAAAGGGTTCGACTTTACGATAAATTGCACTGTGGATTCTAATCTTCAATTCTGGTTCACGCACATCAAGATCACGAAAATAAATTTCTGGTGATTCGGGTTGACCCGAATGAGCAATACGAATTTCATCTACATTGGATAGATCAGATGTTGTATACCAATGAAGCAAGATAACATGGTATTGGACCCCTCTGAGATCAGTGTAAATATTACCATGCTTTCGATATGAAGTAATTGGTATCATTAACTGGCCAATTCTCTCTTTAAGAAAGAAAAATTTGATACAAATTGACGCAGACGGATCTCGATATGACGATGAAAGCATATCACTTCTCAGTCTAACTGTGTAACATCTTTTAACTTGTCCTGGTTTGATTGAATAACTTTCGTATTCTAAGTCGTTTTTGTCATCTAAACTAAACTGTTTCCATCGATCGCGAATCTCAAAGAAAACGTATAAAACAGAAAAATAAAACCAAATAAATGCAAGCATTCCAATAGACCATGATGATCTGAAGATTCCTCCATCCGACATTTCAGTCTTGAGCAACAAAATATCCTCCCAATATCCACGCAACATCGTTAAATACTGACAACTAGTCAAAGAACAGTTGAAGATATGAAAATTATTTATCCTTTATTTCTTATTCCCTAAAGAGTATTAAGAAAATTGACAGAATAACAGAAATAGTGATTCAAATAAATTCAGATAAATTCAAAGATAAACTTATGCACAATGAATGTATCAAAAATTGAAAGTCACCTAAGATTTTGTTTCCTTTTGATTTTAACTTCGTATTTGGGTTAACGTCAAATTCATTTGTAACATCATGACCAACAAGTAGAGCCTTATCAAAGTTGCAATTCCAGTGAAAACTAATGTTTCTGTTGGTAGCTCACATTGATTTAGATAGCTTCGAAAGACCAAGCCATGTCTAGATAAATATAATATTATACATATATATTAAGCTTGTTGATAATAAGCAGTTATTCCATTGGATAGTATCATGAGGATGAAATGAAATTTTAACCTGGGATGAGACTTTCAAGAAAAATCTAAATCCGAAAGAATTGGTGGGCAGTTTGAAGGTTGAGGCCTGGTTTATAAAAAGAAAGAAAAAATCAATTACAATTATGATATCATAAAACCGTTTTTATGAAAGCAAACATGATTATCACCTTGTATTAATCAACTTCTATTGATTATAATTATACTTTTCGTGAATTTCTAGTTACGTCTAACCGAATACTAAGTTTAGAAAAAGTAAAACTTCCTGTAGTCAAACTGCTTTTAAACTCGAACTCTTATTTTGGGTAAGAGCAGCTATGAAAACATTGACAACTTTCATTAATAATAAACAAATTAAAACTGATAAATTGCTTAAGGAAACTTCTTTAGGAAACTTTAACTATTCTAACCAATAAGCTCAAGTTATTTTCAATAAAGACGAGTAAAAATATCCCACATGATAATCAACTTTTTCAATTTAGAATACTTACCTTACTATGCAGATTTTGTATCGAATAATTTGTATAATCTTCTCCATAATCAAGGCTGATAATGATATATCAAAGTTTCTCGCTAAACAATGTTGGTTAATCTCACTGCCAGTTAAAAGAAATACGCATTTAATTGTTATAAAAAATAAACTAAACCAGGATTAGATTAGCTCCAGTATACGAGGAACATATGAGATAAAAGCTGGTGCTTCACCCTTGTGTTAAATCTCATGACTGTAGTTTCTTGTCTATTAATACAACGCCTTCAATTATTTTACTAATATAACAAAGTCTTTTATCAATCTTGATTGATTAACCTTGGTTTAAGTAATGAGCCAAAGAGTAAAAGAAGGACTCCTCTACTCTTTGTAATGAACAATGATTATTATGGATACAATGAAAGTTACAAGTTACTATATCTGTTTTAAATTGGGACAATAAATGATTAAACACAAAATAACTTTTCAATTGAAAATTTCACTTCATCATTTTTTCGCTATCACTCTTTTTAATTTAGCTTTTCAAAGCAATACAAAAATTTTCATCATCCATGTTTATTTATCACGAAAGTAATTTTTCAAGTTTAATATCTTAATTAAGACAAAGAGTTGACTATTTCATCAGTTTCTAGAAACAATATTAAATTCAGAGAGATTGAGAAATCTAAGGTTGCAAGTGAGCTTCACTTTAAAATAGACAATAATGTACATAGAGTTCCGTTCATTTGCCAGTAATTATGGTATAATGACGCGATTGTGGGATAATTAAACCATTAGTTTGTATTTGAATCGCTTACAGAGTCTCTTGATCAATGTTTAGTGAAACATAACTCAACGCCCGCTAATCCAATTCTAGGTCTGAAAACATTGTTATAAATAGTTTTCATGACAGTTATAATAAGTGAGAGACGAGTTAATTAGATGAGTTTAAATACTGTTAATTGCAATAATTTAAACAATGGTTCTTTAATTTACAGAAAAAGGAGTTTTCCATCCAATGTTAAAAGCGCATTCGCATCATCATAAAGATGATAAAATGGGTAGCCAAGTGAGTTATCATTCTGCAATTGGAAAAAGGGATGAAGATGAGAAAAGAGAAGATGAGAGAAATTAAATGAAAAAGAGTTGAAGAAAAGAGAAAGAGAAAGTGGCCAAAGTATAATTAGAAGAATCAATCTTCCTGGTTAATTGAATATGTCAGCAGAAGTTCTATTTTCATTTACTTATAGTTGAATGTTTAATCATTTTTGGTTTACTCGGGTAACTTCGGCCATTTTTCCATCAATATGATGTGCGCTCTTTGTCTAGACTTTATATTGCAGATTCGGATCTTCAGTTGACTTGGTTTTTTTTGCAATTGATATTGTTAATATTATTATGATTATTATTATTAAATTTAATTATTATTTCCAATATTTTTTTGTCCTCAGCATTTCTCTCCAGATTAACTTTTACATCTCCTTGTGCCATGCAAACTAATCAAATATATAACAAGTCATTCCCACGTTGATAGCTCGGTTACTATATTCCTGGTTAATCGACCATCAATGCAGTTCAAGATTGATTTAAATTTCCCAAGTTGACGGTTGAATTTTACAATCACAAGAAATGACAGTAACAAGGATTTTGAGTAGATGTTTATCTGCAATTCAACGTTGTGAGGCTGACGATGGTTTGAAAGAAAATAAATATCGCTAGTATAAACCTGAGCAATTTTGGTTCCATCTTCATTTTCATTTACACGTTGCAAATGTGAACATTTAAATAAACTTTTATAGATATACATAATAAATGTATCACAAATCGTGTGTCACTGATCCTTTAAGAGTTTTGGTTTCTTTTCATGTTCTTGCTGACTTCAAATTTTCAGGTTCACATTGATTTGGATAGCTTCTGAAGACCCATCCATGACTAGATCAATATTGTACATAAACTAGTAGCTTGTTAACATTAAAGAGTAAAATAATTGTAAAGGGTTAAACAAAATATTGAAGAGGCTGAAAAGTTGTATAGTTGTTGTTTGAGATCCGATAAAAGTTGGTTGAGTTCAAAAAAATAAAGAAACCATATCGCTACGGCAGTCTTGAGAGACAGCTATTCCATTGGATAGTATCATGAGGATGAAATGAAATTTTAACCTGGGATGAGATCTTCAAGAAAAATCTAAATCCGAAAGAATTGGTGAGTAGTTTGGAGGTTGAGGCCTGTTTTATAAAAGAAACAATAAAATCGATTACAATTCAATGTTTAAAAATTGACAATTGACCATAGTATTATCTAAACAATATACAACAATATATCATTAATTTCCTATGCTGCATGGAAGTCATTCTTATAAAGCCAAACATTACTACTATCACCTTGTTTTATCAAATTATTATTTACTACTAATATCAAAAGTAATTGATTTCTAATACAATTCCAAATTTAGAAAAAGTGAAACTTCCTGTAGTCAAACTGCATTTAAACTCAAACTCTTATTCAGGTTTAATATAAGTGCAGCTATGAAAACATTGACTATTCAACAAAGTAAACTTGATAATTTGGCTGTTGAAAAACGTTCTTTAGTATGCTAATCAATAGGCTTAAGCTGATCTTCATAGAGACGAGTAAAAGTATCCAAAAAAGTGCAAAATCTATCGATAAATGTGAGTGTTAAAATAAGATAGAGATCCATTTCCCGGATGAGTAAGAGTAAACTTCATGAAAAATATAAATAACATACGTTGTTACAGGAAAATCTTGAAGAGCTTGTTTCATAGATGTAAATATAGCTTTGTTTTCGTCCTTATAACTTTCAGTGAACAATTGTGATAGCTCATTCAAAAAGGTGTCAAAATTGTCAGTAGAAGGCTTCTCCTCGAGATTGGGCATTCGTACATTGTCCAAAATTGATATGAAATTATTCCTCAAAGATTCATAATATTCCGTTAAGTAGGCTGTTTGTTTACTAATTTGTTGATTTTCCTAACAAGAAAAACAGAAAATGTTGTTAGATTAAAATTGAATGATGCAACTGAAAGTTTGTTTAAAAAAAAGTTCAAAATAACGATAAACTTTATTTACACGTGGAAGAAAAATCAACATACCCTTTCAGTGTGCTTAATTTGTTGCTCAATGTGATTTATATCTGATTTCACCCTCATCATTTCATTTTCATATTTGGCGTTTGACTCTTGAAGTTCATAGATTTCGTCTTCTAAGCTTTTAATGTCGTCTTGGTGTTGATCAAAGTTCCCTTCTTGCTCCATAGAAGCATATGAGCAGCTTGATACACTATTAGTCACACTACCAGCTTGGCTGATATGATTACCATTAGTACCATAATTTGGTGTCCAAATCATCGTTACATTGAGAGTATTTGTTAAATCATCTAATTTGTTTCCGAAATTTCGGCTCGCTGAGCCTCCAGAGCCAGCATTACTACTACAACTACTATTACCATCAACACATATACCACCTCCAGCACCACTGCCACCCGTACCAATATTGCTACCATAACCGACTGAATTGATATTATCACACTGCTTAACTTGATTAAGACAGTTAGCCATAGAGGCTGGTGATGATGATGATGAGGTCGCCACTGAAATACCATTACTTGTACCATATACATGACTTGAATTTGCTCTTGGGCACCCTGATAGACTACGATGGGTTAAAAAGCTACCGGTTATATGACCAGAGCCATCACAACCGGGTGTTGGACAGCTGAATTGGAAAGAAAGGAAAATTTAAATTAGTAAAACATTAATAAAAATTGACACCTCACTAGATCGAAACTAAAAAATTTTGAATCAAGGTTCAAAGTCGAGAATCGCTGAGTCAACATGGCAACACACAAAACAAGTAGCTCAAGGTTATTTAATGGAAAGAAAGCAAAAATGATAGGATACTAAAAAGATAAACATCTTGATTCAGTTGAATTCTATTGAAGGCAGCTAAAGTTAATTTACCTCAATCCTTCATGTTTAGAGGATCTTGTTTCACTAATATCATTTGATTCTCCCCCACTTCCTAGAGGTGACATACTAGATACAGATTCTCCTCTAGACCTTCCAGATCGAGCAGCTATTGGACAACCAGAGGCGCTGAAAGAAAGATCAAAAAGTATAGTAAAAGTTAGAAAACTTGCAAGAGATTTGTGATATTACTAGTAAACAGAATGTGATGATATTGTTAGAGGGTATCAGTAAGAGAAGAAAATCAGGATTTCAAGTGTAGATAAAAGGGTAAGGAAGAGGGAGAGAAGTGAGAAAGATTAGGGAGTCAAGAACGATGACAGATGATAAGCGTAAAGGGCCGAAAGAGTGAAAAATAAATGAAAATCAAGGAAATGAAAACAGAATGATTGAAGAAAAGCGGTAATCACGGAGAATGTCAAAGCAAAAGATGGTTTCACAGATAATTTGCGTGTTTCATTTTGGATGGTTGGATCTCGAAATCAACAAAAAATAAAATAAACGTGGAAATTAAAAAATAACTGAAAAACATTCGGAAACAATTTTGGAATTAGATTGTTGTTACCTTCGATGAGATGAAAATTTTCCGGTTATATGTCCAGTACCATCACACCCAGTTACTGGGCAACTTTAATTTAGTTTGATGAATATTACGTTAGATGAACAGACGTATTATCAAAGAATAGAGTCAAAAGATCGTTCAGAAAGAGAGAGAAAGAGAAGAGAAGGATGATGATGATGGTAGTGAATTTAATGATGATGAGAAGAGGGAATAGAAGAAATGACATGGAAAGACGATATGTGATAGGACAAGAGAAAAAGTAAGGATCCCAATAAGAATAGGTTAGTAAGTTGGATTGGAAGAGAGGGGGAGATGATGATGATGTCAAAAAAGAAACATACCGAATGTTTGGTTCAGCTTCTTGCCTTTCGACGATTGATTTTTTAATCAGGGAAGATTTCTTTGGTTTATTAGCTCTCGGACATCCTGAGAGACTACGATGGGATGAATAATTGCCGGTAATGTGACCGGATCCATCACAACCCGGGGTTGGACACTTAAGTTCGACATGTTGAGCTTGGACTTGAGATCTGTCAGCATGAGGACACCCAGAAAGACTGAATAAAGAAATAGAAACAAGAAGTCAAGTTTAGTTAGGTACACGTAACAGAATAAGATGACAAAAAACAGATCATCAGCATTGATGCGTGAGCATAGAGATCGTTGAGAGATGAGACAAAAAAGCATTAGGGAAAGAAGACATAATCAACGAGAAAGAGGGAGAGAGAGAGGGAAGAAGAAAGGGACAAAATGAAAAATAAAAAGAATATTCAATATGAAGTAATTAATGATAAATAGAAATATCACCAGCTATATTAAAAATTGGCACAAAAAAGTAACGTCAAAGTATGGATAAATAGGAGGTGGTGGAGGAGGAGAGACAGAAGCTAAAGAAAGAAGAAAAAAGAAAGAAAGAAAGAAAGAGAGAAGCAAAAAAATACATAGAATATGTTAAAAGAATTATCAACATTCTGAAACAAACTTTGTACAAACAATTATATTACCAGAAAAAGAGAGGAGAAAAAAAAAGATTTGCGGTGAAAGCAAAAGAAATTGGTAAAACTATTGAAATGGCTCAGGGTAAAACAAGATGAACATGGTTAGTTAATCACTAAACTAATTAAAATGAATAATAATTTTGGATGAAAGAGTGAAATGGACAAAAATGATGATGAAAACTACCAAAGACTTTGCCATTTCCTGATAATTCTTTTCCTCTAAGAAAAAAAGATGACTTACACAAGTTGAGAAGAAAGTTAACTTACCTTCGATGAGTTGCATAGTTGCCCGAAACGTGTCCCATTCCATCACACCCAGGAGTCGGGCATTGCAGTAATTCTCGTCCATCTCGCATTCTAATCTAATAACGGGAAAATGAAATTTAGGGCAATTAATAGGCCCATAGTTTGGATAAACTAACAAAAAAAATCAGAGTGATATGGAAAATTTGTTTTGCCTTATTTCCAACAAAAATCATACTCTATCAACAATGAAGGCATGACATATAAAATCCGTACATTTAGTTAAAGAAGGTGGCTCCATCTTTTATCGGTAAAACCGATCATTAACTTTTGCTCAAATTTTCTGAAGTTTGGCTCTGAGCCTTTTTTTTATATTTGGTTGGTTAAATTTTCCTTTTTTCACTTCAACTCATGTTTAATTGTTTGCTGATTGTTTTGAACCTTATGGATAACTGTAATGGCTGTCTGAATAATTCGGTCAAACATTACAGTTACATGTATTACAAGTTCAAGGAGGACTCGGTTTAAATTATAATTCAATTTTAAACAGCAAGCAAACAATTGTTTTCCTCTCACCACTCTTTAACAGTACACATGGTAAACTTACATTGAAATGGTACGTGGTTATTTCTTTTTTGTTTGATGTCTCCTTTTCTTGTGTGTCGATCTAAATTTATCACGTTTTCACCATGCTGATGATAACCAGTGGAAGAAATAATAAGTTATTGCTGGTTGCTGCGGCTACTGCTGCTGTTTTAGGATGATGACTGTGAAGATAGGAGGTGTTGGTGAGATTTTTCGGTAAGTAGAGAAAACTTTTTTTCCTTCTTGTTCTTTCTTTTTTTTCTATCACTTTGCTTGTTTCTTTTAATTGATACTGTTGTTTGATGTGTCCTAGTCCGCTTTTTGAATGGACCTTTACACAAATTAGAAGAAGTAATAAACACAATTGTTAGATAATTAATTAGAGTAAAGTAAAAACTGTGTTCAACTTGAAAATTAGTCAACGGTCAACATCAAAGTTAACTTTCTTTTTTTTCTATTCTAACTTTTTTTCTCTCTTTCTCTCTTTCTCTCTTCTCTTTTACAGGTTTACACATTATCAATTTGGGTTCTCCTTCTGGTTGGCTGTATAATGTTAAAGGATGGTCGAGAAACTTATGGGTGTTTTGTTTTCATTTGGTTGTGTGTTTGTATATTGTTAATCGCTGGGTTGGCAAGGTTCCCTGGCTTTTAATCCAGGTTAGCAACACAGAGTGTTATATTGGAAAGAAGTTTGAAACAAATTAAATGAAACAAGTTAAAAAGGAACACCGGAGAAAGTAAAAAAATTGACAATTTTACCTGAAAGATGTCGCAAAAGTTTGCTGATTAACCATTTAAAGGAAATAGCTAAAAACTCCTTTTTTATTGTTCCATGTGTAGTTACTTAATATATATATTATAGTAAACCCGTGATTACACTGATTTTTCTCTCTTGCTATCTCACTTCTTTCTCACCTTTGCTCACTCTTTTGCTTTTTCTTCCTATTAAAGGTAACCATGATCAAGCTTACCGGTATTTCTTGTCATTCAACTATCAAGTTGAGCGGTAATTTGAGTTTTCATTTTTAATTTGCAAGGTAAGCTCCAACGATTTACATTTTCATGCAATCTTATTCATTTTCTTATTTCTATTTTCGTTTCTTTCAGATTCACAAATGCCACTGATTTGATACCAATTTAAGATGTCAAGCTCAATAGAAACGAATTACCATTTTCTTGTGAACATTGATTCTATATTGGACATCGTTCTGGTAAACTTTAAAGTCATCATTTTACAACGGCAAAGACAAAGACAAAGATTCCCAAGAAATTGAACAAGTCAAGGCTCAACAGCTATTATTGTCAATAAGATGATGTGATTAGAATTAATCAATGAATGAGACTAAGCGTATCAATAAGAAGTAAAATTGATGACAAGATTAAACTTAATCCATTGTAACCTTGTTAAATTTATCTAACTGTGGTAACCCGGTGGTGCATGATCAAAGTTGACCAAATTTTGCTGCTAAAAATTCAATCAATGAATTTTCTTTCATCAACGGTTACCAGCTTGAAAAGTTTTGCCCTCATTTGTGATAATCAGAAAAGATGGAGGAGAAACAACTAAAAGAAAAGAGAAGAAAAAGAAAGGATAAAAACCAAAATGACAAAGGAGTAAAGAATGGAAAAGTTGTAGAATGAAAATAACGAGGAAGCAAACAAGAACAGAACTCCAAGAAAACTGAAACTCTACGTGAAGTGTTTAACTTATCTGGAAAAAAAGATCTGATTTTAGTTCATTTAGGCTGGCAATTGTTGAAATTTAAAATTAAACCTACAAGAATGTTTAATGATCTTGAGCGACATTTAATCATTATAAATGTCTCCAGATAAACTTTCACTTGGCTTGGCAATGATTTTAATCAATAACAAAGGCAATGAAAAGATTGAACCAGAATCTAATTTTTGTTTAACCCGAAAACCAAGGTTCACCTTTAACTTGAAATTCAATAAAATATCTATATAGATATTTAGCTGATATTTATATTTTATTTTATATAAAACAGTCACTCAGATAATTGAGTGAAGGGTGACTCTATTATCAATCATGACCATCCTTGGAGTAAAATAAAACTTCTTGGTAACAAAGTAAATCAACTTGGGTGTAAGATGAAAGGGTTGGTTAACCGTGTGTAAATAATAATAACCGTCTCACGTACCTAATTAAATTACTTAAATGTAAAGAGAAACCAGAAGATGATGATGAAAATGATGGTGATGGGAAAGATGAGAAATGTTGCTCTGATGCTGATATTGCCTAAAATGATGATGATTAACAAGAAACCCAAAAATGAAGTCAAGAAAATGAAAACAAAAAATCTTTCATTCTCTGGTATCTTTTATATACCAAATAATTATTATAATAATAATGGTTAAATGATCAACAAGATAATTGTATTTAAACAGTTACACTGTTAGTAGACGATAATTTGCGGACAAAAGGATTCACTATTAGTTAATCTGCTAATTTTATTAACATCACAATATTTAATCAATTGTTTGCTGCATTTGTTATTTGGATTTACAATCAACTGGAGTCAAACCTCTTTTCAAGTTTAACCAACAATAATGAAAATACGAATAACTTTTACCCTTCATTCATTAACAATCAATAATTTGGTAAAAACTGGTTGATTGTATGATAAAATTCAATAATTGTAAAGGTTTAATTTGAAAAGTTAAACCTCTTCTAAAGCACAAAATTAATGGTTAAACCACACAAAAATAGATTTAATACAATATTTCAATGGCAATATTAATAATCACCTCATTAATAATAAAAGGAATAACAATTAAAGCCGTCTTTTCATTATTGAGCAATTGACAAAATTGATTTAAATTATATAAATGACTTTTGATAATAATAGTAAATTTAAAGTGAATCCAAACCAATTGAACCAAACTGCAAATCAACGTTAAATTGTTATGTTTTAGCTCTTCAAGTTATAAATATTAACACAAATCTGATTAAAAGTATGATTGGCTAAAAAGGAAATAAATAGATTCTGTTAACCCATTAAACAATCAAATATCAAGCAAACGATTTTAATGATTTAACCTTAAATTGTTAAGCAAAAACACCGATTTCCTGTTAATTGCATGACAATAAAGTTAATATTTCAAAAGCACTTCATTTTAATAAACAATTGATTCAAAAGTCTCAAACCGATTTCAGTCACATGAAACCAAGAAAATGAAGAAAATATGAAAAAGGTTTGAAATAGATTGACTTTTAACCAAAAACGGTTCCCAATCAAACTCCTAATATCGATTTGAAAAAAATAGCATTTCACATTTCTTTAAAAACAACAATTATCCGAGATAACATTGAAATCAGATGATTAAAGAAACGACATTCAAATCAATCTTCATCAAATTATTTGATCAACAATTTGTGAGCAAATTTTCTGAATAAATTTTAAAAAAGCCCAAAAAAAAGCATTGAAAAAAGTAACTAAAAATCAATGAGATTTAAAGTGTGAAAAATTGGATAAAGCAAAGATTGATAATTGAAACTATAACCTGAAATTATCCAATTAAACATCCGAATCAAGTGAAATGAAAAGTGAAATCAGAGGAAGAAACAAAAAGGTTGATGATAATAATGTTTGATTTATCAAATTAACTTGACGATCTTAATTAATTGCTTCAATACATCACCCAAACAGGAAGCAAATCTGTTACTGCTATTAACCAAGTTTACCTCCTCACAAGATGATAACATCTTGCCGATTCTCCTCCTCCTCTTCATCTTCATAATCATCCTTATCTTTCTTCATTTTCATCATTCTTTGGATGTTTATTTTTAAAAAAAAACACACACACACACACAAACCTAAATAAAAAGAAAGGATAAAAATATGTCTCAAAGGAGAAACCTTTTCATCAGTCCAGTGAGCTGTTCAGTCAGCCATTTTGAAAAATGATTAATGACCCTTCTAATCGATTGGCCATAACTCTCATCATCATCGATTATGTAACACGTTTCTTAAGGACATGTCCAGACACTTTAAGGGATATCCAAAGATGATGATGAAGGATGAAGATCAATGCAAGTGGGAGTTGAATTGGCGTAATTTATAAGATAACAAACCTATACAATGAATTATACAATTGGTTAACCCGTTAACTTGAATTTTGTTCAACAAAATTCAACTTCTCCATCTTCATCCTTTCTTCTTCTTCTTCTTCTTCCCTGTTTATCATCATTTCTTCCTCTAACATACACAGCTTTTCATCGATCCAAAAATGAAGGTTAAAAGTAAGATGATGATGATAATGATGGTGATTACAATAATAATGATAATGATAATATATTGATAATGATTAAGATGAGACTGGGAATGATGAATAAAAATATTGGATTCAAGTTAAAGAAGTTTAAGAAGAAGCTCAGAGAGAACACTTCCGGAAAAGTGAACACTTCCTCAGTAAAACCATGAATATCCATATAAATACATTTACCATTATCAGTTTTTATAAATAATATATTTCACTCCCAGTTTAACTCCAAATGTGTGTTAAATAGGAAATAACAGGAAAATAAAAATAAAAATGCAAACATCAATCCAAACCATTATTGTAACTGTTATTGTTATTAGTAAACTTGATTCATCTTCATGTTGATTAAGACGGTGAAGAGGATAAATATGATGAGAATGAGGTGGAAGATGACAAAGTGGTAAAATTAACTCGATAAGTCGCTGTAAGAGAAACATATTTGATACCTTTTCCTTGGAGGCTTTCATCTTCACTAATCAACTTGCAGCTTAATTAATTTATCTTAGTTACCCTTTCTTGTTCGATCATCCACTTTTCCTCTTCTTCTTCATCCTCCTCTTCTTAGCCCCTAATGAACGGCTCAACCATCACGTGATGTAATTAAGTAACCCAATTAAAGAGATGAAAAAGTGTTCTGTTTAATTTGAGAACCTGAAACGAATAGTAAAGGTTCCTCAGATTCCCTCGATGCAAGATGAACTTTTTTTCCTTCTCTCTCTCTTCATATCTTTCCTCTTGTCTCATTCATTCCCTGTTCATTCCCTGTTCATTTTCATGTACTTTATTCATATTAACCTGTTTTTTCCCCTCATTTTGTACTGGCTTGTGTTTATAATTTCAATCTTAACAATCTTAATCACCTTTGCCAACAACTTACATATGCTGTTGTATTGATTGCTTCAAGTCTGTTTCTCATCTCTTAACAATCAAATTGTAAGACAAATTTTAAATGTTCAACAATTAAAAGCGGCAATTTTTTTTTCAAATTGCTAATAGCTAATCAAAGCAACTCCAATTAAAATAAACATCTAACCTCAATATGTTTACATGTTTTTTGGGTTCAAGATTATCATTACTGTTGTTCATTTGAATGGATCAATGGACAGTTTTAATCACCAATTAACTGATCGATTTAATGATTTGACATTTTTTTGATATTTTCAGGCTTGAAAGCTGATTCAAATCGTGCTGTAAATTCATTTCAAAGGTTACCAGATATTGAGTTGAAACTAAATTAGTGAATCAACCAGAAATGAGTTTAGACGTGAAACTGTTTACTAGAATCAATAATTTAATGAAAATCTAAAAAATTTAATGTTCTATGTAATTCTCTATATAATGTAATTTCTTAGTAAATGTTAAAGTTTTTCATTCAGGTTTTTTCTTGCCTTTAAGCTTTTTCAATAGCATAAGCTGATGAGTGATGATTTGTAACTGTAGCCATCTTTAATTGTTGACTTAAAGAAGCAACAATATCGACATCATTAACAGTAGGTAAAAAGTTGATAAATTGTGTTTTACAATGAATGCCTACGCTTGTTAAACCTCCGGTTAGGCATTTTTTAAAAAAAAGCGGTAACAGACGCACAATACCGCTTTTGGGTTTAGCCTCCTAGGCCAATAATAACTAGTATAAAAGTTGAAGCAGCTTGGGTTTGATTTAAGTTGCTCTCAAGGTTGATAAGTGATAAAATCTAACTAATAGTAACAAATTAAGGGAAACAATAAGGTAAATCAGTATTAAACAGTTTGGGTTACTATTAGTTATAACCCAAAAGTTGGATTCACAGTTTGGGGATCACACATAAACCAAATGGAAACATGAGTTAAGAAAAAAAGAGGGATTTAGACACAACATGTAGAAAGACATTTCTGGACTTACCTTTTTTTGATAAAATGAACACCAATAAGTTAATTATATACACAAAGTGTGAGTTAATTACATGTAATCGTGGTTATTGGACATTTTGTTAAAAGACGAGTCAAGTAAAACAGACACGACACGATTGTCAATGAGAAGGAGGTGAACATTTAGAGAAGAAAATTGGAGATTATGATTGACTTTCTTAATGAGACAAATTGTCTAGAGTAAAGATGTTGATGGTTATTGTTGATGATTGTAATGGAAGAAAGAGAAAGAGAGAGAGAGAAGAAAAACAATTAATAACAAGGAAACAAGTAAAGACGGTTAAAGAAAGAGGAGAAAGGGAAATAGAAGGAACAAATTTTAGGTAGAAAAATGAAGTTGAAGTTACACTTAATTACATTGATAATCTGGTACAGAGACGAGGATACTTTAAAGTGGTTGAACTGTCATTAGATTTTAAATATTACAAGCCGAGGAAAAAACTGGTTAAAGCAAAGGAGATAGATAGAAATGGATAGACAGAAGAAGAAACAGAGCTTATCTGCAAGAGTTTACCAATGAAAGTGGCGAAGATGTTACCAAAAAAGCGAGAAAAAAGAGAGAGCTAAAAATTAATGTTAGCTAAAGAGGACAGAAACAGAACAAAGGAAAGAAGGGAAATATCTTTATCCAGTGTTAACCAAAATAAAGCACACGATGCCAACAAAATAACGATCGAGAGGTGGCGATTTCATTTGCGCAATGAAAATGCGATGGTAAAGAGATTTATAAACAAACTGTAAACAGTATCCTTGCGCAGACAGAGAGAGAGAGAGAGAGAGATATCAAAAGAGAGGAAAGAAAGAACAAGATTCTTACCTTGATCGCTGTACAGTTTAATGTGTACATTTATTGATCGGCGAAGCGGTTGTAGCACAGCTTAAATCAAATTCATTGCCATGCGTACTGGTCAATTTAATCCACCAATTCTTTAATCTAATGTGGATGAAAGTTTAATTTTTACTTTTAAATTTTACTTGCTTTAATTGATTTATTTTGGTCGCTCTTACTTTTTTTGCAAATTGAATGAGTCCAGGATGAGAGAGGAAATATAAAGTTCACTTAATTGTAATAAGTCTTAGTGCAAAAGTATTGGGAAAATTCATTTGATTCGAGAAATTACAACGATTTGACTGTATTTATTAGGGTTTTGAGTAGAAACACTAATTGCTAACTCGCTTTGATTCATTGATACGATCAGAAATTTATAGATTAAAATTTCTTTATCAATCAGTTAATTGCTATATTTTAGACCATTAACATTGAAAAGATAGAGTTATAAATGAAGTTCAAGTTTGCATGAATTGAATCATTAATATCTCATAGTGGAAACAAGATACAACATTGAAATCGGGTCTAAATAATCTTCAGTGAATAAACTATGAAACTAAATTTTAATTGTTCAGTCATCTTTTCATTTCGAAGCTAAAATTTGTGAATGTTCAATTCCCAATACTTTTGCAATAAGCCTTATCACTTTTCTATATTGGTTAGGAGTGAAGGATTGTCACAACTTGAAATGAAGGCTTCATATTATACCCTGAAATTAACTTTATATTAATTTCATGGTTGATCATTTACTTTTTTTCTCCTTTCACCAAGAAATATTAACTCTGGCCTTTCTTCCTCTTTCCGGGCCTTCTTGAAACATTCAAATAAATGTATCGATTAATATTAATCCAACAGGGAAGAAATCAATTTCGCCTCTTCTCTTTCAATTTAACCTTTACTCTTCATCTTTCTTCCTTGCCCTTTGAAGCTTTATTGCCATCAAGTTTACAAAATTTGTTTCCTCGGTTATGATTTAAGTTAATAATTCAATTAAGCGATCAATCCTGGTTGTATCGGTGCATCTGTATTATCTTGATGAATTGTTGACTTAAAATACATCATTCTAAAGCAACGGAAAGTTTATTTCAAATGCTGATGATTTTAATCTTTTGATTTAACTAATAATTAAAATTGGAAAAAGAATGGGTCGCATTAAATCAATGGTTTTACTTTCGTGTCTGAACAGAATTATCTTTATTCTGTTTCAGCTCATTTAAAGAAATCCTAGAATCTGTATTAGTATTCAAGATTTTATAATTTGATTTTTTGTCAAGTTTACACTATTTAATGGTTTGATTGCAAGTAAAAGCATATTTTAAAATCAATATTTGTAAGAACTGATTGCGTGAACAGTTGCACCCAATTAATGTTCAACGAGATTTCCTGTTGAATGGATAAAAGTTTCATCTAATCTTATCAAAGAGACAAAACCAATATATTTATTTCACCGATTTTTAACATTTTTAATTTTTCGCATTTTCACCAAATTCAATTCACAAAGATGCCAATGGAAATCGGAAAGCTTAAATTAAAGGTATTCAATTTAATCAGAAGGTATTTAATGAGTATTGGAGGTTCTTTTTCATGTTTCAGGTGATTACAATTGATATACACTGACTAGTGATGACAGTTGACATTAAAGTAATCAGAAGATTTCAAAGTAACCTTCAACTGCCATTTCTGCTGGTTAGCTTTGGTTAGCATCACAAAATGGTATAAAAACAAACTGCTTCATACTCTACAATAATTTACTTTGCACATTCAAAATTGGACATTTATCAGAATCTCAAAATTAGTCATAATTCCGCATTGTTTTGACAATTTCCTCTTATATTGCTGATTACAATCAATTTACCAGTGATGCTTTTCGTTTCTCTAATCGCACAATTTTTGATTGCTTTAAAGTAGCTGTTATTTGATCTTGAGCTGGTCTTATTCGATTTTTGGTCAAAGGTACACGACTAGGCATCTCTTTGGTTTCTTTTCGTGAAGTTGGTAAGTTAGATTGCATCTTAATAGCTTCACTAGGGGATGAAGGAAGCTTCTCATAAGTTGAACTCCGAGTTAAACAGGTTACTGTTGCCGGTAATGTATTATTAGCAGTTGCATTTGAGGGTGATGTTATTGTTGTAGATGAAGTTGGTATTGTTTTAACAGTTCCAGTTCCCTTGTTTGATTTAACCAGGTTAGAACTGTTGTCACCTTTTGGAGGAACATAACCTTGAGTTGTAACGTTTTCTTTCTCTGGATGAGAGCGTTTCCAAAGGGAAGCAATTTTACTCTGGACTGGAGTCTTTTTGTTCAAAGATGAGATCGTGGGTGAATTATTGTGACCAGATAATACAGATGATTGAAAATTTCCATTCATTTTATCAATATTATGGATGGAAGCCGAATTGCACATTTTATTTGTTGAAACTGAACGATTTTTAATTCCATTTGCGTTAATGGTATTAATATTACTACAATTATCATTTTCTGAAGTTCCACCTGGAATGTTACCCACTCTTTTACGAACCACAAAAGTTTTCGAGGAAAAGTTGCCATTGGAAGATGCCTTTTTAACCGGTGTTGTTGGAACAGAAGTGCTATGTCCAGTGTTATTAGTCTCATTTTGAACTTCATGTGTTGATTTTGATCGATTAGCACGAAGAGTTGTTGTCTTAGTTCTTTTGATAACTATAGATTTATTCCTACTGGCAATTGAGTCGTTTGATGAGTGATTGACTGTAGATGATGAAGATGATGATGAGTTGTTAAATCTTCTTATAAAAGAATTGCCATTATCATTATTGTTTTGATTATTTGAAGGTTGAATTCGAAGAACCGGTTTAACAATCCGTGCTTTTCGAGGAGAACAAACATAAGTTGCCTTAGAATCATCTTCGGATTCATTTTGTCCATCACAATTGAAGGTATCAGTTCTTTGTAAAGTTGGTTTAGGAGGAACGTTTGATGGATCATTATGTGACTCTGTCAATTGAATAATGTCCTGGGTTTGTTTAGCAATCAACTTTGTCGCTTCCAAATCAAATTCTTTCACCACAGGAAAGGTTAAATCATTTAATTCAGAATCTATAGAATTAATAGATCCACAGCTACTCGAAAGGCCAGAGATGGCATCCATATCGGAGGGTGGATTAGTGCTTTCCAAAAGTCCTTCAATATTACCATTTTTACGAGCCTGAGTAGATAAAATGGTTGAAACAACTTTTGGAGGAGCGGGTTTGGTAGTGAACTCCATGGATTGGAAATTGGATGATTCCAAGCTTAATGAAGCCTCATCAATACATGAAGGAGGTTTAATACTGTTTATGTCGCTAGATTCAAGTGAATACAATGAGATGGATTCATGAGCAATTGGCTGACTAAGAATATCATTACTGTTACTTCCTTTCATTGAATCCATGTTGTTCTCAGCGATCCCACGGTTACAAGCTTCTTGAACTTGATTAATGATTTGAGTAGCTTTTTCAACTTTTGTGGAAATAGATTCATTAATTTGAGTAGAAATAAGTCCGGAAATTTTCTCTTGATTTGATTTTAAATGCTCTTCAGAAGATTTTCCACCGAAACAATGGATTTCAATAGGTTTTAAATCAAATGGTTGAAATGATTGCACATTTGTTTGAATTTTGTCATCAGGATAACCGTTTAACAAACATGTTAAAGATTCTGTCTGAGTAGGTGAATCCGGTAAATCTGTTGGTGAAACAGGCCCACTAGCAATTTTACTGAATTCCGAACGACAAGATGATTGCGAAGTAGCGTTTGATTTTGCTTCCAAGCCCGAAATTGAACCGAGTGAACTTGTCCTTGAAAACATTAACGGAGTTACATCTGTTGAGGTAATACAATTGTCACCAAAACTAATCGATTGATTTTGAGAAATGATGGAAATGTTTTGAGCTGGATTAGTAGTTAATTCATTATCATCTGAACTTTTTGTTACCGTTTCTTCTTTCTTCAAAATTTCTTCATTTTCCTCTTCAATTATTTCACTTTTAACCTTTTGAGAATTTATAGATGGAAGTTCAATCAGATTGCATGGCGATTTGAATTCGTTAGCTTTATTGGTGGGTCTTAGACAAGTGTAAGTAAGTCTATTGAGAGATTTACTCTCAGATATCGACTTTGTAAGCTTATCTAGTCCTTCACAATCTAGAGCTTGTTTAACAATTAAGCTTTCTGAGCCATCAACGCTTAGTTTACGTCTTGGTTGCTCATTTGGTGAATCTTTTGTAGCTAGAGTTACATTGTCATCACTTGCACTTTTGACTCCTGATTGAAGTGAGTTTAAGCATGAATTAAATAGCTGTCCTTTTTGTGAAGATAAAAGACTTTCAACATTACGCTGAGCATTTTCCAATATTGTTTTATCAAATGAATCAGAGTTGGTTCTCACTAGAGTTGAAGGTTGATTTTTTTCCCAGTTATCACCAGCTACCTTGATTGGATATGCATGGAAAAGATGACTCAAGTCGTTGGAGAAAGATGATATATTTTGTGAGACTGGAGGCAAAGGATTAAAACCATGAGATGATGAGCGAGAAAGAGTTGGTGCAATTTGAATTTGGCCGTTATTAATGGGTAAATTATGAGTTTGATTGAATGGATAATAAACTGGTTCTGAATGTGTGCTTCCAAGACTATCCTTACTTGATGATTTGGACATGTAAGGATAGGGATTTGATAAGGTGGGAACAGTGAATGAAGTATACATTCGATCGGGCAAATCATATCTGGATATAGGTGGTGGAGGCTGAAATCGACGAACATGAGCAGGACTTGATTTAGGAGATTCAAGGTTATCACAAGTTTCGGACAAACTGTCATCCAATTCTGGTCGAAAGTTATTTGTTTTACGAGCAAGAAGGGTAGGAGTGCTGGTTGTATTTGGTGAACAAGACGAGTTTCGTGAGGACGAAGAACAGCTTGAATCAGCTTCATGAAAATTTTTCACCGAGGAAAGATTTTTCAAAGCTGCTGCTGAACCCATTGAGATCATCTTGTGCTTTGAGTTGACAAGATTTCGCAGCATGGGAATGGCACCTAATTCAACGAGTTTCAATTGATCTTGAAGACAGCGAGCGGAAAGGTTCCAAAGGGTAGCACAAGCGTTTGAGACAATTGTTAAAGAAGGTGATTTGAGCTGTTCTAAGAGAATGGAAAGAGTATCAAACTCTCGAAGGATTGTTCGTAAATGCTCATGCCGAGCAATGTAACTCGAAACATTTCTCAGTATTCCACCACCATTCTCAATTATTACCATGGTATTGTTGGGTGATTGGTAACTCAAAGTTGATACCAAAAATTTAAGAGCCCCTTCGACAGCACAAATCTCTGCTTTGTTTGTTGTTGAATGAGCTGATAGATTCCAAAGAGCTGTTAAAATTGATTTGAGAGTAGATTCTTTCCTTGCTTCAAGAGCAGCTCTCATAAGCATACGAACGGCACCCATTTCTCGGAGAGTGTCTTTTCCTTGATCATCAGCTTTCCAGGATAAATTTCTTAAAACTGAAGCTGTCACTTGACGAAGCTCTTCTGATGGTGAATACAATTGTTCAATGAGACTTCTAATAAATAACTTATTGGAACATAAAATTGATTTATTGGTTCCATCACCAAATGTAAGGTTGGTTAAAGCCATGAAAGCATAACGTCTCACAGTAATGCATTGCGGTGATGTTGTATTTCCATGATATTTAGTATCAAAAAATATTAATTCAGCGATTGCATGGAGTCCACCAAGAAGACAAATTGCGACTCGATGTTCTTCATCAAATGAAATTTTCATTAGATGAGATGTTGCTTCACTTGGATGAGCCATAGAAATACTTAAATCTCCTTTGCCACGTTTAAATTTGTCACAAAATCCTCGAATTTCCTCCAAAAGTTGAAGCACTTTCATTTCCTTTTTACCGGCTTTGGTGTCTTCACTGTATTTAACTATATTTCTCAGAGCAATTGAAGCTTTATTTCGTATTTCCAATTCTTTAAGATTCTCTTCTCCCGGATTTCTTGATTTGGAGCCGAAGTGAAAGCCATTGCAATCGTCATTATCATCATAATCAAAATCACTATTATTCTCTCTGTTATTATCAAGATTATCTGCAAAACAGTCAACTCTATCTTCATCATGGTACCTTGTATCTTCTCCAATTGGATGAATCAATTGGATCAATAAAGGGATACATCCATGACTTCGCATTTCCAATGAGATCCTTTTGTCCAGCGACATTGAATAAAACTTGTTGCACATCTCTTCCTTGATGTTATTACATGTTAACATGAAGAGAAGCGAATAAACTGTCTCTACTTTGACCTCCAATTGTTGCTGGTTTTTGTAAGCAGAACTGGCCTTATTATTTGACCGGTGAGATCCAAAACTAATTATCGAGCAGGTGTCAAGTTCATCATCTCCCCTCTGAGAGATGCTTGATTCAAACGACATAGTCGATTGATTGAAACTATTTATCATCTTGTCAGGTCTCCTGTTTTATCGGCTAATATTCATAGTCTTTTAACCAATGCGTAGATCTAAGAGGCAACAACAAAAAGAGAAAAATTATGAACATTGATTTATAACAAGGATCAATGATATACTTTATAATAGATTTCGAGAAACATCAAACACAATTCGATAAAAATAACTCAAACCTCTCTGTGATTCTTGCCCCTCTAGTTATTTGGACAAAAGGTTGGTTAAAATAATAGAGATCAACAAAGAAAATCTTCAGACTTGCGCTTGACTTATATGATTCATACCTCTAGATGAGAGGTAAAGATGAGGATGGGGATGAAGATTGGGATAGGCTGGGCTTATCATGTATTATTGGGTTAACAACTATAACTTTATTGTTGATTGCTTTCATTTGGCTTGGATATGAACACGTAAATGTACAATTAAAACAAAGTTGACTATTAATACAATAAAGCTCTGGGTTGTTGTTGCTAATGACCCTGACAGTTCGTTTACATATAAAATCTGCTAACTATTAGTTTTTATCAAGCTTTTTTGTGATACATCTCCAGATTATGAATAATTATGTGTCGTTAAGCTCAAAATCTCGTGATGAAAATGGTTTACTTAACCCATGGTAACATTAAATAAACTGTAGCTCGAGAAAACAAGTTCAAAATTTTTAACCGACCAACTCTTTCTCAATTCTTTTACTTTAAACAATTTGACTTTCACAAACCAGATTCGAGTGAGTTTTCATATCTAGCAATTTTGGATGGACTCCAAAAATTAAGCATAAAATTTCAATGGTTTCATCAGATTGGTACATGATTTGTTGCTATAATCAATCTCCTGAGTCTATATGTATAATCAATTAATGTATTTAAGATGGGCTCAAAAGCAGAAATAACCTGAATCAAGTCGATAACCAATTTTTGATTGAAATGTGAGTTTAGCGTTTGGATGTCACTCACTGGTTCAAGCTGAAGGGTAATCTGAGCGTTTGAGAAAGATGAGTAATTACATGATGCATTTAGTTCATGGCATTTGAATCGAAGGAGAGCAAAAAAAGGTTGCACAGGAGGAAAAGGAAGCTATTCAGTTTGCCTGTTAGACTTCAAGGTTACTTCCAAAATTAGACTACAATCTAGATATTTACATTGTAATCATGATTGATCTACCGGAAGATGTTGCAAGATAAGAAAGGGAAAAATTGTAAATTCTAATAATAATCGAAGCTAAAAATGTCAACATACAATAATCTCTTAAAGATTCATAAAATTCACCTTTATCTTACGAGAAAGATAACACAACAGCATGAGAGTTACCCATAAACTCGAAATATTGAAGCATAAAATACATAGGCGGATCGACTTACCTTTAATTTAAACGGTGAATCTCAAGTAAATCCCAACCAGCAAGCCAATCATTAAGATTATGGCACACAGAAGTTTAATGATTTTAGGAAAAGGAGTGACAGACGACTAATATTGCAATAGAGGAAGCATAAGAGTGTATCTAAAGAAGACCTTTGATAAACCAAAACAAATAAAAGCACATTTTTTAGAGTTGAAGAAGGTTGAATATTACCATTGAGTCATTAATTAAACTGATGTCAAATTGATAAAATATCACAATCAAGCTGAAATTAATTGAAAATTGAAATTAAAACACATCATAAGAGCAAAACAAAAAGAAAACTGTTCATTTCATTTATTGATCGGCGAAGCGGTTACACAGCATAACCAAATTTTTCACTTGTCATGCGTCTTACACAACTCAATCAGAATCTGGTTCATCTGTATTCACTCCACTCAATACACTTTTCATTTCAAGAAATTTACTTTTATTGTAAGGAAACAATTCATCACTCCGAGTACATCAATATTTAATTAATGTAGGAATTAACTTGTAAATAAAAAGCGAAGTTTTATCTTCTTTTGTATAATAAAAATTTTGAAAGTTGATGTTCGTGTCTAGTCAGGATTTCAAGTTGATTTATCAGTAACTTTATTTGAAAGATATAACCCGAAGTGCCAGAAATATCATTAAATAACAGCAGCATGTTAAGAATTGTCAAATCAAACCGAAAATTGTTAAAGTCAAATCAGATCAACTTACATATTGAACATAGAATCGACTATTGCGATTAATTGAAAAAATTTTTATTTGTTTAAATCAATTCATACAATAATCAATATTCAAAAATCCATTTTTTGTCTTCTAATTTAAATAAATAACGAATATAATGTTAAGAACAAGATACTTTCCGTCCGATACTGTGCTTTTGATAGTTTCAATCGTTGATATATTTTTCATCCCATTCAGTTGCATCGAGCGAGGAAAGCAACGTCAGCTCAATAAGCAGTACAGATATTGGATTGCTACTGAAAAGGCAAAATCAAAACAATTGTCACATTTATGCACAAATTGACAAGAATTAAACCAAATGAGCATAAACGGGTAAAAATTAATTTACTGCAAATCCAGACTATAGCAGTTTGTAGACACATAAAAACTGAGTCCACTTGTGTGATTCCAAAGTTTCTCCGATAAATAGTTTTCGAGAAAATCGAGTTTCAAGTTTAAACTTCGATAGCCTACTGTACACTCATGGAAGCAGATTTTTCAATTAAACTCATTTTCCAAATAAGAATTTCAATGGCAAACTAGAAAATGATCTTATTTGGAGAAATAAAATTCACTATTTTCTGTAAAACATATAAGTTCGATTTTCAGTTAAACCGATCGCTTTCTATGGCCGGAAGATTAGGCGAGATGAAACTCATTATTTGTCCATAAAATTTGCTGATGCACATCATGAATTGAATCCTTTTAACAGTTTATCAACAGTTCTCTTTATTTTGGCCATTGATCTTAAAACTTTGAGCCTTAATATTTCGTGAATGGCATAACCTGCAACCATCATTCTTTCGCCAATCCGATACTTTACTAATTAATAATTCAATTCAAGTTAATAACTCACCAATAACGCATTTATGTTATGATATTTGGGCTTTAAATGGACAAGCAACAACTTATTCAACAAAACAAACTCATATCAACCTTCATCTTGGTAAATAAACCAATTTTCTGGTTAAACTTGCAAATTAAATGCAAAGAATGCTGTCAAAGGCAAGAACATTTGAATTTAGAGTCGAGACTAAGTGATTTTGTAGGGACATAAAAACTACATCTATTGGTACTATTAAATAATTAATCTGATGGACAGTTTTCTAGAAAATTTAGGCCAAAGTTACAACTTCGATCACCTTTTGTTCAGCAATGGAACCAGATTTTTCAACGAAACTTAATACACTAATGTAACTTTTGATGACAAACCAGAAAATGTTTTCTTTTTGAGGAATAAAGTTTTGTGTTTCTTTAAAACAGATCAAGTTCGATTTTTAGTTAAATGTACCGATTTCCGTGAGCGACAGAGTTAGAGAGCTGAAACTTATTGTCAGTTCATAAAAATTGTTTGCAAACATTATTGGTTGAGTCCTTTTTACAATACATCAACAGTTCTCCTTATTTTGGCCATTGGCCTTAAAACTTTGAACCGCAATATTTCGGGAATGAAATCACCTAAAGTCATCATTCTCTGATCTAACATTTGATCTTAATGTGGGATATATTGTTATATGACTGAATACATTTAAAAATGAATATCCTTCTGTAAATAAAGGTTTGTGTTTGAATAACCATTTAACTTTATAAATCAAATCTTAAATCTGTCAACATGAGTAATACAGTAAAATAAACTTTGTTTATTAGGATCTTAAATAATTTACTTTTCAGTACGTCATAGCTCATGATAAGATCTAATGTTAGATCAAAGAATGATGAGGCCAATGGCCAAAATAAGGAGAACTGTTGATGTATTGTAAAAAGGACTCAACCAATAATGTTTGCAAACAATTTTTATGGACTGCCAATAAGTTTCAGCTCTCTAACTCTGTCGCTCACGGAAATCGGTACATTTAACTAAAAATCGAACTTGGTCTGTTTTAAAGAAACACAAAACTTTATTCCTCAAAAAGAAAACATTTTCTGGTTTGTCATCAAAAGTTACATTAGTGTATTAAGTTTCGTAAAAAAATCTGGTTCCATAGCTGAATAAAAGGTGATCGAAGTTGTAACTTTGGCCTAAATTTTCTAGAAAACTGTCCATCAGATTGATTATTTAATAGTACCAATAGATGTAGTTTTTATGTCCCTACAAAATCACTTAGTCTCGACTCTAAATTCAAATGTTCTTGCCTTTGACAGCATTCTTTGCATTTAATTTGCAAGTTTAACCAGAAAATTGGTTTATTTACCAAGATGAAGGTTGATATGAGTTTGTTTTGTTGAATAAGTTGTTGCTTGTCCATTTAAAGCCCAAATATCATAACATAAATGCGTTATTGGTGAGTTATTAACTTGAATTGAATTATTAAATCATCAAATTAAATCAAAGAGAATACAAGAGAACAAGAAAATTCCGTTTGTAAATCGAAATGATAGACTTGTACGAGTTCAAGTGCATAAGTTTGAACAACATTAAGCATAAGCATTCGTCTTCACCAAATCCTTCAGCAAATAGCACCTTCCATAACATACAGAATACAATATTAAATCAAAGATACAACCAAACATTTTAATCGCTTACCGAAAAAGCACCGACAGTTAAATTAACTTCTCGCATTTCGAATGTAATTCACGAAATAAAATCAAATAAATAAATTATGTAAATATAAATATTTTTGAACATTTTGATTAACTAGAGCGTTACTAGAGCGGCAATGAAGGAAATACAATGTAGAAATGTTAATGATAATGATAGTACGACACTAATCTCGACAATAGTCAAAATCCATTCTTATTATTTAACCACTAGACCATGGAAAATGTGTTTTGCTAAATAAGTATCAATAAAATTAAATTGCATTACAATATTGATTATTTTGACCCCTTATTTATACCACAATAACATCTCATTGTGCAAATTCTTACTAATGTCAGTCAAGTAGATGCTACTCGATCTCTCTAATAGTTTATCTCGACCACAAGACTTTTAGTTGAATAGGAAGAGACATCGGGGTAAACACAATAAGACGGTTGTTACCTAGAAGGCAAAATACAGTTGACATAAGTAGGCAAAAATTATTAAAAATTAATTGATTACCATTTAAGACTCTTTTGGTTTGTGAAGACATAAAAACTGCATCCATTTGTGCGACTCAAAAGTTTCTGAGAATGTTAGTTTCCGACAAAATCGAGTTCGAAGTTGAAACTTGCATCGCTTTTTGTACGATTATGGAAACAGATTTTTCAATAAATCCATTCTACTGCTATAACTTTTATGGTCATCCAGTAATTGTACTCAATTGTAGAAATAAAATTACCTTAATTTATAGTTGCATTTTCTGTAAAACAGTTTCTTCGAAACTTACTATTCGTCCATAAAAACTGTTGGAACTCATCATTCTAAAGACCATTGTTTAGTCAAAGAAGGGTGATTGTGAAAGTCATGATACTCAAGATATTGAGGCCCAAAGTTTTTAAGTTAATTGCCATAATCAAGTGATTAATCAATAAATTGAAATAAGTCTTCCATTGATGATGAGTACCAACAATTTTCATGGTAAAATACAGCCATGTAGTAAGTTCCAGCCATCTGACTCTCACTATCACAAATTGCGAGCACACAATTGCTGAACACAACTGAAAATCGAAGTGATCTTGTTTTACAGAAAGAGAAAAGTTTTATATCTAGAAATGCAGTACACTTCTGGTTTACCATCAAAAGTTACATCGGTAGAAATGTGTATCATGGAAAAATCTGCTTCCATAATTGTACAAAAAATGATTCAAGTTTCAACTTTGAACTCCATTTACTCGGAAACTAACGACCTTAGAAAACTTTTGAATCGCACGATTAGATCCAGTTTTTAACACAAAAATGTTAGTTCTAATGAGTCATACCAAGTCTTTTAAGTCATACCAAACTTAAAACTTAAAGTCAAATTAAACTAAATTACATATTGGCCGTGTAATAGCGATCTATTGACAATTTTGCTGAAATTTTTATATTTTTTTCGATCAGTTCATACCTTTTCTCAATATTTTAACCGTTTTAAATTTCAACTCTAAACATAAATAAAATAGAATAGTAAAATAAAATGGTAAAATTTAGTATTTAACCAATTTCTGTTTTTTAATTTAGCCCAAATTTCATGATAAATATGAGCATATGAGCAGTGCATTATTGATATTATAAATTGACACCTTTTTATGTTTATATTTGAATGAATTACGTTAGCTTAATGATTAAAGTTATGAAAGGCCAGTCAAGCTTTGTGATCAATAGCGTACTTTTAATACTTTTATCGTCCAATTAACTTGGATCGATTGAGATGAGCAATGATTACCTCGATCAGCAGTATAACTATGGACAAAATCATCATAAAGATGAGTAAATAAAATATTTGATAGAATCCACTGTAGTTTAATGAATGCCAATTGAGATGATCGCCTTTGCGAGGAGCTTCGGATTTGTGAAAATCATATAAGGTTGCGGGATAAAAGGAAAGAATGAAGTCTACGTAGATATCTCCTTCTACTTTTGCAGTAAGCCCACTTTGGATCGTCCGAAGAAATCTGTAACAGTTAAAAAAGTCTAAGTAAACGTTTGGGATAAAATGAATAGCAAAAAGTTAATTCACTCACAGCGTATCGAACTTGCTTCTGAGTAGTTTAGATGCATTAAAGCTGAAAAGCATTGCTTGCAATGATCTATGGAAAGGTTTTGCAGAGAAATATTGTTCTTGATAAGGTTTAAGTAAATTAGAGCCAGCAGCAGACAATGGTGCCAATTTCCTTCCAATGCCAGAAACAAAAGTAACCATCTTGTCTAATCTATCAACAGCGGTAATAGGTCCTAAAGGAAATGGTTCACCAAATCCTTTGGCAACGGCCCGTTCATAGATCTCAGCGTAATCTTTATTGACTTTACCTTTAAAGAAGTCATACATTGAAATACCTTCGATAAAACGTGGTATCTTTTCCTGATTAATTACATCCTTCAATGTATCAACTTTGTAATCCACAGTTCCTACAATCGTTTGGGTACTGAATGCAGAATTGAAGATGAATACTGGAAACATTAGGATGAGTATTTGAATAAAGAAAAGACAGGATGAACGATGAGGTGCCTGCTGGTAAAATGAGATACCGAAGGATCTAAAGATTGATGTAATCAATGCGTCAATTTTCAAATGTTTAACAGCAATTAACTCCAATATTAATGTTGTTAGAATAGCTAATAATAAAGGGATTGCTTCGATTGAAGTAAAGCTTGAAATAAGAGCTGAAGTTAGACGATTTAAATTACGACACGTGAGGATGTAATAGTCCATTTCTGATATGACAGAGGTGAAATAACCAGGAGCTTTTTGGGTGTCTAATGCTAGTGGCAAAAAGCACATATCAACCTCCTAAATACAAAAATTAACATGAAAAGAAAGTTAAATCAAAGTATCAAAATAATATTAAGAGCTGAAAAATTTTGCTTAGATCGAAATGATTGACATGCACGAGCTCAAGTGCATAAGTTCAAACAATCATTAGATGTTTTTGCCTCAGTTTTTACATTGTTTGCAACATTTACTTACACCTTTTTGCATTAAACCCAAAACTCCATCATGATAACCAGTTTCTGTTAACACTCCCAATTGTCCTTCCTCGGGTAGAATGAATTTAAGACTAAGAGGAAAATTTATAAATTCAATTGAATAGTTAGTATTTTCAATAGTGTTTTCAACAGTTTCTTACTTGAAAGGACCATAATCCGAGAGAATGGCTGCAAATCGTTTAAGAGACTTTAATTTAGGAACAATTTGATCGTCTTCTTCAACAAATCCTTCAGCAAATGGCACCTTCCATAACATACAGAATACAATATTAAATCAAAGATACAGCCAAACATTTTTACCGCTTACCGAAAAAGCACCGACAGTTAAATTAACTTCTCGCATTTCGAATTCAATTCTCAGGATTGGACTAGAAAACAATGGAAACAATGAGTGTGATTTGCGAAGTAAAATAACTGTCCTTTACATAATCCATATAATACATATTCCTTTTGTAATCCAACAAACCTTTTGACATCTGAAAAAAGTTGTTTATTTATAACGCAATCATTTCTTGTAAAACCTTCGAAAATGTATTATTTTATTTTTATGCAGCAATAAAATCAAATACAAATATATTACCAAATATTGTTAAATACACAGTCCATTTAATTTGTTAAAATATTAAACAAAACATATATATAAATATACGTATATATCAGCCTAACAAAAAACAGTTATTACGAATACAAAGAGAAGTATTTGACAATTTCATCAAATCAAACATACTGAACAGCATTTATTTCTATTATATTAAGTTTTATTCATTTATTGTATTGTAAGTGGCAAACAACTCAATGTTGAGCTTAATTAGCTGAATAATTATCATCATAATCAGTATAAGAGTATAAATAAAAAATATTTGATAGAGTTTACTGTAATTGACCAATTGAGATGATCGCCTTTTCGGGGAGCTTCAGACTTGTTCACTCTTTTCAAATATAAGAATAGGTTCTAATTGAAATGGTTATCCAAATCGTTCATAAATATCCGCTCATAATTAACGAAGTTCAAGGTTCAAACTTTGATCGCTTGTTGGACAATTACGGAAGCAGCTTTCTTCATGAAACTCGTTTTACTGGTGTAACTTGCGATGCACAGCCAGAAATGTACTTATTTCTGAAATAAAACTTTGCTTGTTCTGAAAAACAAGATCACTTCGATTTCGATTAGCCTGAGCAAATTCCATGATCGCAAGAATGCAACTGAAACTTATTATTTGTCCAGAAAAATTGTTGTTTCACATCATGGATGATATACTTAATCAATTTATCAGTAGTTCTATGGATTTTGGCCATGATCAATGGGATTAAAATTTTGAACCTCGAGAACATATTTCGAGAACGATAGCACCTACAATTATCATTATGCTTCAAATGCTGTCATTTGCTTCGTCACTAATTAACTATTCAGATCAATTTAATAGTTTTCATCAGCGTATTTGACTCATTATATTTAGATTTTGGATGAACATGCAACAAATAATTCAACAAAACAAACTCTTCTCAACCTTTCGATTAAAGATTGTAGATTTCATTGATGGATAGTTTTCGAGAAAATTGAGTTCAAAGCTGCAATTTAGATCGCTTTTGGTACAAACAGGGAGGCAGATTTTTTCATAAGTATCATTAGAGTGATGTAACTTTTGATGATCAACCAGACAATAAGCTTATTTTGCGAAATGCAATTTATCTTTTTCTGCAAAATAGATTAGTTCGATTTGCAGATAAAGCGATCGTTTTCTGTGACCAAAAGAGTTAAAGAGCTGTAGCTCATTATTTGTCCATAAAAATTGTAAGATCATGATGGCCAAAATAAGGAGAACTGTTGATGTATTGTAAAAAGGACTCAACCCATAATGTTTGCAAACAATTTTTATTGACTGACAATAAGTTTCAGCTCTCTAACTCTGTCGCTCACGGAAATCGGCACATTTAACTAAAAATCGAACTTGATCTGTTTTAAAGAAACACAAAACTTTATTCCTCAAAAAGAAAACATTTTCTGGTTTGTCATCAAAAGTTACATTAGTGTATTAAGTTTCGTTGAAAAATCTGGTTCCATTGCTGAACAAAAGGTGATCGAAGTTGTAACTTTGGCCTAAATTTTCTAGAAAACTGTCCATCAGATTAATTATTTAATAGTACCAATAGATGTAGTTTTTATGTCCCTACAAAATCACTTAGTCTCGACTCTAAATTCAAATGTTCTTGCCTTTGACAGCATTCTTTGCATTTAATTTGCAAGTTTAACCAGAAAATTGGTTTATTTACCAAGATGAAGGTTGATATGAGTTTGTTTTGTTGAATAAGTTGTTGCTCGTCCATTTAAAGCCCAAATATCATAACATAAATGCGTTATTGGTGAGTTATTAACTTGAATTAAATATTAATTAGTAAAGTATCGAATTGGCGAAAGAATTATGATTGCAGGTTATGCCATTCACGAAATATTAAGGCTCAAAGTTTTAAGATCAATGGCCAAAATAAAGAGAACTGTTGATAAACTGTTAAAAGGATTCAATTCATGATGTGCATCAGCAAATTTTATGGACAAATAATGAGTTTCATCTCGCCTAATCTTCCGGCCATAGAAAGCGATCGGTTTAACTGAAAATCGAACTTATATGTTTTACAGAAAATAGTGAATTTTATTTCTCCAAATAAGATCATTTTCTAGTTTGCCATTGAAATTCACATTTGGAAAATGAGTTTAATTGAAAAATCTGCTTCCATGAGTGTACAGTAGGCTATCGAAGTTTAAACTTGAAACTCGATTTTCTCGAAAACTATTTATCGGAGAAACTTTGGAATCACACAAGTGGACTCAGTTTTTGTGTCCCTACAAACTGCTATAGTCTGGATTTGCAGTAAATTAATTTTTATATTGAAATACGCGAAATATTTATGCTCAAAGTTTTACGATCAATACTCAAAATAAAGAAAAGTATTGCTGAATGACTGCTGAGAAATATTCAATCCGTGATGTGATCTTACAATTTTTACGGACAAATAATGAGCTACAGCTCTTTAACTCTTTTGGTCACAGAAAACGATCGCTTTATCTGCAAATCGAACTAATCTATTTTGCAGAAAAAGATAAATTGCATTTCGCAAAATAAGCTTATTGTCTGGTTGATCATCAAAAGTTACATCACTCTAATGATACTTATGAAAAAATCTGCCTCCCTGTTTGTACCAAAAGCGATCTAAATTGCAGCTTTGAACTCAATTTTCTCGAAAACTATCCATCAGAGAAATCTTTAATTGCACAAATGGACTCTGTTTTCATGCCGTACAGATTAACACAGTCTTGATTTGAAATAAAATAATTTTTACTCGTTTTTGCGCATTTTCGTCAATTTGATTTACAACTGTTTTTATTCGAACCCAAATAAATAAAGTCACAAGTTTAATTTTATCAAAATGATTTTAATGTTAATGATTTTTAGTCTTGGTAGATTTACATGGAACTGTAATCTCATTTGCTAAAATTTTAATCTTTATAATAATAATGGAAGCGGATTGTTTTGGCAAGTTTGAACAATTTGGACTTTAAAATAAAATTTAATAAGCAGCACAATCTGCTGATGTCGATGTATTTTTAGTTTTATGGTTTTCAAGTTGACATGACCACCAAGCATGCACTTCATCAACCAACGATGATACTTTGGGTAAGTTTGTATTTTTTTTACAATGAGCCACTGAAAAGGATAACCATCTATCTCCAGTGTCACCATCGTCATCATTAAAGTCATTAGAGGCTGAAATCCCTTGATTATTGGTTCCACCAGTTCCAATAGATGATCCAACTCCACTTGGACTCATTACAATATTAGAATCGTTGATAGTATCACCTGGAGCGTTTGTTCCTCCACTCATTCCTCCATTGATTATTTTACTTGTCCATTTGCTGGTTGCCCCTTTCAATGTTAACAAATCATTGGTTTTATCTTTACCACGAGAACCATCAATGTTACTCGGTGCGAGAAACTTTTTGCCAGCCATGGAGGTTCCTTTACCAGAAGCTCCTGGAAACGGAGTATTTAAACTTTCTGATCTACTTGGAGGCTTTTTCTTGGTCCACCGTGAGGTCGTCAAGCTAGCATCAGAAGTTCCTGATTGGCCACTAACACCTCCAACAGTTAATCCACTTCCCACTCCTCCACTGATGTGACCACCTTGTCCTCCGCCCAATGAAGATCCACTTGTTCCACCTGACATTGAACTTGACATTCCACCTTGGCCCATTCCACCGGCTGAAACTAGGGTACTTGAGCTTCCAATCTCACCATGAGAGGCAGTCATTTCTTTATTAACATCATCGGTGACTTTTTCCTCTTTGATTGACCTTTTCCTCTCCGGTGAAGGCTCTTCTAGTCCCAAACTTGTTCCTTCTGCGAGTTTCTCGTAAAGAAGTGCATTTGTTGCTCTCAAGTTCTGTATTAAACTCGATGAATTTTTCAGTAGTTTTATGCGACGGAAACATTTATCTAACCATGAACGAATCGTTTTCTTGGCTACTTCTTCAACAATAATATATTCTAATTCTTCTCTTGCCATTAACTCTTCTAATTGTAAACTTTTACGAATATCAACAGATCGATAGGATAACATGCTAATAACATCGTGAAACGTAACATCTTCACCATTGTGAAGTCTCTCCATTTCATGTACCATATGTTTAAACAATAACTTGTCCTTTTCCAAATCAACTTCCAAACGACCTTTCAACAATCGAAGTAAAAATTTAACCCTGTTTACAGGAATCATTCCTCTTTGTTGGGTATCAACCATATTCCAAGTATTCTGAAAATTTCTAATATCAGCATAACTCAATAAAGCATCTTCCTCGTTTGAATAGAAAAGTGAAAAGTTTTCCATAATAATGGCCACTAATAAATTAAGAACAATGTATGTAATAATAACATAAAAGGAGCAAAAATAAAGTAATGAAAATTTAAAATTGCCACAATCAGTTTCCCAGTAATTATCACCAGGTGTACAATAAGGATAACTGATCTGTAAAAAAGTGTGAAACAATGATAATTAGTGTCGAAGTGAATTCCATTTACCGTTATTACTTACCATGCAATCATGCATTATTTTATTCCAATCTTCACCGGTAACAATTCGGAATAGAGTGATGATACCATGTATAGCAGTCTTAAAATTGGCGTGTCTGTAACAAAATCAAAATGAAAGGTCAGTCAAAGGTTTCGATAAGATGTTTCTTATTTTAATTTATTGATTATATTTTAATTATGTTACCTTCCAATAGCTTCACCATGTTTAACTGTGCCAAAAAGGATGACTCCCATAAGAGCATAGAAAAGGATGAGGAGAAACATTCCCATAATGATGAAAAATGATTTGTAAACAGAAACAGCCACAGTGAGCATCAGCATTTTAAGTGTTGCGTGTTTACCTGTGATGGTGAAAAAGCGTAAAATGACCACGATAAAGCCAAATGAATAGCTGATTTCATTCATTAATGTATAGTGTAAAATGACCCAGACAACACCTAAAACTGTCACTAAAAGATCATAACGATTACGCCTTGATTGCCAGTAACCTCTCGGAGTAAAGGCGATTGCTTTGATTAGAACTTCGATGGTAAACATCATTGTTAGGACGGAAGAAACAGTGGCCAATGGGACTGTATGACTTGCATTCTTGTCCCAGCTTACACAGAGAAGTGAACTGTTCGTTAAAACGAGGATGGCAATGAGACGTTTAAATGCAATGTGTTGCGTTATGTCATAGAAAAATGCTCTGATCTTGTGGTGATCTGGTCTTGGTGGAAGGTGTAAAGGTTGAGCAATTTTCAGACGCTTTTTAAGATCACACCATCGTCTTTGGTCTACAGTTAATAAAGCTGTTCCTTTATTTTCACCATAATTGGCGATAACAACACCAACAAATAATGTTAATCCAATCATTGAGCCAAGGAAAACGTAAACATGAATATAAATTGTATAAACCTAAAGGTAAAAATTAAGAGAAAAGGTTTCAATTTTGAGTTCAGTTTTACATTCTGTCGATTACTTTAACCTAAATGGTAAATTGTTAAGTTGATTTCCAACATACATCTATATGAAATATAGATAAAAAATTTGAATTTGGTTCCATGCAAAGAGCAAGGTGATAGATTAACAAAAATTTGATAAATTTGGGTATGAAATAAATGAAAATAAAAGCGTACCAATCATTCTGGTGATGTATTGAAACAAATAATGAAGGTCTAAAAGAAGGATCAATCATGCAGTTATTTTCATAATTAAATTGTATTATTGTCTTCCTTACAGGGCCAAGTCGCTGGAGTATAACATCTCGAATATCCAACCAGCCTTTGAAGGAAAGCACTTCAAACAATGCTAACATTGCATTGCCAATGCTATCAAAGTTAAATCGCCGAGGATTAGCCCTGAGATTAGCAGTTAATACAAGAAGCAATTAGAGCAATATATGTTTCATTGCATTTGATTTAACATTTTTCAACACATAGTGATTAAAATGATTGAGCTAAATCAGTTAAGCAACAGCAGAGACACATTTAGCGTATAAAACACGGAAAATATTAGTAATGCCATCAAGTCGATTAGTTGGTGTTAATAATTTAAAAAAAAGTACTTGTGATTAAGCGCATTATTTTCACAATTATACAAAATGGTGTATAAAATTTTATAAACTACATACGATATTATTCATTGGATTACAAAGCTGAAGCAAAAGCTAATTGTTGATTTTTTATTGAAGCTGTACAATGTTGTACAAAAAGTATATTTTAAGGTAAGAAACAATCTTATTAACATCTGATTTTTCACTTTTATTTGATACTCACATCACTAACTCTGTCCAATATGATGTCTCTTACATCGGTGTAACCTTCAATTGATAGCATCTCAAATAAGGCCAACATGGCGGACGGAGTGTTGTCGAAATTGAAATTTCTTGGATTCGCCCTAAGATGATTTTATATAGTAAACAAGTAAACATATAATCATTGAAGACTGATAATTATAAGGATTAATTGATAGACTTTGAGTTTGATGGTTTTGATGATCACCATCTAATCCAATATTGTCTCATGCTATTGCCAAAATGATTTCAAAATTTTGGAAGCTCAGTGTTTTTGATGAAAAGCTATTCAATGAATTGTGTTATATTATGTTAAAAGACGTGAAGGTAAAACAATTATAACTTACCAAACTCGAGGAACCAAAATTTCAGGATAATTTTCATCATCTGGTGGTGAACTGACTTTCATTTTGGTTACAAAAAGGCGTCGGAAAAACACACCAACACACTCTTCCTGTGAAAAATAAATTCAAACATCGATTAAAAGGTGACATGATGCAAAAGATAAATAATTTATAATGTAAGAAGGTTAATCAATATTTGAAATATAATTTACCGGTGTATTGATATCAGGATCATTACACCGAGCCAATCGACCACCAAACATGTGGACACCATAACAAGCAAATGTAAACAATAGGACACACAGTAAAACGGAGACAAGTGCAATCTCTTTGAAACCCCGGCATAATTCGTAAACCACTTTTCTCATGTGAGGAACAAGACTGAAGATTCGAAGTGGTCGAATGCATCTAAGAAGCAAAATTGCCTGTTGTTTGGAGCTTGGTTCAACTTTTTCAGGCATCCAAGAGATGAATACGCAAGAGACTGTGAATATGAAAAGATCCATGATTCCGGTAACATCTTTGACCAAAGCTTTAGGTGTGAATAAAAGACCATCAGCCAAAGTTTTCAGAGATAATTCAATGGCCATCATTGTCACAAAAACGTATTCCATAATTTGAAGCTCGGAATTGTTTGCTATTCTATAATGTGGCTTCTCACACATCATTGATATACAGCTTAAGGTTGTCACAATTATCATTATCCAGTCAAGATAAGTTACTAAACCGAGTAGATTGCTGCACATGGAAAAATAAAAAACAATGTAAGTTCAAAATATGAAAATTAAACATAATAGATTGAATATTCATGGTAAATGAAATGTTTCCATTTTCATAATCATTGGAAATACAAAAAAACTGACAAATGATGTGTAAATAAATTTCAAAAATGCATTTAATAATTATAACACTATTCAATTTAAAGACTCTTTTTAATCATCACAAATATTAATAGTAAAGTTACTTTACTTAAAGTGAAGTAAAGTTATCCTACTCTTTGAAAGTTACTCTGCTCCTTATTAAATCCTTAATAAATCAATAAGAACTTACTGAATTCCTTTGTAACGAATCTTTCTCTCTTTTCCTGTAACAGGGTCTCTAATCCTAGGGTCATAACGTGAATAAACAATGAATTGGCAAATCCGTCTGAATCGACTTTCTCTTCCAACAAGAAACAATGGAGTATCAAAGAAAGGATGGTTTTCCCTAAGATCCTCTTCTCGTTGGTTCCTTTTCATTTCAGCTTGTTGTCTCTTCCTTTGTAACAATTTGATGTCAAAATCATGAGGATTACGGGCAGTTGCACCAGCAGCAGGATTATCGGTTATCTCTCCGCCATTTTCCTTTAAATGATCATAAGTATGTTTCATTTTGATTGAACCTCTCACTGATCGTCTCATTGATTTAGCATCATAACGAGTTAATTTGGTCCCACATTGATCAGCAATCCTTTGATTTTTACCGGGAACAAAAATTTGTCCAGAATCACCAATCAGCAAACGATGATAATTTGAATCATTAACTATTCGATTAACTGAGCTTTTCCTGATTACAAAGTTGGTGGTTCTCACTTTGGCAGGTGAAGTTAATAGGCGAATGGGGAAACTTTTTCTATAGGTAATCAATGCGTCTTGATCAGGAGCAATTTTCTTCATTGATGGAGTTTCTTCTTCTTCGTCATCAATAAATGATCGCATAAAAGACTCGCGGACTTTGGGCAGTACAAACTCAGATGAAATAACGTTCAACTTGGCCATCTGAGGAGAATCGGGAAATCTTTCAAAAACCCTTAATCGCAGTGGAAGGGCTTCACTAATTGAAGCTGATTGTTCTCGTGCTTTCAACTGTTTGACCTTTTTTATATCTTCATCCAATTCCAAGTTATCCAAGATAACGGCAACAAAAAGAGAAAGAACAATCAGTGAGACAAAAAGATGATAAGTAATCAGGTAAACAGCAACTAATGGAGCAAACGATTCTTTGGTTCGTAACATTGTCTCATTCATAACCTCAGTCCAACCTTCTTGGGTTAATATTTGAAACATTGACATGAAAGCCTCTGGAAATGTACGAAATTTGTTGTAATACTTTAGTGAACAAAAAAGTTGCATGGAAATGGAAGAAATAATAATCAGTAGACACATTGTAAAGATTATTAGAGAACCCAATTTTTTACCAGGACCAAAAATTTTGGAGACAAAGTCTTCTAGAACAGGGGAAGCTTTGATTAACCGGATAACTCTGAGAACTTGAAAAAAGGCCAACATTGAAAGAAACAAATCTGGAATAATGTGTAGAGTTGTCATGACTGCCAGAGTTAATTCAAATTTGTGAAAGGTTAAGCGATAGTAGCCCTTTGCTCCGTAACACCAGAGCTTTAACAACAGCTCAATGTCAAAAAATATAGTCATTGCTATCTCTGCATAATAATAAGATTTATAAAATTCCCACCGGGGTCGACCATCATGTTCAAAGGATACGGAAGCAGCAGCAATGGCATCAACTACAATTCCCATCATTACAATCACTTGAAAGGCTGCTGTTTGAATAAATTGTCTTAAACAGCGTGGAGCACGAAATTTACCTCCACTATGGTTTTCGTCAACCTCAATCAATTTCCAGCCCGAATCATCACCTCGTAATATTTGCGGTGTTGCCTCTGGTGTTATTGTAACTCTTTCACCCCACATTTGTTGAAATTGAACACGAATCTCATTGAAGGTTTCCGTAATTACGGCAATGAACACATTTTTAACCAACCAGGCCAGAAAAAAGATCATCGTTATAAAATAAGCTGCCGCTCTCCAGGCTGGAAGGGAATCCATTGCTTGATACATTAGGTGAGACCAGCCTTCTTGAGATGAAACTTGATAAACGGTGAAAAAAGAGTGAAAAATATGATCAAATCCGGTATAACCAAGAATCTTTTTCTCTAGTGCTAATTCCATGCATTCCATTCCTTCTGGACATTTGTGTCCATGTATTCCATCATGTGAACAATGAGCATCTGGAATGGCAAGATGATTAAGGTGCAGTTGCGATGGATTGGTGCCATTGACAACACAATGGCGGGTTAATGGACCAAACAATTGGACACCAAGTAAACCATAAAGAGTCATGAAGAAGAGGAAAAAAAGGGTTACATTATAAATCTGTTGAGATGATCTTTTGAAAATCTGGTGTATCCTTGCTTTAGGCATTGAAAACTTGAGGAAGACTCTGATGAATCTGATCATAATCAAGGGTCGAGGAGCTCGGACAAATGAATAAAGAGATGAATCTTTGGCCACAAAATCGGTAATCTCCAAAACCTTTTATAGACAGAATGAAAAAAAAGACAAATATTAATTCACTATTTCAATGTTTAAAAATGATTTCACTAATGGCAATAACTTACATGAAGTATTACAGATATCCAATGAAAAATAACCATAACAGCATCAAATTGGCACCATTTATCTTTGATGTAGGGTTTATCTCCTTTGAACAAACCTCGAATGTGCATTTTGGCAATCATTTCAGCGGTGAAGAAAAACGTTACAATTACATCAATGACCAGAGTAGCGTAAATCAGCGAGAAATGAATTTTGAATGTATGAGGTGTATTAAGGCAAACAGATATGAGTGACATTAAAGCACAAAGACGGAAGAATCGACGGATCGACAATTTATTGACCCATTCAATGTTGGTTGATTCATTGAAAGTCTCCTCTGGGCCATAATCGGCAAGAAGCACCTCACATCGACGTAAACTTTGCTTACGACCCAACATGATTTACACCAAAGCCAATGTCCCTTACTTTGACTGTGTTAATTTGATTCTTTAGATGGATTATTGATGTCCAGCTGAGTATTGGTAATCTTTAACATGATTAACCATTTATTTTACTTTCCATGTTTTAACTTTGGCCTTTTGTTGGCTGTAAAATAGGATCAATCAGTAGATTCAAACAGAAACTTGAAAAACTAGAAATATTCTAGGAATAGACTTTTATTGTAATTTCCAGTTGATTACCAGATCTTTTCATTTTTTGGCACAAAACCAATACTGAAAATGATTTAGATTCAAGTATTTACTTTATAAAGTTATTATAAAAATTAGACTTGCCTCTGATACCAGTTAGATAAACACAGCAACTAACTTCAGCCATTACGAATTTTAACATCAACACTCAAAATGTACGCTAATGTAACTGAGATCATAAACTACAAGCTTCAATGGTTCTAGTTTCTTTCGTTTATTTCTGATGGTAGTCAATATCTATGAGCAAAGTGTAGTCTTCGGAGATATGAAATCATGGGAGTAATATTTAGTTGCTACGAAAAATAAAAATAGCAAAAATAATAAGCCTGAACTTAACTGGACTACTCTTGCTTAGACAAATCAAATCATATTAAATTTGTTCCAACCTTTCACCACAAAGAAAAGACAATTTGCAAATATAAAAGTGGAAACTACAACCACAATAGACTTGGACATTTAAATTCTGAGAGATTTCTTCACATTTACTTCTTGAAGCCATTGAATAGAATAGCTTTTTTAGGTTGATCACATCGGATGGTCACTTGTGAGGGAAAAAAGGTCAAATTTACTCACCTTAAGATGATTGATATTGCAAAAAAATATCCAAATTGAATCAAATTGATCTTTGGCACAAAAATAAATGGAAAGCTTGTTATTAGATGAAGACAACAAAAAAATTGTAAAATGGAAGCATTAATATATCTTGAAGTAGTTTACTTATTTAAAAAGATACAATTTGTTAATTATATCTAAGTGCCTATTGACGATTCCATTTATTTATTAGCACTGATAACCCAAAGTGATGACAGTTTGATAAAAGAGTTGGAACAAAACAAAAGGTAAACAGTACATTACATTTATTGATCGGCGAAGCGGTTACATAGCTTTAAACCAGATTGTAGTCATGCGTCTTACTCGATTCAATCAAATCTGATTGATCAAAATTCAACTCACCCAATCTGAGAAATATCAATATACATAATGAATTAGAATTGAATAGAATAATTAAACTACAAAAACCAGAAGTATACCAAAAGACAATAATTAAACCGAGTAATCCCAAGTTCATCGCAGCTGAAGTTAAATTAGCAAGTAAAAGAACAGTTTTGCATAAAATTAAATAAAACAAAAGAGTTTTCATTGTTAAGTGAACTAGAAGCTGCTGCGATCAATGAATTTCTTTCCACCGAGTACAATGAATTCAATCCACATTTAAAGACTCAAATTCCTAATGAAAAAAAACCTTCGCTAATGAGAAAAATTAAAAAATAAAATTTGCTTCAACAACTGAAACAAACTACAATCAAAGTTTAACTAGGAAAGCGACATGCCTTAGAAGTGTTAAATGGACAGTGGATATTAGGCTTTTCTAGTCATTCAAAGATTCGTTATGAAATGATTGGAAATGTTTTCTATTAGGCAATGAACATTCTAAAAAGTCTTCGATCCCGGGTAATATTTTTCAGCAGTCTTAACACGAAAACGGGCAAGAACTTTTCAACAAGAACATAGCAAATCGCTTGGCACATTTTAATGTCAAGTATATTCATCAAAATTTTGCTATGTATTAACAATTTCATGCTCAGTTTCAGGCTTCACATCTGTTTATGCAATTCATAAAGTCATATGGAATCATATACCATTCTTGATATGTAAAAGATTACAAAAATCATAGCAAGATAAAGAGATAAGATTTTGGTCAATTTTCCTGTGCTTTCATGGCAGGAAATCGCTAGATATTTTGTGAAATCTTTTTGCTACATCTTTGATCTTATAAAATCAATTCATAGAGAAATAGATAAGACCACACCGGTTTCTTGGCAGTGCATAGAAGTAAGTAGAAACAAGGAATGAAAGCAAATAGTGTTGAGAATCAGCTGATTTTCTTGGTGGAAATCACGCAGAAGATTCATTCATTCTGATACAGTATTTTATCACGATCTTGTACTAGCCAGAGAATCACGATTCATTCTTTGTTACCGAATAGACGAGATCTTGTAGTAATGCGCAAAAAATTTATTGGAATATGAAACATTTTCTTGTTAATTTAATCTGCATAAACTCAAGTGTATAGAAAAAAATAATAAGTGAAATTTTGTCAGGAAATTGCTAAGATCATTCAGTTTCTTCTTCATTTTCCGAATCGTCATCATTCGATTCATGAATTTGATTTACTTTAAATGCTTGTAGATTGATTGGAGAAGAACTTTCTTGATTCAGGTTTTCTTCATGAGATCCTGATATCGTCGCATCACTATCAATATCCTCTATATTCAACTCAGATGAGTTATTTTTTGGCGAGAAATCGACAGGACTCTGCTCTTTATGGTTATGAGAAGATTCAGAGCCTTTAAAATCTGTCAAGTTCTTTGATTCAGCATAATTTTGTTCAGCAGGAATATTGTATCGCAGTTTTCTTGCTGCTGGCTTCTTCGCATCTCGTCCTTTTTGGTTTATGATGTATTGTACAACATTTTTCCAAGCTCTGTCTGTTGTGAATGCATTGCCGAATACCCCGAGAAGATCCCTCAAATTTTCTTCATCTTGTCTAGAGATTGTTTTCTGTCGTTCGTATGCTCTTGGATCTCTTTCTCTTATACCAAATCTGCCAAGAACATGCGTTAGCAGCTTTTCACCCCATAAAATCTTAGCGAGAAGGCCTAATAATTTTGGTATCTTCTTTTCGTATTGAAGAGAATCTTTAATCTCAGTTTGCTCAATATCATCTAATCCCATCGAGTCCATGTCAATCTTTTCTATTTTGTCCTCAAAAGATTTTGTATCCGATCTTGCAAGGGCCATTTTTCTTGCAATATTCTGGACAAGAGCTTGTTCTGAAGTCAGTCCAGTAACTTTCACATTATTTTCATCTTGTTTCGCCAACGAGCTTGCCAAGGTTTTCTTGATGTCAAGATAATCTTCCCTAACTTGTTTCAATGATTCTAATATTTCACTTGACTGCTGACGAAGTGTAATTATGGCTTCGTTCATTTCTTGCGGAGATAAAAAGGAGGCACTTATTCTGGTACGTTTAACCGGCTGTTCCGTATTTTCCCCTCTTGATGATCTCTTGCCAGCATTTTGAGAAAGTGCATGAGTTATTGTTGTGGTAACTGACTTTGCAGTTGCTTTAGATGAGCATGGAATTGGTGAACTCCTATCACGACATGTTTGGCTTGTGTTCTCATTCCTTACCCAATATCTTGCTCGTTCTTTGTTACCGTAATAAACAACAGTCCAATCCTTGGCACTATCACTCTTAAGAGGATCACAAACTTTTGTTTGCTTGTCAATAAGGCTAAGAATGGATTGCTGAGATTTACCCAACGACTGAGCATCACGAACTTTTTTAGTTCCAGTGATGATATCATATATTACCACAAAGGCTCCTGAAAGTACACAGAAGAAACAAATTAGATAGATCCAGAGATTGACAAGAAACTGTGAACTTACTTTCGATAGAGATACTTTGGTCACAATCATTTTTCATTTCAAGAAAAGGAAGAAACATTGTAATTTCAATTCATTGAATTTACGATACTGTTGAGGACAACGTGGCAAGGAATGATGAATGATGACCAGAAGGGTGTGAATGATGTAATAGATTATCTTATCAATCGGAAATATTATCATTTTCAACAGATGCGATAAGCTGTAAGCTTCCTTCCTCTTTCCTTTTTTATTTTAACATTTTTAATCACTAGAGAATTCATTTTACATTTTTGAAAGTTGCTGTGATCTTGTCAATTGCAATGTGGATTACACACTAGTTTGATTAAGAAAATTTTGTTTCTCACCAAGAATCTTCGAGAAAAATTCTCTTGCTTAAATCACATGTTTCAGTCATCCTTTTTTATTAGTTCATTTCAAAAATGTTGAATGGAAAACGAAATCGTCGTATTTTCGCTGAAAATGTTTATGAACAAATCTACGAAAGTGTTTTATTCAATTCAACAGTTACAATTGATCAAGATCATCAAATCGTTGATAATTCGAATACTTCAGAGTCTTACCGAGAAATTGACGACTTAGATGTAAATATTATAAACATTGACCATGATATTGAAAGTACTCTATCAAGCCAGGAAATAAGAAGTGTTTGTTCGGATAATTCCTATCAAGACAGTGTCTCTAGTTTTTGTGGAAATATTGATTCAACATCCACCAATCAACCAAACCAAAACAATTCCTATCAAGATCTTGAACACGGTGTTCAACTATTGATTGCTAAGACTTTCCAACAAGTGAACCTTTGTGAGTCAACCCAAAGAAAGATTTACGACCTTATCAGCATCATAGCTGGATCTGTAACCTATTTACCAAAATTTTGCAAATTTAAGACTTTGATGAATAATTTATCACCATTGTCAGTATATATTATGAAATATTGCCATGATCATGCCGATTTTTGTCAAGATCCAAGTAAACCATGCTGCTCAAATTCAAAAATTGGCGAGCTTACTATATTCAGCTTGGTCGATACCATCAAGTTAATTGTAGAACAAAATTTATCAGCGTTAACTAGCAATAACCTGACAGAGTTCTGTAAAACATCAGCTTATACAGATTTATGGCAAGATCATGCTAGCAACACTGACGTGATAAGAATAACGTTAATTATTAACATGGATGATGCACAGATGGTTAAATCTTCTAAAGTCTGCACAACACCGGTCCCTTTCACAGTCGCTGAACTACCGCGGTATTTAAGATTAAAAAAAGATAATGTTTTTAATCTTGGAGTTTACCATGGGCCTAAAAATTTCCCTGTCGAGTTACTGTGGAGATATACTCTGATAGAACCTTTACTTTCGCTTGGCATCCTCATCGCGGACCCTCATCAAAATGGTGATTTGAATAAAGTCTATACTGACGAACCTGTCAAGATAGATACTCGATTTGGTTCTTTCAATATCATGATAAGAGTCGGTCCAGTAATCATGGATAGTGTTGCTAAACCAAAAAGCTTGAATATCAAGTCTTTCATGGGTTATTATGGATGCCCTTATTGTTTAATTAAAGGTGAATTGATAAATGATGGAACGAAACGGTATTTTGTTTACCCTTATGATCTTGACAGTTTCTTTCCAAGAAAAGATAGTTGTTTCTACTTTCAAGCCAGTAAAAAAGCAATCGAGCTCAATCAAAATTATCTTGGTGTTAATGGAAGTTCAATCTTGACACGAATAATTAAAGTCCCTGAAATGACACCAATCGATTATATGCACTCGATATTAGAAGGATGTTTCAAGCACTTGATGGGACTCACTCCATTTAATAATCAAACAATCAGACGTGAAATTGACAGGCTTGTGAGCCAAACATACTTACCTCATGATTTCAGCCGCAAATTTCGTAAATTGTCTGATATAGCTTACTGGAAAGCTTCAGAGTGTAGAACTTTTTTATTTTTCTTGGTGATGCTATTCAAAGACAGAGTCGACGATGACTCTTTCATGCTATTGCTCAGTCTCGCAACTATTACTAAAGCATTTTGTCACGATTATCTTTCAGTGCAAGATCTTGCTGAGACTGAAAAGGCTCTTGAATGTTTCTTGATAGCATTTCAAGAGATTCACGGAAAAGAGAGAATGAGATTTAACATTCATTTATTAACACATATTCCGTTCCAATATAAATTGATGGGCAGCTTAACTGATGTGTCAGCCTTTGTTTTTGAAAATAACATCTTCAGCTTGAAAAGATCCTTTCATGGCACACGAGGACAGCTAAGTCAGATGTCAGTAAATTATGCCCTTAACAAAGGAATCTCCGCTCGTAACAATGATCTAAACTATTGGATTTCTATGATTGATCCTGACAATACGCTAAAACTTAAAATCAAAAGTAACAATATCTTGCCAGATAAAATTCTTGGTGAATTTGACGTCAAATTCATGATAAGCTCTCGTGTGATCAGACTTTTACGGAATCGTAATATTGACCTCGAATCTGTTAAGGTATTTCATAAATTTAGGTTGAATCATGTAATATATCACACTTGTAACTATAGATTCAAGAGAAACTCATGCAGTTACGTAATATCTTATCAAGAACATGGTGAGAATAGGTCAATCGGAAAGATTGCTGGTTTCTTAGCAATATATATGAAAGATTCTGCCTTCGATATTGACAAAATTTTAGCGATTATTTACCCTTTCCAAGTTTACCCAACTAAATTTGTAACACAAAAACTTTCGATTGAAAATCTACAATTGAAACAAATGAAAAACATGACAATATTCAAAAGTCAAAATTACCTTAAGTGTAAGCCAGCAGGCGAACTTGAAATTTTGATTGAAGCTAATAAAATCCTGACAAGAGCTATCTTAGTTCGTGATGCATCTGAACAAGATATTTACTGGGCTTCATTCGCAGATTTACCATTTGAGCATGATTAATAAAATAGATTGATTCAATTAATTAAACAGTGTGCTTACTGACAGTAACTTTTGAATATATCTTTGAGCAAAGTATCAATTTAATTTATTATTGAATGAAACAAGCAAATTTTGTGATTCTGCTGCCATCTTACGTCATTTACTTGACAACTTACCAAAAATACGCTAAAATAGCGTCAAAAGTTATTACAGCTTTGCTTATATTGTTTTACAAATTGTCGTAAATATTTTTCAATTTTTGTTGAACTTGTCAAAATTTTATCAAAAATGTGTGATAATTATACCAATTTACCGACAAAATCTTGGCAACATCAGAGCAAACGAGATAAGGATACTCCAAACATTTCTAGCCAAGAAACTGCTGATGTCTTTGTGCGGGCTCCTGATTACACGATTCCAATGAAAGGTAATGAATCAGTTTCTATTTTGATTTTTACCTAATTTAACTTTGAATATTTCATTTTAGATGCTTTCATTGTTTGCCAAGAGATTGACGGAGGAAATTCTTTCATATCAGCAGCATCAACATTAAAAACTGATCTTGAAAAGCTGATTGCAGCAATAATAAACAAAACTACAATTTCTTATGTTAATAAACATAACAGAAAAGTTCACACCAAGATCTTCTTTTATGGCTTGGAAAAATCGTGTCAAGAATATTATCTGAACCATGAAATACTTGGCCCCCATCTGAATTCCAAAAGACCAAGAGTATCCAGCGATAATTTTGATCCTAGCAGTGTCTCTTCAAGTCCAATTACCATTGAACTTGATAACAGTCAATCAGGTAAATTTGACTTTTTATAAAAATCAATAATGTAATTAAAATTTCTAATAATTTCTTTTCAAGGTTCCATAGTTGAACCAGAACAAAACACATCATTTGGACATGTTCTTTTCAAGATCACAGAACTTCATGAAGATATAAAATCCATCAAAATAGCAATCGGTTCATTTTCGCAGCCAAATTCCTCTTCTTGCCACGAATCTGTTCTGTTTAAACCCGAAACTGTCAGGCAATCTGAACTCGAAGCAGAGTTCAAATCAATTATTATAAAGCAAAGATCTCAAAGAGAGGTAAATATAAAATTGACAAGAACTTGCATAATCTAATTTTACTTTTTACAGTGGATTGCCAAGATCAAATCAACTGAAATTACGTTTGTTGACGATGAAACAGCGCGCCTAATAAGACAACTCTTCATCTATGGCACTGATGATCCTGGTTCATTCGCTAGAAACTTGGCAATATATATATTTGGTCAAGATAGACTTATAAAAACACTCATGGGAAGAGATGGCAAGTTCCTGAAAGGATTGAAAGACTGTGATAGATCTGAAATCTTCACCGCCGATGAGGAACTTCAGGTTCTTAAGCTTTATATGCTTATTGATGAAGATTTATTTTCCTGTCAAGACGCTTTCGAATTTCTTATAAGAAACCCGATCAATCAACTTGGACGAGATCTCAAGAAGAAGTCCTTGGAAGAACAAGATAATTCAAAAACTGTTAGAAGATCTCGCCAAAAAAATCTGCGAAATTCTAAAGTACCGATGCGCCCCATAACAAGCTATTTCCGAATCGAAAAGCGAAATGCAAATACTTGCCAAGACCCGAACCGTCCATCGACCAGCAAGGAAAATTAAAGAGTATTTCAAGATCTTGCTTGATGCATCAAAACTAGTCAATAATACTAGTCCAAAATACTGGAGAAATCATTTTAAATAATTCAATTGATCATTTTTTTACAATTTATTCTTTCAAATCTCAACACCTTGCCAATCTTTTGAAGGTCAATTTTCTTACATGGAACACTGTTTAAATCTATATTGCAACGTGGCAATAAACCGTCAAAGTCATTGAAAAATTCTTACTTATTTCTTGCTAATATTTTTCGAATTAGTATTGCAATTGTTGATTCATGCTGTGATCTTGTTATGACAATATTTCTCACCAAGAACAGTTCAGCATTTCATTACAAGAAAATTTAACCCATGATTTCTTATAAAGTAACTGATGAGTGCGATCATGATCATGGGTTAATGTTAATATTATCACGGTCTTGGCTTATCCGTACTGTGACCATTTGTTCAAAGTTTCTTGTTTGCTTTCTGAAAAGATAGTAACAAGACTTGCTCGTTTGGTCATAGCTTGCCATGAATTGCTGAAAAGTATTACTCGGGATTTAAATTATTTTGCAAATTGATTATTTGTTAATTTTTCAAAGGAAATAGAATCCTGATAAACTATTAATTTTGGAATGAGAGTTTATTGAAGATAATTTACAGCAAGTGAAATTTTATCGTATTTTATAATGAATTCTTTGGAGAGGCTTGTTATGGTGAAAAATACTGGTTAAAAGTTTGAATTATCCAACAATGAGACAAAATTAAACATTGAGAGAAGACATTTTTAAAGAAGCTTAAACTGCATGATTTTTAAAAAGGTTTATTCATTAAATTTAAATAATTAACCACGCATTCTTAGATACAGATTAATTTGACGTCTATCACCTGATGCAACACTGTCCCTATGATATACATAATAGCACTCATTCCGTAAATATTGTTGAACATTGAATTGTCTCAAAATCTTGTCCACTTCCAGATATGGATTGAAAGTACGGTTATTTGAAATGATTTCTTCTATTGGTTGGACACGATGCCAAATTTGTGAATTCAATGAATCGTTATTGACGAGATCCTTTATCTTGTTAAAATAAGTTTTAGTATTCTTATGTTGACAGAATCTATAACTGCACACTCCTTCTTGAACCCAGGTTTCAGGTACTAGGTCATATGAAACACCGATGCGTTTCATAAAATAAATGTCATAAAAAGGATAAAATGAGAGATGAAAACGTTCACCGTCACGAATGCAGACATCATGGATGTTGTCCTTCACAAAGGTATCAGGATACTTTCTGTCTGGATAAAGGCTATGGGAAAAGTTAAGCAATTAATGTATGAATTGGTAGATTAATGTACTAATTATAAAATGCAAGATTACTGTGTATTGTTAGCGAAGGAAAGATATGTTTGTCCGATGTGATCATTTGGGTAATCGTATAGATAGACTGGTCGTTTCGCATACAGCCATAATAATAGTTTATATTTCACTTGTATTCCAGTTAATGAGGCAAGCTTTAATTTAATACATAAATAATAATGAAACTGGAGTAAGTCGGTGTTCAATGATTCAGTAATAAACATAACTTACCTGTTCGAATACTTGTTGCTGTTTGTATTCATATTTATCATCATTCCAATCAATAACCATGTCATGGTATTCACCTAAAAACTTTACTTTGAATGTAGCTAAATATTGAAAATAGAATGAGATTAAAGTTAAGAATGGGTTATCTTAAATTGAAAGTAAAATCAACTTACTTTTATCATAATTATTCTGTTGTTCCATTTCAACAAATATCAATGTGTGGATGAATTTGTTAGACAGAAAACATGTGTTGAAGAAAAGAGTCCCAACTCAAGCGAAAGTATAACTGAAAAGATTCAAACCCGTTTATGGCTTGAAAAATTGGGTTGAAACAGGCGACTTAAGTTCCTTGGCATCTTAAAGACTCATGGTGATGACCTCTTTGGTTACTTTAGTTTATCTTTGACCTTACTAGAGGCTGCTGCAATCACGGTCTTACATTGAGTACAGTAAATTGCATCAACAATTAAAGGCTCAAAGTCCTAATGAAAAATCATTGTCAATGAGTCAACTTATGAAATAAACTAAAATAAAATCTGATTCTGAGTTGTCATAAAACTTAAAATAAACAACATCAAATCCAATCTAAGGTTGAACTTTGAAACCGTTTTTATCTAAAAAGAGAGAGAGAGAGAATCAGAGAGTTTTTTTAATCATGAAAATTTTCCAGTTCTTATGTCCCTAAAATTCATCAGGTTGCAACTCTTGACTCGATAGTCTAAGTTTTGGCTTTTATCAATCATTCAACAAAACTTAGCATCAACAAACTAAACCAAAATTTGTTACCTTCACAATGCTTTTGAATGCGGATTGTTTTTCCCTCCACTCTGTTAGAACTTGCTTTTGAACCTGAATTTTGACTGAGCTCTGACTATTTCTCGGAACATTTCTTTCATATATTGTATAAGTGTATAGATTTATGAGTTTTAATTAAGATTTTAATAAAAAAATCTAATTAAGCTCGTTTATAATTAGATTAATCGATGTTGAATTGTCTTAGATTGGAGCTCAATAGGGACCATTCAATAAATTAACCCCATGATCCCCACAGTTATTTAGGCATAGTAACTCATGAAAAGTAAGCTCAAAAGTATTATAACTCAGTTTGGTGTAATTTAAATGAATGATTATCTTTATTTAAATTATAGACTGTGCTTTGGTTGTTTAGTTTTAATTTTCATCAGCTAATTCAAAAAATATTAGATTTTCTATGAAACAATACACGATGAATTCTGTTTTGTCTCTTTTTTATTGTTATTCTTTGGTTCAATCAGACTTTTAGCTGTTGATGCTCTAGAGGTATCCGATCCAATTGAAAATTCATCAGAAAATGACGGTGTTCCCAGCCTTTCAGGAGTTTCCACACCTGGTAAATCGTTGACTCCTTCTTTCTGATATGATTTAACCTCTTGCTTTTCATCTGTATCATCTGTAAGTACAAAAAGACCTTTTAAGTAATGAAAATATTGTTAATTTTGATCAAAGAGAATCATTATTTTACTCAAAAGGTTTCAAGCTTTATTTTGATATCGTATTCAAGCTAAGCTTATCATTTTCTTTCTTTTAGTTTATTGTCAACCCTACCGCTTTGAGGTGTTGTTGCCTCGGACTCTGTTGTCGAGTCTCTTTGAAAAAGCATCGTTTCGTCTCCATCGTCATATGGTTCACCAGGATCTATAGACTGGTACCGTGAAACAGCTGAATATGATGATCGAGGTCCAGATTTAGCAAGCCTGATATTGTTATTTTCATCAACCAGAGTCTTTTGGTTACCAGAAATGTATTCTCCTGGTAAAGTGGCTGAAACACTTCGCTCAGCAGCCTCACTCAATGAGGGTCGCGTCTGTTTATTTATATTATTGTTTCCATCATGATTATTTTGTTCGTCATTTTCCACATCGGTTTGTTTATTTCCAGTGATGACCATATCAATGAGGGACCGTGAAATGTGAGAAGAAGAGGCAAAAAGATTGGCTGATACACTTTGTAATATTGGCTCCGTTTGCGGTGATTGCGGTTTATTGGTGCTATCATAAAGATTCCCGGACTCTGTAACAGTTTCATTGTCAACTTCTTCATAGAGACCTTCGCTGTTTATCTCTGTATTTTCTGTCTCTAAATTACCCTCACTATTTTCAGTCTTTATCTTGACCTCTAAACTCTGCTTATCGTCGTTGCTGTTAAAATTATTATCCTCAACATTTTCATATGTATTATTATCTTGTTTGAGATTCACCCTGTGCTTTTCATTTTCAATGCTATTATCCATCGATGTGTCAACTTGAGGAACCGTTTGACTCTTTATGATATCATCTTTTTCCGCAAACCGAAAGCCTTTAGTATCACGGTCTACCTGGACAAATCTATCCTGGGTTTCCTTTGAATTAACCTGTATTCTCTTCGATCTTTGAATTGCTCTTTCTCGAGGTAAACTTTGTCCTCGAGACATTTTATCCCTAACTTTACCGGTTCTTTCTTTAACTGATTGTGAATTTCTTCCGTTCCAGGTTATTTTGGGCACAGTTCCTGGAGAGTTCATTTCTTGATTTGCGTTGGGTATTGTAAGCAGCAACTGATCAAATTGACCACCTTGATTTACACCCGGTGGAAGTCGATAAAATTGAATAACAGATGATGGCTGGTACATATCAGAGTTGACTGGGATGATTGAAATTGGACCTGTTCTGCTTTGAACAAAGCCCGAACTATTGACCAATGTCAATCCATTATTCATTTCAGATGGCTGGGCATAATCAACGGGCACCAAAACTCCATTCATGGGCGATTGCTGATCAGATTGATTCATGGATAATTTACTTTGACTTTTCATTTTTTTGCTGTCACCCATTAATTCCTTCTTAGTTGGTGACTCTCGAGGTTCAAATAACTTCTCCATGCTGTCTACTTTCCCTTTTCCAGACTAGAAAGACAAGAATCAAATTTTTTTACTTAAAATTTACCATTTTATCTTATAGAGACAATTCACTTCAATTTGGGATTTAGAAATCGTTATCTGGTGAAATTAACTTTTCAATCAATATTAATTTATTATGCTAATTGAAGGATAAGGTGAAAGGCATTAGTTTTAAATATTTTTCTACAGATCGATTTATAATATTAATAAATAAGATCAAAAAATGATCGAATGAATTTCCATGCAATAGATATGTCATTAGGAATAGAATGAATTTCAAGATTAAAAATTCCAAGAATAAAAGTATAAAATTGTATTCGAGTGCAATATTTACATGCATGTACGTGTTTATTAAATGTAAAGCGGTTTTCATTAATGTAATAATTTTCATTTTACAAGATCATAGCTGGTAGTTGGGAAAGATTGAGTTCATGCTAGGCAATATTCAAGTGAAAAAAGGACTTTAATCTGCATCGATGGTTGCTGTACATGGCTAGCTGAGCTAATAACATGAAATAAAATTGGGCTGATTTTTAACTTACCTTTCTAAACACAGTGTAAATAAGACCAGCAAGAAAAGCGGCCCAACCTCCAATAGCTGCGGCGTAAAAGCCCGCTGAAGCTGCCATTGGAGCTATAACTAAACCACCTCGCATAAGATAATAAAATACACCTTCTATACTGCCACCTTCCTCTATCCATCCTAAGGGGATAATAGTGTCTCTTATGTTATTGAAACCACGGAGAAATGGGACCTTTTCAACTCGAAGGTTAAACTGAAGACGACCCTTTGCATTGATGGGTATACCAATGTCAGGTTTAACTAGTAAGTAAAAGCCGTGTTTCTCTGGATCTGGAGACAGTCCATCAACTAGTTTCTGTACTTCAGGTGCCTCCAGAAAATGAGGTTTAGTGACCACAAAAGGTGACCCAGAAAAGCCTCCGGTCAAATCAAGAATTCCTTCATATTCACAACGGGCCTTCTTTTTACCAGTGTGAACACAGTAACACGCGTTATCCGGGTTAACGCTTGGAGGTTGAAAAAGTGCTGGATCAAGAATATATTTGTAAGTCTGGATTCCCATATAGTCATAATCCTCAGCATAAATTAAATCCAATGATCTACAGTAAAAAAGAGTAAATATTGTAAATGAAATCCATTGATAAATAATTCAAGAAACAAATTTAGTTGACAGAAATGGAATTCCCTCTGAAATTAATTCATCTTATACTATTAGATAGAAAAAAAGTAACTCTGGTTCACTGAAAAATCTTTTATTTTCATATCTTCCTTTAACAATTCGTGAATGTGTGAATGAAATTCCACTTTTTGCTGCTTAAATACTGCAAATTACCGATAAATATCACCGGAAAAAATAGTTAATTTGGTTGTCCTGTTAATTAACGGTTGAAATTGAATTCCATCGGTTCCTTTCGGTGTATTACATTCCGGTCCAGCCCAGCGTTTCATCAACCTCAAGTAATAACAAAAAGTCAATAAAATAAAACATGAACATGAAATGACTTCATGTAAAATGGATGAAGTTATTTTAATTTAAAAATGAAACAATCATGGAATCATGGAAATTTCATTTCCTTTGCTACATCAATGTCCATTTAGACTTTGAATTTATGATATTTGAAATAGATTAGCGTTAATTCTGAAATAACGTCCATTTAAGATGTCAATAAGTTTAAACAGTTGAAGTTTACAATTGACATTGAATATTAGCGTTAATTACTTTTAAATTATTAGATATTCAAGGCATGTCAATGAATGACTATTTACCTAAGACCATGAGCTTTATCATTGTAATCGATTTTCAATCAAATTGACTTATGAAACAGAAAACGAACATATAATTTAAACTAGAATAGTCAATGATAATGGTTAAATTATTATTATTATATGATCTCCTGGTTACCCTTGAAATTAAACTTATTTTTTCATCTTTAATCTTTTTTTCCTAAGCATCAAGCAAGGTTAGGTAAATGAGTAAGATGAAAATAAAGGTTCAGGTAAATAATATAAATCATGATGATGAGTTTGGTGGTGTAAGAAGACACGCTAAGATCGATCAGTGATTGACATTGAAAATATAAGCAAAGGAAAAATGAGAAGCGTAGTTTCACCGAGAATAGTGATAACATTAATGAAACTCTGATGATAATTTATATATTCATGGTTATAGCTATTAATATTAATCTACTGGGTTGATTGTTGAAAGAAACTGTAATGATAATTGGGTTTAAGGTTAAACAAAAGCAAATTAAATAACTTAAACTAATGAGAAGTGACTAAAGCTACAAAATTATTGTCTTGGTTTCGTTTAATTCAACAAAATCCTTGTTTTCTTTCGATTTCCATTCAGTTCATTGGTTAGAGATAGAAATTTCTTTTCCTTACTTTTCATTTTTGAAACCAACAACGTTAGTGTAAAGCTCTTTGGGCACATCAACTCCAGTATAAACTTCCCATGGACCCATTCGGGTAAAATTTTTACCATTGATTAACCCAAAAGTGTTATTGGGTAAATCATCGGTTGGAATTAAATCAGATGCTTTAACCCCCAACAATTCTAAGGGTTTAATCAGGGTTGTTACCGTGTCCAACAGGTTGATCCGCTGGCCGATTATCATGTTACGTGGAGTTGTTTTGAGAAAAAAATTTTGACTATGAACAAGTAGAAGAGCACTAACAGTACTGTAAACAAACGGACTAACGGCTAATGGAATGGGAATCAATTGTTCCAATTTATCACCAACTATAGATCCAATTGAAGCTACCATTGGGTTTAAGACAGTTATTTCTTGGTCCCAGGAACCAACACTTAACTCTTCTAAAATTGTATAATTACGCCATTCATAATATTTAACGGTTTTTTCAGTAAATTCAATAACTTCTTTCCAACGGTCTTGTCTGGATGGGGAGGAGGAATTAGAGAAAAGAATTAGAACCAATATAAAATCCAACTTCATTGGTATCTAATGGCATCAGGTTTCAATAATGACTTTTACAGGTTGAGGCAGTTAGATTACTTTAGTGTTATTTTCACGGGAAAATGGCTTGCTTAATATGTAAATACCCAAATAGAAACATTTCATGGACAAAGTATTACAAGCAAAAAGATACCAGAAAATAGAATAGCAATTAATAAGAACTAGTCGGTGACATTTTAAACAATTTTGCATTTCTATATTATTGAATCTAACAATCTATAAGAATTTAAATTCATGAAGTTAGAAAGCAATGATAGAATCCAATGCGAATCAGGAATAATTGCCTTCTATTAAAGTTAACAGTGTCAATCGGGTTTAAACAACATTTCACATTCAAATTTGACTGCTTGATGGACATAGATTATTTCAGCGCAAATAAGCAACCCAAAATAGTTGATAAACGGTCTTATTAACTTAATGCATAAGTTGACAAATTGTATGCTACTTACTTTAATGTGAATGGCCCTAATTCACGAACCCTTAATTTACCTCCTTTCAAAAATTCACCCGGATTTTCAATGTTAAATAGATGAAATTTAGAAATGATTGGTAATGGTAAACGTTCCCAGAACATGTAACCAGGACTTGTTGGATCAACTTTAATCTGAGATGAAATAGCCTTCTCCATAGCCCATGGCTGTAAAGCGGCAAATAAAGTACCCAAGACACCAGCAATTGCTCCATATCGTATAAATTTAGACCTTAATGGACGCTTTGGTTTACTTTTATCTTTCTTACTTTCCACATCTTTATCCTCTGCGTCATTGGCCATTTTTAAATTGTTTTCAAATGTGGTCACAGTCTGACAATTTAACCAGCATTTACCGAAGAGTTACTTTACACTTTGATTTTTTAACGAACGGTTTAATTGTTATCAAGCAGTGGTTTTGGTTTAGCAAAAATTTGTAGCTCAAAATATCTTTTTGCCTCGTTGTGTTCAATTAAAGATTGTTATTTAATATTTTGAATAATTCGATGGATAATCACGAAGAAACCAGCACGGAAAATTTTAAAATAATTTCGAGGCTTATTATGGCAAGAAAGAGACCGAGAAAAAGTCCTTTAAGGATCAAAGTTAAACTGCAATGGTGTAATGAGTGAGTTTAGTAAATTATTTACACTTGACAGTTAGAGTTGAGGAAATAACTTGTTGAGAATCGATAAATAAAATACAATTAAGCAAGTAATTCAACAAATACTTTGGAAATAAGCAAAATAAATGTATTTAAAACAATTAACAGCTCCAATGTCTACCCAGAAGGAGTAATAATCAAATTTCGAGTGGAATCAACAGAGACGGAATCTAAACTTATGGTAAAATCTTCTCTCTTTTCATCTTCTCTTTATTTACGAATCTCTTTTTTCATATTTCTTTGTCTTCTTCATCTTCCAAGATCTTCATTCTTCATCTTATGATATCAGTTATTGACAAATAAACTTTTCAATGTTAACTTAACTTGCGCATTGTAGATGTTTATTTAAAGCAATGTTTAACTCTTTTATCAATTTATGCTAATATTTCCTTTCGGCAAAACAAGAAATTTTTGGTTCAATCATACCGATTTTAATATAGCTAGACCTGCTTTTGCAAATCATAAAACTACTGGATTTTCTGGATTAGTCTTATTTCATTCAATAGCAATCCCACTTTTGGTTTACTTACAAGTTGTAAGTTGAAACTGGTTAATCCCTACAAGGGAATCATCACAATTTCTGAATCGATACCTTCATTCTGATTAGGATTTATCATGCATATGGATTGATGCGCATTTTCTCAGTCCTAAAATGCGCTTTTAGCTTCTCCACTTGCGATTATTGGTCCCTTTTAGTTTCGTATTGTAATTCATCATTTCCATATGTTTTCAAGTTTGTGGTGTTTTTATACTGACGTTTAGTTTTGTATTTTAAATTGAAAGATCAATAGAGAAGTTTACAGGTAAAATTGACATTGAGTTGCCTGAGAGTGAATGAGGGATAATTAGTGAAGTAATTTGATTGAACGCTCATTATGAAGTGGAATAGTTTATTCAAATTAAATTGTAGCGTAAACAAATATAATAGAGGAAGCCATTTGGATTTTAATTTGACATTTAGTATCTAACATGATGATCATATTTTTGACTTTAGTTTTGATCCAAAGAAGTCCATGCAAAGTGCATGGATTTTACCTTGAAATAAACTTTATTATGCTAATAGACATTAAAGTTCAAAATGAATAGACAAAGATTTTTTCGTTTCTCATAAGACAGTTTTTTTACGTTTTATTATTTCAGATTTGGCCAGGATTCGCGGGAAATGTTCTTTGGATAAAAAACTATGTGTTTCTGAAAGAGACGATGAGATCCTAAATATGTATTTGGCGAGTTGACGATTCTGTCATTCGCCATCACGCAATCAGGCCATAGTGCCGCGCAGTACCAATGTAACTTGACTTTATGAGAAGCGAAATATATGTTGTCCAATCATTTTTAATATTCGTTTTTTTGTGAAGGTAAATGTTTTTTTGCAACTAATAAGTAATAAATACAAAGAATGTAAAACAGAAAAACAAAATTTGTGAAAAAAAATGAAATAAAATTTGGCGAAGTAAACAATATATGAAGCAGTAAAGATGGAAAGTGAAAGATGATTACATCAAAATCCTTTTGCTCGTCAACTGATACTTTGTTTTTAGGTGATTTCCTGGTAGAAAATTTCTATATTGAATGTTAAAAAGTACAAATTTTCGTCCATCTCAGAAAAAGAGGCACAAACCGAAAAGAATTGCTATTGATCAGGAAAAATTTTGGCTTGGTAGGCTTTGGCTGGAACAAATAGGCTTCGAGTTAATGCTCTATGCTGTAAGAGCAGTAAGAAAGCAATGATGGGTTTCTTTTTGTTCATATCAAAATATAAAAAACTTTGGTAATGTTCTTAATCCATCATCAAAGCAATATCACTATGCGATGCATCGTACATTAAATAATTTTGCCTAATATTTTGCATCATATGGCTTAGTATTGTTGATTATGCTAGATTCATTTAGGAAAAAATTTGCCCAGAGACTGTAATGAAGAAAAAAAAATCGAATTAGACAAAGATACATAAACATATTGTAAATTATATCAAAAGAAACAGATCAACTTCTTGCGAATAAGGCTTTAACTCACTTTTTTAACATCTACACCGGTGAGTGCTTGAATAGTAGGTGGTATTTCACTTGCCAATTGTGAGATTGAGCCAGTTATTGCATTGTTTCCACCCAATAAAAGTATTTCTTCTGTTTTGGCTAAAGGAGCAGCAACTTCAGCAGCAAACTGAAATGATAAAAAAATAATTAGATTATTTAAATACTGTACAATTATCCTATTAATTATTACCTTAGGAAGAGCTTCAAGGGTAAGTGACAGAATAGCTGCTTCGCTATATTGTTTATAAGCAGCTGCTTTCATCCTCATCCTTTCAGCTTCAGCCTTGCCGATAGCTTCGATTGCTGATGCTTCAGCTGATCCGATCAGTTTTGTCTTTCCAGATTCACCTTTTGCCGCTTCCAGTGTTTCAGTCTTGTATGCTAGAATGATAAAAAGTAGATAAAAAGTTATGAGAATCTCCAAAAAATATTACATTGTTAAATTGGTGAAGAAGAAGAGATGAACAAAATGTCAATCTGAAAATGGAACTGAGCAAATGTGAGGTAAAGACGATTACAACAATACGATAATGATGAGAGTTAAAAAGATTCATCCAGATTCAATTAAATGTCAAAAATAGAGGAGTTGATGGGAGATTCGTGACATTAGATCGATTGAATATACACCTACTAAATGTAAATCTCTTTTAGGTTGGAAATTGTCGTGAGCGTGTCATTTCCATGTTCGGGCTAATTATGAAGTTGAAAAGACTAACCAACTCTGCTTATGAAATCAACAATGATATTACCCACTAATATAATCATAAAACCACAAAAGACTCGAGTTGATATTGAATCTCTGAAAAATATTTACAGCTAATCATAATCTAGGAATATCATTATAAAGAAAAAAAGATAATAATGTTAGATAATAAAATAAAAGTTAAGCACAATTTGGAAATGATTGACTCAGTTTAAATTGATCTCGGGTGTATTATAGAGAATGGAAGTTATTGAATGGAGCGAAAATTGGGCATTAGATGATAAGAAGCAAACTGAATTTCGAACGAATCAAAAAAGTTGATATACTGGAAATTAATAAAATTACCATGAAAAAGTAATCCCCAACCAACTCAACCTTATTGAATGTAACAAATAGAAAATTAAAGATAAGCTATTGAAAAATTATTCAATGAAATTACTTACCACTGGCAAGAGTTTCTAATTTGTATGCTTCAGCATCTGCAGGTAATCTGATAGTTGATTGAAGTTCTTTCTCTTTTCTGATGACTTCCTTTTCTTCAATAGAAATGAGTTTTCGTTTTTCAGTTACATTAATCTCCATTTCTTCTCTTCTGATGAGCTGTTGCATTTTGGCTGCTTGTAATTCATAGGCTAGTTGAGCTTCAGCCTTTTTTGTGTTGACTTCTTGGTCGAATTGAGACTTTTGCAATTGGTAAATTCGATGTGAATCTTCAATTTTTGTATCAGCCCCGTATTTTACATCCAGAGCTGCTTTTTTGCACTCTGCTTCTCTAATTCCAGCATCTCTTTCAGCTTGGGCAACTCCTATGGTTGCATCTCTTTTAACTGCAGCTATTCTGGCTTTACCAAGAGACGCTAAATAGTCTACTTGATCAAATACATCTTTGATTGTAAAGCTTAGAACTTCAATTCCCATACGACCAACATCGGGTGTTGCTACTTCTCGAACTAAAGACGCAAATTGATCTCGGTCTCGATACACTTCTTCAACTGTCAAAGTTCCTGTTAGCATAATATAAAATGTAATGCGTCAATCAAAGCTTAGAGTAATTTTTCAGCAATCTTGACCAAGTTAACTCACCTAAAATAGCTCTCAAATGTCCTTCTAAAGTTTGAAGAATGACAGATTTAATGTGATTGACATCTTTACCAAGAAATTGTTCAGCTGCTATAGTTAAAAATTCTTTCTCTTTCATAACTTTACACTGAGCAACACCAGTCACAGTTAACGGTACTCCTTGAGAGGTTTCAACATTTTCACACTTTGGAGTTAATGTCATGACTTCTAAAGACAATCTGTCAAAAACAATTTAATTAGAAAATAATGAAAACCAATATTCCAAATCTATATATAAATTACCTTTGAACATCGGTAAGTAGACACCAAGACCAAGCCCAGCCACCGACAACCATGGTTTTGTTAGCAGAGCCACAACAACCACCTTTAAATTTGAAAATTTGGGTTGAAAATAAATGAATGTAAGTATAAATAAAATGGAAGGATTAAGGTAAAGCTTTTATGTTAGAAAAATGATCTTACCTGAGACGATAAGAGCCTCATTTGGACCAACTGTGTTAATATTACCCATTTTATTGAGAATTATAATCTTGAAACTTTATCAGGCATGTTAGGTAAATTGTATAGTAAACCACTGAATCTAGACTCACTTAATTTGAAAATAGAAAAACACGTGAAGTAAACAGTATTAAAGAAACATTATGTTTCGGTCATAAATCGATAGGGAATGATCAAATTAAATTGAAAACAATTCTTTCAGAATTGGAATGAAAATTCACTTAACAGAATCATTTAAAAGACAAATGCTATGGATAGGCAATTTTACCTAAGCAAAAGGCGCAATGGTTACACATTCACATAGGCAAAAATAAACCTCACAATAACAACACTAATACTGATAAATAGAATAAAGCCGATACAAATTGAATGTAAATTGAATCTAGCAATTAATAGTGAATATAAAAAGATTGTTAGAACTTACTTTGACAGTTGAAATGAGATTTTCCATTAATGGCAAGAAATATAAAAAGAGCTGATCAGTAAAAAACACTGCAATGATTATATGAAAATATTAAGATGTTTCGAATAATTTTTTTTTGTTGTCACAATGTTGAAACATTCAAATTATTAATAAAAAATACAGCATTTATTTATGATAACAATGGAGTGATTCCCAGTAATGTCTTGAATTGATAAAATAACACGAGCAAAAGTTCATCTTGAATCGGCGAAGCGGTTACAATGCATTTAAACTAGGCTTTTTTCACGCGTCTGCGTCAAATCATCCGCCTAATTTAAACAACCTGGAAAATTAATGTAAATGAAAAAATTTGTCTCTGCTAATCAAAATTATGGCTGCATTTAATTGTAAAATAAAAATCAATCTGATTCATTGTTGAAGTCTATTCCAGTGCTAATAAAACCATCCAATAATCAACAATTTGAAAAATACATGGCCATCAAATTTGAAATAAATAAAGTAGAAGTGAATCCATTTTGCTAATATTTATTTAATAACTATCATTTACAAGAGTGTTTCATACATTCAGCATCATGTTAAATACATATTTCAATGTGTAGGGCGAATTAAAATGTGAAAAGCTGGCTTAATTGAGAAATCAATCTAAAGTATAAAAATTTTGAATGCATTTTTTGAATGAAAATAGACAATACTCAAGAGTTGAGCATAACAATTTTTACGAATTTCATAAGATGTGTTGAAGAGCATTTACAATTGATGGTAATCGATAATTGTGAAATAGTTGATACAATTTATCGATAGTCGGCAAATTAAATAATTTTGTAAGATCTGTTGTGTAAAATATGCACCATACTATTGATACGCTGTTATTGTGTGACATAAATGAAGGAATTGTTTAGGAATTCAAGTTGTCAACTGAGAAGCCAACGACAAAATTGAAAACTAATTTTGAACAAAGCTGATTTCGGTTGCACAGGCCTCTACAATTAGATATGTTGATGACAATTGTAAGGAAGATTAGAGAAAACTTGTCTAAATAACTATAGCACACATTTACATGGATGTTTCTCAGTACAGCTAAGGTAATAAATTTGTTGAAAATCTATCATAATAATTCCAAATCTTCTACGTATTTTTTGTACGTATTTCTTATATTTTAATTTGATCTCATTTATAATTAAACATTATTGAGTTTTATGCCTTGATTATTGTTGCTTTTGTAGAGAAATGAAACAATTGTAACACACTCGAACAGGTTTCTTTGTCTTCAATCGCTTAACTTCAGCTTCATATTTGGAGCATCTATAAAAATAGGAAAACAAAAATATTTCATTAGATTTAAATATATTCGCTTCATTTCCAAAGTTAACTTACTTTGAACAAAACACAAGGCCACAATTACGACAGTGATGCTTACGTCCGGAAAATGTGAATTTTACATTACATTGAGCACAATATTCAACAATTTCATCCTTAACCCAATGATCACCCAAACCTCTTCCTTCTGATACACTCCAACTGAATATACGACCTCTTGCATCACCAACAAAAATAGTTTTATTATCTTTCGATATTGCTAAAGCAGTAATAGCTGCAGGCTCAGCATTATCTTTACGTTCAAATGCTGTGTGCATTGTAAGTTTCGAGCGAAAAACAAGTTTTCTTTGCCATTTATAACCAGGTTTTAATATGGAGCCAATCATATTGTTTCCGCCTGATAATGCTGAATCTATTAATGAAGTATCTGACTTGGAAGCGCGAATTTTTGGTATCTCTAATGGAGCTGGAATTTTTTTCTTATGAAAATTAGGTTTACTTGTACTTTGACCATCAGGTTGATCATTATTTTTACGAAAATCATTGGCATTGTCAATTTCCCTCTCTTCAGTCCCATCTTCATGGATAATATTTACTAATGGAAGATCAGAAGCAATAGATCTAGAATGTGTTATCACTGGAATAGGTGCAGCGCCATTAGATATTTTGAAATTACCATCAGTTTTGGCATTGATGTTTTCATTTAGAAATTTAGTTTCTTGTTTAGGATCGGATGGTGAATCATGTACAATAGGCGTTTCGCGATCTTCTAATTGCGAATCATCGCTAGAAGCTTCTTCGTCTTTGTTATTCTCTTCAGCAATAACTGATGCTAAGCTCATCCTACGAACAATCTCATCACGATCGGGACATGTATTGAGATGAGGATCATCGGATTCACGTGGTGTTGAAACTTTGGATGAGTCAGATGAAGATGAGATGATTGAGCCATTATTAACATCGTCATCATCAATGGGAACTTGAACGTATTGAAGGGACCATAAACGGACAACTCCATCGCTGGAACCAGTCATGATAACATTATCAAGATCCCATTCATTGTAAAGTGAAAAAGCAGCGCATAAAATTTGAGTCGATGGCGCAGGAAAACTTTGATTGCTTATAGTAGGATTCACATCAACTTGACTGATTGAAAGAGTATTCACTGATGCTAAGAGATCACCGTTTATGGACCAAAAGAAAAGCCAGCTACCAGAGCAAGTAGCAATATCACCAGTCAAATCATTGATGGAAACTGCAGCGATTGGAGAAGGATGAATTAAATCATTCTCACTGCTACCACCAAGTTGTCTGACAAATAGTAATCTATTTAAATCCCAAACAATACAAGTTCGATCACGACTTCCACTAACAATGATACCATAAGCTGCTGATGATGTTAAACAAGTTATAGCTTCTTTGTGACCAAAAAGGTTGGTAAGTAACTGAAGAGAATGATTTTTTCCCTTAAATCGCCAAACAGTAATAACAGAGCTTGTATTTGCAGTTATTAATAACCTTGAATTGGGTACAGTTCCACACAATATTTCACCATTGGGTGGAAGAAAGTCTGACTCAAATATGTATAAAGCACGATCACTTTCATAAGGTCCAATGCGAAGAGAATGGTCAGCAAATCCCCAAGCAACATAACGATTGTATGTTGGTGGAATAAGTACTTTATTTTGTTCGACAGCAAGTAAAGTTTTTTCTTGTTGAATTATTTGACCAACAGCTCCTTTCAACTCTTTGATAGGGTGCAGGGAAGGTCTCAAACTTTCAAGATTATGGATAACCACTTTGTCTTGGCCTTGGTCTCCACTTAATAAAACATTGTTAAGTCCAACAGCCGGTAAAATTGGAGTCAACGGAGCTCCATTCCCTGTATGCACCTTTTTCACTGGATGTGGCTTTTTGAATAATTGTTTAGGAATTTGACCAAAATTGTTGATGAAACCAATCGTAGCATTTTTCTTTAAAGGATCTTCAATTGAATAAATATCAACATTTCCCTCGTAAAATAAATGATGGAATACGTTAATTGCTTCAACAGCAGCAGGACCTAGAGTAGTCATATTGTTAATTATTAATAATTAATGTAATAATTATTAGCAATAATTATGTTACCTTGTTGCTTATATCCAAAAATAAGATCGATCCATTCATGTAAATGAGCAGATACATAATCACATTCAAGAGCAGCTCTATGCATACGGATGAATTCACGAGCATCTCCTGAAATAGTTTAAATGAAAAGGAGAAATTTATTAATTATTTTTTGTAGAGAATAACTAAAGATATTTAGAAACGGAATGAACCAACCTTTGGCCCAAGGAGGTAAAATAACATCTCCCAAACGTACACCATTTTGTTTAACTCCAAGATCATAAGCATTATGATTAACAAGAAATTCAGGTAAATTAAAGAACTCAGGAATTAGTTCTTTAACATCAGCCATATTATTCTTGGCTGCAGACATATAAGCATCACCAACCGAGTGAAACATTCGGTCGGCAAGATCAAAATGACCACCTTGAAGACGAAGAAAGTTTTGGGTAAAAGGTTCCATGCGAACAAGGTAGGAGGCAACAATCATTGCCGATGAATAAAAGGTACCATAATGATAGGGAGGAGTTTCACCATGCAAATCATCCCATTCATTGTAACGTTTCCTAAACTGTTCTAGTCGGTCAGGAGTTTGAGCACCCATGGGCTTAGAAAGATCGCGAAAAGAAAGAGGGTCAGTTAAATCGAGTTCCGGAGAAGAGTAATCAGCCAAAATCCATGGGAAAACTGGATATTGCATAAGATCATTATAAGATCTACCAGCAAGGGTATTAAGATGCATAAGATATTGCAAATTGCTAATTTCACCTCTCTAATGAGACAAGAAAATTGAAAATTTATTGAATCTTTCATGTTCATAGAAAAATAAAAAAATAAAATCGCCTTACCGCCCATCGCTGCGTAACTGAAGTATCTCCAATCAAGCTACTCAATAGACCAGTTCCACTTTCAACATTGACGTTTCTTTTTTGCCCTGAGAGTGAATCGTGTGCATTGTCGATGATATGGGTTGCAACTGACATGAAACGAGAGAAAACCTTGTTTCGAAGTTTACGAGGAAAAACGAGTAGAGAATTCCGACCGTCCATTGAGAAAATCTCTAAAGCAATGGGCTGTAACAAGTAACGCCGTTTGTGAACCTCTTTGATATCTTCATAAGCAAATTTCATGCAAATCTTTTTGGTCGAACTTTTTCCAACCGATGAAACACTTTCTCTGGGTGATGCAGTTGTTGGTACGATTGAATCATGCATATCGGGAGGCAATGAATCGATATCTCTAATTTCTCTAGTTTTAAGAAGCGTGAAACCATCAATAAGATAAAAGTGTTCTTTACCAAAAAGAAGTAACCCTTCAAACGTATCCAAGCCAAGGATTCGAGCACATCTAAACATATGAGATATTTTTTCATTATCTTCAAGAAGTCGAAGAACTGTTTGTGCTTCGACCTGTTCCCAGCTATTGCTTTCAATAACGCCATCACCAGCGTGAGCAGAAGTGTCTGAAGTCAAGTCAACATAAGAGTCATCTTGATCAGTTGATGGAGTTTTCACAGGTAAAAAGGCTGATGTTTTGATTCCCTCGAAAGAATTTTCTCGCTCCTCTGAAGTGGTGCTTCCGCCGAAAATTTCATCATCTGTGGTTTTGTCAGGTTCAGTATCGAAACTGGTATCTCGTTCAAGAAGTATATGAGCTTCAGAACGGAAACGTTTAAAGTAATCACGAGAATCAAAACTAATTGGAGGATTGTATTTCCCTTTTTTTCGTCCAATTGTTTTGGAAGAATCAACTTCTGGTCGGTAAGGATAATGAACATAAAACAATTCATTTTTAACCATCTTTCGTCTCATTCGATGCGGACCTTCGGTCATATCAAGTTTCCATTTGTCTAGATTTTTCGAACCATGTTCGGGTCCCCAAATGGCCTTTTCACGAGTAAGTAGTTCATTTTCGCATGCTATCCATTCATCGTAAACATATTTCAACAAGTGAACATCACTTTGAATTTTTTGCTTTAATTGAGAGTCAACTAGCTCTGATATTAACGAGATATGGTCATATGTGCAGGCAGCTACTTCACTGGGTGACATTGAATTCCAAACGGCTACAGTTCCTTTTGTTAAACTTGCGTCTGTTGTGATTGAGGATTTGAAAATTTCTTTTTTTATTGTAGACCCTACAGCATTGCTTAAGGCTCCACTAACAGCGCCTGTTGTTCCACCGACAATCTTAGACATAAGTCCTCCTCCGCTATTAACCACTTGCGTCAGTTTGTTGATGTTGCCAAGTTTCTCTGAAATTAAAGCTGTTGGCCCTGGTGATGATGGAGAATCAATTGAAAGGTTAGACAGACCAGTTTTAACTCTTTTTTGCCTCAATTGTTCAGATTCTTGATAATTAATCCAAAATTTATGAGTAATATCTGTTAATGAATCACGTAGAGAGCCCAAATCTGGAATCTCAGATACAATTCCAAAACTTGAAGGGTTAGGGACCAAATTTATTTTCAATGCTTCTTCAAGTACTGATTTTTTGCTCAAATAAATTTCATTCCAAATCTTTCGCGATACTGAAGCAATTAATAAAGCTCCTTCATCTGGTTGAACTATAGATTCTGATTCACCCTCAGTTGAATGCCATTGCGTTCGTGTTTTATTCATTATACGGTTTTTCTCTTCATCAATTAGTTGAAGTAAACAGTAAGTTAGACAGGCAAAAAAAGAAGAATCACTATTGTTAGGAGAAACAAGAATAATCCTTCGATAGTTATGAACACGCTGAAGAGATTCTAACATTGTCATGCGGTCTGGGATTGTTTCGACTGGACGAGACAAAAGAAACAAAACAGTACGGTTGATGGAACGATAAAGCAATGCCAATTCATTGTTATTAACTCCGCGTGCATTTTTGTTTCCTGATTGGTTCGAAAAGACAAGCTTGGTTACAAGATTCAACTGAAAGCCAAGAATTTCTTTGCGATCACGAAGGTAACATTCTTGCCAAATTTTGTCTGATAAAATTGTTGAGAAAAGTACAATATTTGAAATTGTTTGTTGATGAAGATGATTTTGTTGATTATCTCCAGTTGTTTCAAAGTGTTGTTGCTGTGATATAACTGCTGTCAATGAATCGAGATGGTCCATTAAGGATTTAAGTAGTTCAGTTTGAGCTAATTTAGAGTTACTGAAGGACGAAAGAAATGCTTCAATAACCGCTGAAGCTTTACTGACAGGTCCAGGAGCACAAATCATTGAATCAACGATAATAAGACGAATAAAATCCATTACATGTTTACGAGCTTCGTGCGTAGTGAGAATATTATTGGTGCCTTTGTCTTTATCTGAAACAATGACTCGGCATAGAGCAACGACAAAATCAATGTTGGTATGGCAATAAGTTTGAAAATCTTTACGATTGTGATAAAGGAGAACCAAGAATTGAACTAAAATAACTGCATAGGATGACGCTGCAGGAGATACATTTTCATCCCATATTAGAGAGTGAATCATTGATAAAATGGTCAGTGTGAGATCAGGACAGATTAAATTACTTTCACTTGATTGATATGAACGTCTGTGGTGATCAAACAAAAAGTTCCATAAATTATCCAGGGAAAGTTCATCGAATGATTCAATGGCACAAATAACAGAAGCTGAAAGCTGAACAAATTGTCCAACTAAACCTTGGAATAGTATGAGGTAGACTTGAGGTTTATCTAAATGGCAATTCATTAACCAAGAAAGATGCTGGAAACCAGGAATAGTGAAAATATCTTCTCGAATAATTTTATGGCCAGTGGGTTGTTTGATACCAGATGAAAATGCAGGAAATGAAGGAGAAGAGATGGGTGGAGTGGGTGAGGGAGATGGCATGTTAAAACCAAGAAGTTGAAAACGTGAACGATTCCGAAAGTTCGTCTCAGCATCTTTAATCCATCCTCCATTGGATGAACCTTCCTTAAACCGTACGTAGTTGGCAGGATTACTAATCAGCACCATTAAGTTGACCATGCCAATGGCAACAGTGTCTTTATTCAGTCCCTTGCCTTGAAGGAAAAGGAGAAACCAATCAAACCCCAGTGTACGAACAATCTCTTCTTGGAATGCATGATTAGCTTGAACTTTTGGAATGCGAGTCATTAATTTGAGAACAATTTTTAACAATGCATTTCTTAACTCGATTATTTCAAGTGGTCTTTCAGTTTCATCAGTAGAGGGTAATAATGATGCTAAGTATTGGCCAAAATATAGAAGATCTGTGGGTCTAGGAGTTTGATTGAGAAGAGCTGTGATTAAAATTCCCGTAATTTGCATTATTTTTGGGTCCAAAGATTTGTGGGTCCATAAAAGTTGAAGAAGACGAGAAAGTAAACCCAAATCTCTTAAAATGCGCAAATTTTTGAAACGGTTTTCTGCTTGAGGATAATTGCCATGACTAGATTCAAGTAAAAGTTCATTAAAATGTTCTAACAATGATTTGAGTAGATCGTTTTGTGCCCAAAGGTCAATTTGATCACATAACAAGTCCTTAAATGCTTTGGCTTGTTGAATTTCTAAAGAGCTATTTTCATTTTTACGATAAACATCAACAGTACCAACGAGATTAAAGGTTAAATGTAAAACATGTGAATTGAGATGGTGTCTTTTCTTTCTTAAAATCATTGCCAGTGTCTGATATCCTTTGATTCTTTCCATTTCACAAACCATTTCTTTATTTACTTTGAGAACACAAACCAATGCTTTAATTGAGGCATATAAACTTTCGACATCTTGTGAATTGGCAACTAGACCAAGAAGAATGGCACAACCACCAATGTCTTGTAGAGTAACACTAACAGGGCGCGGAATGAAACACCGAGCACCTATGTAACCAATTAAAATTGCTCCTAAACTACGACTGGGACCACAAAGATGACCTGCACTATTGTGTAAAACATAAATAGGAGTGGCATTTTCATGGAGAGATAAGCCAATGATTTTACTAATCTGTCGACAATCAAATCGTGAGTAAACTCTTTTCATTTTGGCTAGAGTCATTATAGATATGGCACGAGCAGATAATCCAAAGACTACTTTATCTTCAGGTATTTGTTGTAAACTAGAGCTTAGTGATGTCATCTCTTGAATTAAAGAGGTTCCTTGAAAACTTCCAATATAATTGTGACCCAATGAATGAATATACATTACATGATTAACAGTGAGAGGTTCTTCAAGAAAATGACATGGACCTTGTTTCCAAATGAGGCGAGATTGTTTTCGCCATTGAGGTGGTGTTCCAATGAATCCATTAACAAAAGATTGGTTGTTGTTTAAAACAGTTCCACTTGACGCTGTGTTGATGTAATGTAACTTTTGACTGGAGATCAGATGACCATCAACATAAATAGTAGCCGAACTGTTTTTAAGAAGAGCACGATTGAGTACAACAACAACTTGATGCCATTGATTTTCTCTTAGCAATTCGGGTGACCAAACGCGTAAATTATAATCAATTTCAAGATTAAAATGGTCAGGTGAAAAGGAGCTTTCATCATCTCCAAAAATTGGAATCTCTTGAGTTGAAATGAGCAATGCTCGATCTCGAGCTGAAATTTGTAACTGAAAACATGCATATTCTTGACCAGAGGTGACTCCTCGAGTGACAGTGAATAATCTTATATTGTGAATTTCATCTTCGTAGGTGGGAAATTTCTCAACACATATCCATGTGAGAAAAGTAAGTCCTGCTTGAGGAGGAAATGATCTCTCACCGGTTCCAATACCACCATTGACACCACCATTGCAAGTTGATGATTGTTTATTGCTATCTGTTGAGCCGGTTATTGTTCCAGTAAAGATGTTAGTGGCTGAGGAGGAACCACTTCCAGAGGAAAAGGGTGCGATCGAGGGAAGAAATAAACAGCTAAATCCTTCTTGACTCATATCAAATTCAACAAAAGGAGGTTCTAATAAATTAGCAACACCAGTATCTTTTGGGGTGGTCATTGAGACCAATGTTTTAACACGAGATAAAGCAATTGGTCCGCCAGGTTTTCGATTTTCTTCTCGTATTTCTTTCTTTTTGGTAACTTCATCATATGTTAAACAATTGAGAGGATTTCCAAGACGAAGAAAACTACGAAGTTCTTTGGGTGAAATACTTTGGGCTGAAAGTCGTTCTAAAATATACTGCATTGTAAAATGTAGATAATGAGATTCATTAAGAAGAGAAATGTTCAATTTATCACTCAAAATTTCATTAAGTAAGTTGGCTTCACACATAACTTGCTGATTGCGCTCTGATTTCATCAGTGGACGTAAAGCTTGTGTCAAAAATAATTGAAGAGATTCACAGGGTATCGAAGGAATTAGATGAAACATGACAATGATAACGCTTGAATGAACTATAACAGGCGGTTCATTGGCTGGATTATTTACACTCAAAGGCAATTGTGGTGGTCGTTTATTTTGGGTTGTTTGGCTAGTTGATTTATTACCAACATCCAAGTTTTCGTTCGATTCTCTTTGATGATTAACAGCCAATGGATGGTTTTTAGGTGTCTTATCAATCAAATCTAACGCCATATCCAAAAGTAGTCTCATAATGAGAGCACAAGATTCAAGGAAAGTCATACTTTGTTTAGGAGGCAATGTTGTTAAAGAACAGTAAAATATATCTCGATAGTTGGAAAGTAAATCAGTGTCGTCACGGGAATGCGTTGTATTCGATTGTAACTGTTTATCATGAGTAAAGCATCCTAAAAGACGCAAAGAATCGGTTAAGCTGACTGGACATATCTATTGTGAAACAGAAAGTGAATTTCAGAATTAATAAATATGTTTTTAAATATTTCAATGGAACTCAAAATTTATAGAAATATAAATACCTCATTCGCAAAAAATCTCGCATTAGCTGGTTCAAATCTCATTGCTGCAGCTAATGTGGTGAAAACATATTTAAGTAGATTCCAAATCTTTTTCTTTTCAATTGTGCACCATTGAGAGTAGTGGCGACGATCGACAGGTAATTTGGCTTTGTACTCATCAGGTATCTCTTCGTCAGCAAGACAACCTTCCATACCAACTAAAACTGACATTACATAAATAAAACCGCCGACCTTTCTGAATAGCGCACGACAACGATGACTTTCTCGAACCACTTGAAGTAAACCTTTAAGAATACTTAATTTAAGACTTATTTCTTGGATCAGAGTTAACTTTGGTTTTTCTATGCTGGAAATATTATCAACAGGTCCTGAAGTATGCAACATGGAAAGAAGATTAGCCAGAGTTTCATCTCCATTATTTGATAAAATTAATTGGTGGATTATGAGAAAACAAAGTTTCCGAGTTTGTTTGCTTATTCTAGAGCTTGTAAGAGGAAGAAAGTTGAAAATATGTTTAGGGCCTTGAGCTTCGTTGAAAAGAGCACAATTTTGATTATTTGGACCCATAAGCATGTTATAAATAATTTCCATAGTAATCTCGAGAAGTTGAAGTTCAGTCGCTTCAACATTTGTTGCTGTCATGATTGTTTGACCTCGTTCAATCAATAAACTAGTAATAATTTCTAAAAGTCCGACTTCACGGAAAACATCGGGAAATATAGAGTTGAATTTAATGATAGTTAATAAACTTTTTAAGCTCAACAGTTCACTTTGGGTTGGTCTATGAAAGAACAAAAAATATTTAAAATTAATTTGCAAGATCATACAATATATTATTTTGAGGACATTAATACTTACAGCTTTGATTTTATCATTAGACTGGCACTGATTAGCTCTTTACACGGAACATACTTTATTTCAAAGATGATATACTCTAAAATAGTGAAAAATTTTTCCTGTAAAAAGAAAAGAATGAATATGATTCAATCTTATATTTTCAAAGACATAGAAAAATGTCTGTTTCTAACTCACCTGAATTGATACACTTCTAAGATGAAGTTTTTCTGCAAATTGTGATAGTGTGTTTTGCGAATCAAGAATAAAATAGTTAGCCCGATCATCACGATAAAGAGTGAATAATCCAGCAAGAATTAGTTCTTGTACGAGTGTTGACTTTGCTTTAAACCATAAAGATTGAAGAACAGTAATTGCGTTAAGATTTTTGACGGAATGTTTAGGATTTGGTTTAGGACAAGTAAAATCAGACATGATAAATAATTGATTAACACTAAGTGGCCTAGGTTTAAGTTCCGAAGTTCCAATTTTGGTTAAAGATGTAACCAATGAAAGAACTTTTCTGATGATATTGGCATGAGTTGTTGTATCACGTTCCAGTTTAAGTACAAAATCAACAATAAAATGGTAACCTAAATTAGTTTTGAAATCGTCTAGTAAAATACCAACAGACGGTGGATGAGCATAATATACTTCGGTGATAAAATTTATCATGACTGATAACATTTCATAAATTTCATCTTCAGAAGCTTTGGATAGTTCATACATCCGTGAAATATTTTCAATGGAAACTGATATACATGACTTGTCATGAAGATATGAGGTTTTGATACAGTTACACTTTGCCATAATCAAAATAACATCAGCCGCACTTTGACGCCAGATACAGTTATGGGGAACACACCAAGAAGTAACAGCGTTGAAGAGAAGAGCTAAATCATCTTTCCTAGTTAACTCATGGAGAGAAGCTTGATGAGCACACAACCGAGTTAATAGTTGCGTAAAAATTCTGTGCAACAAAAGTCTCCTTTCGATTGGATTTGAATATTCAATATTTTCAGCATAGTTGGATACTCCTTTAGCTGAGAAGCGTAATTTTCCCAATTTTTTTGCCGCAGATTCGACGGTTGACTGTTGATCAGAAGAATCCGCCTGATTGGCTGGTGGAGGAAGGTCGAAAAAAAGATATAGGCACCTAACTAGAGTCGAGGGAAGGGAATTGGCAGCCATTACTGGAATCAATGATTCATTTCCATGACAAACAACAAGATTCAATGTACACAGTACAATCCAGCCTTTTTGTTCATACTTTGAGTCATTATTGCTTGAATCGGATCTTGTCCCTTGTCGACTAACAGAAGATAAATTAAATGCTGAATTTGTTGGGGTTACAGTAGTTGAAACTTCTTCCTGTGAGATCTCTAAAAAATTAACAATTGCTTCACTTGCTTCCTGTGTTGTTTTATTGCTTGCTCTACGCCTGATTTCTGTAACCATCAACCTGGAAACAATATTAGTTAATGTATGAAGATCTGAGAAGTTATCAAATAGTTCTCCAGATGTTTTAGTCGGTGGTGACCCCGGAGTAGAAGCTGATGGACCATATACCTATAAATTAGATGAAATAAATTTAATTAGAATAGTTACATGGGGAACATAATAGGTTTTTATGATCAAATTTACCTTAAGGAATAAAGGTAATAAACGGTAGATCTTGGATTCATACTCGTTGATGGCTTCATGGGCATGGATATCATATTTTGAAGGTCCACCAACATCACGGAAAGCATATTGACTGGTTTTGATTTCATTGAAAAGCTTGTTTAGATGAGCTAAATATAATTGTTGATCACTGGACTGCATCACATGAAAGAGACAAAACGGCTATTTCATAAAACACAGAGATTAGTCTCTTATTTCTCCGGCGCCAGTGCATTCAAAAACGCAAAACAGTGAACAAAATTTTAAAGTTGCATGCCAGGTGATATTTGTTTGCCAAAGGTTGTCAAGTAAGATATGGTCACCAATAAACAAACAAACAAATAACCGAAAAACAGTTGGGCAAAAAGGCAAAAGGTACTTGGAATATTGTACTTCGAGATCATTTTAATAGAAGCTATCCTGAAATGAGAAAGAAAAAAATTAGACTTTAATAATGCAAATTGATTTACGTGATGTCAAAGTCGAGAGATCTTAGATGAAATAACCAGTAACAATCTAGATCCATTTGAAAATCACGCAATCAGACAAATACTCGATTCTGCAAATTAAATTTTCATAGGTAAAGATCAAAAACGAAAAAAAAGAAACACTTTCCAGAGACCACTTAAATCATAGTCAGAGAAAGCGTATTTTCAGAAATATGCAGAAATTCAATTTATTCAGATATCAGATAATCGATGATTCAAGGGCGAGTTGATCAGCTGCACGAATGGTACTTACACCACATTCTTGAACAATCAAATAACTGTGATTTACTCCGCGGAAATATGCTGTGTTTCAATATCTTTGCCTAACAAGTGTTTGCACATCTGATCAAATCATCAGTAACATCCACAGGAATGGGGTTCATATTCATGATGGGTTTAAAAAACTGAGAAATGTTTGAGCATAACAAATCAAGATAAAAGAAGAAACACAAATTACTAAAATCGATTCCAATGGATAAAGGCAAACATTACTGGAAAAGTCCTATTCAACAAACGAAAAACATGCATTTTTGTATCTTATTTTGAGACAATCCCTTACATTTGACAAGTTTTCATTTGTTTACATCAATCAAAGTTTTGTTAATCTTTGACAATTCAGACAAAACGATTTTTAAGTCTTTTATCAATTTGGTTGAAGCTGAACTCTTTATACAATGTTAGAATAGGCTACAAAATAGGATAATGTGAATTTAAAATGAATAGCCAAGATGCAATAGAGATTTGATGTTGAGCTCAAATAAATTGAAAACTCGACTGGATGAGTCATACTCTCCAATAATGATAAATTCTGATCAGGGGAACTCTACTGTAAGCGAATGATTCAAAATTACCAATCAGAATTTCTATTTTTTGCAAATTAAATTGAAATAACAAAAAATTTATTTGTTAAACTGTTGAATATAATGATGTATTGACTCGAAAAAAAATAAACAAGGTAAATTTGAGTAAAGACTATTGAGAAGCATATGAGGATCGACAATAAATTTGCAGTAATTTGATAACAAGAGAGTTTATCCTTTAGTATTCAATTCAGAAAGACTATTACGACTTACTTTCAGATAATTGAAATAAAATTCACCAGAAATAATATGAAGTAAACAAGAGCTTGTCAGCGGAAAAAGATCGAAGTGGAAGTATTAAGAAAATGGCAAAAGCTTCGGTTCATGTTTGCATCAGAATAGTTCGAAAGAATACTTAATTTATTGATTCTTACATTAGTTTTATTGCCAGCGTTGAGTTAATCAATGGCTTAATGTTGTCACTAATGATAAAATAATACGCACAAAACAAAAGGTGAATTTGAACATTGGTTATTAGGAATAACTTATTACATTCTGTTCGGCGAAGCGGTTAAGTAGCGCATTAGACTCTTGTCATGCGCCTCGAGCAACTCTAGCAACATCGCCTAATTTGAAAAATACATTTTTATGCATTTTCAAATAAATAGAGACAATTGAATACATTTTGCTAATATTTATTTATTAATCATCATTTACAAATGTCTTACATACATTCAGCATCTTATATTACATATTTTAATGTATGGGGCGAATTAAAATGTGAAAAGCTGGCTTAATTGAGAAATCAATCTACAGTATAAAATTTTGAATGCAAGATAGCACCATTGATGTAAAATAGACAATAATCAAGAGTTGAGCATAACAAGTTTTACTGTATCCAGGAATAACAAAATCGTTGAGGTCAATGATCATTTACAATTGTAAGTAAACGATAATTGTAAAAGCGTTGTCCGTTTTCACATAATAAAATGAATCGATTAACACAAAATTGAATTAATTTTTGAGAATCTATGTTTTAAAGTTTGCACCACGCTATCGATAGTTCACTAGTGTATGAAATAAATTAGAAAATCATTTAGAAATTTAAATTGACAGCTGAGAAAGTATCGATTAAATTGAAACCTTATTTTCAAATAAAAAAGGATGGTAACAATGTTGAAAAGTTAACATGATGTGACAAAAGGGAAGTCTGATGATAATGGAAAGAGATATTGATTTGATTTGGTATATTTTGTTTCCAAGACTTATATAAAAAAATTGCGGCAACGATTATTTCTTTAAACTTGTTCAGCCTCTGTCATTATAACAGGAGGTGGCTTATAAAGTATGCTTAATGGTCGAGATCGACGATGAGTGGGTTGAAATTGTTGAGGATGATTATGAGCATGATGATTATGCTGATGGATCATATTTGAGCCTTGAACTTGCATTTGCATTTGCATCTGCAATTGATGTTGATGTTGTTGCTGTTGCTGCAACTGGTGAGAAGAGTAAATGTAATTGTTTTGATTATGATTAGCATATAAACTTTGCTGTTCGATGACTTGTTGCCTCTGTTGTAGAGATGGACGAGGTGGAGGTAAGGGTGGACCACATTTCTGTGTTTTTGGAGCCAAATCAAATTCAACTGACTTTCTTCGACCAACGCCTCGCTCTTTGGCAATCACACTTGTATAATCACGAATTAATTGAGCTATTTGTAGAGCCTAAGCAAAAAGAAAAAGATCAATTTTGTAATTATTTGATTTGAATTATAGCGTACAATGAAATTCAAGTAAACTCACCTGTTGAGTCAAGAAGATGTACTTTTTGCCCATTGCGACGATCATTAAGCTATTGTTTGATGGTGTGTAATCAACCATATGCAGATAATCACAACTTGCAAGTACATTCTGAGCAGAGAAAAGAAGAAAAATTTTAAAATCAGATTGTTCAAATGATAAAATCAAATTACTAATCTTACCCTAGTTTTCAGTTCAAGAAGATGCATTCCAGTTTGGTCAATAGCCAGCCAAAGACTTCTAGGCCATGATGAAGTATATGTTTGAGTGACTTCAAATAAAGTTGCACGATGAAGTGGCCAAGACTGAATTAGATTAAAGAAAGATTGTTTAGCAGTTTCGGCATCCATTCCTTTCATTGTTTGATGCTGGGTTACAACAGCTTCTGGAGAAATTTGTAATAGAAGGCGAGATGGAAGACAACGTGGAATGTTTTGTCGATAATCTGTCAAAGCATCATCAAAATCGCCCAATTCCAATTGAGCTTTAAGAGCACATAACATTATAGCTTCTTGTTCAGTGATTGGGAAACGATCGTGTCTAATATTATGGACAACTTGATGGAAGAGAAGTTCCTTTTCGACAGGATCCTTAAGATCAATATAGGAATCAAGGAAAAGATGTTTTTTGAAGACAAAAAAGTGTTGAGCTTTACGAGTAACCATTTTACTCTGCTCTTCATGCCAGCGTTCCCAAAACGCCAAAGCGTCACCAACTTTTTCTTCAGGCTGTAAAGCTTGTTCACTAGTGCCACCAAGACTTTGATAGAGAGCATAACCTGGACAACGAGATCGAAGACCTATTTTTATTTGTATTTGCTCAATAACTTCGGATATAGTTGCACAAGCATCAAATTCAACTGCTTGAAATTGACCATCAAGAAAATGTATCCTGGCATAGATACGTCGACAAGCAATGGTACTTAATATTTCAGATCGAGAAGGAGTTACTTTTCTACCTCTCGTTTCTAAAGTACCCTGAAGATTTTTCAATGAAAACTGAGCAAATTGTCCTTCCTCTGTAACTTCATCCAATGAGCATTTCCTCAGATGAGCATGAAGATAACCCAATATGCGCCGATCAGTAGGATAAGTTACACTACAAGCAAGAGCCATCAATTGCCAATGTCTAATATTGACTTTGCTGTTTGGATCTGGATGATCTGTTGTTTGCTTAATGAGTTGAAGGAAAAATTCATTCTTAAAAATATCAGATGAATCTTTACGAGTACACCGATCTATTATACTTTGGGCCAGTCGAATGTGATCCTTCTCTTTGACTCTTGGCCACTCATTTTCATCTGTTTGACTAGTATCATCTTCCTGAGGACGATTAGCTGATAAATCTTGAGCAAAAGCTAGACCAGTGTAGGCAAGGATGGCATTAAAGTTGTTGATTGATGTTGATTCCAAATCAGGATCAGAGATGACAAGTATACTATTTTGAATAGTTGATTTAGAGTAAGCCCAAAACGAATGAGGAAAGTTTTTGAAACATTCAGATTCAAATTCAGCACCATATTCAAGTTTCATTTTGTCCATTCGAGCCTTATTAAATTTACGCAATGTATTACGAACAAAACCAAGATTACCTTCAGGAGGTTTACGAAGAATGCCTGATTCAATCAGGACTTTGCGACAGTTCATCACCTCTTGATGATATTTCATTCGGTCTTCAAGTGACATTTTCAAGAGCCGACGAGCTGGAATGTGAGTTGCATTAGTGCCATTGTTGATTTGATTTTTAGTTTCCACTATTTGACGATTATTATTCACAAAATTACCCCCTTTACGTAACCAACTACTTAAAGAGGGGCAATAACTGGTAACAAGAGCAGCAATCTCATCCTTTTGTTTTGTTTCAAATGTAAAAAACTTGTGAGTATCTGATAATTTTGAAGATAACTGGAATGAGATGAAGTTATCTTGACCTTGATAAACGCTCATTGATTCAATGTTTGAGTAGAGGTAAGCTTTCATTATTGTTTTTTCAGCTGGATTAACCAATAAGATTCCTTGACTGTTTACTCCAAGTAAAATATTATGACCATACGAGAGGTAACCTTTATAAGATACCTGGAATAATGTTGTACCATACAATGGATATTGCATTACAACAGATAAGTACCAAACTTTAGCAATGAGATCAGGCTTTCCTTTACCATAACGCTGATGACTTTCGAGTATTTTCATTGACCATTCCTTGTTGCTTCGATTGGGGCATGCTTTACGTACTCTAGTGCAAAGATAATTATCAATATCTTCATACTTTTCAATAGGTTGGCGATCTTGGAAATCACCAAGCGATATTTGTGCTTGAAGACCAGCTAATTGTAATGCGATTCGTTCCGAAACGGGAAATTCGTCTTTTTTAACTACACTATGAACTGCCTGAGCATACAACAAATTGACTTCAACTGGATCATGAGGAATCTCTCGACTGTTACGAATTAAACGTTTCTTGAAAACAAATCGATAATCGCTTTTAAAAGCATTAGAAGAACTTTTTCCAATACTTCCATATTTGGTACCATAGATTGAATTTTTTTGATTTGATTCCCATTGGGACAAAATATCAGCAATATAATCAAAGCTTCGGATAACCTGAGTAAAAATAAAAACAAATGGGCAATTAAAAAATGTATTCATCCAAATTCATTTTGCTTTTACCAACCTTTTCATAGTCAGGAGTTTGCTCATAAATGGCCCAACCATCAAGGTTTTTAAGACCAATTTTTCCTGCTAAATGCATCATTGCATCGGAAGCTGTATAACATGGATGGATATCGATAGCTTTAACTCGACCATCAAGAAAATGAAAACGGCAAACAAGAGAAGATAAACTTTTAACTGCATTAATCTCAAGACTGGAAGGCGGCATTCGTCTGGAAGTTTGAACAGAACTTTTTGGATGAAGATTATCCAAGCAAAATTGGGCATAACAAGAGATAGCAGCATCTTTACGTAAATTTTTGCGAAGAAAACTTTGCAAATATTTTGTGAAAACCTTTCCTGGTTGAAAAGCAGCACTGGTTAAACCAAGAAGTACCCAAGCCTTAAGAGTTTCCTCTCGAGAAGGATTATTAGTGGATTGGCGAATGAGTTGAACAAATATCTCATCTCGAAGCTCTTCTCTTTCAATACCTTTAACTACAATAGATTGGATCAACCTGACCTCAGATTCACTCTTTAAATCTTGTGAAAGGTATTTGTGAAGCTCTTTAAATAAAGTACATGCTAAAATTGCATTCTCTGGATCATGCATATGAATATGGCTTGTTGGTATAGTATTCATTGGATTCCATACTAACATGTCTTGCTTCGTTAATACTTCAACATCATCTCCAGCCTTTTTACGCCGAGTAAGTGTCCTCATCACCGAGGAACCATAAGTTGAATCACGTGTATGAGTGTTGAAGTATTTTGTGGCAAACTCTAGAATATCAAAAGCTCGATTGTTAACATTATCTTCTTCTTCAATATCAATTGACCCTCGATTTCGATCAACTGATTTCAATTGTTGTTGTTGCTGTTCTTCTTGTAATTGTATCATTAGTCGATCAACGCGCTGTTTACGCCTTTCTTCCATATTTGATTGTTGATCACTTGTTTCAGAGATAGATTGTTGTTGTTGGAATTGATGTTGATAATTTCCTTGTGACTGCTGTAAGCCAGGACTCATGTTTGGACAACCATTTATCTTTCGCATTGATTCCTTTGGATAACCTAAAGGTATTCCATTAGGTAAAGGTGCATAAATTTGTTGATCATCAATCGATTGATTTTTATCCTCAGGCACTCCATTAGCCAAATGCGGTTGAACCTCTTGAGTTGGCTTCGAATTTGATGGTTGTTGCTCACAATGATAAACGGGTATTGGCGGGGGAGGTGGTGGTATTGGTGGTGGCGGTGGTAAATCGCATCCTTTATCAATCTTGAGTTTATCTATTTCTGTGATCTGAGCTTCAGCAGTTTCAATTAATTTGTCAAATTGCCTATTTATTTCATCAGCGCTTGGTTTACCATCTTTTTCGGTTAATTCAGTCAAGAATACAAACATTTTATCCAAGTCAACATAATTTGATTCAGATCCGTTTGAGCTTAAATTTCCACTTGATATTGACTTTATTGACGATTCAACAATTGATTGATCAGTACAAGAATTTCTATTAAGTAAGCCACTTCGTTCCATCATTTGAGTTATTTTTTCAATCTCATTTTGTGCCAATCTAAATTAAAATGAAATAGCAAAATTAGAGATTAATTGAATTCAAGTCAAGGAATCAAAAATGGTTAATAAAAAAATAACAGTAACATGCTGACAATTGTGAGTAAAATAACTTGCAATCAGAAGCATTCAATTTGAATCAACAACCAATGAATAATACTAATATATTATAATACATACATAAAATTAGATATCATAGATTCCAATCAACATAATCAGATTGAGTAAATTCCTAAACTAATTTCAAGATTGATCAATTGTCTACAATTTCCGTAAGCTTTTATCCCATTCGAGTAAAACAAAACTGAATATCTAATAAAAATATTCCTATTAATCAATGAAAACCTTTCAGATGAAAACTGAAAGTTAATAAACAAGTTTACCTGACAATTCGCTCGTAATAATCAATTTTACTCAACAACAACTTTATAATAATGTACAATATTAACAATTATTCTGATAAAGTAAAAAAGTAATGAAGATAAAAAATATGCGCAAACAAAATCACAATTACAATCACTTGATTATCTATTTAATCATTCAATCAAGTTATCTTCAATAGAATAGATATTTAATAATATACTGATATTAATAACAATTAATAAATTGTTCAACGCAAAAAGACTTAATTGTAATAATATGCTTTTCATTTTTTCATTTCATTGTTTGCGCCATTGTTTATGCTTTTATGCTTGTAAAAACTTAAAAGGCATAAAAACAATGGCGAGTAAAGAAAAAGCATAACTTAAACAAACAGAATTATTTCCATTGTTTTAGTTATGTTTAATTTTTCCATCATTCAATAACAATCAAATCAACTAATTAACTAATTTATTTTCCATTTCTCGAAAATATCAAGATGTTAACTTCCCTCTTAATATGTTCATCTGATAATAGTGAAAACCAGTAAATTGCAGCGTAATATAGTTAATAACAACAATCACAACCAAAAAGATAAACCAAAACATTCTCATCTCTATCATTTTTTTTAATCTAATACAGTAAATCAAATTAACTTCGGTGAAATTAATGAGTGAGATGGGTGAGTTAATTGATCAATGAGAGAGTCAATGTCCCTGGATCTGATTTATAGATTAAAAACAGTTTATAAATTGTGATTGTCGCCCGAAATCTCATCACAGCAACAAGTCTTTCAAATCTACTTTTCAGCTTAAAAGTGCCAATCAATTCAACTATTCAAAAGTACCAATTATCATAATCCAAGTTACTAACTAATCGTCTTAATTTGTTCTTTACTCATTCAGCCAGTCTATTCTTTGCAAATTATCAAATTATCTTTAAATTCCTCAAGCTTTTCACACCATTTTTAACACTAGTTTGACCATAAAGCAATATAATATGAAAGCTTCAACAGTTTTTGTAAATCTCTTGATTTTCATCACAATCCTTTTGATGACCATCCAATCAATGTCCTGTAAACCAGCAACAACCAAAATCGAGATTGGTGGAAACAAATATACAATCGACGGAGAAAAGATGGTTTGGCGTAATCAACTGTGTGATTTCCTATGCAATCATGGTGATGGCGGGGACTTATGTAAATGTGATTTCATGCCTTTTCACCCTGGCATATCTGAATAATCAACCAACTTACATTTTCTTATTCATTGCTATTCATTGTTCAATCCTTAAAAGTAATAGTAATTATATCTGTCAATAAATTAATTGATGACACTACTGTAATTATAACGCTATCATCGTAATTTATCAAAATTTACTTTACTGTTTTTTTCATCCCAAATATTGACAATAACTGTGATAACATTTAAATAAAATCATAACTTTTCATCAAAATTGTACTCCTTTCACTTTGTTCACTTCAATTGTTGATCAATCGGTTACTAGGTAAAACGATATAACAAAAAATTACCTTTTTCGGGTTTTCTGTATTTCATTGATAATCAGAGAGGGTAACAATTTTGCATATAATTATCGGTAAATTTCTAGATTATTCTTGAATCATTCACAATTCACCAATTTCGGAATAATCCAATCATTAAATAAATTAGCATGTATTTTGAATAGGCGTTGCTTAGAAAGACTTTAATCCTTAATACCAAGTAAAATAATAATTGTTTAATCTTTTGTAATATTTTCCTTGAAATTGAATTTATTAACTGATTTTTACTAAAATTTTGCTTTGGTTAATCAATCAGAACTAATTAATGAGCTTATTTCCCGATTAAAATAAATCGCCCACTAGTTATTAATGATTAGCTGAATATGCAACCAATACGATCATCTTCTCAATCCATGATTCTTCTTGTGGTAGCAATAAAATCTTGTCCAATGTTCAACTCATTGTGATAGCATTTTGGCTTTCAACCAAATGTGAGCCCCAATTTGTATAGCAGGACCGTTATGAACTGAGATTGATAATCAATCAAACGATGCAAAATAGCATGTGTTATATTGTCATAATGTGGTGATTTAATGAAGACCCACATTCATGAATTTGCTGATTCGCTTCTTCGATAGTGAATCTTGTAAATTTCTTGTTACCCAGAAATTCATTGAATTGTTTATTTTAACATCTATTTTCCATAAAAATCAGGTTCAATTAAATGTCTGACTAATGACTGATTCATCAATGAAACACTAGTTTTTTAGTTTATATCAAACCCAATTTTTAATATTTAAACCAACAGTTAAATAGCGAAAGATTTTATTAAAATGATTGCTGAGTGTTTTCCTGGGCTAACTTAAAATCAAAATCAAAGCTGAAATCACGAAATAACAACCAATTCGTAAATAAGTTACTTTGATAGATAAATAATTAGCTGAATTGATTTGAAAACAAAAGCTGAGTTGAAAAACAATTCATTAACTTTCAGGGCAAGTTTGTTGAAACTTGTGAGTGAATAAACTTGTGAGTAAAGGATAAGATTATACAATACTTTGCTCAAAAAGAGAAGTAAAAATTATCAATAATGATAGGTAAGTGTTGATGAATGAAAAATATTCGGTAAACATGAAACCAGAAGGATTTCCATGAGAAAATGTAATTTTTCAATTGATTGAAATGCATGAAGATTTGGTGAATTATTTCAATCAAATCCTAAAATAACTGAAAGTTGAAAACAAGATTGGAAACAAAAATATTATCAAATTAAAATATATTGTGCCTTAATAGGATAAGTGTTATTGTAATATCAATTATGATATTAATTGTGATGAAAGATACAACATGCTTTTAATAGCCATGAAAATGATAAATAATAAGGAGGAAATAGCGCAATCAATATCAAGAGTGATCAACGGAAGCTTAGGTTAAGATTAATGGCAAAGCAAAATTATTATTGATCAAAGGGATGCATGATTATAATCAACCTTCAGAATCATGTAGATAATATCGACTTGATTTGTTTAGTGTTTGATTGTTTTTACCCTGAACGAGCAGTTTTAACCAGTTCTTGCTTCAAGAAACTTGTTAACTTGTTATAAACAGATAGTAACTCATCATTATAATAATAATAAAAAACATGATTTAATTTTAACAATAGTAAGCTTTTCAACCCATTTTTAAGTCTATTCATCTTCAAGACATTTGATTGATTTTCAAGGTAAGAAAAGCCAAACCTAAGAGTAAGAAAAGTTATAAAAGGCTCCAAAAAATTAACTAACATCAAAATATCATGTTTGATATTACTTAAGGATAATCAATAGTACTGAAGCAATATTGTTACTAACTTCTGCATAACATTACAGATTTTGTTGATTAGGCAACGGATTTGGTTGGATTAGGAAAATAATCAAATAAGGTAAAAGTGAATCTGTTTGTAGAGATTGTGTGAAATTATTGATTCCGGAATCTGTTCAATTTTTCCTGGATAACCTAAATTACCTATTAACTTAGGTGATCGGAAGTTTTGCACTAAGTATGGTTGTTTACCAATCGCCATTTCACAGTAAATTATCCCAGCATTGAGTAGAGTATAATTTACTTTCGCAAGTTCATCTTAATAGATGAACATTGAAAGGAATGGAAACAATCGATTGATTGATTTAAATCATAAACCAAATAAACAAAGACCTGGTCATTAAAGACCAAGCTACATAGAACGAAAAAAGTTGAGCAATATTGGACTCTTGTAATTATACTTTCATGATTATCTGATTGCATCGACACAACTTATCAAATAAAATGCACTCTTACCCATATCGTTCCTCCAATAATTTGCTGCATTTATTGAGATAAATGCAAAAAGTGAAAAATTAGAAAAATAATAAACATTTAAAATTGATACTTACAATAAAGATTCATCTAAATCAGCCTTTTGAGTAATTTGTTTGTCATCATTGGTCTCATTTGTTTGATCTATTCCATTTGAGTAATCATCTTGATTAGATTCGTCGTTTTCAACATTTTCTTTGAGGAGTTTCTTTTGCTCAAATAGTTTCTTCTCTTGCTCTTCAATCTCTTTCTCTCTCATATCTTCTTCTACCCTTTTCATTTGTCTCAAAGCAGAAGCAACTTCACGATCAAACATTCCTCTGACATATGATTGAATGGTGATGGCAGCTCGTTTTTTCCTCATGAACGCCAAGAATGTACGATGTCCACGGAAATAACGTTGAATGGTAATTGCTGAATCCCTCATAAGACGATATTGTTTACTTTCTCTATATCTTTTCCAACAGGCTTGAATTTTAACAATCATTTCATTGAGAATGAAGGTTCGCTGCTCTTCTAGCAGCTCATATACTGAAGCTTTCAGAAAAATACGAGTAATTCCAATTTGCCATTCATTCTCGGGTAAATTTAAACCTTTTAATATTTCAACACAGGCTTTAGATTTTTCTCCATTAAATTTGAGTTTTTTCAGGATACACTTATACCGGGTAACAAAATCTTCAAAAGTAAAATGAATTGGATAACCTTCGCGTCTTATCCTTATAACGTCTAACATTCCAAGATATTGAAGTTGAGTTAAAACTTGTTCATTATCATAACAACTGGCCGATTTTTTCATATTTGGTTTTATACATCGGACGTACCAAGGATTAGTTGAGTGAAGAAGATCGACTAAAGCAGTTAGCTGTAATCGAAATGCATCAGCAACAGTGGGACGACCTTTAGTGATAGTTGCAGTTTGTTGACTACTAGGCCTAGTTAAAGTCGATCCACTTGATCCTATTCTTGAGGTTGTTATACCAATTAAATCCTGCATTCAAAAAATGGGAAGTTAGTTATAATATTCATGCTTGTAATTTATGCCATTAAGGTTGAAACTAAAACACAAAAAAATCTTTTATCCAGTCTTTATTAATGAAGAAAAATCATTACCTGAAATTGGACCAAATCTTTAATAAAAACATTTTTTGATTCAGCCATAAGCACAAAAAGCTGATCTTGCTGAGCATCTTTGTTTTTATCCAAAAATCCACCAACTTTATAAATGACTTGTCCAGCATAGTGTTTAATCCCAAATTGTAAATCCCAATCTCGGCGATCATCGCCCCGTGCATAACAAGGATGAGATTCGAATTCGCTGTGCAATTTATTAACATAACTGGTATCACTTCCTTTTGGAATACGACATTCTTCGGTTAATAAACGGAATATACATTTCGGTGGTTTCTCGAGTAATTCCAGGCAAGGAGTATTATCAGTGAAATTTATGTGAGAAAAATTGATTCCTTCTTGGCGATACTGAAAAACAAAGAAATATAAAATAAATATTTTTTCAGAATAAAGGATAAAAACAATGAATTACCATTTCTTGTTCCAAAGCAAAAATGTAATGATTGAAGAAACGATGAAGTTTTTCATTGGCATAATTAATACACAATTGCTCAAAACTATTAGTGGCAAAGTTTTCAAAGCCAAAAATATCGAGCACACCAAGGAACCGAGTTTGACTATCTTTTCCAGGAGATGTACATGTATTGATATAATTGACAATCCAAGAGAAGGTTCTTGAATAAAGTGCTTTAGCCATGGCATGTCGATTTTCCCGGGCTTCATGAATCTTGAAAGGTATTTCGGTGACAACACCACGAACATTGATTTGACGTTGAAGTGTTGCTTGAGTTAGACGGACAGCATCCAAGCCAAGGAGAGTGGCAACAGTTGCCAAAATTTCTTCATCATCTTGCTTTAATTTACATCTTTCACCATCTTGGTAATCTTCAAAAACAATGTTACCCAACCAAAGGATTGCACTTAGAACCGAAAATATACCGTCACACATCTCGGTTGGCATGTTCAAAACGGACATGGCTAAACGCAATGATTCAAAGGCTGCATTATCATCGACACCATCGATCCGATAACAGCCACTTTGACTTAGATAAGCATAATTTTCCGCTTTTTCGACTAGAAATTGGTTGCGAATATCAGCATTATTTGCAGCAGCAGTTACCAATTGGTAGAAAACGTGATAATTTCTTTCTCCTTTTGATTGAAAATTTAATCGCGACTGTTCCAATAAGTAATCTTGAATTATACAGCCTTTAATTTGGCATCGTCGATCAAAACAGACTTGAATAAATTTTCCAAACCGACTAGAGTTGTCATTGCGAACTGTCTTGGCATTACCAAAGGCTTCCAAAATTGTGTTTGCCTCAAGTATTTGATGTTCCATCCATGTAGATGAATTAGATGTTACAGTGCAAAGATATTGCAGAATAAATTTGGTTGATTCAGTTTTACCAGCTCCCGATTCACCACTGATTACACAAGCTTGATCAATATTGTCCGTTTGTAGACTACTATAAGCTGCCTCTGCAATGGCAAATATATGAGGCTCTTGAGTTGACATTTTTTGTCCTTGTCCATTGTAAAGGAAAACCCAATCCTAGTAAAGAGAAAAAAGAATCGAAATACTTGTAGTGTAAATAATCAATCTTGTGTATGAAATTTGATAGTTGAGGAAATAAAATAAAGTTATGATATAAATTTGATAGACTTACAGTCTCATAAATAGGCAGTTCTTTATAAGGATTTACAGCAACTAAGATGGTTCCAGTATAAGTCTAGATTATTTGTAAGAAAAAAAAGGAAATATGAGAATTGAGTAAATATTATACAATAATATTTCATATTTGATATTATCATGAAATCTGTTTAAGAAAGCTAATGTCATTTTCAAAATTTAAAATAATTCACTTAATAGATTTGAATTTTTCAAAATTTATCAGGAGTTAGAAATTTACTTACGTAGATTCGATCCTTTTCATATCTAACTCGCAGATTTGTATTGATCCCATGCTCATCGATGTTAGACAGAGCAGTTAAATCTTGAACACCATCCATAGCAGACATTTTTCAATGAAGATTAAATCAAACAAAGTTGCAAGTTCACCAAATCACTACATTTTATTATTAAATTTTCAAGATATTATCTTAAATTTGTTGAAATTTGTATTTAGATCCTTCCTTTCCGGTTCATAATCTGGGTAAATCAAAGCACCAAAACAAACTGCCAAAAAAGAGATGAAAGATGGATTACAATTTAGTTTCAAAACACTGAAAAGCAGGTTATGATTGGTAGGAGTTGCATCTTGAATTTGAAAATAGTGTTGCAAAGATGTTAAGCAATTGGAAATGGTATAAGTTTGGTGGATTACATTTATTTTCTTGAAAAAGATTTCACTCCCAAAAACCCGATTTCAATTGTAGATATTAATGACAGTCAACTTACGTCAAATTAGTAGACTGATAAGCAAAATAGTTTATTAAAAAAGTTTTCTGATGACAGCAAAAGTCGAAATTCATGTTTGAACTAAACTCGTAAAATTTCAACTTAACAACTTTGGCAACGCAAGAGCAGATATCATGTGCTGTTTAGTTTTCAGGCTCATTCAGAATAATATGGAATAGGATAAATAGGGTTGGGCAGGTGGAAAAGGAAACTCTTCAGTTGCTCGTTTATGTATTAGATTAAAGATTGGCACCCATTTCCTAGAAACTTTTCAACACTCGCACACTTTGACTATTTGACAAGAAATTTATTGTAAAGTCAACTTTAAATTGAATATTGAAATGGAGTCGCTGAGCAAGCATGATTTGAAAAGATATTTTGTTACTTCGAGTTTTACAATTGAATGGGAATAACATGAAACTGACTTGATGATTTCTTTATTTGGACTTCATTTTAAATAAAATGGCTCAAAAAGAAACAAGCATTTGAGTAAATAACCAAAATAATTGACCTAAAAATATATTTGACACTTACAGCTAACAGGACTTTTGGACTATAAGTCACACCCATATATACCTCATGCCAAAGCTACTGGTTAAAGTAGACTAAAGTTGACATTAATTGATCAACACAGGAATCGAATGATCAATGATGGACCGAGATGCTAAACTTTACTTACCTCAAGACAATTAAAATAGCAGAAAATTGACTCACGCTGCAAATCAATTGATATATCAATTATGGCACAAAAATAAATGGAAAGCTTGTCAGCAGATAAACACAGCAAAAAAAGTCAAGCTGGAAGCATTAAAGTATCTCGAAGAAGTTTGCTTGTTTAAAAGATACAAATTGTTAATTGTATTCCAGTGTCCATAGATAATTCCATTTATTTATTAGCACTGACTTGATAATCCAAAGTGATGACAGTTTGATAAAAAGAGTTCGAGCAAAACAAAAGGTAAACTGTACATTACATTTATTGATCGGCGAAGCGGTTACATAGCTTTAAACCAGATTGTTGTCATGCGTCTTACTCGATTCAAACGAATCTGAGTGATCAGAATTCGACTCGCCCAAACTTGAACTTATTTATAAAAATAAAACACAAGAGTTGTAAAATTAATTGAACTCAATCAAAAAACAGTAACTCACTTGATCATTTTAAGATCATCACAGCTGAAAGAAAATAACAAGTTAAAAAGCGGTTTTTTCTTTAAAATGGAAATAAATAAGATTCAAAATAAAATAAGTTTTTTTAACTTTCTTTATGTTTAAAGATGATTGATTGCGAGATTAGTCAACTACACAAGTATTCAGTAATTCATTTTGAAAATTTCATTTAAATAAATGTTTCATTTCCTAATAATAATAATTTATTTTAATTAGGAAGAAACTGTTAAAAAGATTGCTTCACTTGAGAAAAGCTTTCAAACCAACCCGCCAGTTTCAAATAATCATATTGATCATATGTTTTTGCTTTGAATTTTGCCATTTTTTTATTTTTTGGATTTATTTCCATTTTTTGTTTGTTCATATAATATTTATTCATAATTTTTTTTAATGGAAGGTTTCATCAATGTATCACCCAATGAATTGAACTTATCACTGACACTTGTTTGTGGCCAGTGCTTCAGATGGAAGAGACGTAAACAAGATGAGAATATCTGGTTCGGGGTAATTCTTGATAAAGTATTTGAATTGAACCAAAAAATTCTGAAAAGGGGCTCTAAACCAGAAACTCGCATCCATTGGAAATTACTAAATCCTAGTTTTGCTGGTGGTTCCAAAACTAAACGCCGTAAACTGTCGTCAAATGATATTACAGACTTATTGAGTGATTATTTCCAGTTAAAAGTGCCATTGGTCGATTATTACTCCAAATGGTCCAGCATCGATGATAATTTTAACTCAAAAGGATCTCAACTGCCAGGTATTAGGATATTACGACAAGATCCAGTTGAAAATTTGTTTTCTTTCATCTGTTCTTCCAATAACAATATTCCGCGGATCTCAATGATGGTCGAAGCTTTGTGTTCAACTTATGGCCAGCAATTATTTGAAGATTCCGAATATGGTCCTATTTATGGATTCCCGACAATCAATGCTCTTGCTGCTGATGCCGTGGAAAGTAAACTAAGATCTCTCAATTTTGGTTATAGAGCAAAGTTCATAAGTCAGACTGCTAAATCAATAGTATCGTATAGTACGATTTATAAAAGTTTAGTTTCATAATTTTATTCTAATTATTCCTAATTTCTTTTGTATAGATAAAAGCGAGCCATCTAAATGGTTGTATGATTTAAGAAATGAAAGCTATGAAAATGCGCATAGTAAACTGATAACTCTTCCTGGTGTTGGTGCTAAAGTCGCAGACTGTGTCTGTCTCATGTCTTTGGATAAACATGATGCCATTCCTGGTAAGCTCAAGTTTTTTGATTGCAATCTTAATTGATACATTCTAAAGTTATGGTCCTTAAATTCGTGGTTTTTTACTTCTGTAGTAGATACTCATGTTTGGAAGATCGCAATCAATGATTATTTGCCCCATCTGAAGAAAAACAAGACGATGACAGATAAAGCTTACAAAGAAGTTGGAAATTTTTTTCGCTCTCATTTTGGACCCTATTCTGGATGGGCTCACTCAGTTTTGTTTACTGCTGATTTGAGTAAATTCAAAAAACTCATAAAATAAAAATCATCTCATCTATCAGAGTTTCATCTATCATGTATTTAGGTATTCTGAATGTTTAATGAAATAATCTTTACGAACTGACAAGTTCAATTTTTGTTTCTAAACATCTTGTGTATTTTATTTATTGAGATACATCTTAAAAATCGCGTGCAAGCGATTTCTGAAATTTCCAAGGTTTGGAAAAATGTTTTATTTAATGTTTACTTTCTTGGTTTCAATTTCAATGGAATCAATTGATGTACGATTTGTATTTTCACATGTTGAACAAATCTTGAATAGCGAGCCATAACCGCATCACTATAGTAACAGAGATGCTTAGTTCTAATTGGCTCAACTCATTTGCTTGTTTTTAATTTTTCTTGCTGCAATAAATTATCAAAAATCCTTATTCTAATTAGTTTCATTTAAACAAAAATTTCTCTTTTGAAATGCTGGCGATTATTTATTTATTGTGAATATTTATAACTTCATCAAAATCACGCTATGTTTTAGTATTTTACTATTGGTAAGTTGACATATTGTTGGATTGTTTCTCTGTATATATAAGCCGGTCAAACTTGGCAAAAAATCATTATTTTGTTGCTTTGTAATTTCATCTTTGAATCATCTCTTTCTTTAGGTTGGTTTTTCTGTCCTTGTTGATTTTCTTTTGCCATTCAAACCAATAAATTCATTACTTAAGCTTCTGGAAGTACTTTGAGTAACCAAATATGAAACTGGTATGGTTTATTTATGTCTATAGCTTAAACTTTAATTTGACAATTTTATTTTACTTTCTTAACTGTAGATAAGCTTAAGTGACAATGTAAATAAACCATGTAATCTGGTCCAGTTTAAGGATACCTTGATGATGTTTGACTGCGGATTAGATGCCTTGTCAACATTAGGATTTATCCCATTACCATTAGTCACTAGCAATCATTTCTCTTCTCTACCAAATTGGACCGCTAGTAACAATCAAGATACACAACTAGAATCTGTAAGATATTGAGTTGCTAATTTTCAATCAATAACTTTAAATTGTATATACTTTCAATTTCAGGAACTAAAAGAATGTGATGGCAAAGTATTTGTCGATAGTGCACCGGAGTTTTGTTGTCCTGAGGTAAAGTAGCTCTGTCAGAATATCTTTTTTTCATTTTGTCTTGTATTATATTACTTTTATTTCTTTCCCAGTTCTCGACTATTAACTTCAAACATGTCGATGTTATATTCGTATCTAATTATCTTTGCATGTTGGGGCTGCCTTACATTACTGAAAGAACCGATTTTGAAGGTGTTGTTTATGCTACCGAACCTACAATTCAAATCGGTCGTCAGTTTATGGAAGAAATAATATTTCACATTGAAAGAACACCCAAAATCAAACTTGCGTCAAAGTGGAAAGATAAATCAGTTTACCAAAACCTTCCTCTGCCGGTTAATTTATCTTCCTTGCCACCTCATTTATGGAGACAAATCTTTACCAGCAAAGAATTAAATAGTAGTTTCTCTAAAGTCAAAGTAATTGGCTATGGTGAGAAAATCGACATTTTTGGTGCCTTTCAGATCAGTGCTCATTCTTCTGGTTATTGCATAGGGTCATGCAATTGGCTTATTGAGACAGCTCACGAAAAAATTGTTTACCTTTCAAGCACCTCAACGTTAACTACACATCCAAAACCAATTGATTATGGACCGTTCAGGAAAGCTGATGTTATGATAATTACCAACCTCACACAAACTCCGATTTGTAATCCTGACAATATGTTAGCTGAGCTTTGTTCTCGTGTTACAGCAGCCTTGGCCAGTGGAGGAAATGTTTTAATTCCTTGCTATCCATCTGGAGTAATCTATGATCTATTTGAATGTCTCATTCCTCATCTTGACAATTCTGGGTTCAGTACTACACCAGTTTACTTTGTATCACCAGTTGCTGATCAATCTCTTGCTTATTCTAATATTCTTGCTGAGTGGCTTACAACTAATAAACAAACCAGAGTGTATCTTCCAGAAGAACCTTTTGGACACTCTTATTTAGTACGATCTGGTCGTCTTAAACACTATCAAGGGATACACGTTGAAGCTTTCAGTAATGATTATAAAAGTCCTTGCGTAGTGTTTACTGGTCATCCATCTCTTAGATTCGGGGATGTAGTTCATTTTATTGAATTATGGAAATCTTCTCCAAATAATCTAATAGTTTTCACTGAACCAGATTTCCCTTACAAGGATGCCTTAGCGCCTTATCAGCCTGTTGCAATGAAAGCCATTCACTGTCCAATAGACACTTCTCTAAATTTTTTTCAAGTGAATAAACTCATCAGGGAAGTCAAACCCAGTAACGTTGTTATTTCAGAAAAATACACTTCACCTCCTCCAATGTTCGATCTTAAAACAGATCTTATTGTCGATCCGGGTCCAGGTTCGGAACTAATTACTTATAAACGTAATGAGACAATTAGAATCAAATTGAATCGCAAATACGAAAGAGCTGCTATTGATAGCGATTTAGCCTCAAGTTTGGTTCCTGTGGAATTAAAATCTGGTGTTTCAGTGGCAACGGTTACAGGAACATTAATCGCAAAGGATAATAAATTTAAGTTAGAAACATTAACAGCAAACGAGATTAATGAAATTCGACGGAATAAACAAGGACAGGCAATCCCACCTCAATTTTATACTTATGGCACTCTTAATTTACCTATGTTCATGCAGTTACTCGGTAAAGCTGGTATTTACGATGCTACTATTGAGCAAACACCTAACGGTTGCATTGTCCACCTTGTAAGTATCACTTTGATCTTGTTCTATCATAAATTAAGTTTTTTTCTCATATCTATCTTTTTATTTTACAGAGAAGCGAAGATGCATTTGTAACAATAGACGATTCCTTGACTCACATTGTCTGTGATGCTAACGATTCACTAAGAATTTTGCTTAAAGATTTAGTTTATCAATGTTTGAAAAAGATTTAACCAAATAACAGTGCGATCTTTTTTAGAATGTGTAAAATTAATAGTGTATTCATACATCTACATCTTCATCTACATTTATTTATACATATATATATATTAATATATAATCAATTTGTTTATTTAAAAGTTAATTTTCACGCGAACCAATAAGGCGAAATGTCCATTAAAGACGCATTTTGAAGAAATAATGAAAAGTTTACCAAAAAGAAGTTATATCTTTCTCATTCTCCATTTTGATTTTTTTCTTATTTGTCTGGAAAATTGCTAAAAAGCCAGTCCAAAAAGAAAGAAAAGTTATTAATTATTTAAGGAATGGAATTACTCCAAAAATATGTATTTGCGTATTTGTTTTTTTTATTCAATGAATTTTTTTTGTGATATTCGGAGGAGCCACGATCTTTGGTTATTAATTGTAAAGTTTAACTTTATAGAAATTTTCCGGATTTCTAATAAAATGACTAAGAGTGCATTTGCACTGAATTATTTGACGAATAGAAGTTGTCTCTCAAGGATTATCGCACAGTGGTCAAAATCACTTAACCATCGATGAATGATAGTTTGTATAATTATGTAGTATATAGTCGTAACAAGAGTTTAAATAATTTTTTTAAATAGTGACTAGACTATTTAATCTATTTTAATATCACAGTCAAATAATTGTGCAAAAGAATCTAGAAACAAAGGAATTGTCTTGTCGATTGGAAAATCTTGACCAATTTCTCTGGATATAGAAGTGACTTCTTTGCCTTGAATACCGCAAGGTATAATATGATCGAACCAGGATAAATCATTATTGCAATTAAGACATGTTCCGTGAGTTGTTACGTGCCGTTTCCCATGAATCCCTATGGCAGCAATTTTGCGTTCATCTTGAACCCAAACTCCAGGGTATTCTGAAATAGTTGATACTTTTTGATTTTTAGGTAAAACCTTCTTAACTGCGTGTATTACAGTTTCCTCTAAACGATGCACATAACATTTTATTGACTTGTTGGTAAAGAAACATCCTAAGTAGAGTACAGGATAAATGGTTAACTGACCGTATCCATGAAAGGTTATTAAACCTCCTCGATCTGTTGAAACAAAATCAGCTCCGAGTGACTTTAATGAATTGATTAGCTGCATATCATAAGGAGCTCGTCTAACTCCAGTTGTATAAACAGGCTCATGTTCAACCAAGAGTAGTTTATTCTCATAGTGATTAACCTCTAATGGCAACGATGACGGTGATTCTTGGTTCAATTGTTTAATCAATTTGTCCCTGGCAAGACATTGAGCCTTATAGGCAGCAGCATAATTCAACCTTCCCAAATTAATCACTTGAACAACAGGCTTGGACATATTTCTCTTTCACCATAATTGAATTAATTCAATTTAATAAAAGATTTAGTCAGAGTATTTATTTCAAAAGAAAAATAACAATTAATAAGCAATTGAGAAACACAAACGATTTCATAGCCGTATGAGAAAAAATAAATGTACCATGTGACAATCATATGGTAATTTCACTCCACAAACACATTTCGATACATTATCAGAACGAAGGAGAAGTTAAGATTTAAACATTAAATAATTAGCAGAAAACATCATTTAATACAACTAGCTATCGAAAAAATCATTCCACGGTTAATTAAATCAATTAATAGCAATTAAGTAATGAAGCTGTAAAGCATAAATGAACTGAAAGATTCTTATTGACTGTTTCTTCCACCAAAACTTTGTTAATGATCCTGTTTAACACAGGTTCTTAATGGGAAATGATGCATTGAGGCTCTGACTTTTCTGAAGACACTTGACCTCGGAGGATTACGACCCTCAGGTGACTGATCCCATCCCAACCAATTTTCAGTTACTCCCTTTAGCTAATTAGAAGTGTGAAATGATTAAAAAACCACTAAAAGCTGCGATGTTTTCAGATAACTCTTCAGGGATCGTGTTTTAGATTGAACTAACGAGTTACTTAGAAAAAAGTTGAGTTTATCCTGATAATAAATAAGTAATCCTTGAAATCACGAACAAAGTGGGACAAAAATGAGATCAGTTCCGATAATGGGCTTGATTCTATAAGAAGTAAAATGGAGATTTGTAAATATTTGAATTTTATAAGCAAAAAAGCACGATCTCATCTGATACTAATTGTTACCCAAATCATACCCTTCAGTAAAGTACCAAAATGGGTTTGGTTTGCTTCGAGTTCTTTTTTTGATTTGGGTTCACCAATTTGATTATTTTGATCCTGGCTTGATCATATGATTAGAAACTTTGTTTTGTTCCCGTTCTTCTGTTCTTAACTCCAATTTTTCAATGTTGAACAATGGAATAAAACAAAGAGCAATTGTTCCTGAAAACATGAACAAATACTAGACTAAAATCTGCCTAATCACCAATTCAACTCATTTAAAATTCTCGGTCTCTTGGACATTAGTCTATTGTAATCAATGTCTGTTGAAATTTCAATTAGAATTGTTTTAAAGTAAAGGCTAAACCTTGGAACAGAAGTTTAAAATCCACCCTCACGTGGATTTCCTGTGTTTCTCATTTACTATAATTATTTTCTTTATTATTCAACATAATTAGACAGCATTATTAACATTGGTGAAGAGTAAGCATAATCCTGAAAGGTATGCGATTTAAACTTCATTACCTACATCACTAGACCTAGATTCCAAATGACGTTGAAACAGAAGGATAATCTTCATGAAATGAGATAAAAATTATGTTTCAAGTATTTTATGGCTTAATTATTCGATCTTCAATCTCTTATAATGGTGAAATGAACTAATAAAATGATGTTTCCAGTTGATGATAACTTGAGAGACCATGGAACCAATGATAATATCAGATATTTACATATCTTTTGTACATTTGATATTCAGATAACCAGTTATTGCAAAATCAACCTTTTAGTGTCATTCACGATCTATTTAGGACAAATTGAGTTCCAATAATCGATATATCAAAATCATTTAATGAAATATTTGATCAGATGTATGTTTAGTAAATAAGCAAGAATAGTTTTCTGTCGAAATCATTGGATTGTCAACAATGAATGCATGATTACAGTAATCATAAGGACAACATTTTTTAAATGGTCAAAAATAAAAAAAGCAAATAAATGAAAAAGTGAGCTTAAAAAATAATACATTTGTTTCGATTACATGATCGGTTGATCAGTCAATTAGATTTGGTAGCATTAAAAAGGTACACGAATGCACAACATATTCTGATTGTATGATATTCAGATTCAAAATTAGATTCTCGCAGAAAAGATTGTCATCTTGGAATAGTTAAATCGTTAAATTTTTGATTGTAATGATGGCGATTTAAGATAATTAAGGAGTAAAAAAATCAGGACATAATTTTTTGATGACTTTTCATTTCATTGATTCAAAAGTCATCAAAAAGTCAACAGCAAGTCAGCAAAGTCAATGTACACAACGTGATACAATCAGATTTGTTTTGATCAATTGCATCGTCAGCTCAGCTCAAAGTTGGTTCCTTTGATTTGTAAGAAACTGGAGCAATTTGAAATGAATCATTCATTTTCCGTTCTTTGCTATTCCGAATCCCATAGAAAAGGTAAATTGATAATCCTGTTGATAGAAATAAAAATAAAATTAATACAATTTAAATCAACGGCGTCCTCGTTAACTGGCTCATTAACACTTATTAAATTCCAACGACAATACTAATGGATGTAATATCGATGGATTATCATCAACTAAATGTTAACCTTAATGTTAGTTAAATTTAGACAGTTAATATACTGGTTTTGAATGTGTAACAAGGAATGAGGAGAAAAATTTCCAATCAAAGAAACTAACCTATGAGCAACCAAACCGCGAAACGAATCCAGGTTATGAATGTAAGCTTCATCATGAGATAGATGTTTATGAATATTGAAATTATCGGAATAAATGGAACCCAAGGTACCTGTGAAAAGAACAAAAAAACTCAATGTGAAACAATAAATCTTGGATTTCTGTCACCATCATTTTTAGATTAACATAAATGATATCAGCATCATGAAGGTTAATACATAAATTGTAAATTGTAATAGAGTCATTTGTCTTTTTGCTTTCCTTTGTCTACCTGAGATGTTTCTTCTGTGATTTTTTTCCTTTTAAATTTCTTTTTTACCTGAAATGAGATGTTGGTGTTTGCCTGAGGTTGTCGGTAGAGAGCAATGCACAGGCTAATCAAGTACGCCAACGATGCACCAACTACAATTAGCGATATTTTATCTAATTGACTTAGATTCTTTTCAAGAGTGATAAGTAATAAATCCAATAGAGTTATATTTCCACCTGAAAGTACAGAAGATGAAAAAAATTAATTATTAGGGAAATACAGATCATTTTACTCTTAAAGGAGTAACTGTTAATGTATACTAACATATGATGGTGATTAAAAATTTAGATATAAGTGATGTTTCACGATTAGGTAAGGTGATCTCTGCTGAATTGAAGACTCTCATTCTAAATTTATTGATGACTGGTAAGAAACCAGGATTGTTTGTTAATGGAGTTGGCGATTCCGGTCCAGAATCTGATTCGGGACTAATTGCTCTTTCACTATCATCACATGGTTCCTTTTCAACGTCGTATCTATGAGGTAAGTTAAAAATAGAAAAATGTTAGACTTGGTCAATGATCATTAAGTTTGAAGGTGATTAATAAATGTGACTCCTGTTATCAAACAGTAGAAATTATAATTACAAAAAAAACACGGAAGAGAAAAACAAATAAACAACAATATGGAATTGATAAAACAATCGCAAAGCTTAAAACTAGCAAAAAATGAAAAATAAAAAGGTAAATAATCGATTGAAAAATTTACAAAAAAAATGGTTAATTGATAGGTGATTACATGTAGTTAGCTGGATAACTCACAAATCGAACTGACTTGTTGATTGGGTTAGCGGCTCGCATTCAGAAGCAATAAGAGAGTCACTTTTGCTTGAGAAACGGCGGTTAAAATGTGATTTCGTGGATACGATTGAAGGTTCGTATCTGAATGTTAGTTAGGTAGTCAAATTTGGACATTTGGTTAGTTAGAAAGGGCCAGATATTAATGATGATAAGAGAGAAAAGATAATTAATTGTTAATAGAGAGGAGCAAATTTTATTAGATTTGATAGGTCTTTTGGTTTTACCTGAGAATCAAGATTGAAACTGAAACTAAAGTATAAGCGAGAAGAGTTCCAATAGACATCATGTCAGCTAGTTCATCGACATTGAAAAAAACTGCCATAAGACCAGCAAATAGTCCCGTAGTGAGAGTAGCAACCAGTGGACTTTGAGTTCGAGGATGAATATGTGCAAAGAAACGGAAAATAAGTCCATCCGATGCCATTGAGTAAAGAACTCGAGGCATTGGAAACATGGCACCAAGTAGACTGGCAGAGAGTCCAGCAAGAACACCAATGGTGATGAACCATCGAGCAAATGAAAGACCAGCTATTTCAAAAGCCAAAGGCAGTGGAGCTTCAGCGGTCAGTAAATAATAGGGACAAATTAATGTCTGTATTGCCGAGACGCCAAAATAAGCGAAGAATGAAATTAACAATGAGAGGACAATGGCTATTGGAATCGATTTTTGAGGATTATTGGCTTCTTCTCCGGTTGTTGCAATAACGTCGAATCCAACAAAACTGAAAAAACAGGTGGACGCTCCTCTCATCATTCCTGAAAAACCAAAGGGAAAGAAACCACCGGTTCCAGCGGCTTCTGGAAGATTGTCTTTGACTGGCTCAAGAGCCCAATTGTGAAAGTCAACTTTAAATGATCCACAGATAACGACAAACGTCACAATAGAAAGGTTGATAGTGGTGAATATCCCATTGAATCTTGTTGATTCTTTCACTCCAGCAGCAAGCATAACTGGGAAAGAAAAGCAAAAATTATCAATAAATGATGTAAAATGTGATTCAACAACTTACTGGCTAGTAATATTGTCAGGATAAAAGCAAACAGATCGGGATATTTCGACATATGTGGCACGTCTATCGGCATCCATTTTCTGAAGTAAGAGGACATTGTTTTGTTGAACAACGAATCCAAGTAGTCACTATAACCTCGGGCAACTGTTGCAGCTCCTGAAAAATCGTATAAAAATCAAAATAAAGAAATGAAAAAATGTTTGCTTGTGGTATTTCATATTAAATTTGTTTTCACATAGAAAAATGAGCAAACAATGAATAAAAAATCACAAAAGCGCTAAAAAATGGAAACGTACTTATGCAAAATGAACGATTGATTAAGTTGAAATGTCTTACCTATTACATACTCAAGAAGCATATTCCAACCAATGATAAATGCAATAAACTCTCCAACTGTAACATAACTGTAAATATAAGCGGAACCAGCTTTTGGAACTCTAGCTCCGAACTCGGCGTAACAAAAACCAGCAAGTACCGAGGCGATTGCGGCAAAGAGGAATGAAAAAACAACTGCTGGACCAGCATTATTACCTGCAACATTACCAGATATAACGTACATGCCAAGTCCAAGGGTACTTCCAATTCCTATGAAGATTGAGTGGGAAATCAAGTTGTGTTGAAGAAACAAAAAGTTTAAAAAAACAAAACAAAATATTGCAATAAACGAAAAGTTAACTTACCAAGAGCCGTTAAATCAAAAGTAGTCAAACATCGATTCAAAGCACTCGGAGAGGGACTAGTGTCAATTTTTTTGCGCCTAACAAGAGCTTTACCAAAAGATTTTAAATCCATTTTAGTTGGATAACAAGCTGACAAATAAAGATGATTCAAAAGTTAACTCTTTGTTTCTTTAGTTACTAAAGTTGCTGTTGATTTTGATGGTGGTGTTACTGGTTCCAATCGTGCAACTAGGGCTGAAGCTTCTGGTCGAGACGATATAATCACTGGAACGTTGAACAACCAAAGAAGAGATGGAAACAACAGAATCAACAAATGGCCTTTTGTCTCAAGGTAGGTAAGTATACAAGAAATACAAAATTGTGAAGCTCATCAGGAAAGAGAAGAGGTTTAACTGAAAAGAGAAGCACAAAATGAAAAAGGGAGCTTCAAAAAGATGATGATGATGATGATGATGATGATGGTGGTGGTGGTAAATAGAAATGTGAGTGAGATTGAGAAAGGGAGGGATGTTAAGAACGTTAATTTAACAAAAATGAGTAGTTATAATGATCATCAGAGAAAGCAGAAACATAATAACAATAATTATACTGGATAGACTCAGAGGTAAATAAAAAATTGGTTGAAAGGAAAACATAAGTTGACTAAATTTCATAATACACTTACGTTTAGAGAATCGAAGATGATTAAACCTACGTTATTGTTCAAATATCACCATTACCATCATCATTGTTATCATCACCATGTATTTAATCAACATAATCACCAATGTACAAGAAATGTCTCAAAGGAGTCTTGGTGTGTCTGTTGTATTCAACACTAGCGTTAACAGATTCATTATCTTGCTAAGTGTATTATTCCATATTTTATAAGGTAAAATGACAGGGAAAGAGAGAAACATGAATACTATAATTAAGATAGTTATTAACTAACTATTTGTACAATCAATTTGATCAACAACGAAGGTCAGTGTAAAAAATACAATCAACTTTTTGTATCTAGAATTATTTGGACTCCCTTTCTTTTACTGTTACTCAATTTACCAGTTTTCCCTCTTAAATATAAACATTGCTTAATCTTGAAATTGGTTCAATTTGATTTTTGTAATTCATGTTTAATTATACACGAGCGAGACAGCGAAGATAAACATGGAGATGATTTTGGGTGTATTTAGTGAAAAAGCTAAGAAGGAAGACAACAACCGGATAGATTCATCATTGTCAACATGATGATTTTCTTACCATATGGAAGCAGTTAACACAATGAAAATCACTTATAAACCATGGGAAACTTAAGTTGATTATTTTGGTTTGAAGTTTTATTTCAGATTATCCAATTTGATTATTCAATTTTTAGGAAAGTATCTGGATTTAATTAGACAAGTTTTATTGGTTTGATATCTAGACAGGACACATTTAACATTTTTAGACTTTTTGAATATCCACTCAACGTCAATTCAAATGAGTATAAATTCAGATGAATAAATAAACCATGTATACATCATCATATCAATTGTTTACTCGTTAGAGTCTCTGTTAAAATTATGGCTTCAATTAAATTAATCTTTTTTCTAGGTACAATTAGATGTGGTAATTATAAGCATTTTGCCTGATTACAAAAAGACTCTAGGCCTTTAGGGTCAAGTATAAATTTTGATTGTTTCAATGTAATTATGAACAATATGGTGTCATTTGAGGACTCTTGGCTCTCCCAGACTTTTGTCTGTTTGAGATCAAAGCTTTAATATTATGATAACAATAATGAAGATGAAAGAGTTGGTTAACAGCTAACAATTAGAAAGGTAATAATAAATGAAAAACGATTAAGAAAACACTAGGAAAAATAAAAATGATAAGCTCACTTACATAAAAACATCAAAACAGTAGATTAACCGTCCAATGTAACGAGTATATCACCATCAGACTTTAATAACTTTGGACGAACGGAATTTTGAATTTGATCAATTTTAGGTTAATGGATATAATAAAGACAAGGAAGTCTGATTTTCTTTGTTACATGGGCTCAATATTGGTCAGGTAGAGGAGCAAAGAAAATTGAAAACAACACAGAATTGAGTTTGAGTAAATGGAGACTCATTTCTCAATGCAAAGCAAATTTTACTGGAAATCCTTTTGACAGCAAATGAGTGATGATCTTTGGTAATAATGATGGTAATTTAGCATATCTTTCATTAAGCAACAGATTGGTTTCATTGTAATGAAAAATTACATGCATTACCTCATTTCATGATTTCATCTCTCACCACAGGACATCAATCAGGTTTGTATTCATACTCTCTGTTGTACACTTTTCAACAAATTTTATCATGTTATAAAATCAAAGAATAATTTGACGGATTTAAAACCTGAATTAGGTGATTACAAAACAATAATATGTAAATAATTAAATTTATGAAGCGAAATGTGATACTTTGAATAATGATTGTTACTTGAAACATTTAGGCATAAAGTTATGGGTAAAATGCATCGAATGGATCTAGACTGGTTCTGTTTATTAAATTAAACTAGCTTCAAATACGCGAATCAATTGAATCTCAACAAGACATTGCACTCAAAATGCACAAAAATGCTTACATTAACAGATAAAATAAGGAATGGAATCATGATTAACCGTTTTTTTGACATCACCATAACAAATGGTTGATTAATGATGAGGTTAAAAAATGTCACAATAGATTAATTAAACAAACTATTAAAAGGATAGAAAATTGGAAGATAAACAAAATTGAAATGATTTATTAGTCGAAAAATTGTTTTTATGAGAAGGCACTCAGAGGCCCTTACAAAAGGATTTAATTTTTCGAGGGAAACATTTAAGTCAAAATGCAAAGTGAAGAAAGTTAAAATTAATAAAATTCTATGCTTACATAAAAGTAAGCAATGTTATAATCACTCAACAGGTATAAATGCAGCAAGAATTTCAGAGATGCAGCTAAAAGTGAGAGAAAATATTAACTATTTTATCATTTCCTATCAATAATATAAATTAAGAAATGATTTCAATTTAAAATAGTTTTCAAGTAGATAAATGAGAATAAAAGAATTGAGATGGTTGAGATTAAGATTCACTGTTTAACAGCCAATCGGAATTTTGATTAGATCTTCGTAGTTTGGACCAGGTTTTTTTATTCAATGGTAATCGAGCAGGTCGCAGCTCAAATGCGAATGAGTTTACTTGAGGTGCCTGCTTTGGCGGTTGACTATTAGGCTGCCCATTAGAGTTGCCATTTAGAGTGCCATTTAAAGCCGTACTTTTTTCCTTTACACGATTTAGTCGGTCCTTCCAATGAGCTTTCAATATTCGTTCAATTTTGTTCCTTACATTATCACAATCTTCTTTGAAATGGTTATCACAGCAATTCATCATAACGTTAGTATAATGTTTAATCAATGAGTGATTAGAACAAGAGGAAGATAATGAAGATGAAGATGAGCAGCGGGTCATTGGACCAATACTGTCACGAACTCCATCCCAATCATCATCATCATCAGTATCATCATCATCCATTTGTCTTCTGGGCCCATCACCATTTTTGTTGCCTTTTTCTAAGACATTATTCACAGGAATTACATCTTTAGATGTTTTCGTCTTATGATCAGATCTTTTCTTTGTTAATTTTCGCTTAATAGTAATGACATCATTACTTGCATCACTAGCATTCTTATCACCATTGATTTCCCCATTATCTTTCCCGCCATTTTCATGTTTACCATTTAACCGTTTTTGGTCATTAGAGTTGCTTGAATGGTCAGTCGGGGACTTAAGATTTCTTCTCTTCCTCTTGGTTCGACCAGCATCGACATTAGTCACGTCTTTTTTGTCCTGATTATCAACGTTAAGAGATGGTTCTAGATTATCCTGCGCAATTAAAAAAATATGAAGATTCGCCCATGTTATAGATATTAGAATAAATTCGCAGTTTAGACTTACATTTGACGATCCATTAGTACCAGTTTTCTCTGATACTGAGCTAGCTACAAGAATAGAAGGTGCAAATATCGAAACAATTAAAAGACAATAGATCTTATAATCAAGAATTGTAATTTAATACTTACCATTATTTGGTTGTTTCTCCGTTTGACTAGCGCCATTACTGAAAGTATCAGATCTTTCTGGAGGTCTCCAGATCACTCGAACTTTCTGAATTCGCTTATTTCGATTTACAAAGAGACCTTTACCAGGCCAAAATGACATATTTACATAGAATTTGATTGACACGCAGAAATAAAAATATAATTAATCAAGATATCAAAACTCATTACAGGAAAAACACAAACTAACAAAAGAAAGGACTCAATCCAAAGATACAGTATATCTAAAAGAAAGATCCGATATTTATGAGTCCCTTCAAAACAGTTGTGAGTTGTTGGAAAATAGCAAAGATTTGATGATCTCTACTGAATAAATAAATTCTGTTCATCTTTTGTTTATATTTACAATAATCTTCTGTTTTTACATTAATTGGATCTCATCTCTTTTAAGTCCGGTAAGTTCATTATAGTTTCATTACTATGCAAACTCTAGTAAACCTTATCCGTCTCTTGCTTTTCTTTCTTTCTGCTCAGGACAATTGTTGAAATGGCTAATATTGACATCCATAATTCGTTTCGAGAATTGAGAAATGGGAAAAAGATACCGATTAGACGGAAGGAGCCAGATTTGAAAAAAAGGAAAAAAGTTGAACAGGAAGTTCAAATTAGTGATGAAGTAGAAGAAATTAATGAAGATAGTGACAACTTAAACGAGGAACCAGAAGAAAAAGATGAATCTGAAAATGATGATGAAGAATCGGATAACAACGATTATAACAAAGGATATTATGCTGATGTCACTGATGAATTAAATAAAATGAAGAATGATCTTTCCTTCGAAAAATCGAGTGATGTACAGGTATTTTTAAAAAAAGTTTGTTTATCATTCAAATTTGTTAATCTGTTCTCTTCGTTTGTTCTTGTCTGTTCATATTCAGAATATTAATTTGAGAAAACTAGATACCAAACCACCATCAGGCAACTGTGCAAAATATACCATTTGGATCTCTATTTTAATTGCTATTGTTGGTATTCTTGCTGTTTGTTTAAATAGTGGACTGATGGCAAACCGTGATCGTGATAATCAAAGTGATAAATTAGTGTTATGGAAAAAAGCTTTTACTAATTTACTAGATAAATATGGAGACGCTTTACCCGAAATAAGCCAAAAAGTGATAAATAAAAGTGTTCAAAGTGTTTTAAAGAGACAAGTTCCTTCTGAAAAGTTCAACAATTGTGAACCTGCGGTAATTCTGTTGATCGGATCCAAGTATAACATGCAAGCGGTTAAATGTATTTTTCTAGAGTTGTCTCGTTCAGTTGCCAACATTTTTGGGGAAAAACAATCTCCAGTTCTTAATGCTGAAAAAATGACAAGAATCGACCTGGATAATCAATTTCACGATATTTTAGGGCATCAATCTTTGCATTCAATTGCACTGGATGGAATTGAACGGTTGAAAGGAGATGATGCTCTCTCATTACATCCTTTTACTGATCATGATAAAGCTCCTTACCTTGATGTTATCATTATTTTGACTGCATACTCTAATTCCCGTTTCACCAATTCAAGTCTGCAAATTCAACAAATTGATAGTATTGCCAATAACATCTTGGAACTTTCTTGGGGCCAAATTCTTCCGTCAGAACAAGTTGCAGGATTATTAAGCAGAATAACTCCAAGTGTTGCCATTGTATCAGATACAAACGAAAGCCAGAATTGGCATTGTGAATAGATTATTCCAAACTTTTAATCAATTTTACTTTTTCAAAAACTTTTCAAAGTGCTTCCAAATACTTAGCAATTTGTGCTTGGTTAATAACAAAACTACGCTCTAATTTTGATTAAAAATTGTCGCATTTTAACTCAGAATTTCAAAGTTCAAGTTTTAAGAGAATATCTTCTGACTAATTTATTTAAATCGGTTTTAATTATTCCTCAATCCTTTGCATTAATAATCGTTATTTTACAAATACTAAAAATATTAATTTCAACAACAAAAACAATTATTCATCGATAAACTATCGAAAAGATATCGATAACTTTCTTCCATGTTATCGATGTGTGTAAACAGTACTTCCTCAAAGTGGAAAGTTGAAAACCTCAGCTGATGTCTATTTTTGCCAGCAATTACTTATGAAATGGTCTCGATTTAATCGGTAAAATAATTTTTCTAGGAATATCAAGAGTATTCTCTAATAGACATATCTCAGAAGGTGAGTTGTATCGTGTTTTTGATCTCTTAAAATCTAATTTTGGTTTATTATCTTATTTTTTAGATGGCATCAAACTCTACTGATGATGCAATCAGCAATCGTGAACCTATCAACAAATTATTGTTAACTTGGCTTTTAGCATGGAAAAATGACTGTGCTCGCATTGGATCCAAAATGGAATTTGTATATCTTAGAGCAATTAAATCCTTACAAAGTCACAAGGAAAATTTATATTCTGGCGCGGATTGCAATGCGTTGAAATATTTTGGAGATAAGATTTGCTCGCGTATTGACAAAAAGATTGCTGAACATTTCAATTTACCCTCCGAAACTGGCCAATCAACTAATAATTTACCATCTTCCCAAGATTTACCTATGAGCCAACTGGAAACAGATGAACCAGGTCCATCATCTCAGTCTAGTCAAATTTCATCTCAGTTGTCTCAAAGTTCACCATCAAAGAAAAAAACAACAAAAAAGAAGTCAGACAGAAAATATATCCCAAGATATAGATCGGGAGGATATGCTATTCTTATGGCTCTGTATAGAGCGGAGTTAGAGCATGATCTTGACATGTTACCAAAAAATGAGATTCTCCAGAGGGCTCAGCCTTATTCCGACGAGCCAATGATAAATCCCAATGGAATTGGATATTCTTCATGGTCATCAATGAATACACTTATCAAACATGGATTTATAGAGGTAAAAAAACATCGCTATTCGACTTATCGCTTAACTGACGCAGGTCGTGAAATCGCTGGTAGATTGGTTTCCACTGAAGAAGAGATGAATGAAGATTTTGTTCCCATCAATGGCCGTATTGTTCTAGAACCAGGAACCTTTGATATATATCTTATCATCGATTCAAGAGAGCAATACTCTGGAGGTGGATCTGATATGAGAAAAACTGGGATTATTACTGAATTTATGAATCGTGAGATAAAATGTCAAATGGCCAAACTTCCAGTCGGTGATTTTGCTTGGGTAGCAAGAGAACGGCTTGACAATGATTTACGATTAGCTACTCAACCTTATAGAAAAGAATTGTTATTGGACTACGTTATTGAAAGAAAACGTTATGATGATTTAGCGTCAAGTATCAAAACAGGACGATTAGGCGAACAAAAATATCGTCTACTTCATTGTGGGGTTAGACGGCCTATGTATCTGATAGAAGATTTTGGTTATCATCGTCGAAATGAAAGTTTGTATCAGGCAATGTATCAAACGATTATGGACACAATGATTATTGATGATTGCCTGGTTAAACAAACTCGCAGTTATTCAGAGACAATTGATTATCTAGCCATGATGACTAAATATTTGACTTCCATGTATTCTTGTAGGAAACTTTATTCTTGCTCCAAAGACGAAATGATTTCAGGAAATATGAGTGCCAACCATTTTATGACTCTAAATGAATTTAATCTCTGCGCTGAAAAAATAACCAACTTTACCAGCCAAGAAATGTTTATCAAGCATTTGCTTAAATTCAAAGGACTCTCAGTGCCAAAGGCTAAAGCCATTGTGAATTATTATCAAACTGTTACAGCTCTATTGGGAGCATACGAGTTATGTGAGACCGAAAAAGAGAAAGAATTTCTATTATCGGAAATCACTTATGGCAACTTCGAGAGAAAACTTGGACCCAACCTTAGTCGAAAAATTTATCGTTTTTACAATACAAAATTAACTAATTCATCAGATTCTTCGAATGCATCACAGGATACTGCATAAATCAGCTTTATCACCAACAATCAATCTATTAAAGAGTTTATCACAATTTTATTTTTCCCTTTCAATTGTAAATAACATTTCTTGTTTACTGATTTCAAATTAAACCAATTGTTAAATTTTGACGGGAATATATTTTCTTTTGGTTAAATTGACCTAAATGACTTAATTGGAATAAAAATCCCCACTCCGTTTCGGATATGGCCAATACATATTACATATGTATTAGCTTTCGAGTAAGAGTTGCGTTATAAAAATAATGGACGATTTGGATACGAGTGGCTGAACAAAGTCCCTTTAATTTGGTCATGACGGAATAAAATCAACCCCGTTAACTTATTGAAATTCTTTCATGTTATTGATACAGTTATTAATTACGATTCGCTATGTTTTAATCTTGTTACATAATTAATCTATGATGATTATTCTGTATATTTATTATGATAGTCTGATTTATTATTTTATACTGATCAGATCAGTGTAATCTCGTGATGACATTGAAACATTGGGGTGTTTCAAGCATGATATTACAAAAACTATCATCAAACTGAGGTGCTTGTAACATGCAAGTGTAAATTGAACATTTAAGTTCACAATCCAAGGTTTGAAAGAGATTCTAAAGTTTTTGTTTGCATTCATTCAGATGTCATCAAACGTTGAATTACTTTTTCTCAGTTTAATTTAGCATCAGTTCTAGTCATATATTTTTATGTGAATTAATCATAAGTTGAATCTTTAGAAACTAATAGACCCTTCTACGATATCAGAATAAATCATATTCTTTTCATCATTCTGTGATAACTATTATATTTTCATTTCTTGTTAATCTAGGAGCAAAGAGTCGGGTCCAATCTAGAACAATAAAACACCCAAAGAAAGTGGTCATTAAAACAAAATAATCAAATTTAGGAATATTTTGATTTAACGAGTGTAAATCATATTTAAAATGGATAGCATTTCGTTTTACGAATATCTAAATTTGATGAAATTCGATTTTTGTTTACTCATCTTTGCCATTTCAACCATGTTACAAAATGTTGTTACAACTCAATTAATGGAGGATAAATTGTGCCTTAACCAATTGAAGCTGGGTGATTCCTTTTGTGCAAATTTTGCATCGTACCCCAATACAACTGAAACCCAAAAGATCCTTCAAGGAGCCAATTCCTTTAAAAACTGGCAATTCGTCATAGTAAATGCGCCCGCTTTGCTATTGGCTCGGAAATTATCCTCGTTATTTCAAACTAATGTTGACAGCACCTATGATCGGATCACTTTTTTTGTTGTCAGGCTTGTTGGTTAATACATTTATCTTTGAAGCTCGTCAGTATATTCAATGATTTCAGCTTGTCTCCAGTTTTACGGAATTAACATTTCCATTTTTCATCTTTAGATTGGTGGTTTCTGCTCTTAGCTCATATACCATACGCTTTAAGTGGCGGAGTATTCCTGATTTTCAGTGCTGTCTATTCGTCCATTCCATGGGGAACACCGATTCATCTAGTTATTGTTCGCTTCGCCGTGATTGAGTTTTTTGTTAAAATATGTGAGTAAACAATTAAACCACAACAATACATAATAATTCAGATTTAATTTTTAATATCAGCAATGATGAGTTCCAGCTATGCGAGTGGCAAGCTTCTCGATATGGATCCATGGTTCCATGGTCAACGTAAAAACTATGCTGGAGTTTTCATAGTTTCATTGTTACTTAACTTTTTCGCATTGCTGCTTTCACTTTTGATGAAGACCAGTTTTCCCATACCAAAGGAACCCGAAAAGGATAACAAGTCTTTATTGCAAGTTGTTAAAGATGTTTTCCGTTTATCTCGAGTTAATGAATTAGCAGCCATATTTGTTAAAGAAAGGCCCAACCAGAAAAGAACCCAATTGGCACTTTTGATTTCCTCTGTGGCTATATGTACTGCTGCACTCAACAATGAAGACAGCATTGCCTATCAGTTTGCTCAACGTGTTTATGGGCTAACAGAGGAAGCATATACTTCAATGTTGACTCTGGTTTACATACCACCAACCATTGTCACTTCACTTGGACCTTCAATCTTGAAATCTTTTTTTGGCCTTTACGATTCATCTATAGCCATAATTGGATCTGCATCATTGGCGTTGTTTTTTGCCATTAGAGGAGTATTTTTATCGATAAGAGGTTACATTGCTGGATATGTTGTTGGTTCCTTTGCTCGAGTATCAAGTGTAGCTCTTCGTAGTGTGATAGTGGCAACAGTTGAACCAACGGAATCTGCTCAAATCTTTACTTTGACCACCGCTTTAGAAACCTTTGTTGGCTTAGGAGCAACTTTTTTGTACACTTCAGTGTTTAGCTTCACCATTGACAAACAGCCTGGAATTATTATGATTTTAATTGGATGCATATCGTTATATCCATTGTTTGTCAGCTGTTGGGTTAGAGTAGTACAATACAAATTTAAAACGGTGAAAAAAGGTTCGATCGATAATGAAAAGAATCGATTGATAGATTTGAATGAAGTTTCAGATGAAGGATGAATTTAGAGTTTCTTATGAAACAACAAACCTGGAAGTTTGATTGAAGAAATGAAATCTTTCGATCTTGAAACCCTTTTGAACAATGAACTTGTTTATTTTGATCATTTCGCTCCTTGTTCGGTGATAAGGGTTATACTGTTAAATCTGTGTACATAAATTTATAATTTAAATCAGCATCCAATTCGTAAGATATTTTATGTTATTAAAATGTTTTGTCATCGGCAAATTTCCTGATCAATGCAAAGTTATTTGTACTTTTAAGTGACATGAATAATTGAGAATAAGATTTTTTTTTTGAAATTAATATTGACGCATAAAATACTCTTCATAATTTCTGATAAAATTGCTCTATTCGTCAATACTGTTTGTAATAAATAGAACTGGCTAAAAATAAAACAAATATTCAACTTGATAATTAGCGTTAGGGCGATCACAATCAACTTTTCAAACAAATCTAGTTATCCACCTTGGATCATCCGGTGAGATTTGTAACAATTAAAAGGGTAAAATTAAGTTTTTGGGATAAAATTTAAACGATTTAATAGCAAGTTAATTCACTCACAATACATCATGCTTTTTGAGTGATTCAGATGCATTAAAGCTGAATAACATAGCTTGTGATGATCTGTGAAAAGGTTTTGCTGTGAAGTAATGTTCTTGGTTAGGTTTGAGTTATCTAGTGACAGCAGCAGACAATGGAGCCAGTTTCCTGCCAATACCAGAAACGAAAGTGTATATTGACTTATTGCATTTCGAACATAATTTTCAGAATTCGACCAGAAAATATAGAAAACTACGAATAAATTCAAAGTAAAATAACTGTCCATTTTGTGTATTAGATGCTGATAATTATTCTACATCGAATTATACTGACATCATTGTTGAAATCAAGTTATGTATCAATACTTATTTACATTATATATTCTAGTTACGGACGCTTTTTATGCTTTTGGAAATGAAAATGATCACATAATTGACTCATTGTGTTGTCTCAATGTCTCTTGTGACCATATAAAGGTACTTCTTGTAACTTAGCACGGCAGATAATTTATTGTTTGCAATCATTGATCAAATAAAACGCCAAGAAAATCACTCCTGATCTTGAAAATACTCGATAAGTTTTATTCATTTATTGTATTGCAAATGGTAAACAACGCAATGCTAAGCTCAATAAGTTGAACGGTTAATATCAGAATCACTATAAGGACATAAATAACAAATAATTGATAGAATCCTTTGTAATTTAATGATTTCCAACTGAGATCAACCGTTTTTCGAGGAACACTAGACTTGTGAAAGTCACATAAGGCTGTGGGATAAAAAGACAGTAAAAAGTCAACGTAAATATCGGCCTCTAGTTTTGGTAAAATTCCAATTTGAATCATCCGACGAGACCTGTGAAGATTGAGAAATCGCAAGTTAAACATTGGCTAGTAAAGTTTAGATAGTTTTAAAACAAAAAATGTAATGAATTCACTCACAAAGTATCAGACCTTCTTCTAAGGGATTCGGAGGCATTGTAACTGAAAAACAAAGCTTTCAATGAACTATGAAAAGGTTTTGCTGAGAAATACTCTATTTGATTGGGTTTGATAAGATCAGATTTCGAAAGGAGCAATGGAATCAGTTGTCTTCCAATACTAGAGACGAAGCTGACTACCTTTTCCCTTCTTTTGAACACAGGAATAGGTCCTAACGAGAAGGGTTCTCCTAGTCTTGCTGCAACGGCCCGTTCATAAACAGCAGCATAGTCTTTATTAACTTTGCTTTTGAAAAGATCGTACATTGAGATACCTTCAGTGAAATATGGTATCTTATTCTGTCTGATAACATCCTTTAATGTGTCGATCTTGTAATCCCTGTCTCCAACTATAGTTTGGGTGCTAAATGCAGCATTGAAGATGAATACTGGAAACATTAGAATAAACATTTGTACCAAGCAGAGCAAAGATGAACGACGAGGCAAATGCTGGTGCAATGAAACCCCAAAAGATTGGTAGATAGCTGTAACCAATGGTTCAATTTTGAAGTGTTTAACTGTGATCAATTCCAATATTAGTATGGCCAAAACAGCCAATAGTAAAGGAATTGCACTGATTGATGTTAGACTGGAAACAACTGCTGAAGTACCAGGATTCAAATTACGCGTACTGGCTATGTAGAACTTTTCTTCTGAAATGACAGAACTGAAATAACCAGGGGCCTTTTGCGTATCCAATGATAAGGGCAAGAGGCACATATCAGCTTTCTATTAACAGTATGCATAAGTCGATTATCAAAAGAAAGTTAAATTAGAGTGCAAACGCAATGTACAAGTTAAAACAACCATTAGATGTTTTTGCCTGACAGTTAGTTTGCACATTGTTACATGGACTGTACTTACACCACCTTGCATTAAACCCAAAACTCCATCATGATAGCCAGTTTCGGTTAGCAAACCCATTTGTCCTTCTTCAGGTAGAATGAATTTCAAACTAAGCAACAAAAAATTACTATCGATCGGAAATTAAATTGTAAGTAGAGGTAAAATTTCTTACTTGAAATGGCCATAATCCGAGAGAACGGCAGCAAATCGCTTAAGAGACTTAAAATGAGGAACAATTTGATTGCCTTCTTCAACAAATCCTTCGGTCAATGGTACCTTTAATGTATATTAAACAGTATTCAATAATAAACGATGAATTCAATCAGAGTTTAATTTCTTACCGAAAAAGCAGCGACAGTTAAATTAACTTTTTGCATTTTAAATGTGATTTTCACAAATTGACCAGCAAACAAAAACTAGGAATAATTTGCAAAGTAAAATAACTGTTCCTTTTATAATTTTAGTTCAACAAAACTTTTGGCATCTGCAAAAAGTCGTTTATTAACAATAAATTTAGGAATAGGCTTTGAAAGTGTATCATGTTATTGATATGCATAATAAAAATGAATTAAATAAAATGTAAATATTTTTGAATATTTTGATTTCGGTTCGATAATGAAGAATATAGCTATAATGTAGCTATTTAGGCATAATTTGACATACAATTAAATCAGGACAAAATATAATAACAAAGCATAATATTCCGTAATTATTCCAGTATTTCTTGTATCCTCGAGTCGCGAGTCGGTAAATATTAAAATGAAATTCTAATGATTAATAACAATGAAAAATATATTTTCAATGGTCTAGTGATTCAATGAGAATAAACACTTTTTGCAGATTTCCTAAAGGCTTGTATTCAAAAGCCCGTGTCTTGACTACAGCTCATTTTCAAATTGTGTTTAACCTATGAAATAAAGTTACTGTTTTGTGAATGTTAATGCTTATTCCTTTTCACCTTCAAAATGCTGGGAATTTCAAGTTGAAATCCATCCAGAAAAGGAGTGAAAGCTATCATGAAATGAAAAACGAAATCTGATTGAAGAAGAAGAATGTGATTTACTCATCTTCATCCCTATCATCATCATCTTGCTTCTTTTAAGATGGTTATTAGTTTCAAGTTCATATCTTTGTTCATTTTGCAGTAGAAACAAAAAACAGAATCAAAACAACAATTTTGTTGCGAACATTTTTGAAGTTATTTCGATTTACCTTTTGAAGATTTAGTTTTGATCCTTTATTTCATCGGCATCATTTTGTCTTCCATCTTCATCTTCTTCTCTCCCGAAGGCTCCTGTTCCAGTTCAAGTTGGTGAAGAGACATAAGATTATAAAGAAAAAACATATCGAAAAATCACTGAAATCAATTGTTTTTTGATGTCAAATTCATTCCTTCACTTCATCCTATTATACTTTTTACGCAACGAACAATTGAATCTCTCAAAATCACTGGCAATCAATCAAATTGGCCGAGTTGATTAAACAATTTTATTTACAAAAGTTGCAATGAATTGTTAACCCAATCTGGAATGGGTTTAACCAGAAAATTAATTATAAGGAAGGTGCATTAAGGAGTGAGCTTTCAACTGTTCTCAACTTTCACTTGGTAGTGTTGAAGCTGCATCATAACTGAATCCATTAAACCTAACAAAAGATTTCTCTCAGTGACCAATCTCGAGAAAATCGAAGTCGAAATTTAAACTTCGATCGCCTTTTGTACGGTTATTAAACCAGATTTTTTCATCAAAATCATTCTTCCAGGCTAACTTTTGATGGCCATTTAGGGAACGAACTAATTTTGTGCAAAAAAATCTTTGGCTTCTGAGTAAACCATATTTTCGACATTCGGCTCAAACTGGCGTTCCGAGCGATCTGAAAGAGCTAGGGAGCTGAAACTTATTTTGCAGTTACATAAATGGTTTGTGCACATTAGAAATTAATTGCTTTTTTCAATTTATAATCAGATCTCTTGTTTTTGGCGATTGGGCTTAAAACTTTGAGCTACAATAACTCGAGAAGAATATTGCTTACGATTACAGTTCTTGCGACAATTATTAGATTTTGTTATGGGCTACAATATAATATAAAAGAAAGTCAGATAAAATCTGAATAATGCTCCAGGTTTCTGTAATAAAGAATATCCTTCTAAGATTTGTGTTTTAGTAACCATTTATCTTTCTGGATCTAACAGCATAAGAATAAATTGCTATAACTCTTTTTGCATGATCTTAAATCATCTAGTATTGTAATACAACATAATCTAAAACAAAATCTAATAATTGTCGCAAGAATTGTAATCGTAAGCAATATCTTTCTCGAGTTATTGTAGCTCAAAGTTTTAAGCCCAATGGCCAAAAACAAGAGATCTGATGATAAATTGAAAAAAGCAATTAATCCTTAATGTGCACAAACCATTTGCGTAACTGCAAAATAAGTTTCAGCTCCCTAGCTCTTTCAGATCGCTCGGAACGCCAGTTTGAGCCGAATGTCGAAAATATGGTTTACTCAGAAGCCAAAGATTTTTTTGCACAAAATTAGTTCGTTCCCTAAATGGCCATCAAAAGTTAGCCTGGAAGAATGATTTTGATGAAAAAATCTGGTTTAATAACCGTACGAAAGGCGATCGAAGTTTAAATTTCGATTTCGATTTTCTCGAGATTGGTCACTGAGAGAAATCTTTTGTTAAGTTTAATGGATCCACTTTTTATCCCTCTACAGTTCCGCATTCATAAACTCATACCAATACACAAACCAAGTACCAAATCTCAAGTAAAAAGGCGCTTTATGCATTTCTCCTTTTGCAAAGCATAAGTTAAACGTTTAGCTTCAACTATTGACAGTTTGAATCTAAATCCTTTCATTTGCTGAAAAGAAAAGGAGATTTTTGGAGTTTTGCGTTCAATATAATTATTTCTTTGCATTAATTTGTATCTTTGGTCAATGTGCTGCTCTAATTGAAGGCTAACAATGAAAAAATAGCTCATGTTGAGAGGGAGCTATTGAGTTAAATTGAAGAAAATTGATGAACAAAAATCTCGTGTTTAGACTTGGGTATGGCGTGAATAAACTTGGAACCAATCGAGAACTTGGAATGAACTGAAATGATTTCTTTTCCCTCGAGTAAGTTATTCAGTACCTGAAATCGATCACTTCGCAGAACATAAACTTTCTGTCTAAGTTATGAAGAGTGACAAAACGTTATTAGTTGTGACTGGTTTTCTTTGGAATTAGATTGCAAAGTCAATTGCATGACCGTTTCTTCACCACAATTCACGATATGGAATTTGCTTTGATATAGAGACTTGCAATCGAAGAAGAGTACAACTAGATTGAAACTATCTCTTAACAATCAACTAAATTCCTTGCAAGTATTCAGATGAAGACTGAACTACGTTCAAATTAAGCTCTGAACGATATTCTAGCAACAAATTTTCTACCTTTTGACATAATTTAGTCCACAATATTCAGGATGCAATAACATACTAAGGTGCACTGATATTAAGGTTACAAACAAGTGCAGTTAATAGATCTAAATATCATCTGTTTAGGCAATTACAATACGAGTTTGCAAAAACTGACAAAATGAACATATTCTCTATAAGTGATTTTGGCTCAGCGAATGCAGTTTGTTAAATTTCTGAATAGTTTGGATGCTAAGCATGGACATTGAAGCAGCATTTAAACTGGATCCATTAGTGCTATTAAAGCATTTCTCTGAGTTATGGTTAACAAGAAAATCGTAGTCGAAATTTAAATTTCAATTGCCTTTTGTACGGCTATTAAACCAGATTTTTTCATCAAAATCATTCTTCCAGAGCAACTTTTGATGGCCATTTAGGAAACGAGTTAATTTTGTGCAAAAAAATATTTGGTTTCTGTGTAAACCATATTTTCGACATTCGGTCAAAACTGGCGTTCCGAGCGATCTGAAAGAGCTAGAGAGCTGAAACTTATTTTGCAGTTACAAAAATGGTTTGTGCACATTAAGGATTGATTGCTTTTTTCAATTTGTTATCAGATCTCGATCCGACCAGAAAATAACTGTTCTTTTTGATAATTTTGACCAACAGTCCAACAGACATTTTGACATCTATTAAAAGTTGTTTATTTACATCGAAATCACTTAATGAATAGATCTCTGAAAATGTATTATTTCATTGATATTCATCAATAAAATTGAATTGGATTAAATGTAAATATTTCTTAATATTTTGATGTTTAGCTCTATTAAGAACAATATATTTTGATATAATTTGACAGACAATTGAATCAGGACGAAATATGAAACAAAATACACATTTAATAACAGAATATAAATTGACGAAAAAGATTTCATTTCTCTAGTAATTGTTGTATCCTTATCACTGAGTCAAAAAATCAAAATTATCGGTAAATATTAAAATGAAATTTTAATGTTTAATAACAATGAAAATATATTTTCAATGGTCTAGTTATTTAATGAGAATAAACACTTTTTTTGCAGATTTCCTAGAGATATGTTGAAGTATAAAATGTTATTTGCAAAGTAAAACGACCCTTATTTCACTTTTCACACTCAATTTATTCTTGGTTTTTGTTTTCCTGTCGAATTGTGAGAATTGCATTGAAAATGCTGAATTTAACTGTTGGTGCTTTTTCGGTGAGTAATGAAACCTTTTGGGTGCATCTTTCATTTAATAACATACTGTTCGATTTTGAAGGTGCCATTTGCTGAAGGATTTGCTGAAAAAGACGGTCAAATAATTCTTAGATTGGCGTCTCTTAAGCGACTCCAAGCAATTCTGTCTAATTCTGGTCGTTTCAAGTAAGTAAATTTGATTTTAATAAAAATATTAAAATATTATTAAAATACTAAACATTAAAATGGGTTAATGCGTATCTTGTGTAATGTCTAATAATGTCTTTTCAGGCTGAAATTCATTCTACCCGAGGAAGGGCAATTGGGAGTGCTAACAGAAACTGGTTATCACGATGGAGTTTTGGGTTTATTGCAAGAAGGAGTAAGTTATGTCAATGCAACCTGATCGGAAATAGTTTGGTACAAGTTCGTCTTTTTTCTCAGAAATAACTTGTTAAATAGATTTGAAATTTTGAAATTAAAACATAATTTTATCTCTTCGAGCGTATTTTGGAAAAATCAAATTCTTGGTCAAATTGATCATCACCCTTTCCACTATGGACTGTAATATTTCCTCTGCACTTTGTAATTACAGAAGGCTGATATGTGCTTCTTGCCATTATCGTTGGATACTCAAAAGGCTCCTGGTCGTTTCTCTTCTGTCATAACAGAAGAAAATTTCTTTATATTTAGTACACGAAATCTGAATCTGGACAGTTCAGCAGTTGTTTCAAGTCTAACATCAGTCACAGCTATTCCTTTATTATTAGCTGCTCTGGCCATACTAATATTGGAGTTGATTGCTGTTAAACACTTCAAAACTGAAGCATTAGTTTTAGCTATCTATCAATCTTTTGGTGTATCATTGCAACAGCATTTACCTCGTCGTTCATCTTTGCTCTGCTTGGTACAAATGTTTATTCTAATGTTTCCAGTATTCATCTTCAATTCTGCATTCAGTACGCAAACTATTGTAGGAACTGCTGATTACAAGATTGACACATTAAAGGATGTTATTAAACAGGGCAGAATACCATTTTTCCTTGAAGGCATTTCAATGTATGACTTCTTCAAAGGCAAGGTCAACAGAGATTATGCTGATATTTATGAACGTGGTGTTCTTGAAGGATTCGGTGAAGCCTTCCCATTAGGGCCAGTTCCGACATTTGAAAAGAGCGAATTGATGGTCACTTTCATATCAAGTGTTGGCAGAAAACTAGCTCCATTAATGAGCTTGGTATCTGGTTATGGCAAAAGCGATCAAGAACATTACTTCTCAGCAAAGCCTTTCCATAAATCTTCGCAGGCTATACTTTTTGGCTATAATACATCTAAGCCCATTAAAAATAGGTTTGATATTCAGTGAGTGTCGTTATTCGTTAATTCATCAATTTGTTTCAAACATTAACTTTGCTAATCTTGCTTTTCCCAGGGGTCGTCGGATAATTCAAACTGGAATCGTCCCGAAAATACAAGGAGATATTTACATTGAGTTTATACTTTCTTTCTATCCAACTACTTTATTCGAGTTTCACAAATCTGAAGTTCCTCGAAAAATTAATGATTTCACTTGGAAACCATTGAGTTTTAGTGGATTCTACCAGATATTTTATTTATATATCGTAATATTGTTACTGATAACACTTGTTGCACTCATTGAAATCAGCATTGGTTTTTCTTCACTCGAAAAATGAAATAAAGACTCTTTGTAGTGAAAAATTTTCTCGTCAAACATTGATGCACAGTTTGCTATCTGAACTTAAAATGAATAAAGTATTCCTGATGCGAACAATTTCGCTACGAGCTGACAAAATTGAATTGTTTAATGATTTAAATAATGATCTGATTTTTTTTGTGACCATTAATGCTAATCATTCCAAAAATTTTAGATCCAGCCTCAAGGTATCACATACACATTGCCATGCATTAAAAGTTTTGGTAAGTGACCCAATTTTCCGATAAACTGGTCAATGGAATCTTGAATGTCAATTTGGAAAATGAACTATTCGTGTAAGTAAAAATAGAAAATTAAAGATTTTTGATAAAATCGCTTTCAAAGTTTTGAATTGAGCTTTAGATTTCCTTTTGTTCAGCTGAAGAATCAGAATTTATTTTATTTTTCATATTTTCTCATTGACTCATGGCTTTTTCATAAGAATTTGCACTTTTAAATGTTGATTGAATTCGTCGTAGACAATTGACAGTGCCACTGCGTGCATGGTTCCATGGTCAACGTAAAAACTGGCAATTCGTCATAGTAAATGCGCCCGCTTTACTGTTTTCAATTTTCATTGACTATTGGCTCGGAAATTATCCTCGTTATTTCAAACTAATGTTGACAGCACCTATGATCGGATCACTTTTTTTGTTGTCAGGCTTGTTGGTTAATACATTTATCTTTGAAGCTCGTCAGTATATTCAATGATTTCAACTTTTCTCCAGTTTTACGGAATTTCCATTTTTCATCAGACAATTGACATAAATATTGAGAGGCTCAGATACATGAGATAGCTCATGTTGAGAGGTTGCTATTGAGTTAAATTGAAGAAAATTGATGAACAAAAATCTCGTGTTTAGACTTGGGTATGGCGTGAATAAACTTGGAACCAATCGAGAACTTGGAATGAACTGAAATGATTTCTTTTCCCTCAAGTTATTCAGTACCTGAAATCGATCACTTCGCAGAACATAAACTTTCTGTCTAAGTTATGAAGAGTGACAAAACGTTATTAGTTGTGACTGGTTTTCTTTGGAATTAGATTGCAAAGTCAATTGCATGACCGTTTCTTCACCACAATTCACGATATGGAATTTGCTTTGATATAGAGACTTGCAATCGAAGAAGAGTACAACTAGATTGAAACTATCTCTTAACAATCAACTAAATTCCTTGCAAGTATCCAGATGAAGACTGAACTAAGTTCAAATTAAGCTCTGAACGATATTCTAGCAACAAATTTTCTACCCTTTGACATAATTTAGTCCACAATATTCAGGATGCAATAACATACTAAGGTGCACTGATATTAAGGTTACAAACAAGTGCAGTTAATAGATCTAAATATCATCTGTTTAGGCAATTACAATACGAGTTTGCAAAAACTGACAAAATGAACATATTCTCTATAAGTGATTTTGGCTCAGCGAATGCAGTTTGTTAAATTTCTGAATAGTTTGGATGCTAAGCATGGACATTGAAGCAGCATTTAAACTGGATCCATTAGTGCTATTAAAGCATTTCTCTGAGTTATGGTTAACAAGAAAATCGTAGTCGAAATTTGAACTTCGATCGCCTTTTGTACAGTTATTAAACCAGATTTTTTCATCAAAATCATTCTTCCAAGGTAACTTTTGATGGCCATTTAGGAAACGAGTTAATTTTGTGCAAAAAAATCTTTGGTTTCTGTGTAAACCATATTTTCGACATTCGGTCAAAACTGGCGTTCCGAGCGATCTGAAAGAGCTAGAGAGCTGAAACTTATTTTGCAGTTACAAAAATGGTTTGTGCACATTAAGGATTGATTGCTTTTTTCAATTTGTTATCAGATCTCGATCCGACCAGAAAATAACTGTTCTTTTTGATAATTTTGACCAACAGTCCAACAGACATTTTGACATCTATTAAAAGTTGTTTATTTACATCGAAATCACTTAATGAATAGATCTCTGAAAATGTATTATTTCATTGATATTCATCAATAAAATTGAATTGGATTAAATGTAAATATTTCTTAATATTTTGATGTTTAGCTCTATTAAGAACAATATATTTTGATATAATTTGACAGACAATTGAATCAGGACGAAATATGAAACAAAATACACATTTAATAACAGAATATAAATTGACGAAAAAGATTTCATTTCTCTAGTAATTGTTGTATCCTTATCACTGAGTCAAAAAATCAAAATTATCGGTAAATATTAAAATGAAATTTTAATGTTTAATAACAATGAAAATATATTTTCAATGGTCTAGTTATTTAATGAGAATAAACACTTTTTTTGCAGATTTCCTAGAGATATGTTGAAGTATAAAATGTTATTTGCAAAGTAAAACGACCCTTATTTCACTTTTCACACTCAATTTATTCTTGGTTTTTGTTTTCCTGTCGAATTGTGAGAATTGCATTGAAAATGCTGAATTTAACTGTTGGTGCTTTTTCGGTGAGTAATGAAACCTTTTGGGTGCATCTTTCATTTAATAACATACTGTTCGATTTTGAAGGTGCCATTTGCTGAAGGATTTGCTGAAAAAGACGGTCAAATAATTCTTAGATTGGCGTCTCTTAAGCGACTCCAAGCAATTCTGTCTAATTCTGGTCGTTTCAAGTAAGTAAATTTGATTTTAATAAAAATATTAAAATATTATTAAAATACTAAACATTAAAATGGGTTAATGCGTATCTTGTGTAATGTCTAATAATGTCTTTTCAGGCTGAAATTCATTCTACCCGAGGAAGGGCAATTGGGAGTGCTAACAGAAACTGGTTATCACGATGGAGTTTTGGGTTTATTGCAAGAAGGAGTAAGTTATGTCAATGCAACCTGATCGGAAATAGTTTGGTACAAGTTCGTCTTTTTTCTCAGAAATAACTTGTTAAATAGATTTGAAATTTTGAAATTAAAACATAATTTTATCTCTTCGAGCGTATTTTGGAAAAATCAAATTCTTGGTCAAATTGATCATCACCCTTTCCACTATGGACTGTAATATTTCCTCTGCACTTTGTAATTACAGAAGGCTGATATGTGCTTCTTGCCATTATCGTTGGATACTCAAAAGGCTCCTGGTCGTTTCTCTTCTGTCATAACAGAAGAAAATTTCTTTATATTTAGTACACGAAATCTGAATCTGGACAGTTCAGCAGTTGTTTCAAGTCTAACATCAGTCACAGCTATTCCTTTATTATTAGCTGCTCTGGCCATACTAATATTGGAGTTGATTGCTGTTAAACACTTCAAAACTGAAGCATTAGTTTTAGCTATCTATCAATCTTTTGGTGTATCATTGCAACAGCATTTACCTCGTCGTTCATCTTTGCTCTGCTTGGTACAAATGTTTATTCTAATGTTTCCAGTATTCATCTTCAATTCTGCATTCAGTACGCAAACTATTGTAGGAACTGCTGATTACAAGATTGACACATTAAAGGATGTTATTAAACAGGGCAGAATACCATTTTTCCTTGAAGGCATTTCAATGTATGACTTCTTCAAAGGCAAGGTCAACAGAGATTATGATGATATTTATGAACGTGGTGTTCTTGAAGGATTCGGTGAAGCCTTCCCATTAGGGCCAGTTCCGACATTTGAAAAGAGCGAATTGATGGTCACTTTCATATCAAGTGTTGGCAGAAAACTAGCTCCATTAATGAGCTTGGTATCTGGTTATGGCAAAAGCGATCAAGAACATTACTTCTCAGCAAAGCCTTTCCATAAATCTTCGCAGGCTATACTTTTTGGCTATAATACATCTAAGCCCATTAAAAATAGGTTTGATATTCAGTGAGTGTCGTTATTCGTTAATTCATCAATTTGTTTCAAACATTAACTTTGCTAATCTTGCTTTTCCCAGGGGTCGTCGGATAATTCAAACTGGAATCGTCCCGAAAATACAAGGAGATATTTACATTGAGTTTATACTTTCTTTCTATCCAACTACTTTATTCGAGTTTCACAAATCTGAAGTTCCTCGAAAAATTAATGATTTCACTTGGAAACCATTGAGTTTTAGTGGATTCTACCAGATATTTTATTTATATATCTTAATATTGTTACTGATAACACTTGTTGCACTCATTGGAATCAGCATTGGTTTTTTCTTCACTCGAAAAATGAAATAAAGACTCTTTGTAGTAAAAAATTTTCTCGTCAAACATTGATGCACAGTTTGCTATCTGAACTTAAAATGAATAAAGTATTCCTGATGGGAACAATTTCGCTACGAGCTGACAAAATTGAATTGTTTAATGATTTAAATAATGATCTGATTTTTTTGTGACCATTAATGCTAATCATTCCAAAAATTTTAGATCCAGTGACAGGCCTCAAGGTATCACATACACATTGCCACGCATTAAAAGTTTTGGTAAGTGACCCAATTTTCCGATAAACTGGTCAATGGAATCTTGAATGTCAATTTGGAAAATGAACTATTCGTGTAAGTAAAAATAGAAAATTAAAGATTTTTGATGAAATCGCTTTCAAAGTTTTGAATTGAGCTTTAGATTTCCTTTTGTTCAGCTGAAGAATCAGAATTTATTTTATTTTTCATATTTTCTCATTGACTCATGGCTTCTTTTTCATAAGAATTTGCACTTTTAAATGTTGATTGAATTCGTCGTAGACAATTGATAGTGCCACTGCGTGCATGATTCCATGATCAACGTAAAAACTGGCAATTCGTCATAGTAAATGCGCCCGCTTTACTGTTTTCAATTTTCATTGGCTATTGGCTCGGAAATTATCCTCGTTATTTCAAACTAATGTTGACAGCACCTATGATCGGATCACTTTTTTTGTTGTCAGGCTTGTTGGTTAATACATTTATCTTTGAAGCTCGTCAGTATAATCACTTTTGATGAAGACCAGTTTTCCCATACCAAAGGAACCCGAAAAGGATAACAAGTCTTTATTGCAAGTTGTTAAAGATGTTTTCCGTTTATCTCGAGTTAATGAATTAGCAGCCATATTTGTTAAAGAAAGGCCAAACCAGAAAAGAATCCAATTGGCACTTTTGATTTCCTCTGTGGCTATATGTAGGTTGTTGGCTCTTTTGTTCGAGCATCTACGTAGTGCAATGGTCTATCGGCCACTTGAAGCCTTTTTCAATCAATGCAAAACTATTTGACCATAATCTGAGAGAATCGCTGCAAATCGTTCAAGATACACTGTTAGCTGCACTTAACGCCATAAATCGGTCAATTTTTACCATAGTCGTCATTTATTAGCTCATGAAATTATCTTCAAGGTTGAGCATTAATTGCATATTAATGTTTCTAAAACAATAAAAAATCAAAGATGGCGATATCTAAAAATTGCGTTAACTGGGACCCTAATTTGTGCAGATACCAGTGTACTTCAATTTATGAACAATTTAATCGTCTTCTGCAACAAATCCTCCAGTCAATGGTACCTTTAATATGACTGGGAATTCATTCACTAAATTTAGTTGCTTAGCGAAAAAATCAACACCAGTTAAATTGACTTTTTGCATTATTAATTCAATTCTCAGATTCTGTATTAGATTAGAAGACAAAATATTAATCAAAAGTACAAGGATGAATCTCAACTTTATTTTCAAATCTTGAATAACCTACAAAATAAAGTTAATGTTGTAAATTGTAAATTGTTATTGTTTTTCATATTGTGACATATTTCTCGGCAATTTCAAAAGTTTTTATTTTTCATGTAATTATTTAAATCATTTAATGTATGTAATCATTTTCAATGACCACTAGACCATTGAAAATGTATTTTATTTGCCATTTAGCAATAAAATTAAATTGCATTTTAATATTGATTATTTTTACTCATTGTGATTTATATCACGATCGCATCTTATCGAAACAGAACGAATCCGAACATAAATTCACAGTTAAATTTACCATTAGTCCGTTGAATAAAATGTTTCCGATCCGGCCTTAAAACAATGAAAACTAGACATCAATTGCTAAGTAAAATAACTATCGTTTTTATAATTTCGGTCATCAGACATCTTTAATGAATAGACCGTTGAAAATGTATAATTTTCTGAATATTTTAATTTTTATAAATTTTTGGTAATGAACGATGTAACAATAGCACCATCGAAAACTCTGAATGATAATAGTTTTTCGAGGGATGGCTTTTTTGAAGTATATTAAATAGATAATACATTTAAAATATAAAGCAAAGCCCTAACTAACTCAAAAAGGCAAATGATAATATCCTCTTCGAAATTTCTGATAAAATTGCTCTATTCATCGATCTTTTTAGAGATGAATGGAACTGACAAATGAGTAGATCTTCAGTTTCATAATCAGCATCACGAAGCGTAGTTGAAGGAACCAAACGAAGCTTCAGTAAACAGAAGAATGTTCTACTTTTCCTATTTCAATTTTCATTTGTTTTTCACTTTGATCGAGCGAGGAAGGCAACGATTAACTCAATGAGTAGACTAACTATGGCAAGAATCAACATAAAAATGAATAAATGTAATATTTGATAGAATTCACTGTAATTTAATGGTTTCCAATTGAGATGATCACCTTTACGAGGAGCTTCAGATTTGTGAAAGTCGTATAAGGTGGCAGGATAAAAGGAGAGTATAAAGTCAATGTAAGTATCGCCTTCTATTTTGGTAACAATGCCACTTTGAATCAAACGATGAGATCTGCAAGAATGAAGCATTGGAATTAAATTTATGACGATTAACTAGTTTATTTACTTACAGCCTATCAAACTTTTTTCTGAGTAATTTAGATGCATTATAACTGAAAAGAATTGCTTGTAATGATCTATGAAAAGGTTCTGCCGAGTAATATTGTTCTTGGTTAGGTCCATTGAAATCGCTTTTTGAGAGGAGAAGTGGAGTCAGTTTTCTTCCAATACTCGAGACGAAGGTGACCATCTTGTCTCTTCTTACAAACACAGGAATAGGTCCCAATGGAAATGGTTCACCAAATCCTTCGGCAACGGCCCGTTCATAGATATCAGTATAATCTTTATTAACTTTGCCTTTGAAAAGATCGTACATTGAAATACCTTCAGTGAAATGTGGTATCTTATTCTGTTTGATGACGTCTTTCAATGTATCAATCTTGTAATCCCTGTCTCCAACTATAGTTTGGGTGCTAAATGCAGCATTGAAGGCGAATACTGGAAACATTAGAATGAGCATTTGAATCAGGCAAAGCCAGGATGAACGATGAGGTAAATGCTGTTGAAATGAAACCCCGAATGATTGGTAGATAGCTAAAACCAATGCTTCAATTTTGAAGTTTTTAACAGCAATCAACTCCAATATTAGAATAGAAAGAACGGACAATAATAAAGGAAACACGCTTATTGATGTTAGACTAGAAACAACTGCTGAAGTACCAGGATTCAAATTACGCGTACTAGCTATGTAGAACTTTTCTTCTGAAATGACAGAACTGAAATAACCAGGGGCCTTTTGCGTATCCAATGATAATGGCAAGAAGCCCATATCAGCTTCCTATTAACAGTATGCATAAGTTAAACATCAAAAGAAATTTAAATCATAGTAAAAGAGAAAAGAAAAATTCTATTCTCGTATCGAATTTGGGAAGTTCCAAGAATTCAAGTGCATAAGTCCACCATTATATGTTTAATGCCTTACTGTTAATTTTCACATGGACTTGTTACTTACACCCTCTTGCATTAGACCCAAAACTCCATCGTGATAACCAGTTTCTGTTAGCAAACCCAATTGTCCATCCTCGGGTAGAATGAATTTCAAGCTGAATAACACAAGTCAAAATCAATTGGTTGCTAAATTTCAAGTAGAGTTGAAATTTTCTTACTTGAAAGGACCATAATCCGAGAGAATGGCTGCAAATCGTTTAAGAGACTTCAATTTTGGAACAATTTGATTGTCTTCTTCAACAAATCCTCCAGCCAATGGTACCTTCAATATCAATCAGCAAATAATATTGTTATACTCAACGAGGACTCATTTTCCCTCAACGAGGACTCACTCCTCGTTTCTTCCTCTTTCTGTCTTATTTTTGAGGAGTGATGATTTGTGTCTGAAAACGTTTACCTTCTTTTAAAAATAAAAAAGCTGTTTACTTGTTCACTTGGAAGTCTTTATTTTTAAATTCGGGGTAACATTTTGGCGACCACGGCAGGATTAGTATTGAGTTTTCTGGCCGTTTGTTTTTACGTTTGAATTTGACATTTTTTTTTTTTCTTCTAAATTGAAATAAGTTCTAAGTTGAGTTTTTAAGGAAAGGTATAGTTGACAGTTACGACAATTCATCAACTCATCAATTCATCATTTCGTCAACAACGTTACAGATAGAAATCGAGCTTTGACGCTTTAAATTTGTGAATTTCCTTTTTTTTTAAACACGTTCGTACTTTTCTTCGGCGTTTATTTGTACCTTTGCGTCTACGTTTATTACAACATTTTCTTTGGTTTTTGTTCCAACCTTTCTTGCAACGAGGGATAAATAACTTGACATTTTCGTGTTTGAGTGTTGAGTTGCACAAGTGTTTGTCAACGAGGGAAATTGTGTCTTCAGCATTTTATTTTATCAACGCCATTCTTTGTTATTTTGGAAACATCTTTTGGATACATCTTTAACTATAAACTTTCTGGTTACTTGAATAGTAAAATATTTTGTCGCTTATTGCGTTTAAGTTGAAATTAATTGGAACCGCGGAGGTATCGTTGATCTGTGACCACAAAAGATAAGTAACTGTTTAGGTTTCCTTCCACTATGAGTAGAAATGATAACCAACCTGAAATTGACGAAGAGCAATTGAACCGGCTCGGAATCGAAATTTCCAGTAATTTGATGAGTTCGAATTTGTACAATATTCCCATTTTCAGAGGTGATGAAAATGAGAATGTTAACGCGTGGTTAACAAAGTTTAGTGCTGCTATAAATCATTTTACTTGGAATGATGATCAAGCAAAAATGAGAATGAAAGGATCTCTAGCCGGCCCGGCTGCAAATTGGTTTAGATTAAGGGTTGAATTAGCTAAACTTGATTCAATAGCAGAAATTATGAAACTATTTAAGGAAGATTTTGAAGACGATGATAAATTGGAGAGAATGCGGAACAGAAAAATGCATCGGTTCGAAAAGATTCAGAGTTATGTCTACGATAAGGTTAGCCTGTGTAAAGAGGTGAATGCAACAATGACGGACTCGGAAATTTTAAATTATATTTATGAAGCTATGCCAGCAAAACTAGCAAATTCTATCTCGATTGGGGGCCCGTCAACTTTTCTCGATGTTATCAAAATTGGTAAAAGATTAGAGAATTTGCCTGCCGAAAAGTCCGGCAATGAAACTGTGAGTCGGGATAGATCAGATAACACTGAGAAAATGCTAGAAACCTTGATGAAGGAAATCGCTACTCTTAAACTAAACCAAGAACAAGCCCAACAACAGAATCAATCAATTAACTATCGACCAAGATTTAATTCTGATAATCGAAATAGGGAACCGAGAAATCAACAACGAGCTCCAATGAGATGTTATACTTGTGGTAAGAACGGACATGTGGCAAGATACTGCTACATGAACGGTCAATCTAATAACAACAATCGCGGTTATGATAGGAGAATACCACAAATGCCTAACAATACTCAATCAAACAATCGAGCTCCTAACCCAACTGCCCTAGCCAATGAAGATCGCAGGATCATCGTTAAAACAATAATTGATAGAAAAGTCTATGATGGGTTGATTGATACAGGTGCCGAAAGCACATTTATTTCTCGCGATTGTTGGATCTCGATAGGCTGTGAGCTCGAACCATGGAGCGGCGGCACTATAAGAGGAATAAATGGTTCAGGTCAAACACCGATCGGTAGCATAAACATAGAAGCTCATTTGATGCAAGACGATAGAAGTTCTAAGGTACAATTGAAAGCCATTGTGCTTGAATACTTACCATTCGAACTAATCATTGGTGTCGATATTCTGAAACAAGTGAAAGCAGTAATCAATGCGGTTGATAATAAAGTTATTTTCAACACAATTGAGCCTTTTTCACAAATTTCAACTATTTCACAGGAAAATTTGCAAACAAAAGAACAATCATTTGAACTTTGTGCTGAGAAGGGTGAACTTTTAAACCCTGTCTCATCAACAACTGTTAGAGTTTCAGTACGAGGTAATGATAGACTGAATGGTATTCTACACTTGAAACCAAGTCCAAAGTTTAGTAATGGTAACAAACTTCGATTTGCATCTATTCAATTGGAAGTTACTCAAGGAAAAGGTTATTTGGTTGTTAACAACGCTGAAGATTTTAGCTTCTTCATCAAGACAGGAGAAAAACTAGCTTTAGCTAAAGTAGTAAAAAGTTTTGAGACTGCTTGCATGACAATATCCAGCCAAAAAGAATATCTGGTCACTAGACCAGATATTATTGAAAAGGAAGACAATGAGTTAAAATTGACAGAAACTGAAAGGAATCACGCTGTTGAGAGTGAACTAAAATCTTTTAGACTCAGCAAAGGTCCTATTTTGGTTGGAGCAGCGCTGAGCCCTGAACAAACAGAAAGATTAAAATCTGTTATTGAACCTTATGTGGACCGATTTGCATTTGATAAAGCCAGTTTTGGTAGAACCACTTTATGTCAACATCAAATTGACACTGGTACTAACAAACCTTTCTCCCTACCACCATATAATGTTTCTTTAAAAGAAAGACTGTCAATAAGTGAAGAAATTCAAAGAATGAAGTCTTTGGGTGTAATAATTGAATCTACTTCACCTTATTCGTCACCAGTAATCGTTGTGGGAAAGAAAGATGGCGGTGTTCGAATTTGTGGTGACTTTCGTCGCCTAAATAAGGACACCATACCTGATACTTACCCTTTACCATCAGTTCAGGATGCTTTAGATTGCGTTAGCGGGTGTAAATATTTTACTTTAATCGATTTAAAATCGGGTTATTGGCAAATATTGATAGACCCAAGGGATCGTGAGAAGACAGCGATAATAACTAAAGATGGATTATTTGAATTCCTGGTTATGCCTTTTGGGCTAAGAAATGCTCCAGCTACCTTTCAAAGACTGATGGATGCTATCCTATCAGATCTTAAGTGGTTAATCTGTATCCCTTATCTAGATGACATTTTGATCTTCTCAAAAACTTTTGAAGAACACATGAAACATTTAGAAACAGTTTTAAATAGATTAGAAACGGCCAACTTAATGATACAACCTCCAAAAGCTGCCTTCGCAGTAAATGCCATAAATTATTTAGGTCAAACAATCACGTCACAAGGTATTAGTCCCCAGAAAGACAAAATCAAAGCTGTGATTAACTTTCCACCTCCTAACAATGTCAACACTTTGCGTCAGTTTTTAGGCCTAGCATCATACCACAGACGTTTCATCAAAGATTTCTCATTAATAGCAAGACCACTTTTCTTATTGACTAGGAAAGACATGCCATTTGAATGGCGAGAAGAACAAAATAATGCTTTTACCTTACTAAAGAACGCGTTAGTCTCACAGCCAATTCTCATGCACTTTGACAATCATTTACCAACTGAAGTCAGGTGTGACGGTTCTGGAAAAGGTTTAGGAGCAATTCTATTCTATGCAATTACACGGTGATAGCAATAGAATTGTTGCTTACGCTTCAAGATTAACAACAGTAAATGAGAAAAATTATGCAATCAGCGAACTAGAAGCGTTAGCTGTTGTTTTTGCTCTCGAAAAATTTCGCTCATATCTGATAGGGGTCAAGTTCAAGGTTTACACTGACCACTGTTCACTTTGTTGGATGTTTTCCAAAAAGAAATTGTCCCCCAGGTTAACAAGATGGACGTTAGCCTTACAAGAATTTGACTTTGAAGTTGTTTATAAAAGTGGAAAGCATCACCTGGACGCTGATTGTTTATCTAGAAACCCAGAGGGCAAAGCTGAAATCCCTTACATTGACAAACATCTTAACCTTTTAGCAATTACCAATAGTCTCGACAACATAGCACAGTTACAAAGAAAAGATCCCAAACTAAACTCCATCATTAGTTTGCTAGAAAGTGAGCTAGTCGTAAACAAAAAGGACAAAAGAATTGAAAAGTTTACAATGGTAAACAATATACTCAATAGATGCATTTACCCTAAAACTGGCCCAAAATTGGTTCCAGTCATACCAAAACAATTGAGAAAAGAAATCCTTTATACAATGCACGATGACCATCTGGCAGGTCATTTAGGTCAACAAAAGACTTTTGAAAAGATTAGGGCTCGTTTCTTTTGGCCAAAAATGAAAAAGTATGTCATAAATTATGTCAAAACTTGTTTAGCTTGTCAAACGAGAAAGCGTTCGTATTTAACACCCGCAGGGCTTTTACAGCCAATTACAGTTGGTGGTGTAGCTGAAAAATTTGGTATTGATATCCTAGGGCCATTTCCAAAATCACTCAAAGATAATAAAACCATTATTGTAGCAACTGAATATTTCACTAGGTTTGCAATAGTAAAAGCTTTGCCTGAGGCTACATCAGCATTGGTTGCAATGTTTATTGTTGAAAACATTGTTTGTCAATTTGGCGCGCCAAAAGAAATTTTAACAGATAGGGGTCGTCAGTTTAAGTCAAAATTAATGGCTGAACTCTCAGGACTAATGCAAACAAAACATAGATTTACGACTGCTTATCATCCACAGTGTAATGGTTTAACCGAGAGGTTTAACGCGACATTGGCTACGATGATTAGTATGTACATTGATGAAAAACACAAAACTTGGGATCAACCTCTACATTTCCTTACTTTTGCATATAACTCTTCAGTAAATGAAAGCACAGGGTTCTCACCCTTTTACCTCATGTACGGTCGTGAACCAGTTTATCCGATAGAACGCGTCCTTCAAGATACTACGCAAGGAATCTCAGATTACCCAAGCTATGTTGAATCTCTAAAAGAACATCTCAATAAAATCAGGGAGATCTCAAGTTTGAATTTGTCTAAATCTCAAATGAAAAGCAAAAGCTATTATGATAAAACACACAGATCTGTCAATTTAGCAGTGGGTCAAAAAGTTCTTATTTTCATACCACTTAGAAAAGTTGGTAAATCTGAAAAATTAATGCACAATTGGTATGGCCCTTTCAAAATCATTGAAGTCATATCACCTTTAATTTGCAAAGTTGAAAACTTGAACAAACCAGGTAAAGTAGATGTCGTTCACGTTTCAAGGATGAAGGAATTCCATGAGAGAATGATAAGTAACTCGGATGCAAGTAGTTCTTCAGTATCTGATTCCGCTGTCGAACATTTAGACCTAGATCTGCCAATGCAGCTGAACAATTCAAATGCTGTTAACAATTCAGCGAAAGACTATCATTTAGCAAGCGACACTTTAATAGATGAAAACACTAACGATGAAGCTATTGAGCAAAATGACGCGGATGTTGACTCAAGTGAGGATGAAGTATTGCTTGAAAGAGTAGAGCGACCTAGAAGACAAAGAAGACTACCAGTTAAATTAACTGATTACTTCCTAACTCTTCTTTGTTTATTTACAATTGTGTTCCAATCAGAAACTAGCTTTATAAAAAGAAATCCTGTCATTTGGAAGGAAAGAAAAACTAAAATTATTGAAGGGATTCAACAAGTCTCTTTGAAAATTGATTATGAATCCCCATGTCTTTTATTAGATTCCATTACCTCGAATAATAACTCAAATTCCTTGAAAGAATGGTGTGATGCTTCCTTCATCAATGATTTCTTGCATCCAATTTCAAAATTTTGTCCTGAACCAGAGAGAAGAGTTGAAAGTCAAATTTCTCGAAGAAAAAGAGAAATTATTTCAGGCTTACTACTTTTAGGCACAATAACAATCACGTCATTTATGAGTGTTGGATTAGGAGCAATTACCTTTTCTAAAGAGAAAAACCTCGAATCAAAGTTCTCTGAAATGTTTGAAAAACACAAAGAAATGAGCTATGAATTAGACAAACAAAAATTCAAACAACAACTTACTGAAAAAGTTATGAGAGACATGGAGATAAGTTTCGATAAAATCACCAGCATTTTCCAGGAAGTTAACGCTAAATTAGCTTTTCTTGAACAAGAAGTCCCTAAAACAATCTATTTTGTCTCTCAACTGTCAAATAAGTTTATCCGTATGAAAACAATTCTCAATCGGGCAGAGCGAAAATGGAGTTACGGGGAATTAGAACCGGAATTGTTAGAATTATTCAACGTTTCGCTTCCATGCAAAGAAACCTGCCCTTTGGAACTTTTCGAACCGAATGATTGTTATCTGGATTCGCGTTCAAATCAAATTATCCTTGACTTTGATGTTAAAGTGACATCTTCAAATTATACCATATTACAAGCTGACGCATTTAAATTTGCTCAAATGAACGAAACGCAAAATTGTGATTCAGTTTACGCTGGGCCAAAAGAGATTCTTTTTGACAAAAAACTAAACTGCGCTGTAGAAATCCATAAACAAATTATATGTAATCCTTATTTTAATCTCAATCCCAAAGACCGAAACTGTTTAAAACAAAGTCTTATTGAAAATAATTTGTGGGTCACAGGTCATTGTGTTCACGGTTCACCGCCATCTTCAGACAAAGTTCAAATAAAATTCGTGAAAAGACAAAACTTTATTTACTGTACTGGCACTTCCATTGAAATCTTAAATACACTTCATCAATGTCCTCCATTTGTGTTCTCGATACCATCCAATATTTCCTTCAAAATTAACAACTATACTTACCACCCTCATAACATTAAGAGCACAAACACCTTACATTTTGTGGAAGACTGGAATTTTCAAGTTAACATGCAATTCAATCCACTGTTAATTGACCCGTTGCAAGAAAATCTTAACCTGACAAAACTTGATATGCAAAGTTTAAGTCAAGCAACTGTTGTCTACAAAACTGATTCTTTTATACTCCTCCTGTCGGCAACTTTGATCATCGTGTTTTTAATTTTTATCACCCTTACGGTTTTTCTTATTTGGTTACACTTTAAGTCAAATAATGAAGCTACCCAGAATAACATAGAGCAACCGCTAAACGTTATACCTGCTAAACGTCCTTTATTGCGGAAAGCACCAGTTGAAAATTCACCAATCACTAATTAATCAATGTTGCAACAAAAACTGTTCAAACAATCTTTATTTCATTTACTTTTATTTTTTTTTCTTATGTCCTAACATTTTTCAAATATGCTATCTATTCATCATTTCGTTTAAACCCTCATAAATTGCATTTTACTTCACATATTCCAATTAACAATGTTTTGGCCAATTTGCAGAATCTGGCATACGTAAGCAAGAAGCAACACCAGGTACTCCAGGGACATCTCTTTGTCCATCGTGACGATGTCCAGCGTTGTGTCGTTCAGGATTGCTTCCTTCGCTGGCCGTGTCTGTTTTCTCAGGCGAATGAAATAACCAGAAGCCGTCCATATCTATATATCGGCTCATGTCCAATCTGGAAGTTTTATCTCTTAAATACTTCAGCAATAAATTGTCATCGATGGTTATTCTAATAAGCTTGTGATCAGATGAACTATTCACTTCCATTTTACAACTTACAATCCCTTCTTTAAAGGCTCTGCAACCTAGAATAAGATCGCAGACTGTCTCTTTGGCACCAACAACGTAATTCGGCTGAAAAGGGTTTAAAACATACATTTCGGTTAGGTTGCAGAAAGTCACCACGATTTCACCTTTCTTTTTCTTATAATGATTTAAACACTCTTCTTTTGACCAAGACGGATGGTAAGCGTTGAAGTCACCGACAAATAATTTAAGAACATCTGGACCCATTTTTGCTTTTATAAAGGCAGCAATGGATTTCAATTCATTTTTTAAATCTTCAACAGAATACTTAGCAACGTTTGAAGAAAAGTAACCGCAAATGATTGCTAGTTTTATATTGTTCCAACGAGCTTTAACACAGGTAACGGTGGAAAGCTCAACACAACACTTGGTAATAAACTGTAAACTTTCGCTATCGAAACAAGCTATAGCAGCTGTATTGGGCTGTTTAGCCGTCACGATAGAAACTTTCGGCACAGTATAATCCAAATCCTCGGGGGTCAACTCGTTAAAAGCTGTAAAATCGGGTTTTTCATCAGCACTTATTCTCATAAGGTTCTTGGTGGCCGCTTTAGTCCGTTTACAGTTGCCAAAAATAAAATCTAAATTACCACAAAAATTATTCATAATGAAAAAGCTATACTAGGTTCTTTGACCAACAAGAACTAAACTTCAACTGACCAAATATTAAAAAAAAAAAAAAAAAAATGCTTCGGACTCTTCAGTAAGCGAAATGCGCATAATCATTTGCCTTGTTAACCATTCAATTCCTATTCTCTTTCCTTTAATTAATATTCAGTGTCAATTTTTCTTATTTCTTTTTCAACATTTTAAGACCTGCAAACTAGATATAGACTTTTCTAGTTAATGATGTAATTATTGTCTCATCCAATAACCTAATATGTAAACAAATATACCATACACTATACTAAATGCATAAACAATTCAAAAACAATCTAAAACCTCCGTCCCAAAACATTGTAATAATATCTGGTCAAGTGACCAGATATTAATTTCCCTCCATTTACTAACCTTATTTCCTTAATACTTTATTTATATTCATTATTTCAACTAATAACTACATCGTATAAACAATTCATTTATCATTTTGTTTAAAAACATAGGAAAACATCTCTCTAAAATATTGTAATAATATCTGGTCAAGTGACCAGATATTAATTTCCGATCCTCTATACACTTTTTTTTTTCTCTTCTTTCTTTTCAGTTCACACTTATAACCGATTATTTAGAAAACAAAAGAACAAAAGGAAACATTTAACTAATTAACAAACTTCTTTATTGGTTAACTTGTATTAAACAATACATTGGTTATTTTTTGGCTGTTTTGGACTTACTCCCTACAGGCCGACCTTTATTATTATGGCGCCCATCTTCACGCGGTGTATAAATGTCAGCATCTTTACACCCGATCTTGCAACCATAAGGAGCTGGTTTAGTAAAATTGTGTATGTGTTTAGGCGCCCCGGGTGCATTACATTTCTTTTCGTGGCGGTTAATATTGGACTTATCATTGCTGCCAGCTCCACACCAACGACATAAATATTTGCTTTCTTTCATCTTGAAATTGTTTGAAGATAAACCACTTTCGCACATTTTCCACGATTTAGGAGAATAAGGTCGAATCGGGGGCAGATCATCCATCTTTTCCTCGTCATAATCCAAATCTGTTAATGGAACCCACGTGGGCTCCCATTGGGGCAGCGCATGAGGCACACTATTTGGGCCATACATACAATCGATTACCATTGAAAATGGATAAGAACCATCACTAGCAACTGCTGTGGCTTTCCTCTTAATACTTTTTGAAGTACCAGTTACAGGTTTAACTAATTTTGTGGCTTTACCCTTACTTGCCATGTTGAGAAATAAACAAAATTAAACGATAAATAGTATTTAAAACAAAGAGAGAATAAAAACAACACAATGTAATAGAAACAAAAATTTACTTGAAACACATAAACTGGTCTTTTAAAACTTAAACTGAGGACAGTTTCTTCTTTTTGTATGTGGAGGGAAATGTTATACTCAACGAGGACTCATTTTCCCTCAACGAGGACTCACTCCTCGTTTCTTCCTCTTTCTGTCTTATTTTTGAGGAGTGATGATTTGTGTCTGAAAACGTTTACCTTCTTTTAAAAATAAAAAAGCTGTTTACTTGTTCACTTGGAAGTCTTTATTTTTAAATTCGGGGTAACAATATGAAACTGTAAATTCAATCAGAGTTACTTACTTACATACTTACCGAAAAAACACCAACAGTTAAATTGACTTTTTGCATTTCGAATGACATTGTTACAATAGCTGTCTGCAACTTTAGTTGACAATTGAATTACATGCGAAATAAAGTTAGTGTTTTTCAATTTTCATTATTCTATTGTGTCGGATTTCTTCGAAACTTTCAAATTTATACTAGACTAGACATGGATAACGTATTTCTTAATATTTAGTATCTCGTAATATGTATCAATAAAATTAAATTGCATTTTAATATTGATCATTTTGACTCCACATTTATATTACAATAACATCACATCGCGCAAATACCTATTAATTTTTCGTAAGTAAGGTATGACTCCTAATGTTTTGGATCAACTTGCCAAATTGAATTGCGACAGCTAGGCTAGACTTACAGGCACCATCCAACCGTTAAAATGTAGATACACTTTTCAAAAAACGATGCATAAAAATTGATTATTTAAATTATTAGTTATGACCTTAAATGGACAAACCCGCCTGATTTTGTCTTACGTCAAAAACCATACAAGGTATGACCGGTAAAGTTTGAGAATTATTTTCCAGAATTGAATTGCGTCAGTTAGACTAGACGTTCAGGCACCATCCAACTGTTAAAATAAAGGTACACTTTTAAAACCTATGTTGTGCAAAAATGGACCGATTTTGACTAGAAATTGTCAAGTTATGACCTTAAATGGACAGCGGCAACAAAATCTGATTTTGCCTCAAGTCTAAGTAGTGGTGTTTCATACGCTTCCAAATCAGGAAATAGATGCAAATTGAGTCAGTACCAACTTATCCACGAGTTCGTACCAACTCAGTGAAAAACCTAAAATTAATTAGCACTAACTCAACGAGTACCATTACCTAAAAGAACCAAGTAGAACCTGTGAACAAATAAGAAAAAGTGATCAAGTTGGCCGAGCGGGCTTGAACTCGCGTCATCAAGGAATCCATTGGTTATGCGAGTTAATTGGATTCACTGATGACGCGCGATAAATGAAATTTTTGAGCAAAGATACTTGAGCACAATTTTAAATCTTTATTGCATTTCATTACACAATCGATTCCAGATTTCTCTTTTTCGCCATATTTCCTGTTTTTAAAATTTAGCGATGAACAAAAAGAAAGAAAAAATTGTCTTTCTTTCTTTTTGTCATTTATTTTTTGAATTTCAGGTTAGGCATTTGGTTAATAAAAACAATAACATGAACCAGCTATACCTTGTAATTCTTGACAGTGTACACCATGGGAAAAACACCCTATGCAGCAAATGGTTATGAAATTCTCCTGTGACATTTTCTCTGGTGAAATGAATGCAAATCTATTTCATCGTTATTGCAGCCCATGCTGTGAGGCGTTGTGGATGCGCTAATTTCGATTGCATGAAGACGGGAAGCTGTGTTCACCAATACCGATAATTTTGTTTATTCACATATCCAGCGAGATGGAAGTGTGTGCCTCGTTGCTGAAATCAATTTCGCGTCGTTATTTTATCGACAATCAATTCTTCATTCTCAATCATGGTGTAAACTTTTTTCACAAAATTTCTCGCGTTTCGTCATGGCAGCTTCAGTCAATTTTTCATGGATGGAAATTTCGTATGGGAACATTTTCAAATATCTTCGCATAATAAGACGTAATATCTCGCGATTTAAACCAAGCTTATCAGCTGCCTTGCGAATAGAATCATTTGGATTCTCCTCAAAATGTTTCTCAACAGCGTCCAAAACTTCTGGGGTAGTCACGGTCAAGTTGGTCTAGGTTGAGAACTTCTTGTTAGTTAAATATAGTTAAATGTTAAATTACAGTTGATGCTTCCTCCATCATAATAAATTAATTAGTTGATAAGTTAATTTTAACTCAAAAAGAGTTTAATCTTCAAAACGAGCAAAATTTAAAAAAAAGAAAGATCATTGATTTTCTCTTTCTTACACAACCTGTTTTTGTTTTGCGTATTGCTGCCGCTTTACTTTTGCCATTAACATAGTATAATTTGATTAAATCAATTTTGTTGTAAGGAATCTGCGATATTTTATAAAACACTCTGTATATAACTGTAAAATGTATGCAATTTGCATTTAAAGAATAGCTTGTTTAACTGTTAGTTAAATATAGTTAAATGTTAAATTACAGCTAAATTACAGTTGATGCTACCTTAATTTCAACTTAAAAAGAATACAATCTTAAGAACGAAGAAAATTGACAAAAAAGAAAGACAATTGATTTTCACTTTCTTTAACATCCTGTTTTTATTTTCATTTAACGTGACTGTTCCGTAAATCGTTACTTTCAAAACGGCGCTATAAAAAATCTCGCAGAAAAGAGGAGACTCGTCTCTTTCTTTGAAGTTTCTCTTTCTAATGTCTCTTTCTATGCAGATTTTGAGAGGTTTGACTGTTTATATGTTGTATATTTAAAGTAAATGCATCGCTATATTTAAGAGTCTCCCTCTTTTTTTCTCTATAAGAATTACTATTCTTCTTTCGATTTAACACATGCAATGTAATAAATTGATTGTTAATATCTACGCAGCATTGAAACTGTTTATAACAAAATTTATTAGTGATGTAAAAATATGCTACAATCAAGACTGATTGAATTTTTTAATCTGAGTACAACCTCAACACAAGCAATCTCATCAGTAACTTTTAATCACTTCGATACATTTGAATCTCTTATAGAAAACTCTATAGTATGTTGTGTAGTTTCCCGTGTAGTTTAGCGTACAATTTTCTTTACTGTTCGTCATCAATCTTGATCGCTTGAATTTTCAATTTATAATGTTGATTCACTTGATAATTAGTTTTCATTAATCTTTCATTGTTTTAGTAAATTTATAAAGATCGCTTCAACATGTCAAACATTTGTTGCTTTTTTGACGTTCAAGGGTTTCATGTCAATCATGTGTCTATTCCGCGGGAAGCTGCAATTGTTGGTGAAAACGCAACTCTCAGTTCACTGCCATTTTACAAAAACAAATTGAGACTCTTGAGGAATTGAATGCAAAAGCTGAAGATTTAACTAAAAAGATTATCGATATGGACAAACATTAAACTTACTATAGTACTTACAAAAAAGTTTTCAAGAATAGAGATATTGGATGATAATAGTTTTTTGGCAGATGCCGTTTCTTATTTATTGTATAGCTAATACATTTACAATATAAAACAAACAATAATTAATTGTTTAAGCTGCACAATTTATGATATCAGTAGTAGTACAGATACACAAGATAACTCACTTTTAATCGAAATTTTATTAATTAAAATTGATCATTAAATTATTGATTAAGTTCAATGCCCATGTTAATTAATGCGTAACAATTTTTGAACTTTATGAAACAATTATCTAAGTTCAAGTTTAATTGTTTGCAATTAGTTTGACCATGAAAGTTTTTATGCTTTGATAATTAAAGGAAAAGGGTTAAATAATTACACTTTTGCACTAAATAAAGTAAGTTTAGTTAATTATTTTAGTTATTCTTGGCTTAATAAATGTATTAATTTTAAGATGCAAAATTAACGAAAGGGTTAATAGTGTACGTGTTAGTATATTCTATGTTGATAATGGATCGTTGCACAAATGTAACAATTTTCCTGAATGCAATTAACTGAATAATGATACTAGGAATACTTTGTTCAATGTCGAATAATTATTTTGTTATTCATCGTTGAACAAAAGTTTCAAATTTTTTCAGCGAAGCATGCAATGAATAATTTTGATTGAAAACGGAAACATATAAAAGGAATGTCCTTGCTTTGTGGAAATTGTCCTTACTCGAACTTCAGTTGTGCACCAGCTTTCACACCAGCAACAACAACTTCAACATCAACATCAACTTCAACACCAACATCATCATCAACAAAGTTTTTTTTTATTTAGTTTTAATTTGTTTTAATTTAGTTTTATTTTGTTTTTAAGTTCATTTGAACAAAAAAAAAGGTAAGTTTTTTTATTCACTTTTCTATTTGTTTTTTTTTTCAATAATCTTTTTTTTTTCCAGCATCATCACCATCAACACCAGCAACACCAGCAACACCTCAACACCATCAACACCAGCAACAGCATCAACACCTCAACACCTCAACACCATCAACACCATCAACACCAGCAACACCAAAGTAAGTTTTTATTTTTATATTACTTATTTTCCTACCCTTTTCCTACCTTTTCCCTATCGTACCTGTAAAGGTGTAGGTACCTTTACCTTTACATGTACCTAACATGTATTAGTAAAGGTACCTTTACCTTTACATGTACCTAACATGTATTAGTAAAGGTACCTTTACCTTTACATGTACTGTACATGTATTAGTAGAGGTACCTTTACCTTTACATGTACTGTACATGTATTAGTAGAGGTACCTTTACCTTTACATGTACTGTACATGTATTTGTAAAGATACCTTTACCTTTACATGTACTGTACATGTATTAGTAAAGGTACCTTTACCTTTACATGTACTGTACATGTATTAGTAAAGGTACCTTTACCTTTACATATACTGTACATGTATTAGTAGAGGTACCTTTACATGTACTTTACATGTATTAGTAAAGGTACCTTTACCTTTACATGTACCTAACATGTATTAGTAGAGGTACCTTTACCTTTACATATACTGTACATGTATTAGTAGAGGTACCTTTACATGTACTCAACATGTATTAGTAAAGGTACCTTTACCTTTACATGTACTCAACATGTATTAGTAAAGGTACCTTTACCTTTACATGTACTGTACATGTATTAGTAGAGGTACCTTTACCTTTACATGTACTGTACATGTATTTGTAAAGATACCTTTACCTTTACATGTACTGTACATGTATTAGTAAAGGTACCTTTACCTTTACATGTACTGTACATGTATTAGTAAAGGTACCTTTACCTTTACATGTACCTAACATGTATTAGTAAAGGTACCTTTACCTTTACATGTACTTTACATGTATTAGTAGAGGTACCTTTACCTTTACATGTACTGTACATGTATTAGTAAAGGTACCTTTACCTTTACATGTACTGTACATGTATTAGTAAAGGTACCTTTACCTTTACATGTACTGTACATGTATTAGTAAAGGTACCTTTACCTTTACATGTACTGTACATGTATTAGTAAAGGTACCTTTACCTTTACATATACTGTACATGTATTAGTAGAGGTACCTTTACATGTACCTAACATGTATTAGTAGAGGTACCTTTACCTTTACATGTACCTAACATGTATTAGTAAAGGTACTTTTACCTTCACATGTACATAACATGTAAGGTAAAGGTACCTCTACGTTAACTTTATCTTGCATAAGGTTAAGGTAAGATAATGTAATGTTTTGTATAGCCTTATCTTACCTTTGCTATACCTTACCTTTCTTTATATTTCCTATTCGCTATCTTTATCTTTTGCGCATGCCCCGCCTATAAAACAAGACCACCCCTTTACCTATACTAGTGTCCCTCCTTCTTTCTTTGTTTCTTTTTACCTTTCTTTTTCCCTTTCTTTTTACTTTCTTTTTCCCTTTCTTTTTACTTTCTTTTTCCCTTTCTTTTTACTTTCTTTTTCCCTTTCTTTTTACTTTCTTTTTCCCTTTCTTTTTACTTTCTTTTTCCCTTTCTTTTTACTTTCTCTTTCCCTTTCTTTTTGTTAGTGTAAAGATAACTTTACGTATACATGAACCTTTACACGTAAGTGTACTAATGTACAGGTAACCTTTTTGCGCCTTTCTGTCTGCATTTCTTTTAGTCTTAACCTTAGTTCTTCTACTTATTCACTTACATTCACTTAACTGTACATGCACCTTAGATTTGTCTGCACATTTACACATCCCTCAACCTTACCTGTACATTTACATGTAGATGTACCTTCAACTATACCTGTATATGTACATTTACTTTTTTGTTTTCCTATGCATGCACACTTTGCTTTACCTGTACATATTCTTAAAGGTGTGCAGTCACCTTTACCTTTAAATACACTCTCACCTTTCCTTTGCACCTTTCCTAACTATACCTTTTCATGTACAATTACCTTCACCTCACATTTGAATTTGCATTTGTTTCACCTTCAACACTACCTCATTGAGATCTTATTGTAAACTCATTTATTTATTTTATGTACTTTAATTCATCTCTACATGTGCTGTATCCTGTATCATCTAGCTAACTTCAATCAGCCTAGTTTAAATCTAAAGAGCATCTCCAAGTGTATCTCTTTTTAGGCTTACAGCTCTATTTAGTCTTATTTCATATTTTATTAACTTGTTTGATGTTTCTTGTATTCGAACTTATAGACATCATTTGCAGCTCAATTATAATGTTACATCTTCTTTATTCATGTGTTTTAAAATAATGTTGCTAACGAAGACATTCCGATTTCATTTCACACCTACAGTTATTTGCGTGACAAATCTATTTCTTATTTAATTGATACATTGTTTTCGTTTTCATTTTAGAAAATGTATCGCTTGAGGAAAGTGCCAAACTCCATTTCATTGAAAATTGTGAAAGTTCAGGACGAGGCAACCCAAGTTGATGAACAAGATTTCATTGAAGAAGAAGTCAATTATGCGCTCAACTTTGCTGACTTTTTGATTTCAATGCATGAATTTTTGTCGATTTTATCACTCATACCAATGAGATTTGTTCACCCGATGTTAGCATGCGTCAGAAACGTAGACATCGCCAGATCAGAATTGTATATTTCAAGAAGAAATTACCTTTATATTTTGAGAGAAATTGAAAGCGAACCTTGAAAATTATGTAATTTTCCTCCATTCTATTGTATTTTGATAAGTGTATTCATTAAATTTAAATTCCGATTGAAAATGAATTGTTTTTGTTTGATTTCAGCAAATTATGAAGATTATTTCGACCACAATTTCATCAACCAGTTCAGGGAAAAACAATTGTATTCCGTCAAAGAACGACTCTTTCTGGAAAAATCAACCAATCTCGGAAGTTGTTAATTCACCGAAAATTCCGAAAGATGTAGTCTGTGTGACTGAAAATTCTAAAAACCCATGTTTAGCCTCACAGTATGTAAAGTATTTGAAAAAATTGCATAAAAAAATCACATATAAATCAGTTCATTGTCAATCATGTAATAATTCTAAAACAATTAGACTTATTGATAGACAAAAAATTAATAAGCAAAAATTAAAAGTAAATTCAAAGACCTTATGTATATTCGCAAATGGAAACAAATGCCCCAGAGTTCGACAACTTAATAATTGGTTGATCAACTGTAGATTTAAAATACATAAAATGAAAAATTGTAATCAACATTGTTCAATCATGAGACATGTGAAAAGTAAACTCAATGTGAAAATTTCTGTATTGTCTTTTATCTGATAAAGTGAATAAATGTCAATAACAAATCCTTTCGTGTCTTTTTCTTTATCAGATAAAAAAATGATTTCTCCAGTGATTGAAAATTGGACTTGCCCAGAAACCATCGCGGCACTTAAAAAATATTTACACATGAAGCACTTCATCAATAGATTACAGTCTTTCAAGAAGGCTACCTTGGATGATGATGCTCGTCGCGAAGCTCAGTCTTCTGGTTTTTATTATGTTGAAGAAACAAAAGTGGTTGCTTGTTTTTCTTGCGGTTTGCAAATCCCCTTAGAACTGGTGGAAAAAAATAAAACTAAAGAGCTGCATGTCAACTTTAGTCCTGATTGTCCCTTCATTTGCTGGCGTGATAGTAGCCTATGTACGGCATATTATTATAGCGAGGCTTGCAAATATTTTGGTAATCCCAAAGAAAATCTGCAATTGGATTACAGCGCTCCCTTGACTTTGAGATCAAGCAGAATCGAGAAACATGCTGATATTTATTCGCAAGAGTTTCTCGAAAGCTTTGTAATAAACCCAGAAAAAGTTTATCAACTTTTCCAAATGCAAATAAATCGGAGATATTCTTTCAAGGACACTCCATTACCAGAAAGGGCAAAGAACTTGCTCGTTGAAAGTGGTTTCTTTTACACTGGGTTTCAGCGGACAATTCAATGTGCTTTCTGTAGACTGGCTACTGATAGCAGACGCCCGACGCTACATATTAAACTGCATCGTGAATTAAGCCCGAATTGCCCATTTTTGAACAATGAAAAATATGATATTGAAAGAAATTTCTGCGTGGTTTGCTTGGTTCAACCTGTTAAAATATTATATGTTCCTTGCCATCATCTGTCTGTTTGCGCAACATGTGATGAAAAAATGAAAACTGAAAATCAGTGCTGCCCAATATGTAGAGTCAAAATTAATGATAAAATCACTTGTATATCCCCTTAAAAGTAATTCGAAATTCCTGCGACCAATACAAGATTTCATTTATTTCATTCATTCATTAATTTTCTTTCGATTTTCTTTTCTTTGTTCTTGCAGAAAAATGGTCGCTACACGCAGGTGCAACAATTTAAGAGTTAAATTTGTCAAACGTGCACCATTGAGAAAAAAGATCATTAGTCTTTATTGGGTGCTGCGTGCCAACAAGATTGTCTTTGGTGCTACGCTTGACTCGATGGTGCGTACACTAGACGCTGCTTTGGTGTCTCCAATTTTACAAAGTATGGGTCAATCGGAACGGGGGCATATCAAGAATATTTTGGAGGAGTTGGAAGAAAATGAATTTTATTCAGATAACTCTAATAAGTTGACGAACAATCTCTTAGATATGTGGATAATGATGAAATGTGGATAGCAGTAATTATTGCTTCATGTTCTTTTATACTTTTTCATGTAATATTTTCAAAATGACTTATGTACACGGTGATTGGGTTTTACTTTTAGTGATTAAATATTTTAACTCATAATCATGTGTTTTGTTGTCTCTAACCGGGAACTTTTGCTATAAAAACATGTACAATGAAAATTTCATTTCAGTTGAAAACGAAACAGTGTGTTAATTACATGAATCCTTTCATCAATAAGCCAGTAGTTTGTCACAGTGTTTATATTTATAATGGGACTGAATTGAAAACTTTCAAATCATGTTTCATATCACATTTGAAAGAAAATTTCTCCAAAAACAAGCTTACGAAAAGTTTAGGAGGTTCATTGATAGGACCAGTTGAAAAGATTAGAGAGAAATGGTTCAAACTAAAAGGTGAGATATTTAATTACAAATGAAAATTATTAATATCTCTTCTATTTCCAGAGCGTATTGAAAGTAAGTATTTTGACATTGTGATAAACTTCTTCCAAACTGGAACCGTTACTCATAGCCAACTCTCATTGCCTGAAAAATTAGAACTGGGTTACGTTTTAGATTATTTCGGGATAAATTTAGACGAAAACTCACTCAAGTATGAAAGTTTGAATGAATTGAAGTTTAACCTTATTGCATATGCCCACCTTTCAGATGATCACGTGATCATTGACTTAGTGAATTACTTGATCTGTGACTTACACCCTGAATTGGTCGGGCTAAGTATATAATGGTAAGCATAAGTTGACAAGTGAACACTTGCAAAAAAAACACTTGCAAATAATGTCGTTTATATACTGTAAGTGTTCATCCACTTCTTCAACAATTGCGCAAGCAAAACATAAATTAGGATATATAATTTATTCTACTGTTGACATTGCTTTATCTCCAAACGAATCAGCTATAATTAGAACAGGAATCAGATTGAAACCACCTCAAAGTACATTTATCCAGTGCTCAGCAAGTTCAAATTTGTTGAACCGTAGTGTTTTTGTTATCGCTCCAGTGATTAAATATACCTTCGATGATGAATTCAACATCATACTACACAACTTTAATAATAGTGTTGTTGCGATAAATGCATACGATGAACTCGCTCTAATAACTCTTTGTAGGGCTGAGTTATTCATGTGGACACACCTTCCAATTTTAGATAATTTTGCTGACTAATTGTAGAGTTTTTTAGCATAAAAAGACTTGATTTTCATGAAAGTTACCATTCAAGATGAGTATGTTCTACAGTAAGTGTTACCCAGATGTCTCTACTCCATCTAGAGGAACAATTGACTCAGTTGGATATGATTTACGATCATATGAAAATTTAATACTACCATCAAGAAAAATAACTATTGTGAAAACAGGAATCAAGGTTCAACCTCCTGCTGGTACTTACGTTAGACTAGCCTCACGTTCAGGTCTCGCTTCGAAAGGAATTGTTGTTCACGGTGGAGTTATTGATCCCGATTATACAGGAGAAATAAGGGTAATACTTCATAATTGGTCTGATGAGGATTTCACAATCACGAAAGGGATGCGTATAGCGCAAATGATTGTCGAGAGAGCAGAAGTTCCTGATTTGGTTGAAGTGGAGCAGTTGATTAACGTTGGTGAGCGCGGTAGGAGTGGCTTTGGATCGACTGGGATTTAGTATAAAAGTTCAGCAGCAATTCATTTTTCTTCATTCAGTTTCTTCTCATTCAACAGTTAAAGTTTCATCATGAGTTCCAACGACGACAGTTCGAATGCCTCTCAACAAGTCTCAAACAGTCTTAAAAAACCTGTACACCGTAAAAAATTCACCGAAGAATTTGAGCAACTGCTCAATGTTGAGATCAGCCAAACCTTGTGGGTTACTGTGCACAAATCACGGTCTTCACAAGGAACAACGTTTGTTGACATTCGTCGTAAGAAGGAAGGACAGTGGCAGGGTAAAAAAATCTACATTCCGACACGGTACGGTTTGTTCCTCAAGTATAAAGAGTATGAGAAGCTTAAAGAGAGATTTTATCATTATTTGAAGCAGACTGATAATCATTTCCAGTTTTCCATCTTTCCTGGACGCACTCTACTTGGTGAAGTAGCTGCTGATGGCAAATCTTTTGCACTGGAATTGAAAACTGAGTCGAAAGAATCAAAACTTGTTCTAACAGACGAGGAAATTATCAAACTGAACTCTCATTCTGTTGTTGATGGTATTGCTGCAGCAATGTGTCAATCTATTTATGATTGACCTACTCAGTTACACTTAACAATTATTATGAAAAAACTTATTACTTATTTCCACTTCCATACCTTTATTATCTTTTATTTTGTACGTCATTTATTTTTCATGTTTGGGTAAAAATTGAATAAAAAAAGAGAGCTCTCCCAAAAATTTTGTTACAAACTTATTTAAAGCAAAAAAACATTTGACTTCTGTTTCATTATTCAAGATGTTTTCGTGTTCAACATGTGAGCAAAGTTTCATAAAATACAAATCTTTTCTCTTGCATAAAACAAAGTGTAAAAAAGTTGTCTGTAAAAAATGTAAAAGTAGCTTTTCATCTTTAACTTTTTTAAATCATCTTAACCAATGTAGACAAAAACAGAGTGAAGATATTGGAGATTTCGCTACATTCAAATTGCACAAAAGAAGCTATAGAAATGCTTTAGCTGTGTACATAAAAGCTGATGGTTGGAAATCAATTGAACAATTACTAGCTGTTGAAAAGAGAAATATTCAATCGCTTCTTAAATATATCATTGAAAGAATTGGATCTGTAAAAGTGCAAGCATGTCTTTTACTCAAATTTATTAAGCAGAAAATTGAAGGAGGAACGGATACAACAGAAATTTATAAAGTTGCTGAGATGTTAAGCCTAACAAACCTACATCATATTGAAACTATTATCAAAAACTGGGTTGAACAGATTGAGTTGGCTATCGATCAATTCACACAACGCGGAAGTGGATGGGTGCTTCAGAGTGTGAAGGTTCTTGAGATTCGTGTTGGTAAACTGAAAGAACATAGTGGAGGCTGTGATTCAACAAAATTACCATCTGATTTCAACAAAAAGAAAAGTTTATTATCTCCAAAATGTAGAAAAGATTGTTTCAAATGGTCTATCCTTATGGCTTTACACCCTCAAAAAATGAATAAAGAAAGAATAGGACATTACAAAGTTTTTGAAAAGCAATATGATTTTAGTCAAGTAGATGGTGTAACAACGATTTCACAAGTTAAACGCTTTACGAAACAAAATAATGTTTCTGTTAATGTTTATACACTAACACCTGATGAAAAAAAGAAAGTTGTTCCACTAATGGTTGCTAAGGAACGTCAGTTAAAGCATGCAAATCTATTCTTATTCAATGAACATTATTATTGCATTACAAATTTCAATGCATTCATCAAAAGCAGTCGATCCTGGGAGCGTTATTTCTGTTACAATTGTTGTTCAGGTTTTAGAAATCAAACAGCGCTATCCAAACATGAACTTGTTTGTTATAATAAAACTGCCCAAAGTGTCGTTCTTCCTGGTCAGGAAAACATTCCAACTAAATGTAAATTTAGACAGATACAAAAAACGATTAGTTATCCTTATATTGTTTATGCTGATTTTGAAGCTCTGTTGATAAAAACTAACAAAGCTTTAACTAAAAATACGTTTGAATATCAAAAACACGAAGCATGTTCGTTTGGATTAGTTGCAATTGACTGGAATGATGAAATCTTATTTCAAAAATTTTATCGCGGCTCAAATGCAAGTCAAATATTCATTGACACACTCTTGACGCTGAAAGATTTCCTTCAGAGCCATCTTAACCAGCACAAAAAACCAGCTCAGCTGAGTGATTTCGAAAGACATGTTTTTGAAGCATCGACTCAATGTTATGTTTGCAACAAGCAGCTGCAAGATGATAAAGTTGTCGATCATTGTCATTTGACTGGAAGATTCCGAGGAGCTGCGCACAATCGATGCAATCTCAAAATGCGGTTACCTCATAGGCTTCCAATCATATTTCATAATCTGAAAGGTTATGATGCTCATTTACTAATCAGAGGTCTGAAAACAGATAAAATTCATAAAATAAATGTAATACCGCAAAATACTGAAAAGTATATTGCAATAATAATGGACGATTTCATCTTCTTGGATAGTTATGCTTTTTTGCTATCTAGTTTGGACACATTAGCACATAATTTATCAACTGAAGAAAAGAAGAAATTTTTGTGTCAAACCTTTTCCGAGGATGATTTAGCATATATTCTGAATAAGGGATCGCTGCCTTATGAATACATGGACTCTTGGGAAAGATTTGAAGAAGAAAGTTTACCATCTATTGATAATTTTTTTTCTCATTTGTCACTCAAAACAATTGATAAACAATTATACGATAGATTGCTTGATATATGGCAGCATTTTAGTTGTAAAAATCTTGGCGAATTTCATGATATTTATCTTAAAGTTGATGTTTTACTCCTTGCAGCTATTTTTCAAAACTTTCGTGCGACTAGTTTGAAACAGTTTGGATTGGACCCTTGTCACTATTTCTCGACACCGGGACTAACATGGGATGCCTCTTTGAAGTTTACTGGTGTTGTGTTGGATCTATTGACTGACATTGACATGGTTTTAATGATTGAGGAGGAAATAAGAGGAGGAATATCTTGCTCTATGTGCCGTTACGCATGCGCTAATAATGAACTATCTGAAAAATTTGATCCTAATCAACCAAGCTCATTTATAACATATCTTGACGTAAACAATCTCTACGGATATGCTCTTAGTGACGTTCTGCCTTGTCGAAAATTTGAATGGGTTCCTCCCTACATGTTTCAAAGTGTAATTGAGGAAATTTTGCATTCTAATTCTGTCCGAAAAACTGGTTACATTCTAGAGGTTGATCTTGACTATCCTTCATGTTTACATGATCTTCATAATGATTATCCGTTGGCGCCTGAAAGGATAACTGTTGAATATGAACAGTTGAGTGTTTACCAAAAAGAAATTGTGAGCATTTTAGAAGCTGCAGACATTAAGCGTTATAAAACTAAGAAACTTGTTCCGAATTTGATGAACAAAGAAAATTATGTTCTGCATGAGAAAAATCTTCGTTTCTACATTGAGAAAGGTCTAGTTTTAAAAAAGATTCATCGCATTATTAGTTTTGAGCAAGAAGCTTGGCTCAAACCATATATTGAAATGTGCACAGAGAATAGAAAAAAAGCTACATCATCATTCGTTAAAGACTTTTGGAAACTAATGGTGAATTCATTGTATGGAAAAAGCATAGAAGATAAAAGAAAACATAGTAAAGTCATAATTGCTACAAATGGAAAACAAGCATTACAGCAAATAAGACAGCCAATGTTTGAACAATTTTACATTCTAGACAATGATCTTGCAATAATCAAGTTGAGAAAGTTTGAAGTTATTCTCGACAAACCAATATATTTAGGGTTTACAGTCTTGGAATTATCAAAGTTACACATGTACAGACTACATTATGATCATTTCCTACCTAAATATGGATCAAGATTGTCGCTTATCTACACTGACACAGACAGTTTTATTTATAAAATACAAACAAAAGACTTATACAATGACTTGAAAGAATTTAATTACCTTATGGATTTTTCTGATTATCCACAAACCCACTTTTTGTACAGCATTGAAAATAAAAAGAAGCTAGGATATTTGAAAGATGAAATGAATGGGCAAATAATTGATGAAGTAGTTGCAATAAAAGCTAAACTTTATGCTATCAAATATGGTACAAATAAAAAAATGACTGCTAAGGGAGTGCAAAAAGCAATTGTTAAAAATGTCATTTCAATTGAGGATTATAAGGATTGTCTTTTCGGTAAAGTGCTATTGAAGCATAAAAACTTTAGATTACAGAGTAAACATCATTCTATTTCTTCAGTAGAGATAAATAAATTATCTTTTTCTCCACTTGATGACAAGAGATACATTTTGGACGATGCAGTTAGCACTTTAGCATACGGTCATTATAGAATTGTAAAATAAGAACATACAAAAGGTAATTGAATTATAATCACAACTTTTCCCATCACCTCTTTTGCCTCTTTAATTAAACCCAAACCCTCCTGTCATTAATTGCATCCAACCACCATTCCTTAATTACTGCTATACAATTTTACTTGCATGAATTTAATGTTATCAAAATCGTTTTCTTGTTGTTTTTCATCATGTAGCAACAAATCATGGCTCCTACGAACAAAGAAATCACACTTTTCTTTAAAGTGCAGGCTACAAAAAATACCTTTGATACGCAATTTTTAACCTTGGCGAAGCAATGGCTAAACCGTGATTTCATTGAAGGAGAAGAATTGAAGCAGTTTAAAAGTATATTTGCTCAATTCAAAGATGATGAGCGTTGGGCAGAAGCAACAAAAACTTATTTCCAAAAAGTAGTGAATGATATTGCTAATAGAAATTCGATATTTTTACATGCTAAGCTCAAGAGAGAAATCAAAGACGTTTGTTTCTGGCTAAATAATTGGAAATTATACGAAAAAAAGAATTGGTATAAAAAACATACAAAAGAGGAATCACCAAGTCCTAGGCAGAAACGAAGGGCCTATTTTGAATATCTCTTGGCGCAAGACAGATTTTCTTTTAATTAGATTACGATTCTTTTTTTTGTATTTTCATTGTGCTACCCTGCTTTTTATCATTGCTCTTTTTAAATAATCTTGAATAAAAGTTTTTTTTACCATAATTCGAATATGTTTGCATGATACCTATCTCTTTCACATATCCTTAAATCATTTGTTTTTTGTTTCATTTTATTAATTAATTTCTTTTTTTTCTTTTTTTTTTTGTAGATGACAAAATTCAATGTAAAAGCTCGCCTCGAAAAAAGAGCTGCATTGGTTGCAAAAAGAAGCAAAATTCCACTAGTGGCAACAAAAAAACCTCTCGTATTTGAATTGACACGAGAGATGATAATGGAAGCAAGGGCCCGAGGACTTCTTTTATCTTGGGGGAGTACGCGCAGAACTAGAAACCTGCACAAAATAGAGGTAGACCTAAAAGATTTAGAATTATGGGCTGAAGAAGGCAAACCCGAGGTCGTTGAATTGGAGGATGCAGCTATGGTAGACATAGACCCGTGTAAGATGGCTAAAGTTATAGAGGCGGATTCATGGGAGGGTCTTTGGAATAAATGGGATCAAATGGAAATAGATGAAATTGCTGATAAAATGTCTAACGTTTTGTAGTTTCATTTCATTTTGTATTCTTTTATATTCTTTTATACTCTTTTATATTCTTCCATGCTCTTTTATATTCTTTTTCTAAATTCATTTGTTTTTATTCTTTATAATTTACTTTAATTTTATTTCAATAAATTTTGTTTATTATATTTTCATTTCGTTTCACTTCACATTTCAAAAAAGGTAAGTATGAACCGGTAAAACAACTTTTTAAAAAGGTTATACAGAAATATCCACATTTAATAGACAAGTCACCTTGAAGGACATCTACATTATAAATATAATCATAATGTGTACAGTTCCTCTCCATAAATGTCTTTATCATTCCTGGAGGCGGCCGTCCATAAGAGTCAAAATAAATTCCACTGCCATACATTGGTATAAATGCTGCCGTCCAATGTGAACCAGATTTCCAGCTTGGATCAAGGTTAATTACGATTCCGAAAGGTTTTGGAAACAAAGTAAGTGGAAGTTTATCAATTGCGTATACTCCTTTAAAACTACTGTATTTCACGAGTTGATTTTGTATATCTAATGTTGTTAATGACATCAGTAGTCCGTGACAATATTACGTGCTGCATCGATTTGTAAAACGCTATCATATATAGCAAAAACTAGCATATGCATTCCTTCACTAAGAGCAGAACTAAATTGAATATCCATGCGCACATTACCTCTCTTGACCATAGATAATACTCCTGAATCACTTGCGAGAGTGCCGTCATCGGTTAAATCAAAAACTAGAAGCGGATATCTATCGGAATAATTTTGATATTTTAGATTGATTTTAGGTAGCCCATTATCTTGATTCATGGAGCGGAAAACATTAAAGTATTCTCTCATGAATAATTTGCTTTTGAAATCAGGCTGATAAGGTGTGCTTGGTATTTTAGTTCCATTCACTACAATCGAAGCGCTTTGCAGGTTTTTATGTTCAAAATTGAATGAATCTTTTGTCAATTTCGCATTAAATGCATCATCAGAAACAAAACCAACAATAATTTTCCGTGGTAACTGTCCATTGTATACATTGTCAATGCTATTTGCAGCAAAATCTTTTGGTAGATGAAATGATTTGACTTCATTCCTTTGAAAGTAATACTTTGCCGGACTCTTTTCCAATTGTGAAGAGATTGCCATTTGTACTGGAGCATACAATTTGACTCTTCTTATGAAAAGAGAAAGTTGTGTAAACTCTACACTCAAAGAATTTACTTCTGTTGCGCTGTTCAATCCAAAAGTCTGCGGTGCACATTTGAATCGCAACGAAATGGGCACATGATCAATCAAAAATTTTTCTTGTTGAAACATTGGGGCGTGAATAGGTATTATAATGTCAAATTCTTTTTTATCTTTGATTCTATCAGATCTTGCTGATTCTGTATCATTTATCATTTGACATTCATCAAGGGGTGATTTATACTTGAAAAATATGTCATCAATGTATGACTGATAGTGATATAAACTATTTCCAGGTGTGATATTTACACTCCCAAGATAAACATCAAGTTGCTCGAATAGTGAGGCAGCAAAATTGTTTGTGGGTGTAACACTTTTTCCTGTGGGTACATCAATCTTCATTTTTGCATACAAATACGAGGCAGAGAGGTCAGTATAGTGTTCAGAAGCTGGCACGATGAATTCAAATACATTAGCTTTCGCAATCGATCCTACCGGTCTGTATTCTGTGTCATAGATACTTTCAATGACAGTCTGTGTTGGGGGAAATTTAAATAAATCAAGCTCAGCAATAGTAGCTGGAGACGAAGATGCATGTATATACTCCATTATTTGAAAATATCTCGTTGTTTTCTTATTACTCTCCTCTTTTTGATTCCTTTCTTTTTGCTCACTCTTTTCAGAGTGTGCTTCTTCACTTTGCGTAAAGATTTTTTAGGATTAGACTTTTGTGTCCTTTTATATAATCTCTTTCGCCCACTTCCTTCTTGTGTGACAACTTTTTCCTTAATTTTAGCTATTCCTTTATTTGCCAAATCTTTAACACTATCTTTAAAAGCTTGTTGAATTTGTGGGTCTTGTACTACACGCTTACCGATACTGACTCCTTTATTCAGAGCTTCTTTGCCCAAATACCTTATAACAGGCATAGCTAAGCGTGAGATGAAGCTACCGAACCCATACCCTCTTTGGTACCTAGGGCCTCTGACTATTCTGATGTCTCCGAATCCAGAACCGACTTGATGTGCAAAATAGTCATTAAAATCACTATCTTTAGGACAGTAAGTTTTTCTTTGAATCATTTTATTCAATCAACCATTTAAATACATTGTTTTCTTTATATTAATTCTTTTTACGAAAATCTAAGCTTACAAAAACTCTTCCAATGTTTGCAAATTTAATCTGCTCTCCAGTATCATCCAAGCAAACAATTGCAATATTTTCAATATGGTTTTTCCGTACTGGATAATATATTCGATGCTCAAATGTACAATAACCGATTCCTTGGTAAATACCAGTCGTCAGCGGTACTGCTCTCAATACAGGTGCTTTAGTTCCTGCAACCGTATGATCTCGTATGATATCAGTATAAACGTACATCAGATTGACATTATTTTTGTGATAAAGAGGTGTTGTTACTACAACTTGCTGTTTAAATGGATCAATATTATCGATCAAAGCATCACCTGACGGAGAGAAGCCTAAATATTCCATTAATTTCCCGTCTGAAAATTGAGGAACAACTACAATAGATGAAATGTACTTGTATTTTTCAAATTTCTCTCCATCTAAGTGATGCGCAGTGCTCATTTCAGCAATAAGTTTGTTTTTGACATAATGTTCAAAAGTTTTATTTACACCGCCCGCTTCAGTTGGCAGCTTTCCAATTTCTTCTAAATCAATGTCATGATCTTTTTTGTATTTTGCTTTTATCTCATCAACAGGACCATCTAATGAAAGATTAAGCATGGTAGCTTTATCTACTACTGTAGTGAGAAGACCAGGATAGAAGATTGTTTTCCCATTTTCGCAAACAAATTTAGGATAAGGATCGAAAACAAGACTAGGTTTGATTCTTTTCAAATTTGCCATCATTGCAGTGTTGAGTTTATCTATTATCAAATCCACAGGATCATCTGGAGAAACATCAACAGATGAACCATAATCACGGCCCATAAAGGCATATTTCAGCCATTTATGCTCAGGAACGTGTATCTTCCTCAAGTCAATATTTGGATAAAAGATGAATTGTGTCATCAAAAGTTTAAAATCAACACGCATTTTCTCTGATATATCAATAGCAAATTTGACTGGAAAATAAATTTCTGTTAGTGCAACTTCCCAATCACCATCAAGTTCCAATGCGGGATCAATTTGGTTTTGAAATTTTGATAATGTATTATCTGGAAAGATGTCTGTAGACCCATTTGACGATAGGTCAATTGTAAAGTTAATCGTTGCCATTTGCAAGAGTGATATCGGATATCCAACTATTGAATTTTCTTGGCCAACCCTCCCACTTGACTAAGTACTTATATTGTCTTCGTGATCTGTCATAAACTCTCCTAATTATCTTTTCAACTCTGCGCACTTTATTAGGGTCAAATTCAACCTTTTGTAATTCTTCAGGATAAAAAATTGATGATATATTTTCACCTTGTAAATCTTTCAATTTATAGATGAATTTTTGAGGCGTTTCTTTAACCCCTGAAACTTTGAACACTTCATCAGTCCATTTTTGTACTGCATCCTTTTCGAAATTGCCAGTATTTAATGGAATTTTAACAAAGTCATTTTCATCGAAAGTTTTCTTTTTATTTTCTTCATTTTTTATTGATCTCTGAATAGTTCGCACGATAGATTGTTGATTATCTTGTGTTACAGAGTTTGGAGTTGTCTTAATAGTTCTGTGGTAAGAGTTATTGTAATTATTAACAATGTTTTGTAAGTCATCAATGTATCGATGTGTATGTTTATGGTAAATGAAACGGTATATGCGAGAACGTAACGTTCGTATTAAACGTTCAGCCAAAGCACATTTTATTGAAGCGTCAGTTGTGGTGAAATAATGTACACCCTGAGATAAGCAAAAGAATTTTAACCTGTTATTGTTAAATTCTCGTCCTTGGTCCGTTTGTAGTTTTTCAGGCTTTCTTCCTGTAGAAAAAATTTCAGAAAAAGCATTTATGATTGTGGGTGCTGCTTTATCTCTACACGGTTGGACCCATGCAAATCTACTCAGTATATCAATCACAACAAGTAAATGATTCACTTCATCGTTTTGCCCTGACCAATAGGACATGTCCATAAGATCTGCTTGCCATTGCTCATCGATTCTATCAACCAATACGGCTAGCCTTTGAAAGTTTTTCCGTCGTGTCCGAAAGTTTGTATACGTTTCTTGCTTCATCAACCATTGTTTTACATCACTGTATTCAATCAATGGGTCATACTCCTTCGCAACTCTGAAAAGTCTTTTAGCACCTCCGAAACTACCGTGACTATCCAAGTCATAATAAAGCCGTTTCAAAAGTTCTTCACGTTGGTCCAATTGAGTGTCTGACATTTTACAACTTTTTTATCCTTTTTAGGTCTTTTAGATAATTTCTTTTCATACTTTTGAACAGCTTTTTTGAAGCTTTCTTTATATTCATTCAAGTCAATTTTAGGATCTGTTTTATCATCTCTAATTTTCGACACTTTTGACAATTCAGCAGGTACATTATCAGCATTGTTAAGGTCACTTTTGAGAAGATGATATTCTTTTTCTGGAATCAATACCATTTTATTCATTACATTCATTGTATAAATTTATCTGCCAACTTGCCACCTAGGTAGGATATTGCTGGCCAAAGTAATGCAGGTAAAAATGCACCACCACTTTGTAAAATAATTTCTTTTCTAACTTTCAGGGGAATACTTTTTCTTGAGATTTTTCGAAGTTCAAGCTTGTAGGGGGCAAGTTTTGTTTTTGATGAGTCTTGAACTGGTATATTTCCGTTGAGTGTGTTTTTACTTATTTCAGAGATAGAATAAAATATGCAAGATTTTGCTTTAGCTAAAAGTTTTTCTCTTTGCTTCCTTGTCTTGGCTTTAGCAAGTTTTTTTAATGTCGGAAGACACTTTGCAACACCTTCAATCGACATTTATGTAGTATACAAAATTATTTGATCTTTATATAATTTTATATCACGTACGTATACATAGGTTTATCATGTTCATTGAAAACATTCGTTAATAACCTTGTTTTTTCAGGTGTATCAGGTTTAAGATCAATAAAAAGATAAGAATATGGTCCCTGAGTCGCATCTTCATATGCACCTTGAAATTTCTTTATTTTTCTCGGAAACATTTGACGTCCTATGTTTGTAATCATAGATTTATCCCGCGGGTTTTTAAAACATACAACATATTGACTATTGAGACTTATATTTCGACTCTCTTTTCCTTTCATGAAAAAGTTTTGCGTAATTAAAATTACAGAAATATTTCTATGATGAGACCCTTTGGTAAACAAGTTACTAACAAAAGTTTGATTAACTGCTTCATGCATTAAATCGTCTATAACTAACCACTGTGGCTCATCACTACCGAGTTCATTAACTATTTCTTCTTGTAGCCCTTCAATGAATTTAACTTCATTCATTGAATTGAACATTTTTTGATACTCTCCATAAAGATAAGTAATAGACTTTGGAGGAGGATCACAAATATATGCTGCTTTGTTGATCATGTCCCTAATGAAATAAGTTTTACCAGAACCAGTTGGTCCTGCTATTAGCATTGTAAAAGGATGTTTCAAATAAACAGAGACAGACATTTTCTCGAAGAAAAAAAAATATTTTTATTGTTTTATATTGAAATTTTCAGGTTACAACTGATGATGGATTAGAGGGTGTCTGTGTTGCAGTTTCTGATTTGAAAGATCCTAATTTTGGATTTGGAAGTAAATAACCGAGGGAGGATCCTAGTACAGCCGTCCAAAGTGGTAAATTACCAGTTTTCAGCACAATATTAGTAATAGCTGTTATAAGCATTGCAATCAGTACGATTAATTGTACAGAAAAGAGTACTTTTTTGTACCACATTCGATGATAATCAGCTGGTGACATTTCCATGGTTGCAATTTTACTAAATAAGGCAAAATCGTTAGCTTTATATTGGCTTCAGTCTTATGTTATAGTCAAATTCATCACAGTAATGATACACTGATTCATAATTTTTCAAACCGGTAAGTATAACTTTTCCTGATCTGAAAATTATGAAAGTAACGTTTGAATTATCAAGTTTAAGGTTTATGCCGGGAAAAAGTTCAGGTTCATAAGTGGCTCCAGGATGAAGTATTAATTTTTGATAATCAAAGTCTCCAACAATCATTGAGGTGGCAGTAATGTTTACGATTCTGTATGCTGTAACACGAACCTCAGCGGAGTACTTTGAGCAGAAACGATCAATAAGTAAAAATGATGTTGAAATATTTTGTACTCCTGTAACATTTATCTTTCCTGAATCGAAAATCAAGAGACAACCGTCGGGGTATTTCATTATACCTCCCGAAAAAGATTTTGTGTACTTGATAAAGGGAAAATTTTGTTTTATTAGCTCTCGAGAAAGTTTTGAGTTTAAAGTAAATGATGTTACAATGTTAACAATATGAACGTTTTCTTGCAGGTACTGCATGATGAATGAAGCTTATTCAGGGGAAACTTCCGAAAAGCTGACATTTGCAAAAGGGGGTGTCGACTACTTTTTCTAGAAGAACTTTTTATGTCATTTTCGAAAATCGAAACCATATCATGCGGAAACTTTTCGTTCGAGAGATACAGGGTGTCAAAGTTGTGAAAATTCATTAATCTCTATGGCAAATTAAAAAGCTTTTTTAAGCATTTAAGTAGTGTAATTATAGACTGTCAACAATACTTCATTTTTCTATTTATACAAATTTTTGACTTGACACGATGTTCGAGGTTTCGGAAAATTTAGAGTATCAATTCCTAATTTTAATAGTCTGTCTATTCACCAGCGCTTTACGATCATTGAAATGTTGAAATTGCGCTAGCTTGATACGAAATTCACTTGTTTATCTTGCAATGCTCAAACTAATGATGCACCGACTGATCTCACGAGCTTAACAGAAAGATTTTTTTGCAATGATAAAACAAACCTAACCTAACCTAACCTAACCTAACCTAACCTAACCTAACCTAACCTAACCTAACCTAACCTAACCTAACCTAACCTAACCTAACCTAACCTAACCTAACCTAACCTAACCTAACCGAACCTAACCTAACCTAACCTAACCTAACCTAACCTAACCTAACCTAACCTAACCTAACCTAACCTAACCTAACCTAACCTAACCTAACCTAACCTAACCTAACCTAACCTAACCTAACCTAACCTAACCTAACCTAACCTAACCTAACCTAACCTAACCTAACCTAACCTAACCTAACCTAACCTAACCTAACCTAACCTAACCTAACCTAACCTAACCTAACCTAACCTAACCTAACCTAACCTAACCTAACCTAACCTAACCTAACCTAACCTAACCTAACCTAACCTAACCTAACCTAACCTAACCTAACCTAACCTAACCTAACCTAACCTAACCTAACCTAACCTAACCTAACCTAACCTAACCTAACCTAACCTAACCTAACCTAACCTAACCTAACCTAACCTAACCTAACCTAACCTAACCTAACCTAACCTAACCTAACCTAACCTAACCTAACCTAACCTAACCTAACCTAACCTAACCTAACCTAACCTAACCTAACCTAACCTAACCTAACCTAACCTAACCTAACCTAACCTAACCTAACCTAACCTAACCTAACCTAACCTAACCTAACCTAACCTAACCTAACCTAACCTAACCTAACCTAACCTAACCTAACCTAACCTAACCTAACCTAACCTAACCTAACCTAACCTAACCTAACCTAACCTAACCTAACCTAACCTAACCTAACCTAACCTAACCTAACCTAACCTAACCTAATCTAACCTAACCTAACCTAAGCTACCCTAACCTACTAACCAACACACAAAACTGATCTAATTTACTTGAGTTTAGTCATGTAAGTCTGAAAATCATTCATATTGGATTTTACATTGTTGAGGATCACCCTGTAAACATGAAATTTTGTGTAGAGCGATCTTTTCTAAGCAGGTATAGAGTGTGTGAAAATTCTTTTGCTATCTTATATTGCAAAGGGTTTTAAAAACTTTACGATTCGCCATAGGGCTCAATGATTTTTCACAACTTTGACACCCTGTATCTTTCGAACGAATAGTTTCCGCACAATAAAGTTTCGATATTTGAAAATGTCATGCAAAGTTCTTCTAGAAAAAGTGGTCGCCACCCCCTTTTGCGAATGTCAGCTTTTCGGAAGTATAGCCCTTATTCAATAAGTTTCAGTCTAAATACCCCTTTTATTTCTGCACGACAGATAGGACAACTAGCGATACCTGGTGCACATTTGATACAAGTGACACAATGATCACATGGGTAAAAACAAACTCCAATTTCTTTTTCCAAGCAGACTTTACATGTATACCGACTATCTGCTGGCTCAATGGGTGATGAGTCTTGAATTTGTATTGGTTCGCCTTTAAGACATGAATCAATGAAGCTTTTCCCACATCTAATGTAAATGAATGTACACCAAGGGGAAAATTTTGCATGTGAAGCCCAAGGATTTTCAGCACGCAGCCAGTCACATATGTGTACTCCACAATGAAAGCATGCAACAATGTCCAATCTCTTAGTAAAGAAAAAACCAGCTTCAGCCAATTCAGTCGGGGATATATTTTCGTTTTCCCAATCATCAAAAGTTGACAATCTGCTTTCAAGTGTGATATACTCTGGGCGCTCAGCATCTACATAACGCGCAAAACATCCAGAAGGAGACCTTTGATTGAAAATCATTCTTGCTGAGGTTACTCGAGGGCGAATTGTTGCTATTAGTGGTGTAGATTCGAGCGTATTGTGACCATCTGAAATTGTTGAAACTGGAATACTATTCAGTTCACTTCGGGGATAAACTTGCGATATGTCAAGTATCAACTCTAAAGCAGGTAACTGTTCTTCTTCGTTTCCAAACATTATCTTTGCAATATGGAGTACAAATGATGAAACATCAAAATCTGATTCTCTTTTATAGTGAGTAAGGAATGTGATTTAATTTGATTGTATTACTAAACGAGGCTGAGAACTTTCTTTCCGCTCTAGATAATAAATCATGATTGCATAGAAGCACTATTGTATTTCTATTATCCAGTTCGTTGATTGCGTTAAGTAAAAAATTTGTGCAACGAACCATTATTAACATAGAATATACTAGCATGTACACTGTTAACCCCTTCGTTGGCTGTGCACCTTAAAATTAATATATATGGTTAGCCAAGAATAACTAAAACAATTAACTAAACTTACTTTATTTAGTGCAAAAGTGTAATTATTTAACCCTTTTCCTTTAATTATCAAAGCATAAAAACTTTCATGGTCAAACTAATTGCAAACAATTAAACTTGAACTTAGATAATTGTTTCATAAAGTTCAAAAATTGTTACGCATTAATTAACATGGGCATTGAACTTAATCAATAATTTAATGATCAATTTTAATTAATAAAATTTCGATTAAAAGTGAGTTATCTTGTGTATGAGTTATCTTGTGTATCTGTACTACTACTATATCCTCTTGTAATTTTCTGATGAAATTGCTCTATCCATTGAATATTTCAAAATAAATAAAACTATAATACAGTCAGTTTTATAATTAGCGTTGAGGAATCGCAGTTGAAGAAACTAAACACAGCTTAAGTAGTAGAAGAATCTTTCAATTTTCATTTGTTTTCCCCATTGATTGAGCGAGTAACTCAATAAGTAGACTAACTATGGCAAGAATCAACATAAAAATGAATAAATGAAATATTTGACAGAATCCCCTGTAATTTACTGATTGCCAATTGAGATCATCGCCTTTACGAGATACTTCAGACTTGTGAAAGTCGTTTAAGGTTGCGGAATAAAAGGAGAGTATAAAGTCAATGTAAGTATCGCCTTCTATTTTGATAAGAAGGCCACTTTGGATCAAACGACGAGATCTGTAAAATTAAGCTTTTAAGATTAAAGTTTCAATTTACAATCAGTTAATTCACTTACAGTAGATCAAAATTTTTTCTGGGTAATTTAGATGCATTATAATTGAAAAGAATTGCTTGTAATGATCTATGAAAAGGTTCTGCCGAGTAATATTGTTCTTGGTTAGGTCCATTGAAATCGCCTTTTGAGAGGAGAAGTGGAGTCAGTTTTCTTCCCATACTAGAGATGAAGGTGACCATCTCGTCCCTTCTTTCAAAAGTAGGAATAGGTCCCAATGGAAATGGTTCAACGTATCCTTTTGCAACGGCCCGTTTATAAACGTCAGCGTAATCTTTATTAACTTTGCTTTTAAAAAGATCGTACATTGAGGAAGTCCTCTACAATTTCCAATTTCAAAAGGGTGAACTCTAGCTAGATGTTGTGCTAAATTTGACCAGCGCTTAGTCTGGTTAAATTTACAAGTTAAATTACACCAACGGCATTTTAAATCATCGCTTTTTGTATCAAACCCTTTCCAAATACCCCAATCCGGGTTTGCCTCCATTTTATGTGCCAAGAATAAGAATTCAGAAATACCAGTTGCTCTCATTCGTCCAATCAACATCTCCAACTTTTCATTTTCTGGTTTCGGAGCGATTTCCAATCTATCAATTAAAACACAATCTAAAAGTTTTGCCTCGAGTTCAAATTCGGTTAACCCTACGAGGTTATCTAAAAGCTAGGGAAAAGAAAGAAAAACGGTTAAACAAACAGCAAAAGAAAACACAATTACCATTAAACTTACTTGTTTGATTTCGTCCATCATAAAACAAAAGGAGGTTCGTTAAAAAGGAAAATATAAATAAAGTAAAAGTGGTTAATCTTAAATTCGGATATAACTAAAGAAGGATAACTTAAGACTGACGGAAGTTAAAGGGTGGAAGTCATGAACTTTGACCAATATGGCTGACCAATACAGTGGCGCCATCTAGTGACCCTTAGTTAATTTATGGTGAAACATGAAAGTGCGCTAAATTCAAATGTCTTAAAGAAAATAAAATGTTATTTAAAAATAAACATAATGGTTTAATTATAGCCGAAAGAGGCTTCGGCTTAAATAAGTTGGGAAAGATGTAAGAATTAAGAAAATTTATGATTTCTAAGAAATCGGCCTGAATATAAAAACTGATTTAAGATATAAAATGTTTCCCCGAAATCGGGATTATAAGTTTACTTCGAATAAAAATAAAATACAAATCCTGGGAAAGAATTAAAAAGAATGCCATAAAAATGTCAGACCAATGCATAATCTAAAAGCCAATTTATGTGAGAAGAAAAAGAGCAATGAAAGGTCACGTAGACCAGGTCAGGCCAAAAAGAGGTCAGACCAAGAAGTATAAAAAGAGAAAGAGAGCAAAAAGAAGTTAGTCGCTAATTTGGTATGAATTTGGACTCATCATAAAAATCAACAATGTTGTAAAACTAAGGTAAAACTTATCGAAAGTGAATTAAAAAAAAATGTTGACTTGAAAAGTTAAGTTTCTATTCCCTTTATTTTTACCATAAGTCTGATAGTAATGTCACCCTATTCCCCTTTTATCTTTACCAACTTCTCACCTTACAATTATGGAGGTTCCACCGAGAGGTCTTTTAAGGCCTCAACTTTCCAGAACTTGTGCTTCTTTCCAAGGAACCAACCTGAACTCTTGAAATCGGTGAACTCTTTTTGATTTCAACTTTAACTTTGAACATTTCGGTGTTTTTAACCATCATCAACCTAACCAAATTTTTCTATTTCGTACATCATTCGTCATTTTTATCACCCAAATCCATTATTCACCAATAAAGACAATTGTGTAACATCTAGTGTATCTGTTGTAATCAACGATTAACTATTTTTGACATTTTGGACATCCTTTTAACTGTCATTATTTCAACCAATCAACTTTTATTCATCTATAATCATCAATCAACAATTTCAATGACCTATTTTCAATTAAAAAGGTAAGCTAGGTCTGACAAACCATTTGTATACCTACACGCATGCCCATTATACTCTATCCTTTATTCAATTGAAATTACTTATTATACCCCTGCTAATTAATAAGTAAATGCCAGATTCGGCAACTTCCTTCGATATTCCTGACCCACTTTCTGAAAGTCCCCTTGAAAGACTTTGTGTTTTGACTCCCGAAGAATTGAAAGCCATGAGATCCGCATTTCCTGTCCTCAGACCTCCAAAAATAACTCCTTTTGATGGGCAAATTTCAGCCCAGGTTATAAAATTTCTTGATGATTTCAATACATTTTCAAGTTCCTATGAGTGGACTGGTGAAGAAAAAGTAAAACGAGTAGTCAATTATTTAGAAGATTCAGCTAAAGCTTGGTATAAGCAAGAAGTCGAGCCAAAAGTTCAAGAAAATAAGATAACCTGGCCTGAATTTGTAGAACAACTAAAAGATACATTTTTACCATCAAAATATGAGGATTTTATAATTGAACAGTTAAACGATCGAAAGCAACAAAATAATGAGCCAGTTACCAAATTTATTATTGATATAAAAGATCTCTGTTTAAGACTGAATGCTAATATGGAAGAGTCGGAAATTATTCGTTATCTTTTTAGAGGAGTAAAACCAAGTTTGAAATCAGCTCTTTACGCTGCTAAGCCTACAACTGTTGCCGAATTTCGGGAAACTGCAAAAAATTTAGAAAAGGGAAATCAGTCTAGTTCTAGTGATGATGAACTTTCGAAATTAAAAGAAATGGTAAATGAATTATATGATGGACATAGAAATAGAACTAGATACCGTGAACCTCGAGTTTATCAGACCGCAATGTTACAAAACACTAGAACACTTGATAACCGCCCCGTCTGTTACTATTGTAATAAAACTGGACATGTCCAAATCAATTGCCGTAAAAAGCAATATGATGAACGTAATAATCAACAAAATCGACGAAATTATAATCAGTCTCGAAATTATACTCGCCCAAATTATTACAATGATCAGCCCTACGATAGGTCTGACCAGATTCAGAATCAACAGTATAATAGGTCTGACAATACTTACGGTCAACGGTATCATAGGTCTGACAACTATCCCAATCAGCCTTATCATAGGTCTGACAACTATCCCAATCAGCCTTATCATAGGTCTGACAACTATCCCAATCAGCCTTATCATAGGTCTGACAACTATCCCAATCAGCCTTATAATAGGTCTGACCAACAATATAATTCCAATACAAACAGAACAAATCAGGTTTACTCTAGAACTTATCCAAATCAAATGCCTAATTCGAGAGTCAATCCTGAACTAAATCCACCTTCCAATATTCAACCAAAACACACCTTCCATTCCCAACCCACTCAATCTCAACCGCAGTCCCAAACTCCGTCAGGCCAAGCTACCAATCCTCAAGTTCATTGTTTGTCGCCGGATAAAAATTACATTATCACCACAGCTTGGGTGAATGATCAAAAAGTAGAATGTTTTATCGACACTGGATCTGCTATTTCCATCATCCGTATTTCAGTTTTGAAAAATCATCAGACCATTCAACGATACGAAGGACCGATGATGAAATCAGCAACGGGTCATTTTCTAGAGATACTTGGAAAAACCAGATGCTTAATCAAAGTAACCGGAGTTGCGCAGTCAATCTGGACCAATCTCATTGTAGCAAGCGATAACTTCTCATACCCTTTATTATTGGGAAACAATTACAATCGTATGGCCGATATTCAATTGGACTGGCAAAATATGACGGTCAGACCTCAGACCAATCAAATGGAAATAGATAAGTCTGATTCTTTTTCAATTAACCAATCTGAATTTACCCAAGTAAATCAGTGCGGTTTTCATTATGATGATGGAGAAGGACTAGTTCCTCTTGATTACTCCATTATTTATAGTGATGAGGATCAACGATGTCTTTTCTTGACCGTCGATTTGTTTGATTCTTATGACAATGTAAACATTATATATCCTCATGAACAATTCGATACCTTGAAATTAATTAATCAACATTGTAACCAACCCTATTATTATTGTAATATGATGAGTCCAGAAATTAATTACTGTATTGGGTCTGACGATCTCGAAAGAGACATGTGTGAAAGATATATGCGCGAAAGTGAAACTTGTAATGCGCATTGGTCTGACATAAATGATAATGGACCCATCAGTCCTATTGGGTCTGACATAGTTCCTATTCCTTCTAACAATGAAAAAGAAGTTAAAACCCTTGATTTAGGAGTCGAAGCCTCAATCGAAACATTAGAATTATCTCATTTGGAGGATGAACAAGTTGTTGAGATTAAGAGTGTGCTTAAAAAGTTTCTTCCTACTCTAGCCTTTAATAAGAATAACCTAGGTCACTGTACCTTATTTTATCACTCAATTGATACGGAAGGACATGCTGCCATTCGATCTCACCCTTATCCAAGGTCAGAAATAGAACGTAAAGAAATAAATAAGCAAATTGAAGAAATGGTGAAAATAGGAGTTGTCAGACCATCTGCTTCTCCTTGGGCCAGTCCCATTGTATTGGTCAATAAGCCTGACGGTTCAAAGAGATTATGTGTTGACCTTAGAAAGGTCAATGCCATTACCAAAAAGGATGTTTATCCTCTGCCTAACATAGACATCATTTTGTCATCTTTAAGAGGTTGCTCTTATTTTACCACCATTGACCTTAACTCTGGTTATTGGCAAATTTCAGTCAGTCCAGATGACTGTAAAAAGACTGCTTTTGTAACTCAAGATGGGTTATATGAGTTTGTGCGCATGCCCTTTGGTCTGACTAATGCACCAGCCACTTTTCAACGGACAATGGATGTTGTATTAGCTGGACTGAAGTATAATCAATGTCTTGTTTATTTGGATGATGTCGTTATTTTCGCTCAGACCTTTGATGAATTATTAATTCGAACTGAGAATGTTTTACAAGCATTACAAAACGCAGGTCTGACAATAAAAGTATCCAAGTGTCATTGGGCTGTTAGAGAAATGCTTTTCTTAGGACATGTTGTCAATGCTCAAGGCATAAGGACTGACCCTAGAAAGATTGAGGATGTTAAAAATTTTCCCGCTCCAAAAGACATCACAGGGATTAGAAGTTTCATGGGTATGGCCGGCTATTATCGGAAGTTTATTCCTAAATTTTCGGAAATTGCTGAACCTTTAACTCGGTTAACCAGAAAAGTAGTTTCTTTCAATTGGACTGACGAGCAAGATAGAGCTTTTAATAAAATAAAAGAACTCCTTTTAAAAGATCCAGTTTTAGTCCATTTCAACCCGTCAGACCCAATCGAGGTTCATTGTGATGCCTCAGGAATTGGAGTCGGCGCAGTTTTAATGCACCGGGTTGAAAAAGAAGAAAAACCGGTCTGGTATTTGAGTAGACTTTTACATCATGCTAACATGCTTTTACAAAGCTAAATTACCAGACAGACTTTTAAAATGGGCCATCCAACTCGAACAATATTCATTCGACATTGTTTATCGAACCGGTAAATCCAATGTAGTTGCTGACTATTTATCAAGAAATCCTGTCAGACCAATGGGTCCATTCATGGAACCACTTGACAAATATAGCATAAATTTACTAACTATTGATCAAAGTATTGCTCGAAAACAACGTTCAGACCCAGCTTTTAATAAGATTATTTGCGCCTTAGAATCACCTGAAGATTTTCCGAATATTGAGTGTACCCAATTTGTTTTGAAAGACATGATCTTGTATAAACTAATTGAACGAGAAATCGGACCTGCGCTTGCGCTGTGTGTCCCGAAAAAGTTGATTGAAGAAATCATTGCCTCATGTCATGATGATCCAATAGCTGGTCATTTAGGGTTCTATAAAACCATAAATAAAATTAAGAGTCGTTATTGGTGGCCAGACCTACAAATCGATGTTAAAACTTATGTTGAAACTTGTAGAGATTGTCAAGGTAAAAAGGCCGAGACTAAAGCTGCCGCCGGACTGTTGTGTCCAATTACAGTTGGAGGTCCTTTTGAGATGATTGGAATGGATTTACTCGGTCCATTTCCCTTATCCGAAAAAGGAAATAAAAACATTATAGTAGCAACTGATTATTTGACCCGTTGGGCTGAATGTAAAGCTCTTCCTAATGGATCAACTCAAGAAGTTGCTAAGTTCTTTGCCGAAGAAATTGTATGTCGTTATGGTGCTCCGAAAAAGGTCCTTACAGACCGAGGAAAATGTTTTGACAGTCAATTTATGGAAACAGTTTATAAACTCTTTGCTTCTAAACATACAAGAACTACTGCTTATCATCCTGCTACCAATGGTCTGACAGAACGGTTTAATAAAACCTTAGCCACTATGTTATCTATGTATGTCAATTCTAGCCATTCAGACTGGGATAATTGTCTCCCTTATGTTTGTTTTGCTTACAACACTTCTCTTCAGTCCTCTACTCGATTTTCTCCTTTTTTTCTTTTACATGGTTATGAAGCGACTTTACCTAGTGCGGTTAACGATACTATTACTCTTGGGTGTGATAACGCCATCGAATATGCTGAATTAGTTAGTACTTTGTTAGAAGTAAAAAGAAAAATCGCTCGAGACAATATCGAAAATAGCCAGACCGCGAATAAAGCTCGATATGATTCAAGACATCGACCAGTTATTTACAAACCAGGTGACAGAGTCATGGTCTACACTCCTCGACGAAAAGTGGGAAGATCAGAAAAATTATTACACTTCTTTTATGGGCCTTATACTGTTCTCAAAAGATGTGGGTTAAATTCTTATCAAATAAAAGGTGACAAAATTTCCGATAGGCCTGACATAGTACATGTGAGTCGGATGAAACCATTCCGAGATAGACTTCAACGAATGGAAGATAACAACAGTGAGGGTGAAACTGAATTAATTGAACAACCAGATTCTGAACCTGAACTTGAATGGGACGAACTTCCTATCAATCCCGTTCCTAGGTCTGACATTGTCAACCGTAGGTCTGACCTAATTGACCATAGGTCTGACATTGCTAACGGTAGGTCTGACGTTACTGACCATAGGTCTGACACTGATGTACGTAGGTCTGACAATGGCAATCCAAGGTCTGATAAGAAACGTAACCTTTCACCAATTATTACCCATCATAGTGACAGTGAGACCTCAGATTCAGAAGAAACCGTTTATTATCGTTTTCCCTCACCGCAAAATACTCCAGCAAATTCGCCAGAGCCTGAACTTCAGCCTAGACGAAGTCAGCGACAACGAAGAGCACCAAATAAGCTCACCTATTTACTCTCTCATAGTCTCTTTTTATTATTTATGTGCCAAATCACTAACATTCAGACCGCTTTCATAAAAGCAAATCCAGTAATCTGGAGACCAGCCACTACTCCAATTATCAATGGAGATATTGAAGTTGATATTGGAACAAAATATTATGAACCATGTGCAGGATTGTCGACTGCTTTGATTGAACACAATATGCAACCAGACTTTTTGCATAGTTGGTGTAAAAGTGCCTTCGAAATTTCTTTTCTGAAACCAATTTCTCAAATGTGTAAAGACGTCACAACCGAAGCTGAAAGTAAAATGCAAGTAAGGGATAAAAGGTTTCTTGTAATAGAAACTGCCATGATCATAATTGGTGTAGTAAGTGTACTTTCATTGGGAATTGGTGCCGTCAGTCTTGCAGTTAGTTCCAAAACACGAACTGAAGTGGATTCTTTAAGATCCAACCTAGAGAAACAGGCAGCAATCATTCACAACTTGACTACGAATCAAAAACTCTTTGAGCAAATGTTAGATACAATTGATTAACAAGTTAGAGTTTTACAAGTTGAAGTCGCTAAGCAGAATAAAATCTTAGCTCGAATGAGAAATACTATCCCAACTACCTCTTTCACGATTGCCAGTATGGTTTCAAATTTACAAACGACTTTAACTCAATTGCGAGACATCAACCGTGCTTGGGCTAAAAATAAATTAGATCCAGCAATTTTTGACCTTTTAAATTTAACTTTGCCTTGTGGAGAACAATGTCCGGTAGAGGCCGTCTACTCAATGAATTGTTACCACAACCCAATGGCCCAAAAACTGAGATTCGTCTTGAAATTCAGAAAGATTGATACAGAGTCAAAACTGATGGTAGCCGATCCTTTCACTCTTTTAGATTATAATGAGACAACAGGTGAATTGTGTAAGCTACATTACACCGGACCAAAGTATGTCATTTATCGAAAGGGAATAAAATGTACGATTCCCGTCAATAGTTATAATTCGGTGGAGACTGACACTCTTGTAGTCGTCCCTGACACCTCAAACTGTAATTTAATAGAGAATAATAATACTCTGTTGAATTGGCAAGGTCACACATGTGAAGTACGGCACTCTATTCAAGAAAACGAACTTTTACAAATCAAGCCAATAAATGATATAAACATCATTTATTGTCCCGGTCTGACCATGAAGGCTTACGATCGCGATGTAAAATGTCCTGAGTATCCTTTCCAATTGAATTCACAAGAGAAATTTACAATCGGTAAATTTCATTATGAAACTGATAAGTCCGCGATTAAGACCAATTTGAGATTCATTCCTGAAGCCTCAGAGAAAATCAACTTCCAACTAATGCCAGACTTACATATGTTTGACGCCGATGAATTATTAGATTCATTAAAAGATAAATACAATAGCCTAAAGGGTCAATTGAGACCTATTGATTTAAATGATTGGACCCCACGACCTTTCGGTCTGACGCTTAACCTTCTATCTATTTTACTCTTGTTCATCATTATTATCATGTGTATTTATGCTATCAAGGTTCGGAAACGAATGATTATTTCACCCAGGGAACAACCTTGTCCTGAAGAGGTCCCCTTAGAATCTACGTCAGGTTGGAATAAACGAGACGCAGTAACTACTACTAATGAAAGACCAATGAAAGGAGATTTAAATAAATTCCTTGTACTCTCAGTCCTACTTACTTTACCAGTACCAGGCTTATTGCTTCCTCTAAATGAATCAAATATTGAAATTATTCAGATTTCATATCGAGACCCATGCCGAGAGCTTCCAATACTCGAAATGAGAAATAGTTGTCATAAATTGTTGAACGAAACCTTCCTCAGACCTTTGAGTTCAGTCTGTTCATTAAAACCTGAATTTCAAATCTTGAATCAGGAAACTTTTCCGTCAATAAATAACCGTAGAAGAAGATCAACTACCGATGAGATCAAGTTAGTTGCCATTCAGACCAAGCTAATTATTATCAAGGAAAAAGTAATTAGATTTCTATCTGCTTGGGATACAGGTGAAATTTCAATGACTATGTTAACTGAGATTGGACTGAAGAACATCACTCGAGATGAATATGGTTCACAATTAAGATTGAGGCCTTTATTTTGTGACATTGATACCCAGTGTCAACAATTAACAATCGGTTTTGTCAAGATTGAAAATATCTTCGTTTATTATCTATGGTTAACCTCCCTTTCTATTTTAATCATCATATGCTTAATCGTTTTGACAAAGTGTATCCGGTCTGACCGTAATTCTGAGAGTGTAAAACTGCGAAACATTACAAATCGACGTGAAAGAATTCCTTCTTTCCCTCCACCACCTCGTTTATGGTTTGCTTGATCAACTCAGGTCACAAAATTATTATTCTCCCAATTATAAATATATATCTCAATATATTCGTAAAAAAAAAGGCAAAAAGAATGAAAATTCAAATAAAAAAATAATAATTTATACTAATTACCCCATCATTATAATCAGTTTCAGTCCGAATATGTTTATTTATGTCAAATTATAATTTAGAAACATTGATTTAATTAAAATTCGCATTAAAAAATTAATGATTATCATTCAGAACGAAAAAACTGAGAAAAATTGAACTTTCGATAATCGAATACATTTAACTATCGAACATCGATATCTGAATCCCTACCAAGATTCGATATCGGATCCCAAAAAAACAAAAACAAAAACAAACCCAAGGAAAGTAAATGTATTGGAATAAAATAAGTTAAAACGTGTATTTCAATTCAAATGTTCTTTATTTCATTAAAGAGAGTAATACAAATTACATTACTTGTGTAATCGTTTAAGCCAAATGACCTTTTCACATTGAGGAAGTCCTCTACAATTTCCAATTTCAAAAGGGTGAACTCTAGCTAGATGTTGTGCTAAATTTGACCAGCGCTTAGTCTGGTTAAATTTACAAGTGAAATTACACCAACGGCATTTTAAATCATCACCTTTTGTATCAAACCCTTTCCAAATACCCCAATCCGGGTTTGCCTCCATTTTATGTGCCAAGAATAAGAATTCAGAAATACCAGTTGCTCTCATTCGTCCAATCAACATCTCCAACTTTTCATTTTCTGGTTTCGGAGCGATTTCCAATCTATCAATTAAAACACAATCTAAAAGTTTTGCCTCGAGTTCAAATTCGGTTAACCCTACGAGGTTATCTAAAAGCTAGGGAAAAGAAAGAAAAACGGTTAAACAAACAGCAAAAGAAAACACAATTACCATTAAACTTACTTGTTTGATTTCGTCCATCATAAAACAAAAGGAGGTTCGTTAAAAAGGAAAATATAAATAAAGTAAAAGTGGTTAATCTTAAATTCGGATATAACTAAAGAAGGATAACTTAAGACTGACGGAAGTTAAAGGGTGGAAGTCATGAACTTTGACCAATATGGCTGACCAATACAGTGGCGCCATCTAGTGACCCTTAGTTAATTTATGGTGAAACATGAAAGTGCGCTAAATTCAAATGTCTTAAAGAAAATAAAATGTTATTTAAAAATAAACATAATGGTTTAATTATAGCCGAAAGAGGCTTCGGCTTAAATAAGTTGGGAAAGATGTAAGAATTAAGAAAATTTATGATTTCTAAGAAATCGGCCTGAATATAAAAACTGATTTAAGATATAAAATGTTTCCCCGAAATCGGGATTATAAGTTTACTTCGAATAAAAATAAAATACAAATCCTGGGAAAGAATTAAAAAGAATGCCATAAAAATGTCAGACCAATGCATAATCTAAAAGCCAATTTATGTGAGAAGAAAAAGAGCAATGAAAGGTCACGTAGACCAGGTCAGGCCAAAAAGAGGTCAGACCAAGAAGTATAAAAAGAGAAAGAGAGCAAAAAGAAGTTAGTCGCTAATTTGGTATGAATTTGGACTCATCATAAAAATCAACAATGTTGTAAAACTAAGGTAAAACTTATCGAAAGTGAATTAAAAAAAAATGTTGACTTGAAAAGTTAAGTTTCTATTCCCTTTATTTTTACCATAAGTCTGATAGTAATGTCACCCTATTCCCCTTTTATCTTTACCAACTTCTCACCTTACAATATTTGTATCAAGTAGAGCAAAGATGAACGACGAGGCAAATGCTGGTGCAATGAAACCCCAAAAGATTGGTAGATAGCTGTAACCAATGGTTCAATTTTGAAGTGTTTAACTGTGATCAATTCCAATATTAGTATGGCCAAAACAGCCAATAGTAAAGGAATTGCACTGATTGATGTTAGACTGGAAACAACTGCTGAAGTACCAGGATTCAAATTACGCGTACTGGCTATGTAGAACTTTTCTTCTGAAATGACAGAACTGAAATAACCAGGGGCCTTTTGCGTATCCAATGATAAGGGCAAGAGGCACATATCAGCTTTCTGTTAACAGTATGCATAAGTTGATCATCAAAAGAAAGTTAAATTAGAGTGTAAGAAAAAAAATTGCACGTCGAAATGGAGTAAATGGTGTATAAGAAGTAAAGGCACTTTTGGTTTTTGTTTTTTGAATTCCTGCCTATTAGTATTTTAAGCCAATTTCAAAACACTTACCAATTAGATGATTAGAAAAGTCTAGAGAATACAGCAATGATTGGAAGAAAATTAAATTAAATTTTGATCTATTATTCACTCAAACATCAAGAATTAAAAAAACCTTTATGATATGCATATCAAATGAAAAATAATTAAATTTTCTTTAAATCAAAAAATCTAATTAAAAAAATTAAAACCTGACCCATGACTTCATTTCAAAAACCTTTATTTGAACTGTGTCAACCCTGTATTGTTAATCTCATGTTACATATTAATATATTACTGTACTTACACCCTCTTGCATTAGACCCAAAACTCCATCGTGATAACCAGTTTCTGTTAGCAAACCCAATTGTCCATCCTCGGGTAGAATGAATTTCAAGCTGAATAACACAAGTCAAAATCAATTGGTTGCTAAATTTCAAGTAGAGTTGAAATTTTCTTACTTGAAAGGACCATAATCCGAGAGAATGGCTGCAAATCGTTTAAGAGACTTCAATTTTGGAACAATTTGATTGTCTTCTTCAACAAATCCTCCAGCCAATGGTACCTTCAATATCAATCAGCAAATAATATGAAACTGTAAATTCAATCAGAGTTACTTACTTACATACTTACCGAAAAAACACCAACAGTTAAATTGACTTTTTGCATTTCGAATGAAATTCTCGAATCAGTATTAGAAAACGATGAAAATTGCAAAGTGAAATAACTTTCTAAAATTTTGTAGCCCAACAGATCTCTTGACATCTAAAAAAGTTGTTTATTTACAACGGAATCATTTAGTGAATCGATCTTCAAAAATGTATCACTTTATTGATATGTACAAATAAATAAAATTAAATGTAAACATTTTTTGAATATTTTGATTTCTAGCTCGGTAATGAAGGATATATCAGTTCTAGTATTTCACAGTCAATTTAACCAGCACAAAATATGAGAAAAACATGATTACAGAATATAAATTGAAAACAGATTTCGTAATTATCCCAGTAATTGTTGTATCCTCATCACCTAGTTGGGAAGTCAAAATGATCGGTAAATATTAAAAGGAAATTTTAATGATTGATAACAATGAATATTATATTATCAATGGTCTAGTGATTCAATGAGAATAAACACTTTTTTTGCAGATTTCCTAGAGATCTGTTGAAGTATCAATTGTTATTTGCAAAGTATTGAAATAATCTATCAAATGCTACTCCAAGTTGTGATTTGTTTCTCATCAAATTTCGAAAATTGTGCTTAAAATGCAAAAAAATAATTTAACTATTGGTGCTTTTTCGGTAAGCAATTAAACTGTTGTGTTGCTTTTTTATTAATAACATGATAATTGCTATTGAAGGTGCCATTCGCACGAGGATTTTCAGAGAAAGACGGTCAAATAATTCCTAGGTTGGCGTCTCTTAAGCGACTCCAAGCAATTCTGTCTAATTCTGGTCGTTTCAAGTAAGTAAATTTGATTTTAATCAAATATTCGAATTAATTGCTAAATTTTTACTAAATTTTTCTTAGTCTTAAATTCATTCTACCCGAGGAAGGACAATTGGGAGTGCTAACAGAAACTGGTTATCATGATGGAGTTTTGGGTCTAATGCAAGAAGGGGCAAGTAATGTCAATGTATACACCATATGTTAATCATAATGTTGATACAAAAATCCATAAAAGATAAAAAACGAAATCAAATTTTTTGGATCAACTACGACATTTTGATATTTTTCCTTTTCAGTGTGATTGCAATGTGTTGTTTCTTATTGCTTATCATTTAAATTACAGAAGGCTGATTTGTGCTTCTTGCCATTATCGTTGGATACCCAAAAGGCTCCTGGTGATTTCACTCCAGTTATATCAGAACAAAACTTCTATATATTTAGTACACGAAATCTGAATCTGGACAGTGTAGCAGTTGTTTCAAGTCTAACATCAGTCACTGTAACTCCTTTATTAGTGGCGATTCTGGCCATATTAATATTGGAATTAATTGCTGTTAAACATTTGAAAATTGAAGCTTTATTGACAGCAAGCTTTCGATCTCTTGGTATCTCATTCCACCAGAATTCATCTCACACTTCATCATGGCTTTGTCTGATTCAAATGCTTATCCTAATGTTTCCTGTGTTCATCTTCAATTCTGCATTCAGTACTCAAACTATTGTAGGAACTGCGGATTACAAGATTGACACATTAAAGGATGTTATTAAACAGGGCAGAATACCATTTTTCCTTGAAGGCATTTCAATGTATGACTTCTTCAAAGCCAAAGTCAACAAAGACTATGCCGATATTTATGAGCGTAGCGTTTCTGAAGGATTTGGTGAAGCCTTTCAATTAGGACCTATTCCCGTATTCGAAAAGAGTGAATTGATGGTCACTTTCATATCAAGTGTTGGCAGAAAGCTAGCTCCATTGATGAGTTCAGTGTCTGGTTTTGCCAAAGCCAATCAAGAACATTACTTCTCAGCAAAGCCTTTCCATAAATCTTTGCAGGCTATACTTTTTAGCTACAATACATCTAAGCCCATTAAAAGAAGGTTTGATACTCTGTAAGTTAATTTGCTTATTATTCAACAATTCAATCATTTAGTTCCAACTATTTAACTTCTTATCTTGCTTTTTCCAGGGGTCGTCGGATAATTCAAACTGGAATCGTCCCGAAAATACAAGGAGATATTTACATTGAGTTTATACTTTCTTTCTATCCAACTACTTTATTCGAGTTTCACAAATCTGAAGTTCCTCGAAAAATTAATGATTTCACTTGGAAACCATTGAGTTTTAGTGGATTCTACCAGATATTTTATTTATATATCTTAATATTGTTACTGATAACACTTGTTGCACTCATTGGAATCAGCATTGGTTTTTTCTTCACTCGAAAAATGAAATAAAGACTCTTTGTAGTAAAAAATTTTCTCGTCAAACATTGATGCACAGTTTGCTATCTGAACTTAAAATGAATAAAGTATTCCTGATGGGAACAATTTCGCTACGAGCTGACAAAATTGAATTGTTTAATGATTTAAATAATGATCTGATTTTTTTGTGACCATTAATGCTAATCATTCCAAAAATTTTAGATCCAGCCTCAAGGTATCACATACACATTGCCATGCATTAAAAGTTTTGGTAAGTGACCCAATTTTCCGATAAACTGGTCAATGGAATCTTGAATGTCAATTTGGAAAATGAACTATTCGTGTAAGTAAAAATAGAAAATTAAAGATTTTTGATGAAATCGCTTTCAAAGTTTTGAATTGAGCTTTAGATTTCCTTTTGTTCAGCTGAAGAATCAGAATTTATTTTATTTTTCATATTTTCTCATTGACTCATGGCTTCTTTTTCATAAGAATTTGCACTTTTAAATGTTGATTGAATTCGTCGTAGACAATTGATAGTGCCACTGCGTGCATGATTCCATGATCAACGTAAAAACTGGCAATTCGTCATAGTAAATGCGCCCGCTTTACTGTTTTCAATTTTCATTGGCTATTGGCTCGGAAATTATCCTCGTTATTTCAAACTAATGTTGACAGCACCTATGATCGGATCACTTGGTTAATACATTTATCTTTGAAGCTCGTCAGTATATTCAATGATTTCAACTTTTCTCCAGTTTTACGGAATTAACATTTCCATTTTTCATCAGACAATTGACATAAATATTGACAATGTAATAATTTTTTTGTGAGATGTTGTTGATAATATCCTCTTAAAACTTCGAATAAAATAGCTTTACTCATCGATTCTGTTGAAGATAAATGGAACTGAGTAAATCTTCAGTTTGATGATCAGCGTTAGGCCATCACAGTAGCAGGGACCGAAGACAATTCCAGTAAACAAAAGAGTGTTACACTTTTCACTTTTGGATTTGCATTTGTTTTTCACTTTGATCGAGCGAGGAAAGTAACGATTAACTCAATGAGTAGACCAACTATGGCAAGAATCAACATGAAGATAAGTAAATAAAATATTTGATAGAATCCTTTGTAATTTAATGAATGCCAATTGAGATCAAACACTTTTCGAGGAGCTTCAGATTTGTGAAAGTCGTACAAGGTGGCAGGATAAAAAGAAAGTATAAAGTCGATGTAAATATCTTCTTTTATTTTTGTAGCAAGCCCACTTTGGATCAAACGATGAGATCTGTAAGAATCGGGAAGCGAAACGGAATACTAGAGATATATTTTAAAACGATTTAATAACATTAAGTTAATTCACTCACAGCGTATCCATTCTTTTCCAGGTGGATTCGGAAGCATTATAGCTAAAAAGCATAGCTTGTAATGATTTATGAAAAGGTTTTGCTGAGAAATAATGTTCTTGATTAGGTTTAACCAAATCAGATGAAGAATCTGCTAAGGGACTCAGTTTCTTGCCAATACCAGAAACAAAAGTAAGCATCAATTCCTTTCTTTTGAATACAGGAATAGGCCCTAACGGAAAGGGCTCTTCGAACCCTTCGCCAACCGCCCGTTCATAGTTATCAGCATAATCTTTGGTGACTTTGGCCTTGAAGTAGTCATGCATTGAAATGCCTTCAATGAAAAATGGTATCTTTCCCTGACTTATAACATCTCTCAATGTATCAATCTTGTAATCCGCAGTTCCTACAATAGTTTGCGTACTGAATGCAGCGTTGAAGATGAACACAGGAAACATTAAGATAAACATTTGTATGATGCAGATCCAGGATGAAATGTGAGATAAATCTTGGTAAAATGAGATACCCACTGATCGAAAAATCGCTGTCAATAAAGCTGAAATTTTGAATTGTTTAACAGCAATCAATTCCAATGTTAATATGGACAGAACAGCTAATAATAAAGGAATAACGGTGACTGATGTTAGACTTGAAATAATAGCAGAATCGTCCGTATTCAAATTGCGAATGCTTGATATATAGAAATTTTCCTCTGATATGACAGAAGTGAAATAACCAGGAGCTTTTTGACTATCCAACGACAATGGCAATAAACACATATCAGCTTTCTAACAATTGAAAATACAAAAAAGATAAAAATGTTTAGATAGTTTGGATCTTTGTGTGTTTAGATTAGTACATTGACTTACACCTTCTTGTAATAAACCCAAAACTCCATCGTGATAACCAGTTTCTGTTAACACTCCCAATTGTCCTTCCTCGGGTAGAATGAATTTAAGACTAAGAGGAAAATTTATAAATTCAATTGAATAGTTAGTATTTTCAATAGTGTTTTCAACAGTTTCTTACTTGAAAGGACCATAATCCGAGAGAATGGCTGCAAATCGTTTAAGAGACTTTAATTTAGGAACAATTTGATCGTCTTCTTCAACAAATCCTTCAGCAAATGGCACTTTCAATATCAAACAATTAGCAATGAAACAAGAATGTTAGTTTAATAATTGGATTACTTACCGAAAAAGCACCAACAGTTAAATTTGTTCTTTGCATTTTGCATAATTTCCAAATTCACTCTGCAAATTAACAAAATTTCGAATCACCTATCAATCGAAATACCACTCTATGAATCTCTATTTTATTAACAACGTGTTTCTCAACAATTTATAAAGCTGTTTATTTCAATGTATTCATTTAATCACCAGACCATTGAAAATATATTTCAATATCATATTATGAAATAATTTAAATTTACTTTAAAATCACTTCAGTACTTTTTACACGACAGTATAATCAAATAATATTTACAATCAGACAATGTTGGTTCGAATTTTTATTTATTAATAATAATGGAAAATACATTTTCCATGGTCAATAAAGTGAAGTAAACGATTGCGTTGAAAGTAAACACTTTGTATGAGATCTTTTGAGGAATAACATGTTTATTTGCAGAACAGAATAGTTACTTTACTTCGCAATTTATTCATAAGTTTTTATTGTTTTCTGGTCCATTTGTGAAGATTATATTTAAAATCAAAAATCCAATTTAAATGTTTATATTTTTTTGGCAAACCTTGAGATTTTTGGTTATATTTTCGTTTTATAAGTTATCGTTTGGTATTGAAGGTGCCATTCCTTTTAGGATTTGCTGAAAAGGATGTAAATTGTTCCTACATGATGCACGATGAAATAAATGTTGGTAAAATGAGGTTGCGAAGATGACTGTGAGCTTCAATTTTGAAATTTTTAACAATAACTGATTCCAATATTTTAGATATTTTGAGGCAGATTTTAAACGCTTACAAAACTGATTCTCTTGGAGTCTAATTGTTTAAACGTATAATTGATGACAAGTGATGACAATTTAAGGCAACTAGCAAAGTTTATAGTCAAATTGCTTTTTAATAGTTTCAGTTATTCAATATTTATAATACACTAAACACACAATACACTAAATCTTTTAGCGTCACACTCACTTGGATCGAGTGAGGAAAGCAATGGTTGACTCAAAAAGCAGTACAACTAAGGACAAAATCAACATAAAGATGCGTAAATGAAATATTTGATAAAATCAATTGTAATTCAATGAATGACAATTGAGATGATCGCCTTTGCGAGGAGCTTCAGACTTGTGAAAGTCGTAAATCGATATCTTCTTTATCTTTGTAGCAATGTCACTTTGGAGAGTCCGAAGAGATCTGTAAAAATCACAGTAAGCGAAATAGAATACTTGAGATATAATTTAAAGTGATGCCAGTTATTGATTGGATTTTCCAATGACCCTTCGGGTAATTTGAATGCATTTTCGCACCAAGCAGTTTATTCAGTTGGAACTTTAGTTTATTGCTTAACTAAAACGATTAACAAAGCAATGGATAATTCAAAAACTTGAAAAACTACTGGGTGACAAATAATATGTGACTTTTTTTAACTCATATTTTATTTTCGATTTTTTTGATCAATCTCAGCATACATACTATCAAATGATAGCTGAAAGTTTCTAGTTAAATATAAATACCCTCGAAGTGGTCACCTTTTGAGCAACTGCATGCTTCAAGGCGCCGAAGAAAACCTGTGTAGACACGATCAAGCATGTCATCCGTGATGTCCTTAACTTGATTATTTATAGCTTTTACCAGCTCAGCTTCACTTCCAGGGGCACTTTCATAGATTTTATCCTTTATAAATCCCCACAAAAAAAAATCGCACGGGTTTAAATCAGGGCTATACGGTGGCCATTCAATCCCGCCTCCAGCAAATTTATCGTACCCTAATCCGATTACCCGTTGACCAAATCTTTTTTTAAGGCATTCAAAAACATCTTTGGTGCGATGAGGAGCAGCGCCGTCTTGCATAAACCAGCTGTCCTCCGGTATATGGTTCTTACTCATCCACGTGTAGAAACGCCGATTCAATATTTGAATGTAGAAAGCTGAATTAACATTCTCAGTGAAAGTAGTGATGTAAACCGCATGTCTCGTGATTGCTGCCCATGCAGTGACCCTCACAGGGTGTGCTTTTTTGCTTTGAACGTAATTAGGATTCTCCTTGGCCCAAAAACGCATATTTTGCTTATTGACATATCCGTCTAAATAAAAATGCGCCTCGTCCGAGAAAATAATTTTTTCATGGTCAATCGTCTTGTCCTCCAACTTAGCATAGATACTCGTGCAGAATTTCACACGTCTAGCCATGTGCTGTTCGTTTAGAGCTTGGTGCACCGAAACCTTGTATGGATGGAACTTGAGAAAATGCTGTAGGATGATTCTAAGACTTTCTCTGTTAATTCCAAGCATTTGCCCTGCTCTCCTAATGGATTCTCTTGGATTTTCTTCATAAAACTGCTCAACTTTTTCAAGAGTTTCGGGAGTAGTAACACTGTAGTCTCTTCCAGGGTTCTCATGTCTGCGGTCATCCATCGAAGCAGTTTCTAAAAACTTATCAATCAAACTGAAAAAGATATAAAATTAATATTTAGACATGATTTTTGTTAGTTTGCACTAAAAAAATAGTACTGGAATAAATTTCACAAAATTAGTTTTTTGTCACATTTTTCATGAAACTATAACTTACCGCTCAAGAGTCCGATCCGAACAAGTGACATCTTCACCGAAAGTAGTCTTCAAGCGCCGTACAGCAGCAGCTTTAGATTTACCCAAAGTATAGTAAAATTCAATTAATTTAACTTTTTGTTCAATTGTAGCTTCAGACATTTTGTAAAAATTATCAACCGAAAACCAACGCGAAACACGGAAAAGGAAACTTCAATGACTTCCTAACTTGCCCATATGGTCAGCCGAACGGAAATAGAGGGCGCTCGGATTTTAACCATATGGTCAAAAACGACACATATTATTTGTCACCCAGTATTATCAGAAACAATGTTGAGAGATATATGTGAATTATTTGATAGAATCCACTGTAATTTAATGATTTCCAATTGAGATCATCGCCTTTACGAGGAGCTTCAGATTTGTGAAAGTCGTATAAGGTGGCAGGATAAAAGGAAAGAACGAAATCTACGTAAATATCTCCTTCTATTTTGGTTACAATACCACTTTGGATCATCCGACCCGACCTGGAAAATGAGAGACAGGAAAGTTTAGATTATATATGCAATGGTTTGATAAAGAAAAATTAATTATCTCACAGAGTTTCAGTCTTAGTTCTGGTGGATTTGGAAAGATTATATCTGTAGAGCATAGATTGCAATGATCTATGAAAAGGTTTCGCCGAGAAATAGTGTTCTTGATTAGGTTTAATTGAACCAGATATTGAAGCTGATAAGGGAGTCAGCTTCTTACCAATATCAGAGACGAAGGTTACCATCTTGTCCCTTCTTTCAAACACAGGAATAGGTCCCAACGGAAAGGGTTCCTCTAGTCCTGCGGCAACACTGCGTTCATAAACATCAGCATAACCTTTGGTAACTTTGGCTTTGAAAAAATCGTACATTGAAATACCTTCAATGAAAAACGGAGTTTTGCCCTGACTGATAATATCTTTCAAGGTGTCAATCTTATAGTCTCTGTTTCCGACAATTGCTTGAGTGTTGAATGAAGCATTGAAGAGGAATACTGGAAACATTAAGATAATCATTTGAATAAAGCAAAGCAGTGATGAACGTTGAGATAAATTCTGGTGGAATGAGATACCGAAGGATCGAAAAATTGCTGTCAATAACGCTTCAATTTTGAAATGTTTAACAGTAAATAATTCTAATATTGAGATGGACAGAACAGCCAATAAGACAGGAATCATACTGATTGATGTTAGACTTGACACAACTGCTGAAGTGTCATCATCTAAATTTCGTATTGTGCTGATATAATAGTTTTGTTCCGATATAACTGGATTAAAATGACCAGGAGCCTGTTGGGTATCCAACGGTAATGGCAAGAAGCATATATCAGCCTTCTAGCATGCACGAATATAAAAAAAATCATAAAACAATCAATTTACGTTGAAAAATAATATTATTAATAGTTGAGTATTTACTGTTTATCAAAAACTGTTGATAATTGAAAACACTCACTGAAAGCAATTCCTGACCAAAAACTTTAAACAGCCTTTTACTTACCCCTTCTTGTATTAAACCCAAAACTCCATCATGATAACCAGTTTCTGTTAACACTCCCAATTGTCCTTCCTCGGGTAGAATGAACTTCAGACTGAATGACACAAACCCCAATCAATCGAAATCTAAATTACAGTATGAGATTAAATTTCTTACTTGAAAGGACCAGAATCCGAGAGAATGGCTGCAAATCGTTTAAGAGACTTTAGATTAGGAGCAACTTGATCATCCTCTTCAACAAATCCTTGAGCGAACCTCACCTTCAATATAAAACAATAAGCTATTAAACGTGAAAGCCAACCAAAGAGTTTAATTGCTTACCGAAAAAGCACCAACCGTTAAATTAATTTTTTGCATTTTAATTGTTGCATTATAAATAATACAATTTTCAAAATCAATGCAATAACATCTTTGAATGAAGTGCGAAGTAAAATATCAACAGACTTTTGGAAATTGAAAAAGTATTTATTTCCAATGTAACCATTTAATCAGTCGACCATTGAAAATGCATGCTCTATTAATATTAGTCAATAAATAAAATAACATTTTAATATTTTTCGATCATTTAGATTTTCGCCTCGTAAGAAAGGGAATAACAAATGCTGAAATAATTTTACAGTCAATTAAGGCGTAACATTAAAAATAACCCAAAAAATTATTGCATTAAAGTAAATAATTTAAACAAAACAAAGGAAAAAATGATCCGCATTCGTATTTACACTTGCTATCAGTATCTGAGTACTTAGTATTGATTGGGTTGAAAGCAATCTGAATAATAAAAGGTGTAATGGATCAAATAAGTTTTGATCTATTTCCTGATTCTGAAACACATGAATCCTCACTACTGCTGTAAATCAGATTACAAATACGGAAAGTTTGCGCTTTCTTTGGCTGTCCAATTTCTTCAACTTTGATAGTTATCAGTCTTGAAAAAATCAATTCAATGTAAATTCAATTGTTAAATCATTAGTTTTTTTATTGGAGATATTGACTCCGTAACATATGCTATGCTTAGTTCGATTTGATTTGCAGGTGACTTTCCGATCCCAAATTCTGTTAACTTTTAAACTTTTTTAGCGATCCAATCATGCATGCGTATTTTGTGTGTTCAATATCATGGTACTCAAGTAAGACTTGAATCATTTAAGTATACATCACATTTCAATATGCAAAGTTTATTTATTAGCGACAAAAAATTAATACTTTTCAGAATCTTTTCGTCTTTAGTGTGGACAACATTGAATAGAAGGAGATTTACTCGAAAGTTTTAATTCACTTTGATCTGCTGGATATTATCATATTTTAGATTAGGTTGACTGTTTTATTCATTGCGATATATTAATATCGATCAAGTTATACCTTCAAATCCATGCATCAATGGCCAGATTCACAGGCAATATACATCATATCCAGGAAACCAGCGATAATCTCTTGTATGGTATGGTCAGGACCGAAGCCGAGAAAGTTTTCAGTTTCATGAACAATAACAGCATTGACCCAATCTTTAAATGAATGGATTTCCTCAACTGATTGAAAACAAAGTTAATTTAATGAAAATAAGTGCTATTCTCGAGTAAATGACTGAAGAAATAGTATTAACCTTTGATATTCTTGAGGCCGGTTTCGACAAAAATTTCCACGTTCTCATGGAGCGATTTCTCAGCATCAAGTCCTTTTCGAATAAAAAAAGGGAAATTGAAAATTATTGGTTAATGATCATGTAAATAAAAGCATCGATCAAGTTATACCTTCAAATCCATACTCAGATGCAGTTTGAAAAATGGAATTCAAGACTTTAGTTTTGTTGAGTGCAACTGTAATTAGTTTGGTATCAAAGTTAATAGTTGATAATAGTTAGTAATTTGAAACCTCTTCCAGTATTTTCAATGTAAACAAGTTACTATTCAAGAGGTTTAGTTGTTTGAAGAACCATTCACTTACATAGGAAATAATCATTTATAAATTCAACCAATTTTCCAACATTATATTCGAGAGTTTCGTGTCTGTTAAAGGCTGTTAATCATAAAATATAGCAATCATGTAATATTCTGAATGCACAAAGTCTATTGAATATTTAAAGTCCAGAGGTCATCTTACCTACTATCGGATTGTTTCCAAGCACAATTTCAGTCCAGAGGACGAGGTTGCCTTTTGTATCCAAACTTTCAATCCATTCTGAATTAAGTTAAAGTTTAATTTGTAATGAAAACTCTGACTATGATCATAAATTGTAATAACTTACGAATGGGAGGCAAAGCATCGATAAATTCATCAGTAACATTCAACAGGTTCTCTTGGAATGATCCATCAAGTCCAGCCCACTCCAATCCAGCGACAAAGTCATGATCAAATTTTATTTCAAGTATTTCGATGACAAGATGATCACAATAAATGTTAGAAAAGTTAAACTATATTGAAAAATTTTCAGGTGAAACCTTTTATATAATTTGTGTTGATATAATTTAATGCGTTTGTCTCATAATTATTATTATTGCTTTCAATATCGTTCATTTTGGAAACTGATTAACTTCCATGTAAAATTGATTTTAATTGATATAAAGTCAATCGGTTCATGAAATCATCTTGAAATTCTCTGGAAATCAGTCACAATACAATGCATCAGCTCATTCTCATAGATTTGCCGTAATATTTCCATCTCGTTACCAATAACCATTGAAATAATTAATTGGAATTGAAAGATCAACCTTGTTTTGCTCTTAGCACAAGAAACTGTGTAACTTTTTACACTTGCATGATATTTTTTTTAAATTTATCTCAAGTGTTATTGTTTAAATATCATGTAGCTCAGGTACAGATTTGATGAAGAGCCAAAATATTGTAAATATTAGTGAAGATCATAATAGGGTAAATAGTAATTCAGAAGCTCAAATGATTAAACTAAATGACAAGGAAATGCAAAAGCTTTTGAGTTGGATTTGAAGGAGAATAGAAATGGAGTTATTTTGGGCAAAGTTATTCAACAAATTTTGAATTTATTACCGATAATAAGAGCTTAAGCATGAAATTATTTTAATGAAATTTTTATTCGTCATGGAAAATATTTAGTTAACTCGAAGTTAACCTTTCCTCACAAAAGAATCACTGACATGAAACGATTTATTGCCAACAGTCAGGTTAACCTCGAGCTCGTAGATATTGTTGAGGTGCAACATACTCGAGCATCCCGAATGCATACCGGTCATATTGATGGCGAACGATACAGGATTTGCCATAAAATTGCATGATATTGAATTGTCTAAAAATGCTGAACCACTCATCCTGGAAGGGAAAGGCTGGCAACTGTAGATACCTGGGTTCAATAAGATAATTTCCAATTTCCGAATGGAAGGCATCATTGGTTATAATGGCTTTCAATCTGTTCAAATAAGCTCGTGTATCGGTGTAAAGACAAGAGTAAAAAGTACATTCTTTGTCATCTGCTAATCTCTCTGGTACAAAACAGTAGTGAATATAAAAACTCTTGTTGTAACAATACATTCTAGGAGACAGGACAAAGTTTTGAGAGTCACTCATCAGATAATTAACCTTTTCCCTGTTGAACTCCATTCTGTTATGATAGTTACGAATCCTGATGAGAGAAAAAATTGAATGAGACAGAAAACGTGACAAATGGTGTGTATTCATCTTACGGGAATTTGCTTTCTGTGTTGTTGTAAAGTTCGGTACTTGTGTGATTTACTGTCCACGAAAAGCCCAAAGTACAACTGATCGGTATTTCCGATATTTCGGCCAGCTAGGGAACAATATAATAATTACAAATTCAAATAAAAGTTTAGATGAGAAATTATTTTCAACTCACTCTGCTAAACACTTGTTGCTTATATGGGCGACTTCTGTCCCTCCAATCGATCACAAAATCATGAAAATCTTCCCCGGGTAACCTTACTTTGAAGGTAGCTAAAAATCAAGTTGATGAGTTAATAATTTTTAAACATATTTGACAATTTAAAGAGAACTCACTTTGATATAAATTTCCATACATGGATTGTGATGTTACATCTGAACACATTTTGAGAAATAAGTAGCCACTAAAGTATGAAAATTGGAGTTAGGGTTAGGAGTGAATCACAGTAAACTTTGTTGAATGAAAGAATGGATTCCACATGTGAGTTTAAAGGCGTTTGGGAGGGTTAAGGGTTCAACTGCACAAGTTTAAAAATCGCTAGCCTCTTGACCAGAGAAACCAGTTTTTGTCCTATTTGGGTATTCCAACCACCTTATCTTGAATATTCAAACACTTGATGGTGTTTCGAAATTTATTTATCAACAAAGTTTATTAACATAAATAAACTTTATTTTATCTCAATTGATATCGTTCTCACTAATTTTGTCCATCTAGTCAACATTAAACTATTAACAATTAGAGTGATTATCATAAGTAAATCACAGTGATGCCAAAAATATGTTCTAATGGCTTGACCGTTGAGCTACCAAAATTCAAAATACTAATCTGTTAACCAGAAAAACCAGTTTTGTCCTATTCTTTAGCGCTACTTTCGTTTTCTTAACTACCCCATCATGGAGTTTCAAAAGATATTGTCTCAAGGACTATTTTCATGTTTAAGGGCTATGGACAAGCACTTTAAAGAGGCAGAGATTTTATTTATCAAAATAATTTGATAATGATAAAATCCAACAGATCAAAGTCAATTATTAGGTTGTCCGGCTCAATGTGTCGCGACTTTTATTTTGAATATTTTATTTATTCCTGAATCAATTCAGTCAATGTTTTAAAAAAATCATATAATTAAAGATTGAAAATTTGTTTCACACATTTTACACATTTTACAGACACATTTCTCTTGTTGGACACACAATTTAGAAGACAATTTTAATCACAAAAAAATTATAAATAAATTTAGCTTACAAAAGATTGTAAGAAATCGAGATCCGAAATTTTAACTAGCAATAATTTTTCAGGTAAAAAATATGAAAATGAATTGAAACTAATTTTGCTAATTTGAAAAGATACTTCTAAATTGTGTGTCCAACAAGAGTAAACTCGACTAAACTCACCGAGAAAAGCTGTAAACCCTAAATACATTGGTAATTCAAAAGTAATTAGAAAAAAATCAAAAAATGGCAATTTTGCAAGTCTCTAACTTTGTGACCATATAGCATTGGTACCTATGAAAAACGACACACTGAGCCGGACAACCTAACGAAACTCGAGCAAACCTCCTTCTTTGCAATGTCGTCCATATGAAAAGATTTGTAATCTGATTTACAGCAGTAGTGAAGATTAAAATGTTTCAGAATCAGGAAATAGATTTTCGATTTTTGAATTTTTCCATTAATTTTCTAATAACTTTAAATCATTGTAAATTTTGACCAGGGATTTCGTATAATTAGTTTTGTGGTATCTGTTAATCAATTCTGAAATTTGAGTGAGCTGAGATATTCCTATTCGAAAATATCTTTGATCACTTCCATCACTACTGCCCGGGCAACCTAATAATATTTGCATAATAAAACAATTGAAAGTGGCACAATTTACAATGTGATTAAAATGATTCATTTTAGTGTTTTGCAATTGACATTGCAAATTGAGTTGTAGTTATAACAACTTATATCAATTAGGACAGTAAGACTCAAGTTAACCATGAAAATGTATAAAAGGGTATAAAAGGTATAAAAAGAGGCTCAGGTATATTTCAAGCTCACCAGGTGAAGCGATGTTCAACATCTTATCCGTTTGATCAACACAATGGATTCAAAAATCTTGTTTTTCTGCGTTTTAATTGTTAACATTTATTTGATTACAGATGCCAATCAAGGTAGTATGATTTGATGATTTTTAATCTAATAATCTAATTGTATTTTCAACAGTATTCAGTTATGTTGTTACTATTAAGACGGCTGCAAATAAATTCAGTAGCCATGAAGGTAAACTCAAGCTGGATATCCTTAGTTCCAATGGGCTTACATCTTCCCAAGAAGACTTTGAATTGACTCCAAAGTAAGTTCTGATCCCTTTCCATGAAAATAAAGAAACCATTGCAACTAATTGATATTCTGTCTATCAAGTGGTGTCAAACTTGCCAAAAATCACGTCTACACTGCGAATATCGCCTCATTTAGTCCATTGGATAACATCACATCTGTATACCTTGGATGGAATCTGGTTTCGAATTACAATCTATTCTATAAAATCAAGAAGCCAATGATATATTTTGACCCAATCACTATTGGTACTACATATGACGATCCTAATTCACAGTAAGTTTTGATTGAAACCAAAAAATCAGTTTGACTGGGCTAATACTGCACTTGTGATCAAGCTTTTATTATACACTTGAAATGCATTTCAATTTTAATATTTTATACATCTAGCATGTCGGTTACGTTGAATCGCAAATTTTGTCCAACAACTTTACCAATTGGAATCAAACACGGAAAAGGAGCATCTTTTTACCCTTGTATTTCAAACTAAACTGATATCAAACTACAGTTTTGACCATAACACAAAAGAGAAAATTTAATCTTCCAAAGTATTCAAGAACTTTTCGAATTCATTAACTCTGACTTTATTAAAATGATTGGGAATGGTTTACATATGCCAAGCTATTTTGTCATTAAATAAATTTTTGCAAAATTAATTCTTATGATCTTATTTGGATAACTAAACAAGTAAAGTCTTTGATCTAACAAGTTTGTGAATCAAATTATTTTGTTCAAGCAGTTCAATTATCAAACCATATACATTCAAAACACCCAAAATGCTGTTTTCATTCAGTTTTATAGTCAATAAAATGTGATAATTTACAAGGATTTATGACTAATTTATCACTTTACGCGTTTATATTCAATGTAAGAGATAATTATCTTTAGTTTCCAATTGCGAGTTTTATGCTCATTGATTCATCAATGTGCAATGCTAGTTATTATCAAGTTTATCATAGTCTTATATTTATTTTTGCATTAAAAACATCGTCTTATCATTTTCGGAACCAAATTCTGTCGACTCTCCATTGAGGTTGAATTTTTTGGAAAATATTGATTATCCAATTCAAGCTTACTTTAAAAGTTTATTGTTGCACCAGGAAAAGGTTTTGTTCAGCAACCATAAACAAAGCTAGATCCATATTGGCATATTAGTAGTATTAATAGCTATAAATCTAATTGCTGCTAATTATTATTGTATCATTAGAATCTAAGCGTATCAACTGATAATCAATTAGTTATTAATTGTAGTTATTTAAAAGTAGAAGAAAGTTCAATGATAATGGCACTGATTCTTATTGATCTAGAGTGATACATTGAGAAACATTGATCGATTCAAACAATGATTTCAAGAATTGCCTTAGCTTTTGTTTTAACCGTAATCATCTGCGTTGCTGTTGAAGCTGTCCAAGGTAATTATGATTTACAATTTTAATTTAATTCTTAATTTGTTTGTTCCATTGTTAATTCGTTTGTCTTTTCTTTTCTCGCCTAGTTTACAATTACAATGTAACTGTGAAAACTGCTGATTCACCAAACTTCAGTAGCCATAAAGGTAAACTTAAACTTGCTGTTTTCAGTATTGACCAATATGCAAAATCCCGTGAAGATTACGTTTTAACTCCATAGTAGGTTAAATGATTTCAACTTTAATCTTGTTGATCAACCAGAAAATGATTAATTCCTTTCATCTCTTCCAGCAATGTCAAGCTCACCAAGAGTCACTTTTACACTGCAAGTATCGCCTCTTTCGCCTCATTGAAAAACATGACATCTGTTTACCTTCGATGGACTCTGGCTTCACCGTACAATCCATACTATTTAATAAAAAAACCATCAATCTATTTTGATCCAATTATCTTCAACTCTACTTATATCGATCCTAAAACACAGTGAGTAATTGCTAATTTACTATCAACATTACTGAATTCAATCCAACTTTTATGTTGCCATACGTTGATAAAACCCTTGAGCCATTTTCATGAGTCGAAAGTGATTGCTAATCACGTTTTTTATTGACATTATTTTATAGCATGTTGGTCACTAAAAGCAGAAAATTTTGTCCATTAACTACCCCAGTCCAGATCAAACACGGCAACGGATCTTCTTTCTACCCTTGTGTCTGAGTCAATTATTTTCACACAGGAATATCACGGAAAATCACTGATTATATTCTTATCCATTGAACTATCAAACCCTCCAATCAGAAAATTAAAGATTATGGATCGAAGAGAGTTTATCAATTATTATTAAACTGTAAAACATGAACACGTTACATGAAAATCCGCATATTAAATCCATATAGAGGCAAATATCAACATTATCTTTGAAACCTTTATCCTTTAACCATTATCCTTTGTGTGAATGAATACATTCATTCACACAAAGGACTTCACTGAAAGTGTATGTCTATTACTTTCGACTCTTCATGATTAATAATGGATGGATAAGAAAGGCGAATAGATTGATGAGTGGATCTAAAATTGAATAATATTTGATATTTGATCATGAAAACGAGCAAAAATAATTAGTTCCGTGGTTTCTTAGAAACAATGGTAACCAAATCTGTGACTAATCTAATTTTTAGCAATAGTCAAAAATTTCTTATGTTAATTGATTGACTGTTGTCACGTTTCATTAAAAATTGAAATTAAAGTGTACAGATTCGTACAAATTGTATAAAAAAATATTTTGAGGTTGAAAGCGATGTTCGGATGTTCCCAATCTTTACTAAGCAGAAGTTTTGATTGGAAGCATTTCTGGTTTGATGAAAATACTGCAGCTCAACATCAACCATGAGCTCTCAAATAGAGTTGAGGGCCATATAATTGACTGGCGAATAGATTTATCTGTCGAATTCTACTTTGTGATAAAAAGTTCTGTAGTAGTATTGCATGACATTGAATTTTCTATCAACATCAAACCAGCCCTCGAGAAAACTGAACACAGCAAACTCGAGAAATCTCGGTTGAATAAGTAAATCTTTCATTTGTGAGTGCAGCACATCATTAACCTAAGGAACAATAGTGTGATCATAAATAAATTAACGATTATACGAGTTTAAAGTTTAAGTTTCCAACATTCAATATGCATAGCTATGTGTATCTTTCACCACTTGACCAAGAAAACAGTTTGTCCTATTCTGTAGTGTCATTTTTGAATTTTGAAATCAGGGAATTATTATCATTGTTTCCAATAATTTGAATCTTCACTATCTGATGTACAAGATATTTAAACAATTACACTTGAGATGCATTCAAACAAATATCATTCAAGTGTAAAAAGTTAATCTTTCAATTCCAATTAATTATTTCAATGGTTATTGGTAACGAGATAGAAATATTACGGCAAATCTATGAGAATGAGCTGATGCATTGTATTGTGACTGATTTCCAGAGAATTTCAAGATGATTTCATGAACCGATTGACTTTATATCAATTAAAATCAATTTTACATGGAAGTTAATCAGTTTCCAAAATGAAAGATATTGAAAGCAATAATAATAATTATGAGACAAACGCATTAAATTATATCAACACAAATTATATAAAAGGTTTCACCTGAAAATTTTTCAATATAGTTTAACTTTTCTAACATTTATTGTGATCATCTTGTCATCGAAATACTTCGAAACCATCAAATCAAACTACGAAATGAAGTTTCCAATTGCTTTGATTACTCTTCTCTGTGTATCGTCAATCAATTCAGCTTTAGTCTCTAAGAGTAAGTATAACAATATTGATCCATGCAATGCATTATTAATCTCGTTTTACCATAGAATTTTGTCCGAAATTTGATCACGACTTTGTCGATGGATTGGTCAAATATATAGTCAGTCCTATTCCATGTAAGTTTTGATCTAATATTTAATATTTATTTTCATTATTTACTTGTAACCATGAAATTAATGATTATTATTATTTAGACTGGCGAGTTGATGGATCATTCCGAGAGAACCTGTTGAATGTTACTGATGAATTTATCGATGCTTTGCCTCCCATTCGTAAGTTATTACAATTTATGATCATAATTAGAGTTTTCATTACAAATTAAACTTTAACTTAATTCAGAATGGATTGAAAGTTTGGATACAAAAGGCAACCTCGTCCTCTGGACTGAAATTGTGCTTGGAAACAATCCGATAGTAGGTAAGATGACCTCTGGACTTTAAATATTCAATAGACTTTGTGCATTCAGAATATTACATGATTGCTATATTTTATGATTAACAGCCTTTAACAGACACGAAACTCTCGAATATAATGTTGGAAAATTGGTTGAATTTATAAATGATTATTTCCTATGTAAGTGAATGGTTCTTCAAACAACTAAACCTCTTGAATAGTAACTGGAAGAGGTTTCAAATAACTAAATATTATCAACTATTAACTTTGATACCAAACTAATTACAGTTGCACTCAACAAAACTAAAGTCTTGAATTCCATTCTTCAAACTGCATCTGAGTATGGATTTGACGGTATAACTTGATCGATGCTTTTATTTACATGATCATTAACCAATAATTTTCAATTTCCCTTTTTTTATTCGAAAAGGACTTGATGCTGAGAAATCGCTCCATGAGAACGTGGAAATTTTTGTCGAAACCGGCCTCAAGAATATCAAAGGTTAATACTATTTCTTCAGTCATTTACTCGAGAATAGCACTTATTTTCATTAAATTAACTTTGTTTTCAATCAGTTGAGGAAATCCATTCATTTAAAGATTGGGTCAATGCTGTTATTGTTCATTTAACTGAAAACTTTCTCGGCTTCGGTCCTGACCATACCATACAAGAGATTATCGCTGGTTTCCTGGATATGATGTATATTGCTTGTGAATTTGGGCATTGATGCATCAGTCAACATAACCTTAAAATATGATTCTTGTTAGCTAACCAAGGCGAATTTAAATTTTCGAGCAAATCTCCTATATTTTCTATTCAATATCTTACACATGAAGGACGAAAAGCTTTGAAATGCAAAAAAAAACCGTAATTCAACTGATTCATGTTAGAATATCTCTAAATTCCTGAAAAGTATTAATTTTTTGTAGCTAATAAATAAACTATTTTGCATATTGAAATATGATTTATACATAAATGATTCAAGTCTTGAGTACCATGATATTGAGCACACAGAATACGAATGATGATCGTTTAAAAGTTAACAGAATGGCTGATAGATTTGAGAACTGTATGCTAAATGCTAAAAACAAATTTATCTGTTGGTGCTTTCTGGTTAAAAATGAAACTATCTCGTTTGATAGCTTATAATTCGATTTGAAACCATATGTCGAAGGGTTTGCTGAAGAAGACGGTCAAGTTGTTCCTAAATTATAATCACTTAAACGATTTGCCTTGATTCTCTCGGATTGCTTATTCCTTTCGAGTAAGATATTGTTGTGATTCTATTGACAGAAGTAACTATGCAACTGGATTAATGAAATGTCTTCTTAGTTTGAAATTCATTTTACCCGAGCAATGGCAATTAGGGGTGGTAACAGAAACTGGTCATCATGATGAAGTTTTAGGTTTATTGCTAGAAGGTGTAGGTAATGCTAATGTTTTTATTTTACTATTTTAATCTTTTTGTCTTTTTTTTGCATATTTGTAGTTATTAGAAAGCTGATATGTGTTTATTGCCATTGTCGTTGGATACCCAAAAGGCTCCAGGTTACTTCACTTTAGTCTTATTAGAAGAAACTTCTATATACACTTCTCTAGTAGTTAGTCTACGTAATCACAATAAAGACGATTCAGCTTTAATTTCAAGCCTAACACAAGTCACCGTTATTTCTTTATTATTGACTGTTTTGTCCGTATTAGTATTGAGATTGATTGCTGTTATTGACAGCAATTTTTCGATCAGTCGATATCATTTTACCAAGGTTAATCTCACACTTCATCCTGGCTCTGCATGATACAAACGAAAGGAATTGATGGTTACTTTAGTTTCTAGTGTTGGAAAGAAACTGTGTCCATTAGTAGCTTCTTCATCTAATTTACTTGAACCCAATCAACAACATTACTCGGCAAAACCTTTTCATAGATCATTAAAAGCTATGCTTTTCAGCAATAACACTTAACCGAATCACCCAGAAAAAGGTTTGATACTCTGTGAGTTAATTTACTCAACAAATAGAACGCAAATGTTGTTCTAAACTGTTGCCAGTTAATTAACTTTAATTAGAGTCGACAAAACCTTGATTGAGTTGTTGTATAATCAATCCAATTTGAGCTCATTTAGCCAGTCATAAGCTAATTTAAATCAATTGCAGCATTTATTCAATCAAGATAAGCAATAATTTGGCAAAACAGTTACTCAACTTGATGGATAAATTTTGATATAATCATGCATTATGAACCTGATGCAAATTGACAATTTAATGATTCCAATTTTGTAGGTAAAGTAATAAAAAATAGTCAAAAAGGTAGAGATTAGAGAAAAAGGTTGGATCGCGAAGATTGAAGTTTGATTACAAGTATAGAGATTATCGCCATTAGATCGCCATGCAACTAGCCTTGATTGAAGCTCGTTTTCCTTGTTTTGTGGTCCAAACAGCAAGTTGATTGCCACGTTGAAATTGATTTACGCTGATTGTTTCACGTAAACAGTCAACTCAACTTTTTCCTTTTCTTCTTCTTCTTCTCATTGTACAATCGTATCAATTTACTTACAATCTTTTCATTCTATTCCCTTTAGTTAAATATTATTCAGCTTATGTCGATCAACAATGTTAGCCTTAAAACGACAGTTGTTGTTGATGTATTGTACTAAGTGAATCCATTTTGGTTACAATCAGTATTAACTGAACTACCAGACACCAATCGTTTTGTGAATTGTTGATTGATATGTAAGTCAAGCATCAGGTTCGTTTCATTGTGACTACCTGTTTTCATCTTTTTGGAGCACAGCCTCTCCCTTTAAACTATCTTTCTGCCTCAATTTTGCTAACGTCTTTCCTTGTCTTCGGCATCTTTCTTCTTCTCTTTCTATTTTTCTCTCTTTATCTCATGTACCTTGAGGGAGTTACGCTCAGTAATTATCCAAAAAGTGCAACATATTCTCCAATTATCCGTTAAATCATCTTTTAATCAAACATTTTCAATTTTGTTGACTGTTTAAAAATGCTGCTCTTTATTTCTCCAATAGCTTTTCTTCTCTTTGGCGCCCTTAATGGTAAGTCTATTAACTACCAGTTTATTTCATTATCACCAGTAGCAATAACAGTTATCATTTATATTCCTTTAATTATTGATCTTCAATTTATATAATGACTAATTTTCCCTGTGAAATGGATTTAAAAAAATTAACATTAACTTGATTTGCTTACAAAACGTTATTCAGCTTACTTATGTTTCTTAAAGTTGTTTACATCGTAGGTGTTTTATGATGATGGTCATCTTATTTCACTTTTTGTATCTAATATTGGTGTCTAAATGAAGTTATCTGAGTGTTTAGTGATAATAATTGTATCTCTTGTGCTATTCCTTCCAACTCAGCTCAATATGACCTTCCATCAGACTCAATCCAATGTCCAGGTGAAGGTTTATACACTGCTGCTCATCAAACTGACTGTGATAAATACTATCTTTGTCGTAATGGTACCTTGACCCTTGAAAATTGTCCCAATGGATTACTTTATGGCGTACAAGGAGCCGTTTATGAATTCTGTGTGCACAACTGGAAGATCGATTGTCAGGGACGTAAAGCTCGTAAGTGGTGTCGTTTGTTCGCTTATCTTTATTTAACTGTGTCACTTCCTATTTGTTGAGCTCTCAAGTGATTCAACCATTATATTACAATTGGCCAGTTTTGGAGACTAATCAAATTTTGTTTTCAACTTATAGCTGGTCCCATCAGTAGCCCAGGATGTCCATGGCAATGGGGTATCTTTGAAGATGAAGGAGCTGGTCAATGTGCCACAACTTACTCAGAATGCTCATGGGGTAACCCAGAAAGAAAATACTGTGAACCAAAAGGATTAGTCTATGATGAAAGGATTAAAGGCTGTAACTGGCCTGATCAAGTTGGATGCAAGGGTGAAGGTAAATACTAATAAATTGCTTTCTAATTATATTTGTCAAACAAACAGATAATTACAAACCTTTTATTATATTCTTCATTTCATTTGTTTTTAGACATCCTTGGCTTCAAATGTCCTGAGGCAGATACTGGAAACCGTTACTGGCCTTACCCAAGATATGCTTACTCTCAAGATGCTTTGATTACATGTGTTAAAGGCCAACCTCGTTTAATTCATTGTGGTAAAGATTCTTACGCTGATCAAAATTCAATGACCTGTATTCCTTATGAAAAAGAGAAAGCCAATTAAATTCGACTTTGAGTCGGTAAAGGATAACATACTCACATAAATTAAGGCCAACATCAAGATTGTATTACAATCAATATTATCTCTTTTAAGGCTTCTAAATCTATCAACTCTCCTTATTCCTTGTCTTTTCTCAATCAGTTTTTTTTCAACTCCAATTTTATGCCTCATGAGTAAACTAAAGTAATTAACTTAGGAATGGATCCCATTTAATGATTCAACTCTTTTTTGTATTTAAGAAATGAACCAAGGCCATGAATCGGTTCGGTAATTATGAACCAAAAAACTAAAACACCCATCATTAAAGGTGTAACATCTTGCAATACTTATTTTATTTCAATGATTTCATTCACCATCCTTTGCATTTGTTGTTTTGTAAGATGTTATTTATACTTCAATAGCGATAGAAGATAATGATAGGAGACAAAGAGTTTAGACAATAATGAATTGTTAGTTATCTTTATACGATTAAATAAAACATTTGAACATTAACATTCACTTCTCATAACAAATAAAAACTTAAAATGACAGTTTGCAGACCAAAATCGATTAACATATTTTTGAAGTGTATTTTTTATGCACATTGAATCAAGTTATGGCCATTGCTGTAACAATCTGTTCTCAATTTGAGACGGTTAACTAAAACAATTTAACAAATATATTGATGAGTATTTAGGATTTGATTGACTGTGCGAAAAATAGCATCGAAAAGTAGCACATGCAACAAAATAGAGTGATGAGTGATATTATGAAAAAGACTACACGTTAATAAATTAAGGAGCTAAAGGTAACCCAGCAATATAAGCTGCAAATCCATCTTGACTACCAGCTAGGCCATTATATTGCTCTTGTTCATGATTAGCGCTAAACAATACTGGTTCAAGTGATCCTGAATTAAAGGAAAATGAGTTCAATTCATCTTGTGGACTTGAAGCGATTCGATTAATGTACTCGAAACCTGCTGGTCCTGATGAACTTAAGAGTACATTATCTTTAGAAAAAGACAACTCACCAGAGCCAGAACCATGATGAATATTACTGTTGAATTGAATGGGTCCTGAAGCAGGTCCAATGGTTCTATGGCTACCATCATCAGCATCCGAACCCGGAGAAAAGTAGGGAGATGGAGATTCAAAGCTTGACAAATGATGATTAGTTCCTAATCCTTGCTCATATCCGTGCAAATCATCGTAAACCTTGCCCCTTGTTGAATGATCTGAGTGTTCGGTAGATCGATGATGAGTAGGCGGCGGTCGATTAGGTACTGGAGGATGAGAGTAGGGAGGAGGATGGTTTTGTGATCGAGAGCTAGATTGTGGGTTTGAATATGAGTGAGGGTTAGAGTTTGGGTAAGAGTGAGAGCGAGAGCGAGAGCGATGAGATTGACGATGAGAGTGAGGATGAGAGTGAGGATGAGAGTGAGGATGAGAGTGAGGATGAGAGTGAGGATGAGAGTGAGGATGAGAGTGAGAGTCAGGGTGAGAGTGATCATCGTCGTGATAACGGCCCTGGCGGGGAGAGTTTGATCGTGGAGAGGAATGAGATCGTGAGCTTCTTGGGGCTGTATGATGAGGTGGCTCAGGTGTTGATGATGGAGTCTCTGATTCATGAAAGTTTGGCTCAGGAAAATCTGGCATATCATCAAATGATGGTCTATCTGAAGACCAGGAACCTTTGGAGCCAATTAAGGGTTCCTTGTCGAAAAAAGAATCTAGGCCATCTTCTTCCTCTTTAGGAGCATATTTCTCGACCAGTTCATGGTATCTGGATTCATTGGGGATGTTTAAAGTTCGAGATTTTGGTGAAAAATTATAAAATGGAGATGATGGTTGCTTTTCTGAGTAAAAGTTTCTAGTCTCGGCTGTAGATGATGAACTGGAAACAGGCTGATGCAACTGGTCATGGTAAATTTTAATATTCATTTTTTTTGGCTAAAACGTAAAAATATTCGAGGGCAAATATTAATAAAAAGAAATGTAAAAAGATTGAGTGAGTTGAGATAGAGTTAATAAGAGCAATGAATCTACATACCTGAGGAGATAAACTGATTTCTGAGTTTGATTCTTTAGCAGAATATTGATCCTATTGAGAAATTTCGAAATATTTAGATAAACTCACATATTAAAATTTTTAGAAATGTCTCGTCTGATTATGTCTAACCTTTTGAATGTCTGAAAAAGCAGTCGGTTCGGGTGTTTGAGGATGGTGATGGTTGGTCAAAGTGTAAGAGAATCCATTGGCACGATGATCAAAATCAAGTCTAGTCTGGCCATCAACACCAAATTTTTGAGAATACGAAGGTGCTAAAGTCCCTAAGCCTATAGAAAACCGTGGTTCTGGTTCAGACTCAGCTTCAGATTCAGATGATGAGGGTGGCGACGAAAATGCATCACTTGCTGGTTTATCGGATTGTGGTTCATTATTTGAAGTTTGTATTCTATCTCCGACTCCATCACTTGCCATAGCAATCAACTCCAGATCAGCGGGAACAGCATAAAAATTTGAGAACCTTTCTTTGCTTTCAGCTCCATAACTGAAAGGCAGCCCAAACGTCAAGAGCCAACATAATCCAGGAACAATGTATTTAATCAAAAACATGACAATTCTAATAGAATCAACAGAAACAAAGAGAAACCATCGAAATTAATTAAAAAGTCGATTAGATGAGAAGAGCAGAAGAAAAATTTACCCGATTTAAGTTATAAAATGAGTTACTTTTCACATGCAAAAGATATACTTGTTAACATATGATGTTTGCTGTTGAGTAATGGATATCGTCTGCTAAGAAATAAGGTTTACCAATAAACGCGTTTTAATCAAATGATCAATTGATCATTGGGAGTTTACTGTTAAATGATAAATCTTTATTTTGAGGAGGAGTAATTTTAAATCACGGGTTGAATAAAATTGGTTAAATTGGCCAAAATTAGTTGAAAGTAAAAGTGTCAAATGTAGAAAAAAAACGCAACGTTGAAAGGCAAGAGAAGGAAACATACAATAACTTACCTCGTCGTTTGATTATAATTAAAAAATTGTTTTCCGATTTTGGCTCTATTCTGTTTTAATCATTCATCTCATGGTTGATGATCACAAATAAATAAATATATATACACTTGACTCTTAATGATTAAATCAAGCAGCAACAAATTCAAATGTAATGGAGTTAAAAAAGCTCATTTCATTTAATGTCGCCTTTTTTTATTTACTTCCTTCAATCGATTCCAAGATAATCTTTAAGGAAGATGTGTATTGTTTGCTATTTAATCGCAATTTGGTGATCATTTTAAATTGATTTGGATAGATCACTTACAACATTTGTCAAAAAGATTTAAGTTAATAGTTTAAAACTATTTTACATCATTTTTATGTTTAAAAAATTGCGAGAAGCAACTTTAAAGGTTGTAATTGTCCACATAAAGGTTTAATGATGATAAAATCTGAATTGTCAGATCATTGATTGAAGTTAGTGGCGAAATAAAATTATTTAAATTGCGGAAGATAATAAGAGTATTTAATGATTCAAAATTAAAATAGATATTTCAAGATTGTCACCAAGAAATTTATTTAGGCGTAGTAACAAAGGATGTAACGTTTAACGAGGAATTGTTTTTTTGAGGCTAAAATTTTGGAAAAAACTATTCTTGAATAGTAAAAGTCAAATTTTACAGCTGTTTACTTTTGTGTCCGAATGAGTCCAAAACATCAAATAGTTGATAAATAACAAAGAGTAAAGTAAACAATATGAAAAATATGAAAAACAAGTGTCCAGTCGAGTAAGTATAATCGTTAATTGGATTACAATATTGTTTCTTAGGGTATAGAAATATCAGGAATACAGGTTGAAATTACTTGATATTTTAAACATGAAGCTGTTAAAATTAATTATTTTTTCGTATTTCATGTAGAAGACATTGTATAGAAGGGAATTTGTAAGGTTTAATTCATTTGAATTGTTCAGATAATCCTTAAAAATTATAATTTAAATTATATTGGCTGTTTTTTTTAATGCCCAAATTCACAAGCAATATACATCATATCCAGGAAACCAGCGACAATCTCTTGTATGGTATGGTCAGGACCGAAGCCGAGAAAGTTTTCAGTTTCATGAACAATAACAACATTGACCCAATCTTTAAATGAATGGATAATTTAAATATATATAAGAATATTATAATAGAAATCATTGTGAATTTAATATTGTTAGAAACTAATGTTATCGATAAAATTTAGTAAAAAAATGGTACTACAAATGGCCATTTTAAACGAAAATCACGATATTATCACAAAGTGATTTTTCAGCATCAATTCCTTTTAAAACAACATTAAAAAGTGGAAAATTTATTATTTAAGTTCGTTCAAGAACGTTCAGTTGACGAGATTGGTTTGTGTTTAACGCCATCTATTGTTGTTTTGTGCGTTTATAATTAATGATTGATTTGTTTGTTGTTTACAAGTAAGCAACGTAAACCTACTTTCAAGTTTGCACAAATTTTGCCTTTGAATTACTTCTTAGGTTTGCTTTAACAGAATTAAATAGCTACTATTATAATATTTGTATGCTTTATACAAGTGCAAAGAGATTCATTATTTAGCAGGTTAGTTGATCACCATAGTTGTCTGCAACACGACTTTAGCGTCGTCAGATAGGCGACCAACTTTAGAATCTTATGCTAGTATCAATTCATATATACTGTTTGCAGAGATGAAATATGCATTGTACACAAAATTTATCATGTGAAACAAGTAGATTTGAGATTTCCCTTACTAAATTGCAAAGTTCAAATATCAAATTGCAAACTAGTTCGACACAGTGAACAAACCTTCATGTCAAAGCCTGAGCCTCAAAAGATCGTAGTATGATAACTACTCTACTAAGTATCGCACCCTGGCAGGCTCTTGGGTCGTCTACAGATCATTTTATACTCAGGCAGACCAATATAAATTCGTTTTGAATTTATGGTCGGAATAGCCGGTTTGATGTTATTATCAACTCAAACCTGAATGCTTTCTCCATTAAAGGGTATAGTAAATATTGGTTAAATTAACATAGTTTTACCTATGGCCACGCTGAGTACTTAACGGTATCGTTACCGTAAAATGACCGGCATTCTGATTTAGAGCCGTTCAGTCATAATCCCTCGGACGATAGCGTCGTGCCATTGGTTGGTCGAGCAGGCAAATGTACCATTTGTTCGAACCTGCGGTTCCTCTCGTAGTGAGTAGGATTTCTTTTGCAACGACAAGTCATCAGTTGGGAAAACTAACCTGTCTCACGACGGTCTAATACTATGAGTTTATACTATACTATGAGTGTATACTATACTAATGCTAACTTACTTTTAAGTAATGATACATGAAGTCTTAAGTACAAACTCCAATGTATACAAGGATTTTTTTGGTTTTTCATTCAGTTTACTTCATTTGTTTTATCCTTTTATTATATTACTATTGAGACTCTAATTGAAACTATAGTTGCTATAAATTGTGTTTCCATCAATTGTGATTACATTCAATATTTGTGAACTCGTCTAATAGGAACCATTTTTTTTATAAATTTAGTTTCCATCGATTGGATTTACATCCATTCATCATTCCTTTCAATTGCTTGTCACAGTAAGTTTATCGATATATATTTATAGTTGGTTAGGTAAGATTCTATTCTAGAATATTTCATACTTGACTCGGGCAGGTTTTGAGCCAGAGTAAGTGTAAGCCAACAAACTAGTTATAATACTACCACTTTTGTGGGCGCCTTTTGAAGTTGACATTCGAGAAGTCTTTCTCTTTTTCGACAAATCCAACTTAGGCATATCTTTTTCATTGACAGCCTTTTTTGTTTTTATTTCAAAATTTTTAACTATTACTTCTATCAATTGGATTTCATCATCATCACTTTCGGCAACTATAAGTTCTATCTCCAGATAATCCATGAAAAATAAATGCAACTAAAATTAAAATAAGATTTTATATTTAAATGGTTAACACCTAGTTATCAAAATATTTTTTAATCTAGTATTAATAGATAATTAATTTTCAATTGACAAGGAGTCAAAGGATAAATGTAAAACCAGTTCAAAATAATTTCTTAAGTTCAATTTTTCAAGTGAGATAAATTAAAAACACTACAACAATGGTTAAAACCATAGATATATTATTCAATCAAACAATAAGTTGATGAAAAACAATTGAAAAGGTTGCATAAATAATAAACTTACCTTGACAATCAATTAAAATGGGTGATGAATGGGTGTAAATCCAATGGATGGAAACTAAACTTATAGAAAAAATTGTTCCCATTAGATGAGTTCACAAATTTTTTATGTAATCACAATCGATGGAAACACAATTTATAGAAACTATAGTTTCAATTAGTCTCAATAGTAATATAATAAAAGGATAAAGCAAATGAAGTAAACTGAATGAAAAACCAAAACAAATCTATTAATCTATTAATGTAGTATACTATTAGTGTATACGCATGGTAATGGACATGGCATATACTGTATTAGTATACCAATAGTTACCGTACCAATAGTATACCATAATCCCTATATCAATAGTATAATGATTTCTCCCCATAGTATAGTAACAACTGACCCATTTTCAACTACTGTTCACATGGAACCCTTCTCACATGGTTCACATTGGTCCTCAAGGGACTAACTTGAGTATTTGCAACTAATACCAAGATCTGTAATAGTGAAAGGTCCAGGATGACTTATTTCAGACACCTTTGACGCTATCACTAACTTCTTCTTACTCGTTAAAGCTTATATCATGATAAATAAAATAAATGATTATCTTAACGGTTAGGTATAGGTTCAACGCTTGAGCACCATCCATTTTCAGGGCTAGTTGCTTCGGCAAGCATACATGGTACATAGTATAGTGTTTGAGTATAATAAAAGTATGCTATTGGTATATAACTACTAATTGATATACTATTGACTAATAGTATACTATTATCGTAAAAGAAATTGAAAAAATTGATCGAATTGAAAATTTTGAGATGAGGGTCCATCTATGCAAAGATAATGTCGGAAGCCATTTTCTGACTTATTATAACTTACTTTATTAAATTTATTTCCTTATATTTCTCAATAGATGGTGTTGATCTCTAACCAATAAATGGCGGGAGTTTGGCGCTAGTAATCTTATTTTCAAGGCAGATTGTTCAGACGATATTTCGTTTGCATTTCACAGGTTTTTGCATAATTTCATGAATTTTTTAGTAATAATGTTTGTTTTAGTGTTTGATTTTAGATTTTTTTGATTTAAATCAAATTATTTTTAGACATCTTTAAAATAAAAATTATTTTTCGACCCTATGAATAGACCGTTTCCCAGGTAACGTCGTATTTTGAGAGGGATCACTGTATAAATCTTAATACTATTATTACCGAATATTAAGGTAATCTTAATCTTACCTTAATTACCTTACCTTACCTTAATTGACAAAGATTACCTTTATCTTTGCTCTTCTTCCTTTACTCTTTGCTTCCAGCTCCAATAGTCATGGCTTTGTGGTGTGATAGATATCGACCAACCAGTTTAAACAAGTTGGACTACAACAAAGAACAAGCTGACTATTTGAAACGTATGGTGAGTCTCATTCATTTTTTAGATTCATATATTTACTATAATTAATGTACTATCAATAATTATTTGATTGCAGATTAAAAGTAACGACTTTCCTCATCTCCTTGTCTACGGTGCACCAGGATCTGGCAAAAGAACTCGAGTCCAGTGTATTCTAAGAGAAATTTATGGCCCTGGAGTGGATAAAACACGCATCGAACATTTAACAATTGAAACACCTTCTAATAAAAAACTTGAACTCAATTCAATTGCCAGTAATTATCATATTGAAGTTAATCCAAGTGATATTGGTATACAAGATCGTCTAGTTGTGCAAGATGTAATGAAAAATATTGCTCAAAGTGGAGGTCTCGTGGATAAAGTACCTTTCAAAGTAATCGTTATTTCGGAGGCGCATAAATTGTCGAAGGATGCTCAACATTCTCTCCGAAGGACCATGGAAAAGTATATTTCTACCTTGAGGCTAATAATGGTCGCTGATACAAGTTCAACTATTCTACCACCTATAAAAAGTCGGTGTTTGTTACTACGTGTAGCTGCTCCTTCAACCGACAAAATAAGTCAAATATTAGAATTTGTCGCAAAGAAAGAAAATTTTGAAATATCTTCTAGCCTCCTCCAGAAAATTGCCGCAGAATCTGAGAGAAATTTGCGACGTGCTTTGTTGATGATGGAAACAATGTTTATCAATCAAAGTAAAGACATCATTAAACCATCATATGTCCTTTATATTCAAAGAATGGCTAAAAAAATGGTTGAAAATCCCTCTTTGGAAAAAGTGAAAGATATTAGAGAAGATTTTTATGAGCTTGAACAACATCTCATTCCAGTGGACTTAATTTTCAAGGTGCTCATTCATTCATTGCTACAGATTTGTGATAAACATTTGAGGGGTAAACTTATTCAGCTGGCATCGCATTATGAACATCAGATGAGAGTGGGAAGTAAACGAGTTCTCCATTTTGAAGCTTTTGTCGCTCATTTCATGGCAGCCTACCAAAAGTTCACGGAAGATAATATGATTGATGATGATGATGATCTACTAGCCATGTAAAAACTGAGTCAAAAGGGCAAATTATGATTGTCTGGGGAGGTTAGTCGTTGATAAAATGTTCAATTCAAAACTTCAATTCAACCAAAATTAACCATTCTCAAAGTTTTGGCAACTTAGACAATAGAAAAAATTTGATCATTGATGATTCGTTTTTAATCATATTAATTACTGTTAAATTCTTTGTCTTTGATCTTTGTTTCCATCGCATTTAAATTGATCACTATAAAAGATACTTCAATAAATAACATTCAATAATCTTGTAAAATGTTTCATAACAAAATTTATTAGCTTTGGCTGAATGACTGTCAACAAAATTAGTTTCTTGCTTAAACAGATTGCTTTAAATATGTAAAACGATTTAATTGATGCAAAACTAAGTTTAATGACTCAAATATGCAATAATATTTCACAAATATATCATGCGCGCCGATGCTTTACTGACTATTCATGAATTAACATAGCAAAGTGAATGTCGTTGACATTCATTGATAATAAAGCGTCAGACGTGAAAACAATTGGAGGAAAAGTCGTTTCATAAAACGATCAGTCAGATTTGCAAGAAACGTTAAAGATTTTGAGAGAAAAGGAAGAGATACAATGGAATGTGTCAAGTTTGTTTCAAGCTTCAGAAATGCATTGTCAATTGTTAATTAATCAACATCCAGTTCCATCCACAGAGAAGTTAACATTTCTTTTGGTTAAAAAATCGGGTAAGGAAAATATTTTAAATGCAGATCACTTCATTAGATGATTAATTAGCATTTTATACACGTAAAACAATAATGGTCTGTTTATCTAGGTCTTTTATTAAAGAAGAATCAACCAGTCTTTTTCGAGTGGATTTGTTAAACCACTTGAATTCCAATCAAAACTTGCTTCCGGAATAGTTGAGGCACTTTGTTCTTGCTTCTCTAGACTATTCATTGGATCCTGAGACATTTGTTGAGATATTTGAGGCTCTAATGGTATTATCGAAGGTAATAAAGGCGTTGGCTGGAGAATCGTCAGCTTGGATGGTATAAGAGGGGTTGAAATGTCCCTTAAACCAGGCATTTGCTGCTGCAAAGGAAAAAAGAATGAAAAAATCAGAATTTCAGCGATAGTCAAGTTATAAAAATTATACAAGGAAAAAACAATCAAGGAAACTGTAGGCATAAATTCAAATTTCTTACGATATTTCGAGAATCAATTTTAAGAGATCGAAGAAAAACTTGGAATGTGTGAGATGATTCCCAATTCAATTTGAGTGAAGCTGCTTCCTCCCAATTGATCAGAGATTGCCACATTTTATAGCTATAATTAGAGAATAAAATTCATTGGTTAGATATAATCGAAAGTAAGTGTCCTTGGGAGAAAGGCATGTTATTGGGTTAAATTTATTTTCTGAGAGGAACGTGCACATCACAATGGACGGCATGGCAATGAACAGGTAGTTTTAGTTAAAAAATAGGAAAAACTTAACAATCTCAATTTATTCATACCTTTGAGATGTTTTATCAGCAAAAAAATTTGTTTGAATAACTTTATTGCTTTCATCTCGCATACCCTTGGCAAAAGATTGACAAACAATGGATGATAAAGGTGAATGCGATGCTGAATAATTAACTGAGCTTGATTCGTCATTTACAGAAGGTGAAAATTCTATCGTATCAGAAGATGAGACAGTTTGCTTTATTGATCTAGTGGTTTCTTCGTTATCAATCACCGGGCTTGCTTCTTGGAAATTGGCAAAATCACCAAAATCGTCATCCTCTTTAACTTTAATAGCTTCATGCTCCAATTTATTTTCAATCTTATTATTGGCAGAAAGGTTTGAATCTTTTTCTTTTATACAGTCTTTTGTTAGATTTGGTTCATCATTACTTTTGAAATCGGAAAAATCTCCAAAATCATCGTCGTCTATACTTTTATTATTTTCACAACTGCTACTCTGGAAATATGCAAAATCCCCAAAGTCATCGTTATTGAGTCCTATTTGTTGTTCGGTTTCTAGTCCACCATTATCACTATTATATTTGTACCCCTCTTTTGTACTAGTTTGAAAGAACGTGAACTCGCCAAAATCGTCATCTATGGTCTTATTATTTTGGAAATCAGTGAAATCACCGAAATCATCGTCATTGTTGTAATGAACACTTTGAAAATCATCAGATTGTTTACTTCCATTTGTAGCATCAATAGAGTTCATAATTGGTTGAATTGTGAGCATAACTGGTTTACCTCAATATGTTATTTTGAGTCAAACTATTTGAAGACTGGCCAGACTCGGTTAAATTTAAACAGATGTGAGATAAAATTAAAAAAGTCAGCATAAATGCATAGGCAACTGGGCAATCAATCAAAGCATAGGTGATACTTCTTGGTTTTCCTTTAAATTGTCATGTTAACTCATACTTTGAACATAGATACAATATTTACTTGATGATCAAAATGATTGATTCAGCTGGTTAACTTTCGACATGACACATTAGTTAACCAGGTGGACTGGAGAAATCTTGACGATTCTGTTGTTATTGCTTTATGGCTTGCCCGTTGAGCATAAATAAATCTTGATGATAAGACAAGGAAGATAATAAAAAGGACAATTCAGAGCACAAGTAAGAAAAAGAAGAGCCAATAGACTAGTAAACCTTGTACAATTAATTAAATCACAGTTTTTTTGTTGCTTCAGTATTTTTAACAAGTTATTTGATCATTAGAACAATCTGTAAATAAAAATATGGAGACTGTTTCTCTTCCAATTAAGGTATCTTCAAAAAGCTGATAACGATCAAGATTAAATCACAAATTATACAATAAAAATGACTTAAGAAGGTACTAATCAACAGGAGCTGTTGATGATGGTATGATGGTGATGGTGATGATGAAGACGATGATATTCGCATCACCAGGGAACAGCTGAATAAAAAGCAAAGTACCTTTTACGCTGATTTTGCTCCATTCTGATCTCATTCAGCTTCTACAGAAGTCAGCTTCAGTCAGAAATAAATCTGACTGGTTACATGAGTAAATAATAGATGGCTTTACGTAAGCGTCAAAATTAACTTTACAATTTAAAATTAAAATACTAATCGTTGACCAACAATAAAATAATTCATTAATTAAAATGTACTCAACTTTACCTTTTGACTTCTTCAGATAAACAAATAATTGCATTTAATAAAATTAATTGTCCAGAAAATGCTCCTTTCTTCTAGATAGCTTTGTTTCGTTCTAAATACGATAGATGGCGGTTTAATATTCTGTTTTCTATTGTGTTTTTTTATGTTGTGTAAAATCTTTTTTTTCATGAAAATTATTTCTTCGTCGGAGTGTTTTTTTAATTGGGTGTAAAATTTTATTTAAAATTGTAATTACATTTATTTGTTACTTGTCCATTAGATTACCGTGTTGAACTAAACAGCGATGATATTATTTATGGTGAATGTTTAACTGGTAGGAAATGGCAGATGATGGTCAAGGGGCTGTGACCAAATCAATAGAGACAGTAACAAGCCCGGGCACTTTTGTGGGAATAAGTGGAACTTCATAATTTAAACTGTGGATTATTACCAAAACATTTGAAATTCAGTATCGATTTTTAATCTTAACCCAATGACAATGACATCGAAGCCTGTAAATAAAGTCTCTGTGGCCAGTAAAGCAGATTTGCTTCGTGTTTTATGTACCCTGGAAGGTGAGCTTCAAGCAAAAGAAATTGTGATTAGTATACTCAAGACGGAACAAGTCCGCAGACTTTTACATCCTTGCTACAATAAACGAAGATGGGTTCAACCTAATTCAAAATTGTCAACCAACACCATAATCCCAAATAATCGAGCTCTCAAATGCAAACAAGATTCATCGCAACAGCAACAGCTACAACAACAGCAGCAACAACAAGTTAACAATTCCGTTCAGCTAAATATTGATCCATCTGATCCATTTGTAGCTCTATTAAGAGATACTTACTGTGCATATGACCCTTCATTTGATGAAAACTCAACCAAATTAATTTATAATCTTCAATATCAAAATTTAAGGACCCTTATAGACCATCAAAGAAGAGTGAGAAAATTTTTAGAATCTCAGATTGCTGATTGGGAATCCAAGTATAAAGCCTGTTGGCAGGAATTAGAAAATGAAAGATTGAAAAGTGAAAAATATGAAAGAGATAAAATGATTAACCGGATCGAGCATCTCGAAAGGGAAAATGATGCTCTCAAGCAAGATTTGAAAAATGTTCAAAGTGATTTAGATAAGGAAAAAGAACGTGAAAAGTCAATGGTAATGTGTTTAATCGCTGAGCGTAAAGAATTGATTTGCTGTTTAATTGAACACGAACAACGTAATGCTGCTCTAATCGACATGCTGACCGCTGAACAATGTAGAGCTGCTGAAATGAGTGAGGATTTGGAAGAAGAATCTAAAAGATCACTCCAAATGGAATCTGAATTGGAAAGGTTATCAGCAAGCTTCGAGAAATCAAAATCCATGTTAATGGATAAAATAAATACATTAGAAAATAAGAGTACTAAATTGGAAGAGGAAAATGATAAATTAAAAAAGGAATTGGAAGCAATCAAATCAAAAAGGATAGCCCAATTAGGAGAAGGTGTACGAGCAACAATTGTTACTGTCAACTCAACGGACCACAAGTAAGTTATAGTTATGTCAAAAAATAGATGTATCGGAAGGTGTTTGTTAGTATTTTTATCTACATGACTGTTTCTATATCAATGGTTTATAAAAACAGTTGATTCCAAATTTTCCAAATTTGTCGATAGGTATGACAAATGTTAAATTTGTAACTCTAGTAAATATGTTATACCATTTTTCATCATTTCAAATTTTCTCTTTTCTACCATAATTGTATTTCAAACTTCAAATCGATTTCCCTGAAATGCATGACTGAGAATCGTTTTCATTCAATGTTGTCTATGAATATATCAATTAGTTTAGTCTTCAGTATTAGAAGTTAATGTATCAATTTGTTTTTGCATTTGCCAATATTACGTAAATGGCGAAGCTAATATCCGTAGTTAATCTCATTTTATCGTTTCTAACCTCACGCCTTCAAATACTTTCATACTTAATTTAATTATCTTAAGTTATTAACGCTCTTAAAATGTTAAGTCCTTTTTTCTCATAAGTATAAATAGCTGATAATTTTCATGAGTTTCAAAACATTAGATTATTCAAATTTTGATTCTGTCCATTTTTAGGCGTTTTTGTTAAGAGATCCGCTCTTTTATCCCGATTTTATCCGCAAAAATATGCAATACTAATTTGAATAGCATTCAATTATTCAATATTTTTAAAATTTTTGTGCTCATTAACCAGTTTGTCTTTCCTTGCAAAACTCAACTACTTGTTCTATCAGAATTGTCACTTCTAATTAATTTTCAAGCTTATATCCATGTTCTCAGATTGATATTCACAAAAACATGACGATAAAATATTGTCCTGTCAATCACAATTTGTGTATAACTTCAGGCATTTCATTCTGAATTTGCTCATATATTATATTCTTCATTATTTCCCTGTGCTCCCTTATACATCTTCAATATTTTGTGCATATTCCTTAATAATTCTGAACAATGAAATGAGTTTATTTTCCAAAATTGTTGATGTAATCTTCTTCATAATAAGAAAATTTTAATTGACTAACATAAAGGAGTTTAAGTTTCTTTTTTGGTGAATTCTGGCAATATTGCTTGTTTTTTACTCCTTTGATTTAAATTTCCATGATTCATTCATTCTGTTCAGCTCCATAAACATTCCAATTGCATCAGGCTCACAAAAATCTAATCAAATTCGC